>CM074727.1:1601107-1619128 GCA_037306005.1 Rhinophrynus dorsalis | reverse complement strand
TGCTATGGACACAATACCCTCACCTTTCCTATGGACACAATATCCTCACCTTTCCTATGGACACAATGCCCTCACCTTTCCTATAGACACAATGTCCTCACCTTTCCTATAGACACAATGTCCTCACCTTTCCTATGTACACAATGTCCTCACCTTTCCTATGGACACAGTGCCCTCCCCTTTCCTATGGACACAATGCCCTCACCTTTGCTATGGACACAATGGTCTTAGTCTTACTATGGGCACAATGTCCTCACCTTTTTCCTGTGAACACAATGCCCTCACCTTTTCTGAACGAGTTGAACTGGTACAGCAGGCTGGATGGGTGACGGTTGGTTACCCAGGATGGTTTGGTGGCATTATGAGCAGCTTCTTCATGCTTGTGCGGGTTCATTTTACCAGGCCTGTTGCTCTCATGGTCCATGCGGTCACTGCCAGTGGTCCTGCTATGTTTGGGATCTTGTAGATACTGGGAAGTAGTCAGTGAACTGGTTTTGTGATGTAGAGGACTTGTTTGGTGATAAAAGAAGAGAACCTCTGAGCCCCCCTGCTGGACACTGTCCTGGTGGGATTTTGGGAAAGGCGACTGAACATGTGTTTGGACTCCTTCAGCTGACACAATGTTTTGTTGGACATTGACCTTCCTCAGGCCTGTGTTATTGTCCAACACTAGTTTAGACTTTGTCTTTTTCAAAAGCTTTGTTTCCTCTCCCCAACTCTGAGGTCGATGACCGGTCAGTCTGTCCAACGAGAAGCCCTGAGGGGGGCTCACCACCCTGGTGGACATTTCTTCAGGAGAGCTCAATTCCAGGCCTGAAGTTCTGTTCTTGAAACTGTACGGCTCTTCCATAGATGACAATATCCCTGAGGGTCTCTTAGCAGGAGGAGGAGCTACAGTCACAAATGGGAGAAGTCAGAGGAGAAGTAAAAAGAAATGTATGAAAACAAGTTATAGAACGTTTCCTGCTCTGAGGTGATTCTTTCAAATCTTATTACAGCTCAGATGCCATTGTCTATCAAAATGTTAGCAATAGCCCAAACCAATGTCTGACAGGTGTTTATTTTATAAGTCTCTCAATGTGAGGGCTTGAGTCACTGACTATGACTCCCCATAGAAAGTGACAGAACAGCACCACCTGTGACCAGAATAGTACACTACGGTCTAATTAATTTAGATTTATATATATATATATATATATAAACGATTTGCAGAGTATCAAGCAGCAGGCGCACTCTGAGGTCTTCGAAAAGATAAAAATTAACTTTTATTTAGGCATAAAAGATAATCAACGTTTCGACCCCCTTGGGGCCTTTCTCACATATACACACACCCACACAGATACACACACACACACACACACACACACACACACACACACATATATACACACAGATAGATATATGTCTACGCACACATATATATACACGCACACACACACACATATATATATATATACACACATATATACACACACATTATATATATATATATATATATATATATATATATATATATATATATATATATATACACACACACACATACATATATACACACATACATACACACACACACACACACACACACACATTTTATTGACTATGTTCAGTCCATTTCCCTTCCCAATCAGTCTGCTTTTCCTGTTATCTGGGAGATGCTCACTGAGGGTCACATTAGGACACTCCTATCTAGTAATCTGCCATTATCAACACACTCCTAACTAGTAATCTGCCATTATCAACACACTCCTAACTAGTAATCTGTCATTATCAGGACACTCCTAACTAGTAATCTGCCATTATCAACACACTCCTAACTAGTAATCTGCCATTATCAAGACACTCCTAACTAGTAATCTTCCATTATCAAGACACTCCTAACTAGTAATCTGTCATCTCCTAACTAGTAATCTGCAATTATCACGACACTCCTAACTAGTAATCTTCCATTATCAAGACACTCCTAACTAGTAATCTGCCATTATCAGGAGACTCCTAACTAGTAATCTGTCATTATCAGGACCCCCGGAAGTGACAATCTGTAAATTTGCGGGTGCCCCTCATTGGCAGTCTGTAATTCTGTGGAGGTCATTTTCCAGGACTGTAATTAAGGGCACAAACATAAAGATTAATTAATTCTAATGTCTCACAAACACTTGAAACAAAATATTCACATTTTTTATCAAAATATTTTTAGAAAGAAGTGGCACCAGAAGCGATTGTCTATGGCCCCCCCCAAAGTGCCCTGGTGCCCCCCATGGGAATCACTGTTGTAGCACGAGATCCCTTTTCTAGGAACACTAACCCATGCCTAATAACAGCCCCAAAAATTACCCGAGCTGCAATCATAATAGTTCATACTTGTTTTTAATTATGCTGTATTTATTTCCACTATTTATTACTAGAATGAAGAACAGTGTGAACGTACCTGGATACTACCAGTAAAATACAACCTGCCATCATATGGAGGAGCCTGCTGTAACATTCCCAGATACTGTATCTATAGGAGGTCTCCATAGGGTGAATGAACTTAATCTGTGTGATATTTCATGTGCTGTTTTGTAGCAGGTTGGGGGAAGCCATTTTCCTTTACTCTCCTCACTTCCTGCTGTGATTCACATAGTGCTGCTTCCTGACCAGGAAGTGAGGAGTGCACAGGAAAATTATGTCCCCCACTCTGTGCATTATCATATATCTGAACTGTCTAACAAGAGACGTTTATATCTCAGAATTACTGTGAATTTAACCCTGCGCTTCTTAACCAGACTGGCACGATGCGTGCCACAAACACCCACTTACTGTGCCCCTTAATAAAATGTGAATGTTGGATTTCTCATGTATATAGTTATAGATGTTTTTATGTAAATGTGGTTGTTTTTGTTATTCTGAGTGTCAGATTGAAGAATAATCTTGCTTATTTGTACCTGAAAAACCGGTGCCCTAAGGGTAAACCGGTTGAGAACCACTGGTTGAACATTAGGAGGTCTCAGACGCATTTCCTCTCAATGCTTTGAAGACCTCTCTAGCACTGAAGGGGTAAAATTGTTCCAGTAAAATGACATTAGAGACAAACATGCCTGAGGAAGAGACCTAAGAAGTCTTGAAAGCTTGCATTTTAAATCTGTTTAGTTAGCCAATAAAGGTATCAACTTTACAAAAAAAGACGGCTGATACACTAAGTAAATTTGGAACAATTCTGGATAGACCACAGGAATGATATCGAGACTGGCGTTCATTTAAATGGGACTTTCTAACCCCCTGTCAGAGATGACAAGCCCCCATTTAAATCATTAGGAGTTTAGGGGATGTTCCCGTCCCGTTCTGTTGATTTGTCTCTGAATTCCTCAGTTTGCTGTGTCCATCAGTCAGGGAGTGAAGGGTGCGTCTGTCCATCTGCATACGACAACCTCAGGCACAGGAATGAGGTGGGTAAATATTCAGCCTGACGTGAAGGTGACGGATCCACTTTGAAGCATTTCTCTTCCCCGTGTTAGGAAATTAAACCTGTCCACAGGGGACAACCCTGGTATTTATAATAGGGACTTGTCCAAGAGGCTCTTTTCAGCCTCCTGAATGACTCGTTTGTCTCCAGGAGTTACCCAAACAGCTCGAAAAGCCTCTTACACATGGGAACACAGGCGCACACAATGGCGCACCGGCCTTTACAGAGGTGGAATAATTGCCTGGTAACGCAAAGCTGTGTACACCTCGTTAACCCTTTCCACTGCGGGGGACCTAAATCGGGGGGGATGGAAATGCACAGGGCGTTTGTCCATCCGGCACACAAGGGGTGAGAGAGAACACTCTGTGCCCCAAACAGCAGATATAAAGGCCCCTTTCAGCGGTGGCGGCATTGCTGGGCTCCCCGCTGAGGGTTCACGGGGTAATTGGGAATTTGTGGACCTGCTGAACCTTAGGGGCTTTCACACCAAGTCCGCATCTTACAGTCCAGGAGACAGGAGGACAGTAGATTCATTACGGCCGCAGGATTTTGTTAAGAGATTTGGCAATCGAAGGGTAGAACTGCACCACGTTCACTTTGACTAATGGGATTCTTATTAAGAATTAGTGTTACTTTAACCCCTCGGGTGCTGGACAGATTTCCACTGCATTGGAGACCACTAGCATTTAAAGGGTTACATGTAGGATGAAAAGAGAAAGGTCTGCCATGCCCGGGGCCATATCCATAAAGGAGAAAGTGAAGCAATTCTGTGCTCTCCAGCTGCTGCATTACAGATAAATAAAACTTACTTTGTGCATATGGCCAACAGTTTCCATTCACTCTTTAATAAACAGTAATGCTAATATAAAAGCTTCTTGTATAAATAAGGTGAATAATTACAAATATACATTGTTACGTGTCCATATTTAAGTAAAAATTTCCATGATTTGATAGAGTTTAATTGATGTGCTGGGGGAAGCCATTTTCCTGTGCACTCCTCACTTCCTGCAATGTCTTACACTGCACAGTGCAGCCCCTGACCAGGAAGTGAGGACGGAGTGAAAAACAAAATGGTTTCTCCTGGCCTCCTGACCAAGAAATGTGTACAGAGGAAATTGGCTTCCCCCAGCCTTGTGACAGGGAAGTGTGTACAGAGGAAATTGGCTTCCCCAGCCTTGTGACAGGGAAGTGTGTACAGAGGAAATTGGCTTCCCCAGCCTTGTGACAGGGAAGTGTGTACAGAGGAAATTGGCTTCCTCAGCCTTGTGACAGGGAAGTGTGTACAGTGGAAATTGGCTTCCCCAGCCTTGTGACAGGGAAGTGTGTACAGAGGAAATTGGCTTCCTCAGCCTTGTGACAGGGAAGTGTGTACAGAGGAAATTGTCTTCCTCAGCCTTGTGACAGGGAAGTGTGTACAGAGGAAATTGTCTTCCCCCGGCCTTGTGACAGGGAAGTGTGTACAGAGGAAATTGTCTTCCTCAGCCTTGTGACAGGGAAGTGTGTACAGTGGAAATTGTCTTCCCCAGCCTTGTGACAGGGAAGTGTGTACAGAGGAAATTGGCTTCCCCCAGCCTTGTGACAGGGAAGTGTGTACAGTGGAAATTGTCTTCCTCAGCCTTGTGACAGGGAAGTGTGTACAGAGGAAATTGGCTTCCTCAGCCTTGTGACAGGGAAGTGTGTACAGAGGAAATTGGCTTCCTCAGCCTTGTGACAGGGAAGTGTGTACAGTGGAAATTGTCTTCCTCAGCCTTGTGACAGGGAAGTGTGTACAGTGGAAATTGTCTTCCTCAGCCTTGTGACAGGGAAGTGTGTACAGAGGAAATTGTCTTCCCCCGGCCTTGTGACAGGGAAGTGTGTACAGAGGAAATTGTCTTCCTCAGCCTTGTGACAGGGAAGTGTGTACAGTGGAAATTGTCTTCCTCAGCCTTGTGACAGGGAAGTGTGTACAGTGGAAATTGTCTTCCTCAGCCTTGTGACAGGGAAGTGTGTACAGAGGAAATTGGCTTCCCCCAGCCTTGTGACAGGGAAGTGTGTACAGAGGAAATTGGCTTCCCCAGCCTTGTGAGAGGGAAGTGTGTACAGAGGAAATTGTCTTCCTCAGCCTTGTGACAGGGAAGTGTGTACAGAGGAAATTGGCTTCCCCCAGCCTTGTGACAGGGAAGTGTGTACAGAGGAAATTGGCTTCCCCAGCCTTGTGACAGGGAAATGTGTACAGAGGAAATTGTCTTCCCCAGCCTTGTGACAGGGAAGTGTGTACAGAGGAAATTGGCTTCCTCAGCCTTGTGACAGGGAAGTGTGTACAGTGGAAATTGTCTTCCTCAGCCTTGTGACAGGGAAGTGTGTACAGAGGAAATTGGCTTCCCCAGCCTTGTGACAGGGAAGTGTGTACAGTGGAAATTGTCTTCCCCCAGCCTTGTGACAGGGAAGTGTGTACAGAGGAAATTGTCTTCCCCAGCCTTGTGACAGGGAAGTGTGTACAGAGGAAATTGTCTTCCCCCAGCCTTGTGACAGGGAAGTGTGTACAGTGGAAATTGTCTTCCCCAGCCTTGTGACAGGGAAGTGTGTACAGAGGAAATTGGCTTCCCCCAGCCTTGTGACAGGGAAGTGTGTACAGAGGAAATTGGCTTCCCCCAGCCTTGTGACAGGGAAGTGTGTACAGTGGAAATTGTCTTCCCCAGCCTTGTGACAGGGAAGTGTGTACAGAGGAAATTGGCTTCCCCCAGCCTTGTGACAGGGAAGTGTGTACAGAGGAAATTGGCTTCCCCCAGCCTTGTGACAGGGAAGTGTGTACAGTGGAAATTGGCTTCCCCAGCCTTGTGACAGGGAAGTGTGTACAGAGGAAATTGGCTTCCCCCAGCTTTGTGACAGGGAAGTGTGTACAGAGGAAATTGGCTTCCCCCAGCCTTGTGACAGGGAAGTGTGTACAGTGGAAATTGGCTTCCCCAGCCTTGTGACAGGGAAGTGTGTACAGAGGAAATTGGCTTCCCCCAGCCTTGTGACAGGGAAGTGTGTACAGAGGAAATTGGCTTCCCCAGCCTTGTGACAGGGAAGTGTGTACAGTGGAAATTGTCTTCCCCCAGCCTTGTGACAGGGAAGTGTGTACAGAGGAAATTGTCTTCCCCAGCTTTGTGACAGGGAAGTGTGTACAGAGGAAATTGGCTTCCCCAGCCTTGTGACAGGGAAGTGTGTACAGAGGAAATTGGCTTCCCCAGCCTTGTGACAGGGAAGTGTGTACAGAGGAAATTGGCTTCCCCAGCCTTGTGACAGGGAAGTGTGTACAGAGGAAATTGGCTTCCCCCAGCCTTGTGACAGGGAAGTGTGTACAGAGGAAATTGTCTTCCCCAGCCTTGTGACAGGGAAGTGTGTACAGAGGAAATTGGCTTCCCCCAGCCTTGTGACAGGGAAGTGTGTACAGAGGAAATTGGCTTCCCCCAGCCTTGTGACAGGGAAGTGTGTACAGTGGAAATTGGCTTCCTCAGCCTTGTGACAGGGAAGTGTGTACAGAGGAAATCGGCTTCCCCCAGCCTTGTGACAGGGAAGTGTGTACAGTGGAAATTGGCTTCCCCCAGCCTTGTGACAGGGAAGTGTGTACAGTGGAAATTGGCTTCCCCAGCCTTGTGACAGGGAAGTGTGTACAGAGGAAATTGTCTTCCCCAGCCTTGTGACAGGGAAGTGTGTACAGAGGAAATTGGCTTCCCCAGCCTTGTGACAGGGAAGTGTGTACAGAGGAAATTGTCTTCCCCAGCCTTGTGACAGGGAAGTGTGTACAGTGGAAATTGGCTTCCCCCAGCCTTGTGACAGGGAAGTGTGTACAGTGGAAATTGGCTTCCCCCAGCCTTGTGACAGGGAAGTGTGTACAGTGGAAATTGGCTTCCCCAGCCTTGTGACAGGGAAGTGTGTACAGAGGAAATTGGCTTCCCCAGCCTTGTGACAGGGAAGTGTGTACAGAGGAAATTGTCTTCCTCAGCCTTGTGACAGGGAAGTGTGTACAGAGGAAATTGGCTTCCCCAGCTTTGTGACAGGGAAGTGTGTACAGAGGAAATTGGCTTCCCCAGCCTTGTGACAGGGAAGTGTGTACAGAGGAAATTGTCTTCCCCAGCCTTGTGACAGGGAAGTGTGTACAGAGGAAATTGGCTTCCCCAGCCTTGTGACAGGGAAGTGTGTACAGAGGAAATTGGCTTCCCCAGCCTTGTGACAGGGAAGTGTGTACAGAGGAAATTGTCTTCCCCAGCCTTGTGACAGAGAAATGTGTACAGAGGAAATTGTCTTCCCCCAGCCTTGTGACAGGGAAGTGTGTACAGAGGAAATTGGCTTCCCCAGCCTTGTGACAGGGAAGTGTGTACAGAGGAAATTGGCTTCCCCAGCCTTGTGACAGGGAAGTGTATACAGAGGAAATTGTCTTCCCCAGCCTTGTGACAGGGAAGTGTGTACAGAGGAAATTGGCTTCCCCCAGCTTTGTGACAGGGAAGCGTGTACAGAGGAAATTGGCTTCCCCAGCCTTGTGACAGGGAAGTGTGTACAGAGGAAATTGGCTTCCTCAGCCTTGTGACAGGGAAGTGTGTACAGTGGAAATTGGCTTCCCCAGCCTTGTGACAGGGAAGTGTGTACAGAGGAAATTGGCTTCCCCAGCCTTGTGACAGGGAAGTGTGTACAGAGGAAATTGGCTTCCCCAGCCTTGTGACAGGGAAGTGTGTACAGAGGAAATTGGCTTCCCCAGCCTTGTGACAGGGAAGTGTGTACAGAGGAAATTGTCTTCCCCCAGCCTTGTGACAGGGAAGTGTGTACAGAGGAAATTGGCTTCCCCAGCCTTGTGACAGGGAAGTGTGTACAGAGGAAATTGGCTTCCCCCAGCCTTGTGACAGGGAAGTGTGTACAGTGGAAATTGGCTTCCCCCAGCCTTGTGACAGGGAAGTGTGTACAGAGAAAATTGGCTTCCCCCAGCCTTGTGACAGGGAAGTGTGTACAGAGGAAATTGTCTTCCCCAGCCTTGTGACAGGGAAGTGTGTACAGAGGAAATTGTCTTCCCCAGCCTTGTGACAGGGAAGTGTGTACAGAGGAAATTGGCTTCCCCAGCCTTGTGACAGGGAAGTGTGTACAGAGGAAATTGTCTTCCCCAGCCTTGTGACAGGGAAGTGTGTACAGTGGAAATTGGCTTCCCCCAGCCTTGTGACAGGGAAGTGTGTACAGAGGAAATTGGCTTCCGCAGCCTTGTGACAGGGAAGTGTGTACAGAGGAAATTGGCTTCCCCAGCCTTGTGACAGGGAAGTGTGTACAGAGGAAATTGGCTTCCCCAGCCTTGTGACAGGGAAGTGTGTACAGTGGAAATTGGCTTCCCCAGCCTTGTGACAGGGAAGTGTGTACAGAGGAAATTGTCTTCCCCCGGCCTTGTGACAGGGAAGTGTGTACAGAGGAAATTGGCTTCCCCCAGCCTTGTGACAGGGAAGTGTGTACAGAGGAAATTGGCTTCCCCAGCCTTGTGACAGGGAAGTGTGTACAGAGGAAATTGGCTTCCCCAGCCTTGTGACAGGGAAGTGTGTACAGAGGAAATTGTCTTCCCCCAGCCTTGTGACAGGGAAGTGTGTACAGAGGAAATTGTCTTCCCCCAGCCTTGTGACAGGGAAGTGTGTACAGAGGAAATTGGCTTCCCCAGCCTTGTGACAGGGAAGTGTGTACAGAGGAAATTGTCTTCCCCAGCCTTGTGACAGGGAAGTGTGTACAGAGGAAATTGTCTTCCCCAGCCTTGTGACAGGGAAGTGTGTACAGAGGAAATTGTCTTCCCCAGCCTTGTGACAGGGAAGTGTGTACAGTGGAAATTGTCTTCCCCAGCCTTGTGACAGGGAAGTGTGTACAGAGGAAATTGTCTTCCTCAGCCTTGTGACAGGGAAGTGTGTACAAAGGAAATTGTCTTCCTCAGCCTTGTGACAGGGAAGTGTGTACAGTGGAAATTGTCTTCCTCAGCCTTGTGACAGGGAAGTGTGTACAGAGGAAATTGGCTTCCTCAGCCTTGTGACAGGGAAGTGTGTACAGAGGAAATTGGCTTCCCCCAGCCTTGTGACAGGGAAGTGTGTACAGAGGAAATTGTCTTCCTCAGCCTTGTGACAGGGAAGTGTGTACAGAGGAAATTGGCTTCCCCAGCCTTGTGACAGGGAAGTGTGTACAGTGGAAATTGTCTTCCTCAGCCTTGTGACAGGGAAGTGTGTACAGAGGAAATTGGCTTCCCCCAGCCTTGTGACAGGGAAGTGTGTACAGAGGAAATTGGCTTCCTCAGCCTTGTGACAGGGAAGTGTGTACAGTGGAAATTGGCTTCCCCCAGCTTTGTGACAGGGAAGTGTGTACAGAGGAAATTGGCTTCCCCCGGCCTTGTGACAGGGAAGTGTGTACAGTGGAAATTGTCTTCCTCAGCCTTGTGACAGGGAAGTGTGTACAGTGGAAATTGTCTTCCCCAGCCTTGTGACAGGGAAGTGTGTACAGAGGAAATTGGCTTCCCCAGCCTTGTGACAGGGAAGTGTGTACAGAGGAAATTGGCTTCCCCCGGCCTTGTGACAGGGAAGTGTGTACAGTGGAAATTGGCTTCCCCAGCCTTGTGACAGGGAAGTGTGTACAGTGGAAATTGTCTTCCTCAGCCTTGTGACAGGGAAGTGTGTACAGAGGAAATTGTCTTCCCCAGCCTTGTGACAGGGAAGTGTGTACAGTGGAAATTGGCTTCCCCAGCCTTGTGACAGGGAAGTGTGTACAGAGGAAATTGTCTTCCCCAGCCTTGTGACAGGGAAGTGTATACAGAGGAAATTGTCTTCCCCAGCCTTGTGACAGGGAAGTGTGTACAGAGGAAATTGGCTTCCCCCAGCCTTGTGACAGGGAAATGTGTACAGAGGAAATTGTCTTCCCCAGCCTTGTGACAGGGAAATGTGTACAGAGGAAATTGGCTTCCCCCGGCCTTGTGACAGGGAAGTGTGTACAGAGGAAATTGTCTTCCCCCGGCCTTGTGACAGGGAAGTGTGTACAGAGGAAATTGGCTTCCCCCAGCCTTGTGACAGGGAAGTGTGTACAGTGGAAATTGGCTTCCCCCAGCCTTGTGACAGGGAAGTGTGTACAGAGGAAATTGTCTTCCCCAGCCTTGTGACAGGGAAATGTGTACAGAGGAAATTGGCTTCCCCCGGCCTTGTGACAGGGAAGTGTGTACAGAGGAAATTGGCTTCCCCCAGCCTTGTGACAGGGAAGTGTGTACAGAGGAAATTGTCTTCCCCCGGCCTTGTGACAGGGAAATGTGTACAGAGGAAATTGTCTTCCCTCAGCCTTGTGACAGGGAAGTGTGTACAGAGGAAATTAGCTTCCCCCAACCTTGTGACAGGGAAGTGTGTACAGAGGAAATTTGCTTCCCCCAGCCTTGTGACAGGAAGTGTGTACAGAGGAAATTGGCTTCCCCAGCCTTGTGACAGGGAAGTGTGTACAGTGGAAATTGTCTTCCCCCAGCCTTGTGACAGGGAAGTGTGTACAGTGGAAATTGTCTTCCCCCAGCCTTGTGACAGGGAAGTGTGTACAGAGGAAATTGGCTTCCCCCAGCCTTGTGACAGGGAAGTGTGTACAGAGAAAATTGGCTTCCCCCAGCCTTGTGACAGGGAAGTGTGTACAGAGGAAATTGTCTTCCCCCAGCCTTGTGACAGGGAAGTGTGTACAGAGGAAATTGTCTTCCCCCAGCCTTGTGACAGGGAAGTGTGTACAGAGGAAATTGGCTTCCCCCTGCCTTGTGACAGGGAAGTGTGTACAGAGGAAATTAGCTTCCCCCAACCTTGTGACAGGGAAGTGTGTACAGAGGAAATTTGCTTCCCCCAGCCTTGTGACAGGAAGTGTGTACAGAGGAAATTGGCTTCCCCAGCCTTGTGACAGGGAAGTGTGTACAGAGGAAATTGGCTTCCTCAGCCTTGTGACAGGGAAGTGTGTACAGAGGAAATTGTCTTCCCCCAGCCTTGTGACAGGGAAGTGTGTACAGTGGAAATTGTCTTCCCCAGCCTTGTGACAGGGAAGTGTGTACAGTGGAAATTGTCTTCCCCCAGCCTTGTGACAGGGAAGTGTGTACAGAGGAAATTGGCTTCCCCCAGCCTTGTGACAGGGAAGTGTGTACAGAGGAAATTGGCTTCCCCCAGCCTTGTGACAGGGAAGTGTGTACAGAGGAAATTGGCTTCCCCAGCCTTGTGACAGGGAAGTATGTACAGAGGAAATTGTCTTCCCCCAGCCTTGTGACAGGGAAGTGTGTACAGTGGAAATTGCTTCCCCAGCCTTGTGACAGGGAAGTGTGTACAGTGGAAATTGGCTTCCCCAGCCTTGTGACAGGGAAGTGTGTACAGTGGAAATTGTCTTCCTCAGCTTTGTGACAGGGAAGTGTGTACAGAGGAAATTGGCTTCCCCCAGCCTTGTGACAGGGAAGTGTGTACAGAGGAAATTGGCTTCCTCAGCCTTGTGACAGGGAAGTGTGTACAGAGGAAATTGTCTTCCCCAGCCTTGTGACAGGGAAGTGTGTACAGTGGAAATTGGCTTCCCCAGCCTTGTGACAGGGAAGTGTGTACAGAGGAAATTGGCTTCCCCAGCCTTGTGACAGGGAAGTGTGTACAGAGGAAATTGTCTTCCCCAGCCTTGTGACAGGGAAGTGTGTACAGAGGAAATTGGCTTCCCCAGCCTTGTGACAGGAAGTGTGTACAGGGGAAATTGGCTTCCCCCGGCCTCCTGAGCAGGAAGTGTGTACAGAGGAAATTGGCTTCCCCCGGCCTCCTGAGCAGGAAGTGTGTACAGAGGAAATTGGCTTCCCCAGCCTTGTGACAGGGAAGTGAAGAGTACAGAGGATAATTCTGTGATAGCCCTTCAGTCAAAAGTTATTGCCGCTCAAACCTTTTTTAAATACACTATTTGCAACATTGCCATCTAGTGTCTATAGTGTATTTTCTTTATAATGTTCTCTATGAGTGAATGGGGAGATGCACTAAGGAGTGATAAAGAGGGGATAAAGTGGAGATAACTTCTCCAGTTCCTATGTTATTCTATAGAACCAAACTAATAGAGAAGTCTTGGTGAATATGTTCTATAGAAATGACATAGGAACTGGAGAAGTGATCTCTACATTATCACCTACTGGTTACCCACCTGAAACCAAGCAGAGATTAGTGAAAACCTGTCCTGTTGGTGCTGAGAATAAACATATATGGAAAACAAGTGTAACGGCCGGTACGTACCACGCTAATCATACATTATACTGTGTACCCCGAGTTGTTACCTCCGGTACGTACCACCGTAATCATACATTATACTGTGTACCCCGAGTGTTACCTCCGGTACGTACCACACTAATCATACGTTATACTGTGTACCCCGAGTGTTACCTCTGGTACGTACCACCGTAATCATACATTATACTGTGTACCCCCGAGTGTTACCTCCGGTACGTACCACACTAATCATACGTTATACTGTGTACCCGAGTGTTACCTCCGGTACGTACCACAGTAATCATACATTATACTGTGTACCCTGAGTGTTACCTCCGGTACGTAACACACTAATCATACATTATACTGTGTACCCGAGTGTTACCTCCGGTACGTACCACCGTAATCATACATTATACTGTGTACCCCGAGTGTTACCTCCGGTACGTACCACACTAATCATACGTTATACTGTGTACCCCGAGTGTTACCTCCGGTACGTACCACAGTAATCATACATTATACTGTGTACCCTGAGTGTTACCTCCGGTACGTAACACACTAATCATACATTATACTGTGTACCCGAATGTTACCTCCAGTACGTACCACACTAATCATACATTATACTGTGTACCCCGAGTGTTACCTCCGGTACGTACCACACTAATCATACATTATACTGTGTACCCGAGTGTTACCTCCGGTACGTACCACACTAATCATACATTATACTGTGTACCCCGAGTGTTACCTCCGGTATGTACCACACTAATCATACATTATACTGTGTACCCCGAGTGTTACCTCCGGTACGTACCACAGTAAATCATACGTTATACTGTGTACCCCGAGTGTTACCTCCGGTACGTACCACACTAATCATACATTATACTGTGTACCCCTAGTGTTACCTCCGGCACGTACCACACTAATCATACATTATACTGTGTACCCCGAGTGTTACCTCCGGTACGTACCACACTAATCATACATTATACTGTGTACCCCGAGTGTTACCTCCGGTACGTACCACAGTAATCATACGTTATACTGTGTACCCCGAGTGTTACCTCCGGTACGTACCACACTAATCATACATTATACTGTGTACCCCTAGTGTTACCTCCTGTATGTACCACAGTAATCATACATTATACTGTGTGCCCCGAGTGTTACCTCTGGTACGTACCACAGTAATCATACGTTATACTGTGTACCCCGAGTGTTACCTTCTGGTACGTACCACAGTAATCATACATTATACTGTGTACCCCGGAGTGTTACCGCCGGTACGTACCACGCTAATCATACATTATACTGTGTACCCCGAGTGTTACCTCCGGTACGTACCACAGTAATCATACATTATACTGTGTACCCCTAGTGTTACCGCCGGTATGTACCACAGTAATCATACATTATACTGTGTACCCCGAGTGTTACCGCCGGTATGTACCACAGTAATCATACATTATACTGTGTACCCGAGTGTTACTGCCAGTACGTACCACGCTAATCATACATTATACTGTGTACCCCGAGTGTTACCGCCGGTACGTACCACGCTAATCATACATTATACTGTGTACCCCGAGTGTTACCTCCGGTACGTACCACGCTTATCATACATTATACTGTGTACCCCGAGTGTTACCGCCAGGTACGTACCACGCTAATCATACATTATACTGTGTACCCCGAGTGTTACCTCCGGTACGTACCACGCTAATCATACATTATACTGTGTACCCCGGAGTGTTACCTCCGGTACGTACCACGCTAATCATACATTATACTGTGTACCCCGAGTGTTACCGCCGGTACGTACCACGCTAATCATACATTATACTGTGTACCCCGAGTGTTACCTCCGGTACGTAACACACTAATCATACATTATACTGTGTACCCCGAGTGCAGAAGCTGATACAGAATCTAAAGCTACCAGATCCCTTTAAGAACCAGAGGGTGAGTAACATTGTAAAAAACTGTCCTAGACTGAGGAGTATGGGGCAGAACTGTCAGTGACTCAGTAATAAGGAAATACATATAATCTAAACACAGTGACATTGGTCAGAGGTGGAGTATATTATCCAAATGAATGAATAGAAATTAATTTAACTTATGCATAAAAGTTCAGAATTCACAGATTACTGAAAAGCAACATATTTATCAATAGCAAAATAAAGACAAAAATTGAATAATAACAGCAAAGACGTCCGATCAATTTAAATGACATATTTCTTTCATTTTCAGTTGTTATCGCCGTTTCATGACATTAATAAATATTAAACACAGTCATCTGCGGTTTTGTGCAGTATTTTTGTGAATCTTTTAGTAAATAAGCACCGATGGGCGGACAGGCAGCGAGTGTCACTATTTCACTGGATTCACGCGCAGTCGGGAATGTACCAGGCACCCGCCACACCAGGCACCCGCCACATCAGGCACCCGCCACACCAGGCACCTGCACACATAGATACCAAGGGGGGCTGAGCACCTGCCCTTTTTGTCCAAAGTGCCCTCGCGCCCTTTTAACAAAAAAAAAAAAATAATAATTATGAGAAGTGCCCTTTTTTTCATTTGAGCCCCTGCCCCCCAAAATGCCTGTGCACGTCCCTGCGCCACATTGTATAGAGCTTAACCCTTCCAGTGCCACAGAGCATTATGTACTCCTCTGGCACTGAAAGGGTTAAAGAAGAGAACAAGATCTAAATGTTACCTAATTCTTACGTCTCGCAGTCAGAAGGACCAGACCCGGGAACAATCAGGATATTGACCCAAATTCTCAGGATATTGACCCAAATCTCAAGATATTGATCCAAATTTCAGGGTATTGACCAAATTCTCAGGATATTGACCCAAATGTTAAGATATTGACCCAAATTCTCAGGTTATTGACCCAAATCTCAGGATATTGACCGAAATTCTCAGGATATTGACCCAAATCTCTGGATACTGACCCAAATCTCTGGATACTGACCAAATTCTCAGGATATTGACCAAATTCTCAGGATATTGACCCACATTCTCAGGGTGAGAGAGCCCGGTATTAACCACTATCTCATCTGCACCATATAACTCCTTATTTAACCCCTAAATTGCTGCCATTTCTATTGGAAGGACAGAGGGACACGTCCTGCTCTGTATGTTCCGGTAGAGACAACTCTATTACGTTAACCCTTTGTGTGCCAGGTAGGAAAGGAACACATTGCTTTGCAGTGCATTGTGTACCCTTCTGATGGTTAAGGGACCAATAAGATCATCTCCTAGTTAGAGAAAACAGGGATAAAGCGCTTGAAATCTACATTGTGTGAAACTTTACGGGTTAATATTTCAGTGATCTCTGGGTCAGGTCTCTTGGAAAGTTAATTTACTGAAACTTCTGGTAAAATTAAAAATTGTAAAATATTGACTAAAAGTTCTCATTTCTGCACTGTGTTTCCTCCTAATGTTAACATCTTCTTACCATTCGGTTCAGTGTCTTTAAGGGCAGTATACCTATATACACAATATTAAATAATCCCACATATATACACGGTATTAAATAATTCCATGTATATACACAGTATTAAATAATTACACGTATATACAGAGAATTAAATAATTCCATGTATATACACGGTATTAAATAATTCTATATACATACACAGTATTAAATAATTACACGTATATACAGAATAATAAATAATTCCACATATATATACAGTATTAAATAATTACAAGTATATATATACGTAGTAAATAATTACACGTACATACATGGTATTAAATAATTACACGTATATACATGGTATTAAATTATTCCACATACATACACAGTATTAAATAATTATACGTACATGCACGGTATTAAATGTTTGTATCAATATCAAATAGTTACACGTTTCTACCCATAGTAAATAGTTACACGTTTGTATCCGTATTAAATAGTTACACGTTTGTATTCATATTAGTTACAAGTTTGTATCCGTATTAAATAGTTACACGTTTGTATTCATATTAGTTACACGTTTGTATCCGTATTAAATAGTAATAATACAATTGTATCCTTATTAATCCTGTAATACACATTGGTGAGATCTATAAAAGTATTCTTAATTCTTTCTGCATGTTGGTTCTTAAAATATCACTATTTCATGTAAATTAGGTGTTATTTATACACAAACAACAGCAGCTCTTTTTATTTGGTGTAAATCGCTACTAAATCAATACATTTCCACCACGGTTTTTTTTTATTTTTTATGTCAAAAATCATTTAACACAATTGTAGAAAGGTGCTATTTTTGTTTTTTAATATAAACTTGCTGAGCCGGAATATACAACGAGACTAACGCCATTTCACCAGAACGCCTGCTGGGTCGCTGTCGTCGCATTTTTAATAAATACCAACATTCATTTACATCTCATTTCACTTTTCTCCACTTTTATAATCTCCCCATTGTGCGCTGCACTGCTTCCTGCATATTGCCCTAAATCCCTTTATATCAGGAACAGGCTCTCTCCTGTCAGTAATAAAATCCTGTTCCCAGGAAGGTAGAGGTGGAGATACAGAGATTTTTCGGTGGTCCCTCTCGCTCGCTTACCTCTGATTTCTGTCCTGACCCCGGCGTACCCCCCCACACACAGCAGCAGCAGACACAGAGCCCCAGTGATCATTGTGGAGCAATGATGGGTCCTGGGGTCTGGGGCTCCTCTCTCCTCTCACAGCCTCATGCTAATGAGGGGGCAGTGGTGAAGGGGGGGGGGGTGTGAATGGGCCAGTGGAGCAAGACAAAAACTTCACCAAATTCTTCTCACACTGTAACCCTGTGAGTGCCAGGATGGAAGTCCGGGGCTGCACATCCCATTAGCACTAACTGAGGCTGCTGCACTAAAGAAAGTGGTGCAATTCTGGAGCAAACCAACTGCAGCAAAAGGGGGATCCAGTAAACACCCCCCCCATTGATTTAAATGAGGTCCTTTAACACCTGAATATCAGAGAGAGGACTCCAGTGCATTGTGAATCATACATCAGTTATTTCTAGCATTCAAGGGTTAACTCAGGCATGGGCAACCTGAGGCCCTCCAGCTGTGGAGGAGCAGAACGCCAATCATCGGCTGGCAGGGGAATATGGGAGCGGTAGTTCTCCACAGCTGGATGGCCACATGTTGGCTGCTCCTGGGTGAAGCTCCATTTACATGAGTCCATCTCCTGCTCTGCATTTCCTCCACAATAAATCACATTCCTAACGTTTATTCGTCCCTGACAGTGCGGTCCGTCAGCGCTTAGTACATCAACCTCAAAGGTTTAATGATGAGCTGGAGAGCCACATATGTTGGGTCCTGTTAGTGTATCTGCAGTACAGACAGCAGCTCCTGTCTGTACAATACTCACATCCC
>CM074727.1:1548878-1598407 GCA_037306005.1 Rhinophrynus dorsalis | reverse complement strand
TTGTTGTATCCCCCCCACGTTACTCTAATCATTTTGTATCCCCCCCACGTTACTCTAATCATGTTGTATCCCCCCCACATTACTCTAATCATGTTGTATCCCCCCACATTACTCTAATCATGTTGTATCCCTTCACGTTACTCTAATCATGTTGTATCCCCCCCACGTTACTCTAATCATGTTGTATCCCCCACATTACTCTAATCATGTTATATCCCCCCCACATTACTCTAATCATGTTATTTCCCCCCCACACGTTACTCTAATCATGATGTATCCCCTCCACGTTACTTTAATCATGTTGTATCCCCCCCACGTTACTCTAATCATGTTGTATCCCCCCACGTTACTTTAATCATGTTGTATCCCCCCCACGTTACTCTAATCATGATGTATCCCCTCCACGTTACTTTAATCATGTTGTATCCCTCATGTTACTCTAATCATGTTATATCCCCCCACGTTACTCTAATCATGTTGTATCCCCCCCACGTTACTCTAATCATGTTGTATCCCCCCCACATTACTCTAATCCTGTTGTATCCCCCCCCACGTTACTCTAATCCTGTTGTATCCCCCCCCACGTTACTCTAATCATGTTGTATCCCCCCCATGTTACTCTAATCATGTTGTATCCCTTCACGTTACTCTAATCATGTTATATCCCCCCCACATTACTCTAATCATGTTGTATCCCCCCACGTTACTCTAATCATGTTGTATCCCCCCCACGTTACTCTAATCATGTTGTATCCCCCCCACATTACTCTAATCATGTTGTATCCCCCCCACATTACTCTAATCATGTTATATCCCCCCACGTTACTCTAATCCTGTTGTATCCCCCCCACGTTACTCTAATCATGTTGTATCCCCCCCACATTACTCTAATCATGTTGTATCCCCCCCACGTTACTCTAATCATGTTGTATCCCCCCACGTTACTTTAATCATGTTATATCCCCCCCACATTACTCTAATCATGTTGTATCTCCCCACGTTACTCTAATCATGTTGTATCCCCCCCACGTTACTCTAATCATGTTGTATCCCTTCACGTTACTCTAATCATGTTGTATCCCCCCACATTACTCTAATCATGTTGTATCCCTTCACGTTACTCTAATCATGTTGTATCCCCCCACGTTACTTTAATCATGTTATATCCCCCCCACATTACTCTAATCATGTTGTATCTCCCCACGTTACTCTAATCATGTTGTATCCCCCCCCACATTACTCTAATCATGTTGTATCCCCCCCACGTTACTCTAATCATGTTGTATCCCCCCACATTACTCTAATCATGTTGTATCCCCCCCACGTTACTCTAATCATGTTGTATCCCCCCCACATTACTCTAATCATGTTGTATCCCTTCACATTACTCTAATCATGTTGTATCCCCCCCCACGTTACTCTAATCATGTTGTATCCCCCCATATTACTCTAATCATGTTGTATCCCCCCCACGTTACTCTAATCATGTTGTATCCCTTCACGTTACTCTAATCATGTTGTATCCCCCCCACGTTACTCTAATCATGTTGTATCCCTTCACGTTACTCTAATCATGTTGTATCCCCCCCACATTACTCTAATCATGTTGTATCTCCCCACGTTACTCTAATCATGTTGTATCCCCCCCACGTTACTCTAATCATGTTGTATCCCCCACATTACTCTAATCATGTTATATCCCCCCACATTACTCTAATCATGTTATTTCCCCCCCACACGTTACTCTAATCATGTTGTATCCCCTCCACGTTACTCTAATCATGTTGTATCCCCCCCACATTACTCTAATCATGTTGTATCCCCCCCACATTACTCTAATCATGTTGTATCCCCTCCACATTACTCTAATCATGTTGTATCTCCTCCACGTTACTCTAATCATGTTGTATCCCCCCCACATTACTCTAATCATGTTGTATCCCCTCCATATTACTCTAATCATGTTGTATCCCCTCCACGTTACTTTAATCATGTTGTATCCCCCCCACGTTACTCTAATCATGTTGTATCCCCCCCACGTTACTCTAATCATGTTGTATCCCCCCACATTACTCTAATCATGTTGAATCCCCCCACATTAGTCTAATCATGTTGTATCCCCCCCACGTTACTCTAATCATGTTGTATCCCCCCCACGTTACTTTAATCATGTTGTATCCCCCCCACATTACTCTAATCATGTTGAATCCCCCCCACGTTACTCTAATTACGTTGTATTTCACAGCATATTCCATCAGGTACTTATCTGTATTTCTGTTCCCGTTCTGTGAGCCCGTTATAGACAGTCCTGAATGCCACAGCCGTGTGCCAGACACTAACCTTCTGCACTGCCCTGTTATCCCTGGGCATCCCTGCATTCAAACGGTTAAACACAGTGGCGGCGCTAATGCTGTTAGTTGTGCAGAGGAGTCTTATGAAACCCCTTCACTAGTTAGTAAAATATACAACAGAAGGTAGAGCATGAGGGAGTGACAGTTGGGAGGGAGAGCAGTGTGGAATGTTAGTATCTGGCTGGCAGGGAGTGGCAGTTGGGAGGGAGAGCAGTGTGGAATTCTAATATGTGGCTGGCAGAGATAGGACGTTGGGAGGGAGAGCAATGTGGAGTGTTAGTATCTGGCTGGTAGGAAATGACAGTTCAGAGGGAGAGCAGTGTGGAATGTTAACACCTGACTGGCATGGAGTCACAGTTGGGAGGAAGAACAGTGTGGAATGTTAGTATGTGGCTGGTAGGAAATGACAGTTCAGAGGGAGAGCAGTGTGTAATGTTAGCATCTGGCTGGTAGGAAATTACAGTTCAGAGGGAGAGCAGTGTTGAATGTTAGAATCTGACTGGCATGGAGTCACGGTTGGGAGGGAGAACAGTGTGGAATGTTAGAATCTGACTGGCATGGAGTCACAGTTGGGAGGGAGAACAGTGTGGAATAATAGCGTCTGGCTGGCATGGAGTCACAGTTGGGAGTGAGAGAAGTGTGGATTGCTAGTATGTGGCTGGCATGGAGTCACAGTTGCGAGTGAGAGCAGTGTGGAGTGTTAGTATGTGGCTGGTAGGAAATTACAGTTCAGAGGGAGAGCAGTGTTGAATGTTAGCATCTGGCTGGCATGGAGTCACGGTTGGGAGGGAGAACAGTGTGGAATGTTAGTATCTGGCTGGCAGGGAGTGGCAGTTGGGAGGGAGAGCAGTGTGGAATTCTAATATGTGGCTGGCAGAGATAGGACGTTGGGAGGGAGAGCAGTGTGGAGTGTTAGTATCTGGCTGGTAGGAAATGACAGTTCAGAGGGAGAGCAGTGTGGAGTGTAATTATGTGGCTGGTAGGAAATGACAGTTCAGAGGGAGAACAGTGTGGAGTGTTAGTATGTGGCTGGTAGGAAATGACAGTTCAGAGGGAGAGCAGTGTGGAGTGTAATTATGTGGCTGGTAGGAAATGACAGTTCAGAGGGAGAACAGTGTGGAGTGTTAGTATGTGGCTGGTAGGAAATGACAGTTCAGAGGGAGAGCATTGTGGAGTGTTAGTATGTGACTGGTAGGAAATGACAGTTCAGAGGGAGAGCAGTGTGGAGTGTTAGTATGTGGCTGGTAGGAAATGACAGTTCAGAGGGAGAACATTGTGGAGTGTTAGTATGTGGCTGGTAGGAAATGACAGTTCAGAGGGAGAGCAGTGTGGAGTGTTAGTATGTGGCTGGTAGGAAATGACAGTTCAGAGGGAGAACATTGTGGAGTGTTAGTATGTGGCTGGTAGGAAATGACAGTTCAGAGGGAGAACATTGTGGAGTGTTAGCTTCTCTGCCAGCCTGCACCTTATAACCTAATTAAAATACGATTTGGGGAATTTGAAAAGTCTGTTTAATGCATCTAAATTATCTTCCCTGGGGTCAGAGCAGAGAAGGCACCTGGGGCCACATGCTCGCTTCACTTGCCCCTTGGCTTGTCCTGAACGGCAGTGAACAACTACCCTGTCCTACATCACACTTACTGCCCTTACCCTATGGGTTCCAGGTGCCTCTCTACTCATTGCTGCGCTGCCCTGGTAATCTAATCACCCGCTCTTTGGAATCTTAGTTTAATCACATTGGGGAGACTCAGGGGCCACACATGTAATCCTTGGAAATAATCTGGATACCTGACAGTAATTAGATTAATAAAATGGATATTTGGGGTTTGCGTTAATCAAATGACTTGTCTATCATAGATAAATAACTCATTATGTTCCTTTCTTGATTAATCTGAATTACAGTGGGATTTAGGCACAAAACAACGTGCGACCCAGATGGGACTCGAACCCACAATCCCCAGCTCCGGAGGCTGATGCCTTATCCATTAGGCCACTGGGTCACTGCATGTCTGCCAGCCCCACACATGGCTCTTACGATTAACGAATCAGTGCGTTCTCCTTTAGCACCGCCCACATTCCTGCAGATTATGGACCAATAAAACGCTGAAAATCACTAGTAGGTGTGACTGTGCATTAAACCGAGGCTTAGAACGCATATGAATGCGGAAGCGGCTCTTGGGTTAGTCTAGCCACGTGTTTCCTATACTAAGTGTTGGCTCTTCAGTTGGTGCTCGAATACAATTCCCGTCATCCTTAGCAACTCTGTGACCGTCTGAGAATGATGGGAGTTATAGTAGCACTAGTCAGAAGTCTCACACTCCAACCTCAGCTGTTTATTGTTCACATGCGGCTCTGCAGCTAAGTATTATTTTGTATTTATTGTGACTTGATTAGCTTATTGGGACCTTTATAGAAGGAAAAAACATGGAGTAATAATGGGACAAGCTAACTGCACCACGGGGGGCAAGTAAACAGTCCCAAACTGCCCACTGACTTAAATGGAGCTGTAAAGTGACCCCTTGAAGACTGGAGGTCTGCACAGCATTGCAAAGCAATTTGTACTGCTCCTCTTCTGTTCACAAGGGGTTAATGCACGGCATTTGCATGCACAAGTTTCCTTCCTTGTAGCAGATATTAGGGGTCTGTACCTCCCAAGTGTCCTTTTTTAGGAGATATTAGGGGTCTGTACCTCCCAAGTGCCCCTCTTTATAGGAGATATTAGGGGTCTGTACCTCCCAAGTGTCCCTCTTTATAGGAGATATTAGGGGTCTGTACCTCCCAAGTGTCCCTCTATAGGAGATATTAGGGGTCTGTACCTCCCAAGTGCCCCTCTTTATAGGAGATATTAGGGGTCTGTACCTCCCAAGTGTCCCTCTTTATAGGAGATATTAGGGGTCTGTACCTCCCAAGTGTTCCTCTTTATAGGAGATATTACGGGTCTGTACCTCCCAAGTGTCCCTCTTTATAGGAGATATTAGGGGTCTGTACCTCCCAAGTGTCCCTCTATAGGAGATATTAGGGGTCTGTACCTCCCAAGTGTCCCTCTTTATAGGAGATATTAGGGGTCTGTACCTCCCAAGTGTACCTCTATAGGAGATATTAGAGGTCTGTACCTCCCAAGTGTTCCTCTATAGGAGATATTAGGGGTCTGTACCTCCCAAGTGTCCCTCTATAGGAGATATTAGGGTTCTGTACCTCCCAAGTGCCCCTCTTTATAGGAGATATTAGGGGTCTGTACCTCCCAAGTGCCCCTCGTTCTAGGAGATATTAGGGTTCTGTACCTCCCAAGTGCCCCTCTTTATAGGAGATATTAGGGGTCTGTACCTCCCAAGTGCCCCTCGTTCTAGGAGATATTAGGGGTCTGTACCTCCCAAGTGCCCCTCGTTCTAGGAGATATTAGGGGTCTGTACCATACCTGAGAACTTTTCATGCAGGGCTACCCGGAGGGTAACCCTGTCAGTGCCGAACGCGATTTGCGTCATAAAAGGGGTGGGGCTTAGTCGCGGGGGCGGGACAAAAAAAACCCTTGAAAATGAAGGTAAGAGGGAGAGGAGTGGGAGGAACCGGGCGGGATGGAGCACAAGTGGGGATATTAGGGGTCCGTACCTCCCAAGTGTCCTTCTTTAGGAGATATTAGGGGTCCGTACCTCCCAAGTGTCCTTCTTTAGGAGATATTAGGGGTCTGTACCTCCCAAGTGTCCTTCTTTAGGAGATATTAGGGGTCTGTACCTCCCAAGTGTCCCTCTTTAGGAGATATTAGGGGTCTGTACCTCCCAAGTGTCCCTCTTTAGGAGATATTAGGGGTACATACCTCCCAAGTGTCCCTCTTTAGGAGATATTAGGGGTCTGTACCTCCCTAGTGTACCTCTATAGGTGATATTAGGGGTCTGTACCTCCCAAGTGTCCCTCTTTAGGAGATATTAGGGGTCTGTACCTCCCAAGTGTCCCTCTTTAGGAGATATTTGGGGTCTGTACCTCTCAAGTGTCCCTCTTTAGGAGATATTAGGGGTCCGTATCTCCCAAGAGTCCCTCTTTAGGAGATATTAGGGGTCCGTATCTCCCAAGTGTCCCTCTTTAGGAGATATTGCACTCATACTGCACCCATATTGCATCCTTATTGCACTCATATTGTGTCCTTATTGCACCCATATTGCGTCCTTATTGCACTCATATTGTGTCCTTATTGCACCCATATTGTGTCCTTATTGCACCCATATTGCGTCCTTATTGCACTCATATTGCACCCATAATGCATCCTTATTGCACTCATATTGCGTCCTTATTGCACCCATCCATCACCTTGAAGTGGCATGTAAATCGTTTGGGGGGGCCAAATCTCACCCCTGTGTTAAGTGGCTGGGGGGCCATGTCCTTACAGAGATTTTCATAGGAGTCGCCAGGGGCCTTCATCCCTGTGTTATGTGTGAGGAAACATGAATGTTGTGACGTGAGTCCTGGTACTAGAGGTCAGTACCATGGTCACGTCTCTGCTTCTGCTGCACCGACATCCCAATCTCCCTAATTCGTTCAGCATAACCCCTCCAAGAACCAGACAGGACCAGTTTGAGGGGTAAAACCTAGAGCTCTTTGTTGAACAACTCTTTGTATTTATATATATGTCCAAGGACAACATCTGCAATGAGTTTGTATGTTCTCACTGTGTTTGCGTGGGTTTCCTCCTACACTCCAAAAAAACATACTGATAGGTGAATTTAGATTGTGAGCCCCAATGGGGACAGGAACCAATATGAGTGTAAAGCGCTGCGGAATCTGTGTGCGCTATATAAATAAAGGATTATTATATACACCGTTAATCACACAATGCACAGAAAAGACTGAGACATACGGTAAATACATGACACAAAGGGTCAGACATGATCAGGTTATCTAGACAAAGGAGGTAACAATGGATAAACACTGGGACAAAAGGTTGAGGGGCTCAAATACACATTTCTAAAACAATGGCCAGGGAGTTGAAGCATCTTTGAATAGGCCTCTTCAACCCCTGTCCAATCCGGTGCCTAGAATCTGCTGACCAGTCCTGGCCAAGCTAGTCATGGCCCTTTGGGTGGGCAGCTGACTGACCAATCCAAGGGGCGCCTACTTTTTCCCATGTTGTGTCAATTGCGACCCTTTAACTCTGACGGGCCAATCAGGGGGCGGCCGACGGTTAACATCCAGGCGGCTTAGTATAGTCCGGTTGGCCGGCGTCTGGCTGGTGAATTCCACTCTTTCAACCGGGAAAACATATATTTACAAGATGTGGGACGTTTCCCAGTCCTATTTCCCGTAGCGAATCCGGCACGCAACCCCTTAAAACCCCCGGGACACGTGACAAATGTCTCCTCACTACTGCCTGGCTGCGTGCCAAGATTCTCCTTCTAGTGCCACGCCCCGGGGTGTGGTCAGTGCCAGAGAATTTTGGCTGCCTGTCAAGCTTCCCCTTTTAGTAATATAGATTAGGGGCCTGTACCTCCCACGTGTCCCTCTATAGGAGATATTAGGGGTCTGTACCTCCCAAGTGTCCCTCTTTAGGAGATATTAGGGGCCTGTACCTCCCAAGTGTCCCTCTTTATAGGAGATATTAGGGGTCTCTACCTCCCACATGTCCCTCTTTAGGAGATATTAGGGGTCTCTACCACCCAAGTGTCCCTCTTTATAGGAGATATTAGGGGTCTGTACCTCCCAAGTGTCCCTCTTTATAGGAGATATTAGGGGTCTGTACCTCCCAATTGTCCCTCTTTATAGGAGATATTAGGGGTCTGTACCTCCCAAGTGTCCCTCTATAGGAGATATTAGGGGTCTGTACCTCCCAAGTGTCCCTCTTTAGGAGATATTAGGGGTCTGTACCTCCCAAGTGTCCCTCATTAGGAGATATTAGGGGTCTCTACCACCCAAGTGTCCCTCTTTAGGAGATATTAGGGGTCTGTACCTCCCAAGTGTCACTCTTTAGGAGATATTAGGGGTCTGTACCTCCCAAGTGTCCCTCTTTAGGAGATATTAGGGGTCTCTACCACCCAAGTGTCCCTCTTTAGTAGATATTAGGGGTCTGTACCTCCCACGTGTCCCTCTTTATAGGAGATATTAGGGGTCTCTACCTCCCACATGTCCCTCTTTAGGAGATATTAGGGGTCTGTACCTCCCAAGTGTCCCTCTTTAGGAGATATTAGGGGTTTCTACCACCCAAGTGTCCCTCTTTAGGAGATATTAGGGGTCTCTACCACCCAAGTGTCCCTCTTTAGGAGATATTAGGGGTCTGTACCTCCCAAGTGTCCTTCTGGTATCGTATTGAAATGTTGCCCTCTATTTGGTGACCATCAAAATGGTGATGTTCTGATGTTGCATGGTTAATGGTCGCCCTGCACTGCCATGTAGAACTTTGGATGTCACGCTTAACCCTTTGGGTGCCAGAGAGGTATCCAACAGATTGCACTGTAATGCTTTGGACACCTCTCAGGTAGTGGTCCTACACGGCCGCGCTAATATGCACAATTTCAATGACTGACGTGTGAGAAGTGAACTGGATCTGCATTTACTGTCTGTTATGAGTAAATGAACTCTAACTCATGTCACGCTCTAAGGCAGGACGTGCCACTCTATAGACATGGGGGCATACAATAAGAGATGTCAAGTGGGGTACCATGGGCATCTTTGCTCAGCATACACAGCAGAGGCATTTGGTGGGTACCTGGGCATTTCTTTTCATTGCACATCCTGAACTTGTCCCCGGAGCCCTCACAGGGGTATTCCTGCACGCCTGTTCCCTGACACATCCAGTAGTGACGCTGCCAGGCGCTGTGACGCGTTTTGGAGGATAAGAGTCAGTGACTCCACAGACCCCGTGTTCTATCTGCTAGAGAGTGTGAGGGGCGAGAGAGGGAGCAGATGAAGGTGTAAAGAAGGGGCAAAGACAAGTGTAAAGGGGGGATTATATTAAGAGGGAAAAGCCAAAGAAGGACAGTCATGAGGCAGGGGCATAGACAGGTGTAAAGAAGGGGAAGGCACGCAGAGGGCGACATTCTGATGTTGTACACTTAACCCTTTGTATCCTCTCCCACCCTTTACACCTATGTATGACCCCTTCCTCTTCTTCCTTTACACCATCTTCATGGGGTCCGTGGAATCACCTCCTTATAATACAGGGTAGTTACAGTGTCCCTCCTCCCGGCGATGTTGATGATACTACAGGGTAGTTACAGTGTCCCACCTCCTGCTGATGTTGGTGATATTACAGGGTAGTTACAGTGTCCCTCCTCCCGGCGATGTTGAGTGATATTACAGGGTAGTTACAGTGTCCCACCTCCTGGCGATGTTGGTGATACTACAGGGTAGTTACAGTGTCCCACCTCCTGGCGATGTTGGTGATATTACAGGGTAGTTACAGTGTCCCACCTCCTGGCGATGTTGGTGATATTACAGGGTAGTTACAGTGTCCCACCTCCCGGCGATGTTGTAGTTACAGTGTCCCTCCTCCCGGCGATGTTGGTGATATTACAGGGTAGTTACAGTGTCCCACCTCCCGCTGATGTTGGTGATATTACAGGGTAGTTACAGTGTCCCACCACCCAGCGATGTTGGTGATATTACAGGGTAGTTACAGTGTCCCTCCTCCCGGCGATGTTGGTGATATTACAGGGTAGTTACAGTGTCCCTCCTCCCGCTGATGTTGGTGATATTACTGGGTAGTTACAGTGTCCCTCCTCCCGCTGATGTTGGTGATATTACAGGGTAGTTAGTGTCCCACCTCCTGCTGATGTTGGTGATATTACAGGGTAGTTAGTGTCCCACCTCCCGACGATGTTGTAGTTACAGTGTCCCACCTCCCGGCGATGTTGATGATACTACAGGGTAGTTACAGTGTCCCACTTCCCGCTGATGTTGATGATATTACAGGGTAGTTACAGTGTCCCACCTCCCGGCGATGTTGGTGATACTACAGGGTAGTTACAGTGTCCCACCTCCCGGCGATGTTGGTGATACTACAGGGTAGTTACAGTGTCCCACCTCCCGGCGATGTTGATGATACTACAGGGTAGTTACAGTGTCCCACTTCCCGCTGATGTTGATGATATTACAGGGTAGTTACAGTGTCCCACCTCCCGGCGATGTTGGTGATACTACAGGGTAGTTACAGTGTCCCACCTCCCGGCGATGTTGATGATACTACAGGGTAGTTACAGTGTCCCACTTCCCGCTGATGTTGATGATATTACAGGGTAGTTACAGTGTCCCACCTCCCGGCGATGTTGGTGATACTACAGGGTAGTTACAGTGTCCCACCTCCCGGCGATGTTGGTGATACTACAGGGTAGTTACAGTGTCCCACCTCCCGGCGATGTTGGTGATACTACAGGGTAGTTACAGTGTCCCTCCTCCCGGCGATGTTGGTGATATTACAGGGTAGTTACAGTGTCCCTCCTCCCGACGATGTTGATGATATTACACGGTAGTTACAGTGTCCCTCCTCCCGGAGATGTTGGTGATATTACAGGGTAGTTACAGTGCCCCACGTCCCGGCGATGTAGGTAGTATTACAGGTTAGTTACAGTGCCGCCTCGTTGGTTGGGGGGTAGATACAATCTCCCTCCTCCCGACGCTGGTGGTACCATATGGCGCTTTATAATGATATGCGATCTGGCGGACAGACGGTTAATATCGCGAGACTGTCTCGCTCAGTCCAGCCCCTTCCTACCGGTTTCTTTCGAACCGTCCAATGGGGTCGCTGCTTGTACTCGAACTGACCAATCAGAGCCGAGCGGTGCCGGGGATTTAAACTGCGGAGAGGGAGCGAGCCGGACAGTGCGAGGTAACCGGCGGGAGAGAAGGATTGGTGGGTACCGGGGAGACACAGGGTGCGGGTCGGGGGGTTCCGGGAGGAGAGGTGATGGGATAGGGAGGCTGGTAGCCGCCTGCAGAGGGGGAGTTAAGGGGTCAGGACCCGGGAGGCCAGGCCATGTGGCAGCCATGTGCCGTGTGATGGACGGGAGGATCGGTGGTGTCACCGCCACTTGTCACGTTATAGTCCCCCGGCGTAATGGTCCATGGGATCTGTAGTCCTAGAGCCGCTGGTCAGTGGTGAGACCGGGGTGGTGTGCAGGGGGCTGTGGGGTCGGGTCTCTCAGGTCTCTCAGGTTGTTATGGACTCCAACTGTCCGGTAACGTGCGGTTTAGTATATAACGGCCTCAGGGCCTGAGTATTCCCACCCCGGGGGCAATGGGCCGTGTACTGGGGCAGTGACGCGTTGTGTGTGATATGGAGTGGCACCTACTGATGGGAAGCTTGGGCAGGTTAAGGGGTGTTACTGTGGATTTTATGCCCCCCCCCCTCCCGGGAAGCTGTATAGTACCCCTGCCTCTTGTCATCAGACCCCCTCCCCCCCAAGAAGCTGTATAGTACCCCTGCCTCTTGTCATCAGACCCCCTCCCCCCCAAGAAGCTGTATATTACCCCTGCCTCTTGTCACTAGACCCCCCCCCCCCCAGGAAGCTGTATAGTACTCCTGCCCCTTGTCAGTAGACCCCCCGGGAAGCTGTATAGTACCCCTGCCTCTTGTCACTAGACCCCCCCCCCCCCGGGAAGCTGTATAGTACCCCTGCCTCTTGTCACTAGACCCCCCCCCCCCAGGAAGCTGTATAGTACCCCTGCCTCTTGTCATCAGACCCCCCCCCCCGGGTAGCTGTATAGTACCCCTGCCTCTTGTCACTACACCCCCCCCCGGGTAGCTGTATAGTACCCCTGCCTCTTGTCATCAGCCCCCCCCGGGTAGCTGTATAGTACCCCTGCCTCTTGTCACTAGACCCCCCCCCCCCCGGGAAGCTGTATAGTACCCCTGCCTCTTGTCACTAGACCCCCCCCCCCCGGGAAGCTGTATAGTACCCCCTGCCTCTTGTCACTAGACCCCCCCCCCCCCGGGAAGCTGTATAGTACCCCTGCCTCTTGTCACTAGACCCCCCCCCCCCCCGGGAAGCTGTATAGTACCCCTGCCTCTTGTCACTAGACCCCCCCCCCCCCCAGGAAGCTGTATAGTACCCCTGCCTCTTGTCATCAGACCCCCCCCCGGGTAGCTGTATAGTACCCCTGCCTCTTGTCACTACACCCCCCCCCGGGTAGCTGTATAGTACCCCTGCCTCTTGTCATCAGCCCCCCCCCCCCCCGGGTAGCTGTATAGTACCCCTGCCTCTTGTCACTACACCCCCCCCCCGGGTAGCTGTATAGTACCCCTGCCTCTTGTCACTACACCCACCCCGGGAAGCTGTATAGTACCCCCTGCCTCTTGTCACTACACCCCCCCCCCCGGGTAGCTGTATAGTACCCCTGCCTCTTGTCACTACACCCCCCCCGGGTAGCTGTATAGTACCCCTGCCTCTTGTCATCAGCCCCCCCCCCCCCCCCCCGGGTAGCTGTATAGTACCCCTGCCTCTTGTCACTACACCCCCCCCCCCCGGGTAGCTGTATAGTACCCCTGCCTCTTGTCACTACACCCCCCCCGGGGTAGCTGTATAGTACCCCTGCCTCTTGTCACTAGACCCCCCCCCCCGGGTAGCTGTATAGTACCCCTGCCTCTTGTCAGCAGACCCCCCCCCCCCCCGGTAGCTGTATAGTACCCCCCGCTTCTTGTCACTAGTCGTCTCCCCCCCCCCCCCCAAGAAGCTGTATAGTACCCCCTGCCTCTTGTCACTAGACCCCCCAGGAAGCTGTACAGTACCCCCTGCCTCCTGTCACTAGACACCCCTCCCCGGTAGCTGTATAGTACCCCTGCCTCTTGTCATCAGACCCCCCCCCCCCCAAGAAGCTGTATAGTACCCCTGCCTCTTGTCAACAGCCCCCCCCCCCCCTCCCGGGAAGCTGTATAGTACCCCTGCCTCTTGTCAACAGGCCCCCCCCCCCCCTCCCGGGAAGCTGTATAGTACCCCTGCCTCTTGTCAACAGGCCCCCCCCCCCCTCCCGGAAGCTGTATAGTATTCCTGCCTCTTGTCATCAGACCCCCCCGGGAAGCTGTATAGTATTCCTGCCTCTTGTCATCAGACCCCCCCCCGGGAAGCTGTATAGTACCCCTGCCTCTTGTCATCAGACCCCCCCCCCCCCCAGGAAGCTGTATAGTACCCCTGCCTCTTGTCACTAGACCCCCCCCGGGAAGCTGTATAGTACCCCTGCCTCTTGTCACTAGACCCCCCGGGAAGCTGTATAGTACCCCTGCCTCTTGTCACTAGACCCCCCCCAGGAAGCTGTATAGTACCCCCTGCCTCTTGTCACTAGACACCCCCCCCAGGAAGCTGTATAGTACCCCTGCCTCTTGTCACTAGACACCCCCCCCTCCCGGGAAGCTGTATAGTACCCCTGCCTCTTGTCACTAGACACCCCCCCCCCTCCCGGGAGGCTGTATAGTACCCCTGCCTCTTGTCACTAGACCCCCCCCCCCCCCGAAGCTGTATAGTACCCCTGCCTCTTGTCACTAGACCCCCCTCAGGAAGCTGTATAGTACCCCTGCCTCTTGTCACTAGACCCCCCCACCCCCTCAGGAAGCTGTATAGTACCCCTGCCTCTTGTCACTAGACACCCCCCCCCCCAGGAAGCTGTATAGTATGCCTCTTGTCACTAGACACCCCCCCCCCCAGGAAGCTGTATAGTATGCCTCTTGTCACTAGACCCCCCCCCCCCCCCGGGAAGCTGTATAGTACCCCTGCCTCTTGTCACTAGACCCCCCCCCCCCCCCAGGAAGCTGTATAGTACCCCTGCCTCTTGTCACTAGACCCCCCCCCCCCCGGAAGCTGTATAGTACCCCTGCCTCTTGTCACTAGACCCCCCCCCCCAGGAAGTTGTATAGTACCCCCTGCCTCTTGTCATTAGACCCCCCCCCCCCAGGAAGCTGTATAGTACCCCTGCCTCTTGTCACTAGTCGTCGTACCCCCCCGGTAGCTGTATAGTACCTTTGCCTCTTGTCATCAGACACCCCCCCCCCCCCCAGAAGCTTGTTATAGAAATGTTTCCTGGAATCTAAATTAGATTTTTGTATTTCATATCCTTCCAGTTTCCAGCTGCTCTAGATTCTGTGCACTAACGTTCTACTGTGAAAATGTCCAACAATGAGAATGTCGGTTCCCCAAGACTCAACAAGTTCAAGAACAAGGGCAAGGACACTTCTGTGAGTAGCGCTGGAAGTCTGGGTGCATTTGAGGGATGGGTTGGTTGACTGGTACTCTGGGAGGCTGGGTACGTTTGAGGGGTGGGTTGGCTGTGTCACTGGTGTTTGGTGGGAGGCTGGGTGCATTTGAGGGGTGGGTTGGCTGTGACTGGTACTCTGGTGGGAGGCTGTGTACATTTGAGGGGTGGGTTGGCTGTGTCACTGGTGTTTGGTCGGAGGCTGGGTGCATTTGAGGGGTGGGTTGGCTGTGTCACTGGTGTCTGGTGGGAGGCTGGGTGCATTTGAGGGGTGGGTTGGCTGTGTCACTGGTGTCTGGTGGGAGGCTGGGTACATTTGAGGGGTGGGTTGGCTGTGTCACTGGTGTTTGGTGGGAGGCTGGGTACATTGTAGGGGTGGGTTGGCTGTGTCACTGGTGTTTGGTGTGAGGCTGGGTGCATTTGAGGGGTGGGTTGGCTGTGTCACTGGTGTTTGGTGTGAGGCTGGGTGCATTTGAGGGGTGGGTTGGCTGTGTCACTGGTGTTTGGTTGGAGGCTGGGTGGCTGTGTCACTGGTGTCTGGTGGGAGGCTGGGTGCATTTGAGGGGTGGGTTGGCTGTGTCACTGGTGTCTGGTGGGAGGCTGGGTGCATTTGAGGGGTGGGTTGGCTGTGTCACTGGTGTCTGGTGGGAGGCTGGGTACATTGTAGGGGTGGGTTGGCTGTGTCACTGGTGTTTGGTGGGAGGCTGGGTGCATTTGAGGGGTGGGTTGGCTGTGTCACTGGTACTCTGGTGGGAGGCTGGGTGCATTTGAGGGGTGGGTTGGCTGTGTCACTGGTGTTTGGTCGGAGGCTGGGTGCATTTGAGGGGTGGGTTGGCTGTGTCACTGGTGTCTGGTGGGAGGCTGGGTGCATTTGAGGGGTGGGTTGGCTGTGTCACTGGTGTTTGGTGGGAGGCTGGGTGCATTGTAGGGGTGGGTTGGCTGTTTCACTGGTGGTTGGTGGGAGGCTGGGTGCATTTGAGGGGTGGGTTGGCTGTGACTGGTACTCTGGTGGGAGGCTGGGTGCATTTGAGGGGTGGGTTGGCTGTGTCACTGGTACTCTGGTGGGAGACTGGTGCTCACGGGCCTTATTCCTATTGAACAGGAAATGAGAAGACGACGTTTTGAGGTGAATGTGGAGCTGAGGAAGGCAAAGAAGGATGATCAGCTGTTAAAGAGGAGAAATGTCAGCTCCTTTCCTGATGACCCCACATCCCCTCTCCAGGAGAAGAACCAGAATGGGCAGGTGAGGTTAATGGTTAATATCAAGGTGTGTGCAGTGCTAAAGGGCTATGGTTTGATTTGATACTAACAATCTCCAAAGAGGAGAGATGAAAGACACGTTATACACAATTGTGTACTTGACTGTAGCAACATGATGAAACACAAGCCAAGTCACCTGTATGTGGTGACAGCTTTAGCCTGTTGCATGCTGGGTAATCCATAGATCAGGACACTCTTCTGACTCATTACCTCTGTTCCAGACCTCTACTCAGTGGAGTGTGGAGGAGATCGTCCGTGGGGTGAACAGTGCCAGTCTGGAAATCCAGCTACAGGCTACTCAGGCTGCACGGTAAGTGGGCGATTGGAGCTGTCCTGCATGGTCTTCCAGTCCCCCATCTACTCCAAACTGAAAGCAAAAATAAATCTATTACAACAGTGTGGGGGTGGTGTACAAAGGGACGATGGCACTTGTACAACTGTCCTCACCAGGGTAGTCAAACAGAACCACTTTCCAGACAGATCTGCTGATGTAACCGGGCTGTAGACACACAGAATATCACAACAGATAAGAAACACTTGGCCTATCTGTCTGTCCATGTTCAGTGGTGTGTTCTTCTGTTTTTTCTCTCTAATCTAAACCTTATTTGGTCCAGTCTCTATCTTGGCGTACACTTGTGCCTATCCGCACATGCTTACATTCCCTCACTGTATCAGCCTCTACCACTTCAGCTGGTAGGCTATTCCACTTATCTAACACCCTTTTGGTGAAGTAAAATTTATTTGCATTACATCTAAACCTCTGTACCTTTAGTCTTAGGATGAGGCCATAGTTTAAAATTTGTAGTCATTGGAAATATATCTCTTTTTACCTAAGATCTTTGGTTACTGCTCTCCTATAGCAGTATATACAGTACTGGAGACCTAGTGTCCAGAAGGATGTATTGTGACTTTGAACAGGGGGAACCTCTGTGCTCCTGATTTGTTTTGTAAGGAGAGGCTACAGTCTCAGACAATATCTTGTCCTAAATCAGCGTACAAGATGCAGCTTCTGAGGATGAACTGCGCAATGGCCTGTCCTATGGCTAGTTGCCACTCGGACACATCACGGTTTAGCTCTCTAGTGCCATTAGTGGAGAAACTTCCACATACATATTAGACTAATCCTGTGCGGAGGGGACTCGCTTGTCATTTTGGAAGTGGACTGCCCTTTTGGGTGGAATTAGTTGAAAATGTACATGGAAAGTCTCCTCTGTAATGGCACTAGAGCTAAAATGTGGTGATTGAGTGGTAAATAGCCATAGGACAGGCCGTTGTGGTGGTCGTCCTCAGAAGCATCACATCTTGTATGTAAATACCTTGTCCTGCATAATGTAGGGCCTCCTAAAGTCTGTGCTTAAAGGCGCCCCCCCAGCATTAAGCTTGTGGCTGAGATACTTCAACTGAAGGGGTGCTTATGCCCCCCGCACCTCCTTGTACAAAGCTAGGGCCTGGACTGTGCACCCTGGACTGTCCCGCAGGAACAGCCTTAAGACATCACTGCCTGTCTTCATGCCTTTCCCATTGTACATAGTGTAAAATCTATTGTTTCCGTGTCTCCCGTGCAGGAAGCTCTTGTCCAGAGAGCGGGAGCCTCCAATTGATCGCATTATCCAGGCCGGTCTCATCCCCAAGCTGGTCTCCTTCCTGAGCCTCACAGACTGCAGCCCCATCCAGTTTGAGGCTTCCTGGGCTCTCACGAACATTGCGTCTGGGAACTCTGATCAGACCAAGGCAGTGGTGGAGGGTGGCGCTGTCCCAGCTTTCATCTCTCTCCTGGCCTCTCCTCATCCTCACATCAGTGAGCAGGCGGTGTGGGCCCTGGGAAACATTGCAGGTAAGAGATCTAGCGGGCAGCTTGTAGTATCTGCTCTTGTGGCCTAGAGGTGCTGCACTGGAGTCCTTTGTAGGGTCTCTAAAACTGCTCCCTAATATGTCCTGGTCAGATGTAGGACTCGTGCCATCAGTTCCTATGTCCTCACGTCTACTGTAATGCAAAAGGGGCCAGTTTAGAAGAAACCAGCTCCTCCATGGAGGACACCTTCCAAAGTAACTTTAAATGATCCTATTGACTCTGAAGACCCATTTATCCCTCTATCATTTGAGGTTATAGTTCTTGGTGCAGCTCTTGCTCCAGCTGACTCTGCATGTGACAGTCAGTAGCTAATTGGGGTGGGTCTTATCATCTTCTGACCCACAATCCTTTCCTCACAGGTGACGGATCTGCATACAGGGACCTGGTGATTAAACACGGGGCAGTAGCCCCTCTGCTCGCACTCCTGGCTGTTCCTGACTTCTCTACTCTGGCTGTGAGTAAAACAGGGGTGTTGCATGTAAACCTATTGGGTCATAAGGTATTAAGCACCCCCTTTTTTTGGGGGGGGGAGGGTTTGCAATACTTGTAGAATTCACCCTCTTGCCCTTAGTGTTTAGAATCCATTTAAGCCCATTGTAGTGGGGGGTGCATATTACAAAAACTGCTAAACTTGTCTTAATACACCATGGCCAGCTAAAATCAGTCTTTTGGTCCATAAAAGATGAGCTTAAATGGCCTAATGACATGGGATTAGGGGGTCTTCTCTCCAGGTGTATTCATGTGTATTGCAGTTAGCTAACCCCAACTTTCCTTTCAGACTGGTTACCTGCGCAATGTCACCTGGACCCTGTCTAACCTGTGCCGCAATAAGAACCCAGCGCCACCTCTTGATGCTATTCAGCAGATCCTTCCTACACTGGTGCGTCTGCTGCACCATGATGACCGTGAGGTCCTTGCTGACACATGCTGGGCTGTCTCCTACCTCACGGATGGGTCTAACGATCGCATTGACGTCGTAGTGAACACAGGGTTGGTCCCCAGGATCGTTCAACTGCTGGGGTGCAGGGAGCTGACAATAGTGGTAAGTCTTGCTTGTGGAATAAACTGGATTTTGGGAAGTGTAATGGGGAATTGCTGTCTGATTTCACTTTAAATTGGCCAGTCTCTAACTGGTCCTGTTACAAGCTGACACAAAGCTATATTAATACAAACAGAGGTTTTTGTTCAAGTCAATACAGACTGTGGGGAAAAGCCCAAAATATACCTGATTATACTCTTAATGTGTGCCTGGCACAGATGGCTTTTATATGAATACCCTCAAATCCTGCCATGTGTGGGCAACATGACTTCCAGATGCTCCCTGATGTTCTAGAGGATGTGACTTGTATCTGGAGGCCACTGATTGCAGGGTCAAAATGTCTCAGACTGAAGTATAATTTTTTTTATTTTTTTTCTCCCCCAGACCCCATGTCTGAGGACTGTAGGGAACATAGTGACGGGCACAGATGAGCAGACTCAGGTGGTCCTGGAAGCTGGGGCTCTGGCGGCCTTCCCTGACCTGCTCACTCACCACAAGAACAACATCCAGAAGGAAGCAGCCTGGACACTCTCCAACATCACAGCTGGACGCCAAGACCAGATCCAAGAAGTGGTGTCCCATGGGCTCATCCCTTATCTCATAGACATCCTCAGGAAGGTGAGCTCGGCTGGGACTAGACTTATGAAGGGTGGACAGGGCCAGACACTGCACAGTATGGGAGGCAGTGAAGGGCATGTTGTACCCTGAAGTCAATACCTTACTAGGACTGATGGGTTTAGATTCATTCCTGTGGTCTGACCCGGAAGGGAAGGAAACCCACTTCCTTAGTCTTCCCTGTGTAAGTGCATAGAAAAATGTCTTCCTTCCTCCCCTCACTGCCTGACTGGCCCAGTGTTCTACACTGTAATAGACAAGCCAGTCCCTTCTGGTTGAATCGATGTGAAGTAGTGTTCTGGTCCAGTTGTCCCTCTTATGTCATTGTGCCTCCCTGTATCCAGATCAAGTCAATTAGAATATCATCTTTCACTTCAATCTCCATAAGTCTCCGCCTTGTGCGCAGTCAGTCCTATGATGTCTTTACTACTGGCTCTCCATATAAGGCCATGTGTCCAGAGACACTGGTCATTCTGGGAGAAATGGACACTGAGTGCGAGGGGGCTTCTATTGCTAAGCAATTCTAGCACTCGGGGATAAATTGTCATTTTAATCCCTAGAATGTATGCAGGAGACCATCTTAAATCCATAGGGAATCTGTTCACCACGTTAGTTGACTTGTACTGGACTTGTGTATATGCACATAGAATAGCTGGTTACAAATGTGATTTGTTTTCATGGAGGATAACTCTGGTCTCTTCCTTCCCTCAGGGTGACTACAAGACCCAGAAGGAGGCAGTGTGGGCAGTTACAAACTACACCAGTGGGGGCAGCATTGATCAGATAATCTACCTGGTGCAGAGCGGAGTCATTGAGCCACTTTCCAACCTCCTGTCTGCTAAAGACAGTAAAACTGTACTGGTCATTCTGGATGCTTTCACCAATATATTCAACGTGAGTCGCTGTTTAGGCATCTTGGCTGTCAGGAATGGCCCTGTAACATGGGTTCCTGTGGGTAGGAGTTGCTGCCTCTGGGAAAGTGTAGAATAGTCCTGGGGACAAGCAACCTACCCCATAGGGATGTATCAATTCTTTAAATTGGGATGTTGCACCTCAAATGCTAGGATCTCAATGTATTGTGTTTAACACTCAAAGGGGTAAAAGCACCAATGATGTCAATGGGAATTCTGACAACTAGAGCAGTCCTAGAATTGCTCCACTATATGGACTTTGGTGTAAAATGTATAACTAATATGGACTCTTCCGTGCCATGAATGGTAGGCCAGGGGAATAGCTAGCTCTCCAGCTGTTTAATTCTGTAACAATACAGACGACTCCTGCCATAATGGTATGCCAGGGGATAGCGGGCTCATCCTCTCAGTAAAGATTAGGTACCATATTACTGCCCACTACTCCATGGCACAGCTGGCTTTATATGAATACCCTCTAACCCTGGCATGATCAGAGTCTAGGCAACAGGGCTTTCCTGTGATGGGTTCATGTTCCAAACTCCAAGATACGTTATCTGCTCCTAAATGACATTCTCTCCCCCCACAGGCTGCTGACAAGCTGGGAGAGACGGAGAAGCTCTGCCTCATGGTGGAGGAGTGCGGCGGCTTGGACCGGATCGAGGCATTGCAATCTCATGAGAATGAGCAGGTGTACAAGGCTTCGGCTGCCATCATTGAGAAGTACTTCTCAGCTGAGGTAAGGGCCACACTTTTTAAACATCAATGGGTAGCAAGTTGAATGTTAATTTTGTAACATTTATATAGAAACCAGGGCTCAAAATTTCCACTTGCCACTAGCCAATGGTGAGTGAAAATTTAGCCCTGGTGAGTAGAAATTCAGCCCTGGTGGGTATGTTATGTCTTGCAGTGGTGAGTAACTTCATGTCTAGCTAGTAGCAAAGGACTTACAATTTTAAGCCTTGTAGAAACTAACACTCAATGTGACACTGAAGCTTATGTCTGGACTTGATTAAATCTGCCTTGTTCTGTATATAGTCCATGAAGGTGTACTTTACCCGCATCCCCCCCAGTGACATAGGAAGTCCTCAGTGGGGTTAGTCTGGGCTCAGCAGTACAAAGAAAAATGGGAGCATTCATTGAATGAATCTTGAAGCATCAGACAGTGGCTGCCAGGCCCCTAACAGCAGGCTGTCTTCAGAGTTTCTCTGCTTGTGCACAGCAGAGTTGGGCGATAGCTTTGCCTGTGAACAAGCAGATCCTAATGTCCTAGACAGATAATTTGTAGCAGGTCTTTAAAGGACTTTATGCTGAGCTGATGTCCATGACACTAAGTGGCCTGTTCTCTTACAGGGATCTCCTTTGTTGCTACTAGTAGTTCTGTAGCTTTGAATATTCTGATATGTAAAGTCAAGGTGACTACACTCAAAGGGGCACTTTAAAGATAATGTTCTCCTAGCCTGCATTTAAAGGGAGCTTGATGGCTCTGACACAAACTATGATCGTTCCTTGGTGTATACTCCTGCTCTCTGACATTTGCAAAGTTAATCACACTAATTTCTATGAAACTGTATTCTCCTGCCCCTATTTCATCAACTTCTGAAAGTGGCTCATGACAAGGGACTTCAGTAGAAGGAAACCTAACCTCCTCTGTCAAGGTGACGGGGTTCCCTTCTACTGATAGAAGGTAGAGTCTCTTGTTGCACAGTTAATGGATTTGAACACTCTCCATTCTTTACAATATAGTAAAATCTGTTCTAGGAGGGGATGTAGTCTTGTCTCGAGCTCCCTGTCGCTGTTTAATGAGTGGCTGCACTCTAGCTCAGTTTGGCCAATATTTACACTTTCCTTTCCTCGTCTGAATGCTGTTCTCACACTCATGGCCTGAAAATGTGTAACATTCAGATCTTGGAGTGAAGGCAGGGATCTGTAATGGACCTGGGCTATGACATGGGTACACATCTACAGGCCAGGCATGTGTGCCATTGCATAGAACTGGCTCTTCAAACTGAATACACTGGGACTGGCATCTTCCCTCAAACCTACTAATGTCGTCACTTTCTTATTTCAGGAGGATGAAGACGAGTCACTGGCCCCAGAGTCCACCACCGATGGCTATGCTTTCCAGGTGGAAGGTGGCACCCACACCACATTTAACTTCTAAGCACTTTTGTCTTGTTCTCCTCTGTGTCTTTGTATTTCTATGTGAATTTGCACTTTGACTTGAATCCTTCTCTTACTGTACATACTGTGAATCTTATCTATGTTTTTTCTGTGTAAATATTCATTCTTTTAGTTCTACATATTTCAAGCAAAATATTGGCAGCAGCTGTGTGCCAGGCCTATTTAATGGGGTACACACTGGTACAAGTTCAGGTTAAAATGGACGACAATTCAAAGCTAAAGCCTTTCTGTAGCAAACTGCCATCACACGACAACTGACTGTCAATCCTACGGTCAGGTCTGCAAGTCATTGCTGTGCAATTTGTTGCAGATCTAGCACTGAAGGAGTTAAGACCAGATGTGAATTATGGTAGTTTGTCCCTCGTGGTATAATTGAATTGTATCCACCCCTGTTAACACTCGTTGAACTGCGATAAGCACTTGTTACTGAGCACTGAATCTTAAAGCCACAGACTGATAGTCTACACTAAGATGTGACCTGCCTGTCAACAGGCCTCTGTTTTACTAAAGTCATTAAAGTTTTGTTCTCTTAACCTGTTGCCCTCCAGTTAAAGCACATATGGAGGTATCACTGTTAATGTTCAGTCTTATAAATGATAAAGCTCTTTACTGTTCTAGTATTGGGAGAAAACTGACTTTGCTCTGCATTTGTGTGGGGCCCTGTGTCTTCCTATGGATAATAAAATACATTTGTTATGTTGTCCTGAGTCTGTGTGCATCACTGGATGGGGGTATTAATGGTGTAAGACTGGGGGTGGCTACTGGACATCTTCCCTCTATGGGGGGTTGTGGGGGGGCTAGAGCTGGTGGGATGGGGGCTGTGTTGTATGTGACTTGGTCTAAAGGCCTGAAAGGCAATCCACCCAGGTTCCCTACAGTTGGCCTATAAAGGACTTACTGAGCAGGGTGGGACTGTTCAGGGAACATATCTGACCGTACTAGTGTGTGGTGCATTTGCTCTATATGAAGTCAATGACCAGTAAAACATGGGATGATGCTGGTATATCTGGATTTATTAGACATGCAGATTCCAGCTGATCTAGTCAAGAGTGAACATGACACAAGTTAAGAGATAATGGTTATGACGTTCTGAGAACCAAGACACAAACTGATAACCTGGGCTGAGCGGTAGGTTAATGATGTAATTATTAGCAGTCACTGGAATTATCCATAGGGAAAATGTATGAAGGCTATATAGCACATACGCTGGAGCAAGTTTTAGGAGTATTAGGTGGTGCCTCTCACTGCCCTCATAAAGACCACCTTCATCCCAGATCTGTCACGACATCTGGTATCCACACAAGGCTCTGCTGGTGATAAAGGTGAGGTACATATGACTGTTCTGGCTTCCCATTCAATAATGGATCTCCTCAAGGGATGAGAAGTCAATTTGTGGCACCCCTGATTTTTGGGCTATTCTAAAAGTTATTGCTCAGATGAGGGTCCATATTTATTTTTTTTTTCTGTTCAATACAAGTTACTCGTAACTTTGGGTAGGCAATCGGCTCCTTCTAATCAGCAGGAACAAGGCTGAGAAGTGACTGCTGGGTGGAACCTACCTCCTCTCCTTAACTTGCAGCTAGCCAATCCCAGTAAGATTTGTTCCTTAGTCAAGACACAAGGCAAGAGAATAGTTCTGCTACAGTTTCAGCTTTTTATTATTTTCTGTTAGATATGGAATACCATCATTAGGCAGATTACCATCACTGACAATTCCCATCACCCAGATGTGGATAGCTCAGTTTACCAGATGCCTCTGTGGACCTAAGCCCGGGGGGGGGGGGGGGGGGGGGATCTTGGCTGCAAGTTCTTTCCCCAGGAGTTGCCCACTGAGGTTTCTTGATATATGGTAATCTGAAGACAGAAGATCTGCTGAAAAAGGTGAGTAACCCTTTGAGTGCTGAGGTCCACATGTCCAATGCTTCCCCTCTGCACAGGGGTCTCATTTGGAGTTCCTATTAGATACTCATGCACTCATTGGGTCTGTCTGTGGGGTGTTTGGAGCAAGTTTCTGTAGTAACTTAACCCTTTTGCTGTAGGTCAGCACATGGGGGGGGGGGGGTGGCGGTTTGGGCACTTTTCCTGCTGGATTCAGTGTTTGAGTGGTTTTAAAGGGATAGTAATACTTTGTTCTATCTTTATTTTGTAGGCATAAAAAAAAAAAAAAAAACATGAACGATATAAGTCTTATCTCTCAAACCTTTATGGTTTATGAGATATTCACAAGCGAAGTTTCCCCTCCCCGCCCCTTTTACCTAGTGTAAGCCATCTCTTCTCAGATGTGGAATCCAGTCCATAGACCAGACAGATAACAGAAGGGGACAATCTTCTTCCTATGAGAACAATGAAAGCCCTGCCCCCCTTTTACCTAGTGTAATCCATCTCTTCTCAGATGTGGAATCCAGTCCATAGACCAGACAGATAACAGAAGGGGACAATCTTCTTCCTATGAGAACAATGAAAGCCCTGCCCCTTTTACCTAGTGTAAGCCATCTCTTCTCAGATGTGGAATCCAGTCCATAGACCAGACAGATAACAGAAGGGGACAATCTTCTTCCTATGAGAACAATGAAAGCCCCGCCCCTTTTACCTAGTGTAATCCATCTCTTCTCAGATGTGGAATCCAGTCCATAGACCAGACAGATAACAGAAGGGGACAATCTTCTTCCTATGAGAACAATGAAAGCCCTGCCCCTTTTACCTAGTGTAAGCCATCTCTTCTCAGATGTGGAATCCAGTCCATAGACCAGACAGATAACAGCAGGGGACAATCTTCTTCCTATGAGAACAATGAAAGCCCTGCCCCCCTTTTACCTAGTGTAAGCCATCTCTTCTCAGATGTGGAATCCAGTCCATAGACCAGACAGATAACAGCAGGGGACAATCTTCTTCCTATGAGAACAATGAAAGCCCTGCCCCCCTTTTACCTAGTGTAAGCCATCTCTTCTCAGATGTGGAATCCAGTCCATAGACCAGACAGATAACAGAAGGGGACAATCTTCTTCCTATGAGAACAATGAAAGCCCTGCCCCTTTTACCTAGTGTAAGCCATCTCTTCTCAGATGTGGAATCCAGTCCATAGACCAGACAGATAACAGCAGGGGGCAATCTTCTTCCTATGAGAACAATGAAATCCCTGTCCCCCTTTTACCTAGTGTAAGCCATCTCTTCTCAGATGTGGAATCCAGTCCATAGACCAGACAGATAACAGCAGGGGACAATCTTCTTCCTATGAGAACAATGAAAGCCCTGCCCCCCTTTTACCTAGTGTAAGCCATCTCTTCTCAGATGTGGAATCCAGTCCATAGACCAGACAGATAACAGCAGGGGACAATCTTCTTCCTATGAGAACAATGAAAGCCCTGCCCCCCTTTTACCTAGTGTAAGCCATCTCTTCTCAGATGTGGAATCCAGTCCATAGACCAGACAGATAACAGAAGGGGACAATCTTCTTCCTATGAGAACAATGAAAGCCCTGCCCCTTTTACCTAGTGTAAGCCATCTCTTCTCAGATGTGGAATCCAGTCCATAGACCAGACAGATAACAGCAGGGGGCAATCTTCTTCCTATGAGAACAATGAAATCCCTGTCCCCCTTTTACCTAGTGTAAGCCATCTCTTCTCAGATGTGGAATCCAGTCCATAGACCAGACAGATAACAGCAGGGGGCAATCTTCTTCCTATGAGAACAATGAAATCCCTGTCCCCCTTTTACCTAGTGTAAGCCATCTCTTCTCAGATGTGGAATCCAGTCCATAGACCAGACAGATAACAGCAGGGGACAATCTTCTTCCTATGAGAACAATGAAAGCCCTGCCCCCCTTTTACCTAGTGTAAGCCATCTCTTCTCAGATGTGGAATCCAGTCCATAGACCAGACAGATAACAGAAGGGGACAATCTTCTTCCTATGAGAACAATGAAAGCCCTGCCCCTTTTACCTAGTGTAAGCCATCTCTTCTCAGATGTGGAATCCAGTCCATAGACCAGACAGATAACAGCAGGGGGCAATCTTCTTCCTATGAGAACAATGAAATCCCTGTCCCCCTTTTACCTAGTGTAAGCCATCTCTTCTCAGATGTGGAATCCAGTCCATAGACCAGACAGATAACAGCAGGGGGCAATCTTCTTCCTATGAGAACAATGAAATCCCTGTCCCCCTTTTACCTAGTGTAAGCCATCTCTTCTCAGATGTGGAATCCAGTCCATAGACCAGACAGATAACAGAAGGGGACAATCTTCTTCCTATGAGAACAATGAAAGCCCTGCCCCTTTTACCTAGTGTAAGCCATCTCTTCTCAGATGTGGAATCCAGTCCATAGACCAGACAGATAACAGCAGGGGGCAATCTTCTTCCTATGAGAACAATGAAAGCCCTGCCCCTTTTACCTAGTGTAAGCCATCTCTTCTCAGATGTGGAATCCAGTCCATAGACCAGACAGATAACAGCAGGGGGCAATCTTCTTCCTATGAGAACAATGAAAGCCCTGTCCCTTTTACCTAGTATAAGCCATCTCTTCTCAGATGTGGAATCCAGTCCATAGACCAGACAGATAATAGAAGGGGACAATCTTCTTCCTATGAGAACAATGAAAGCCCTGCCCCTTTTACCTAGTGTAATCCATCTCTTCTCAGATGTGGAATCCAGTCCATAGACCAGACAGATAACAGCAGGGGACAATCTTCTTCCTGTGAGAACAATGAAAACCCTGCCCCCCTTGACAAGCTTTTCTGGTTTTTCCCTTATCTTAATTGAAGATTGTCCTTCTCTGCAGTCTACCTGGGCACCTCCCTTCTGATCTGGCTGAGCATTGTTACATCAGTAAAAGGGGTGGGAGGGGGATGCTTTGTCATTGAATTACTCTTGAACTACAACTCTGACAGAATTGAAATAACACTCTCCAAAGTCCAAATACTATGATGATTAATTAGAGCTGCTTTTATTATGAAACATTACTATCCCTTTAAGTTTGGTATTCACCTCGCTAACTTTATGTTCACACGTTTACCGCATAGACGCCATTGCTCCATTCAATTCTATGGGACTATACAGTTTGGGACATATCTCTGTAACTGCTCCACGTAGCAAGGTCAGAGATGGCTCTTCACATGCTCATTTCCGATTGGCTCCTGTCGTGGCAGCCATTTTGTGTATCCGCAGTTCGAGTATCCTATGCAGGGACTGGACTCTCCTCCGCAGCTTAACCCTTTGCCTAACAGATAAGTCTTAATTTAGTGTTTCTGGGATGCATTAATTATCATACACTCTTTATTGTGGGTGTTTTGATACTTTGACCCTGTGAGAATGTCTACTCCGTTAGACCTTGGGGATAAACCTAAGACTAAGGATCCTGGGGTGCCTGTGTCCCTCATTGCTCCTCATGTCAATCAGAATTACCTAGAGAATACTCAGGTCATGTTTGCCCAGCATGCACTGCTGCCCCTGAATCCCCTGCAGAGACCTCCAGCCATGCACTACAGCCAATATGGATGCAAGAGTTTAAGGCTACTACCAGGGACCTCCAGTCCACCTTACAACTCCTTCCATCCACTTTACAGGGGCTCTTCAATTCGTTGCAGACCTCCGCCCCCATCAGATCTTCCCTGCCTAAACCACCGGCTGTACCTGATGTGTCTGATTCCTCTGAGGAGGAATTGTTTGTGGACTCTCATGATGATGACTGTTCAGCTGTTCCTTCATCTCAGTTTTTTGGGGATCCCTTTGAGGCGGACCCCATTCCCTCGGCTGAGGGCCTGATCAGGGCTGTGTTGTCCACCCTGAACATTCCCTTGGTGCAGGAGGTGTATTCTGACCCCTCTAATGTTTTCCAGGAGCCTGTTAGGCCCCATGCCTGCTTTCCACCTAATCCCACCCAATCCCACACTTGACCGGTTGGTGTCAGAGGAGCGGAAATTTCCAGACAAGAAACCTTCTGTGTTTAAAAAGTTTGCTAAACTTTATCCGTTTTCTGAAATGGCCCTCACTCATTGGGTTCATACCCATAAAGTGGATGCCCCCAGTGTCCATGCTTTCTTAATCAACTGCCTTGCCAGTGGCTCATGCTTCTCCTCTTAAAGACTGGAATGACAAGAAGCTCGAGACTTCTCTCAAGGCTGATGTTGTGACTGCAGGCTCTGCCCTTCTCCCTACCTTTGTCGCTGCATGGGTAAATAGGGCTGTGGCTGTTGGGACTGAACAGCTCAATTCTGCTGTTCGTCAGAGAGCCACTACTTCTGACATGTTGCACCTTCTCGCTAACATTGCTGAGGCTCAGCATTATGTCTCTGCTGCCCTGTTTGATGCTGTGCGTATGGTAGCCAGGGCTTCTACCATGTCTGTGGTAGCCAGAAGGGCTCTTTGGCTTAAGATCTGGTCGGCTGACACGGCCTGTAAGAAGGCTCTCCTTTCTTTGCCTTTTCAGGGTTCTTCCCTGTTTGGGCCTGAACTCAAGGATCTTATCAATGAGGCCACTGGAGGGAAAAGGTCTCACCTGCCAGTGGTCCTGAGGAAGGAGGCACCTGTTAAATGGAATCGGCTTTTTCGTTCATTTTAGGCAGGCTCACGCCAAACGACCCAGACGGTCCCTCAGGCTCCTCATCAAAGCCTAAGCAGCAATGGAGATCCATGTCCTTCACGAAGCCCAAGGCTTCCAAACCTTCTTCTGCATGACTCACCAAACCCGGGTCCCCACCCACAGGTAGGTGGTCACCTATGCCACTACCTTTCAGCTTGGCAGGCCTCTGTGGCAGACCCATGGGTTTTACAGGTGGTGGCTACAGCGTACAGGATTCCCTTCACCTTCCTTCCTCTTCCGAGGACCTTTGTTTCTCGTTCTCCCTTGGGAGCAGAAAAGAGACGCCTTATCGAGGAAGCTATCCAGGCCCTTCTGGACAAGGTGGTCCTGGAGCCAGTTTCCCCTCAGGAGAAGAGGGGCTTGGGATTCTACCCCAACCTCTTTGTGGTTTCCAAGAAGGACTGCGGCTGTTGTCCCATTTTGGCTCTGAAGGATCTCAACTCCTTTGTGGTCAGGTCCCAGTACCGCCACAAGTCTCTGCACACAGTGATAGCGGCCATGTCTCCTGGGGAGTTTCAGGCCTCTCTGGACCTTCAGGATGCCTATCTGCACATCACCATTCATCCAGAGAGTCGGCAGTATCTCGGCTTTGCCTATGACTGAGGGCACTTCCAGTTTTCTGCCCTCCCCTTTGGCCTGACCATGGCTCCTCAAGTCTTCAACAGAGTCCTAGGAGCATTGATCACCGTCCTACATCAGAACGGCAGCAAGGTGACTCCATATATTGTCGAACCAATTATGTTGAAGGTATTCAAAGGGTTAAAACGAGAGAACCAATCAGGTTGGGTATTTTCACATAGATAAATGACAATATTAAATAATTCTGAGAACTTTACACTATATTAGGCATTGACACGCTACTTCACAGTAAATAATTGGTTAAAATAATTCCACATATTTGTGCAAAAATATATATAATTTAAGTACAATATACTATATATATAAAAAATGTAAAAAACAATTATATAAATGAGTGACCAGCAATTACAATAGATATATAGTAACTCAAACCACAATTAGCACCATTAGGATTACCAGCAATTGAAGGGTTAACCACACACAGGTATATTCAGAGATATTAGATAACAATATTTGCACTCAGCAGCATAGAAAAGGATAATTGATCCTTACAATTAATAACATACAGTTGGCAGCAGTGTATATGAATACCTCTGTCCCAGAAACTGTATAAACTATGCTAATTGAGGTTTAAGGTATATTGTCAGGTGAGTCAGCTTTAATATGAAGCCAGGTTCTCTGATAATTTTCCTTGTACCATATGCAATAGCAAAATTTAGAGAAACTAACTGGAATAAAATCCCAGATAGAGATCACTATAATTTAATATTGTCCTGATTTCAGATATTGTATACCTTCTGAATAAAACATATAAATTGCATTTAATATAGTCAATAATAGATTATACCAAGAATAGACTTAGAATCAAATCTAGTAATATAGGTCTAAACAGTATACTAAACTTCATGCAACATATATCATAAACATGACTATAGCAATCCTATGGAAAAACCTATAGGGTACTTCAAGGGTTAATCCACACCCAAGATGGCAGCTTACAAACTTTTCACTGTACAAAAGTTTAGACCCAAAACATACACAAATAAATCCAATAAACACCTCAAATAAAATAGACAAACAGCAGTTAAAGGGTTAATAAATGAATTCAAAGAATTCCCCAGATCAAATATTAGTTATTATAACACTTCCAGAAACACAATATATTATTCTAGAAATACCAAGAATTATATTAACTAATATATAAACCAAGCTATTTAACTGTATTACACTTATCTGGCAAAATATAACAATTTACCAATAATAAATAAATTCTGCTTAATTTCAGAGTTTCTATAGCTAATATAGCTTATTATAATTGATCCCAAATGGTTGGGCCGTCCAGTTAAGACAAATTATAAGAAAATTAAGTTTCTTCAAATATAGAAGAAATAAATATCTGATTCTGAATTTTGCAGAATTTAAATAAGGAAAGATATATAGTTACCAGTCCAATAAGTGTGCATTTCTTTAGCAGTCAGGCAGGTATAGAGCAGGAACTGAAGAACCAGGAACCAAGAGGGAAAGAAACAGCCAAGACTCAAGAGGAAAGCACCTTTTCTCTCTAAACTTGCATATTTATAATATGAAATTCCTCTTATCAAAATCTGCTCTGATTGGTTAAAGAACCATCTCATTATGCAGTGACATCAGAATAAATTATGGAAAAATTCCAAAGCATTATTAATAACACCATATAATGTATAGATGGCGCCATTACTCTACATTAAAATTCATACCTAAAATGATACCTGGTCTGGGTTCTGACAAAAATTTGGAATGTGAACTCTGACCCTACGTCACATAAATATGTCACCTTACTAGACTTTCCCAAAGGGGAGTATGTATCTGTTTTAGACTTTTGAGATTTTCTTGAGAATGTGGTTGTCTGCAACTCTATATCAATCACCATTAAAGTCTCCCAAATATTTCCCCCTTCCATTGAGGAAGAGAGGCTCATTGTCTCTGACACATGAGGTAATTTAAACACATTTTAAAACACAGATTTTTAGAGAACTTGGTTTAAAAGAAAAATGAACCATTTCCTCCCCATCATGGCAATGTATCTGACAATATGGATGACCTCCTTCTGAAGGCCTCGTCTCCAGAACTCCTTCACCAGCAGTTGCAGGACTGCATTCATACTCTCTCCCATCACGGGTGGATAATCAACTTGGACAAGTCAGACCTTGTTCCTTCTCAGAAGATGGTCTTTCTGGGTCTCCTCTTCGACACTCAGAGGGGGATGGTGTTTCTGACAGATAAAGTGGCTCATCAGATAGCACTAAAGGTCCAAGCTATCCTGTCTCAGGATCCTGTTCCAGCCAAGAAGTTGTTATCCTTGGTGGGGAAGTTCATTTCCACCATAGAAGCAGTTCCATTTGCCATGGGTCACGCCAGGGATCTTCAGAGGTTTCTGATCCTGGCCTGCAAAGGCAGTCCAAATCTCCTGGAAAGATCCCTGTCTCTCCCTCTTCAAGTGGAGCAGAGTCTCTCGTGGTGGCTCATCCTGAACAATCTCCTGAAGTGTCAACCCTTCCTGGTGCCCTTCTCGACCACAGTGACGATGGATGCCAACCTCTACAGGTGGGGAGAGGTGTTGGGGAACTTGAGTATTCAGGGCAAGTTGTCTCGGAAAGAATCTCTCCTTCCAATCAATGTCTTGGAGCTTCAGGTGATATTTCATGCCCTATATCACTGGACACAAGAACTGGCGGATTGCCCAGTGAGGGTGCAGTCGGACAAAGCCACAGTGGTTGCCTACGTCAACAAGCAAGGTGGCACAAGAAGTCTCGCAGCTTAGCTAGAGGTCAAGGCTATTTTTTCTTGGGCAGAGGAGCATGTCCCTGCCATTTCCGCAGTTCATATTCCTGGCGTAGACAGTGTTCTAGCAGACTTCCTCAGTCAACACACAGTGGACAGCGGGGAGTGGGAACTGCATCCAGAGGTGTTCAACCTCATCATCCAGCGGTGGGGTGTTTCATGCATAGACCTGATGGTAACCAGACACAACAGGAAGGTTCCAACATTATGCTCTCGCTGGGCGGAACCCATGGCTCTGGCAGTGTATGCCTTGTCAATCCCGTGGACATTTCCTCTGGCTTACATCTTCCCTCCTGTTCCCTTTTTGAACAAAGTACTTTGGAATCTGAGACTGGAGCACTGCCCAGTCATTCTGATTGTTCCGTACTGGCCCCGACAGGCTTGGTTTCCGGAGCTTCTGGACCTCTCAGTGACAGAACCTATTTGACTATCCCCCCCCCCCCCCCCATCCGGACCTTCTTCTACAGGGTTACCTCTCGAAAGAAGACATTCATCTTCTGGCTTTGACGGCATGGAGATTGAATCCTCAATTTTGAGGAAAAAAGGATTTTCTTCTGGTGTTGTGGCTACTATGCTTAGTGCCCACAAGCCTGTTTCCTCTAAGGCCTACCATTGAGTTTGGTCTACTTTCTTGGCTTGATGTGCTGACAGAGACCTATCTCAGGATTTTGACCTTTCTACAGTTCTTTCTTTCTTCCAGGATGGTGTGAATAAGGGTCTCAGTCTGAGTTCTCTGAAAGGTTCAGACTTCTGCAGTCTCAGTCTTTTTTAGAGGTGTCTTGCCATCATTCCTGATGTCACGGTTTTCTTCCAGGGTGTTGCTCATATCTGTCCGGTGTTTAAGTCCCCTGCTCCTCAGTGGGATCTTAACCTGGTCTTGGGAGTGCTCCAGCGTCCTCCCTTTGAGTGTTTGGCTACCATTCCTCTACGTATGGTGATGTGGAAGATGGCCTTTCTCCTGGCGATTGTTTCCATTCGCCTAGTTGCGGAGCTGCATGCCCTGTCCTGTAAACCACCCTTTTTGGGTTTTCACAACGACAAGGCAGTGCTTCGCACCTTACAAAGGTTTCTCCCAAAGGTGGTGTCTGAGTTCCACATTAATCAGGAGATTGTGGTCCCTTCCTTCTGTCCTAATCCTACATCTGACAAAGAGAGGGATCTTCATCTGCTGGATGTTGTGCATTGTCTCAAGTTCTATGTGCATCGCACTGAGTCCTTGAGGCAGTCTGTCACTCTGTCATTCCTGAGGGTCCTAGGGCAGGGAAGCCTGCTTCCAAGGTTACCACTGCTTCTTGGGTCAAGTCCACTATTTGTAAGGCTTACGAACTTCGGAAGAAGCCTGTTCCCTTCAGGGTCACGGTTCATTCTGTGAGGTCTATTGGGGGCTTCTTGGGCCTACAAGAACCAGGCCTCAGTTGATCAGCTCTGAAAGGCAGCCACTTGGTCGTCTGTGCATACTTTTGTTAAACACTATTGTGTGGATGTGTTGGCATCGACTGATGCCAGTTTTGGTAGGAAGATCCTAGAAGCAGCCTTTCCTGTCTAGGATCTCATTAGTCTCTTAGTACTCTTTTACTTTTGAGCTCTGTTGGCTCTAGTTCAGTGTGCTGTGTAACAGTTACTGGGGTTTGTTTTATCCCTGTTCAGTGTCTGTTGACACTTTGCGGTTAGTGTTGAGCTATTTATGATCTGTAGGTTCATTGGTGTTCTGGTGACTTTTGGGGTCTGCACCTGGTCCTTGCCTTTCTTCCCACCCTGGGGAACTTAATGGTTAGACATCCCAAAGTTACCAGTGACCTGTATTGGACGACAGAGAAAAGAGGATTTTAGTCTTACCTGTTAAATCCTTTTCTCTTAGTCCATACAGGTTACTGGTCTCCCACCCTGTCAAGGGACCATGCTTGGCTCTCCTGTGGCAGAATTTGGGGGGTCCTTTCGGGTTCATGCTCACAGGAGTCTTCCTTTACCTTCTTACTACCTAGTCAATAGTTAGTCTGCAAATCTTACTGGTTGGGGATTGGCTAACTGCAAGCTAAGGAGAGGAGGTAGGCTCCACCCAGCAGTCACTTCTCAGAATTGTTCCTGCCTATTAAAGGGGCTGATCGCCTACCCAAAGTTACCAGTAACCTGTATGGGCTAAGAGAAAAAGATTTAACAGGTAAGACTAAAATCCTATTTTAAACCCAAGAAGTCCTCAGTCCTTTCCTGTGTATGCTAAATTAAACCAGATTGGGAAGATAAATGCTATTCTCCTGACCTGGCTTTGTTAATCACTAAAAAAAGGTAATGACAATACCCTTCCCAGGAAAATAGCATAGACCAGCGGTGTACTCAAGAGTGTCTCAGATCTACAAATACACTCATTTCAGTGTAAAGTGCCACATCCCTCAAGGATTCCACTGATAAAAAAAAAAACGGGATTCCTTTCAAAAACTTCTGTTTTCTTGAATAGGTGAGTCATTCGTGGGCTTGCAGAGCGATGGAGGCATGGTAGGATCAGCTCCTAAAAGCTGTTCAGGAGGACAATCCCAATGAGGAGGATGTCCTTGCACTAAAAGGTCTCTTACATGGTGCTATAGTTTACAATGGTGGAGCAACTCATGAGATCGCATCGATGGTGGCAGAGTGTTCAGTGATCTCTCCAGCTTCGGAGCAGCTGAAACTAACCATGCTGACTCTTCAGCAACCCAGCTCGATTGTCAGTCTTCAGAAAATATCACCTTGTCCCTAAACAATGGCTAGTGTTTCTGGATCATGTCTCTGATACAACATCTCATAGGACCTTCCTGCCAGCTGACTAAGGTCAGACACGGCCTTCAGTCGGAGACTGTATGCGTGTAGTGAGGACCATGGTCTCCACACCAGAGACTGTACCCTTTGCACAGTTCCATCTGTGACTCCTGTAGCTGAATCTGGTGTCTTACAACAGTGATCAGTAAAATTATACTTATAAACACTCCAGGACAATCTTTCATTGGAATTCCAATAAATTGAATGACAACTGTCTTGTGGTGTGTTTTTCCCTCTTTTTATTGAAATTCCAATGAGTGATATTTTTCCCCATTCTAGGTAAAGTGCTTTGGTCATGTCAGGAAATATCCACAAACGAATTTCATCTTTTAAAAGTTTAGGGTCTGCTGAAATAACAATAATGTTCATAATATTAATAAATAATGTAAAGCAACAAAAAAGTACCAAAATGGTCATTTAACTGTACAACAGTGTGAGAACATGCTAAGCAGCTAGGGTGAAAAGTCTTAGCAGTGAAGTGGTTAACGCATTCCTGTAAACGAACATTAAATTCCAGTTATGTGACATAACACAAATGTACGTTTGCCTCCTGATAAAACCTCTAGGGACAAACAGAATTAGTACCTTGTCTGAACTACTGGGTGTAATAACACAATTATCCACTAGAGGGGGAACAGCGCCATGGTTTGATAATGTAAAACTCTAGAATTTAACCCTTTATGAGTCCTTGGAGCACCCACACAGTTAAAGAGACAGTAGTCCACAGGAAGGAGCGGCTTTGTTTAATGGATTGTGACTTGCAAAAGGGGCTCAAAAGAAAAGAGGTGGAGTTCTGAGACAAACCATTTTCACTACAGGGGGGAAGTGAAAATTCCCATTGATTTAAATGGAGATTTTAACCCCTTAAATGCTGGAGAGATTTCAAAAGCATTGGAGTTCTCCCCCATAGCACAGATGGTTTTCTCTAGAACTCTGTAGTTCCCAATGGTGACAGAATTGCAGTGATTCATACCCATTAAACTGGGGTCACTGTGTCGCACGGGACATTAACATTAGTGAAACACGCAGTGCATGGTGCAAGGTAACAATCACACTAGTGATAAAAACAGCACATGGTGCAAGGTAACAATCACACTAGTGATAAATGTAGCACATGGTGCAAGGTAACAATCACACTAGTGATAAACACAGCACATGGTGCAAGGTAACAATCACACTAGTGATAAATGTAGCACATGGTGCAAGGTAACAATCACACTAGTGATAAACATGGTGCAAGGTAACAATCACAATAGTGATAAACATGGTGCAAGGTAACAATCACACTAGTGATAAAATCAGTGCATGGTGCAAGGTAATAATCACACTAGTGATAAACACAGCACATGGTGCAAGGTAACAATCACACTAGTGATAAACATAGTGCAAGGTAATAATCACACTAGTGATAAACACAGCACATGGTGCAAGGTAACAATCACACTAGTGATAAATGTAACACATGGTGCAAGGTAACAATCACACTAATGATAAACATAGTGCAAGGTAACAATCACACTAGTGATAAATGTAGCACATGGTGCAAGGTAACAATCACACTAGTGATAAACACAGCACATGGTGCAAGGTAACAATCACACTAGTGATAAACACAGCACATGGTGCAAGGTAACAATCACACTAGTGATAAACACAGCACATGGTGCAAGGTAACAATCACACTAGTGATAAACACAGCACATGGTGCAAGGTAACAATCACACTAGTGATAAATGTAACACATGGTGCAAGGTAACAATCACACTAGTGATAAATGTAGCACATGGTGCAAGGTAACAATCACACTAGTGATAAATGTAACACATGGTGCAAGGTAACAATCACACTAGTGATAAATGTAGCACATGGTGCAAGGTAACAATCACACTAGTGATAAACACAGCACATGGTGCAAGGTAATAATCACACTAGTGATAAACACAGCACATGGTGCAAGGTAACAATCACACTAGTGATAAACACAGCACATGGTGCAAGGTAACAATCACACTAGTGATAAATGTAGCACATGGTGCAAGGTAACAATCACACTAATGATAAACATAGCACATGGTGCAAGGTAACGATCACACTAGTGATAAACACAGCACATGGTGCAAGGTAACAATCACACTAGTGATAAACACAGCACATGGTGCAAGGTAACAATCACACTAGTGATAAATGTAGCACATGGTGCAAGGTAACAATCACACTAGTGATAAACACAGCACATGGTGCAAGGTAACAATCACACTAGTGATAAATGTAGCACATGGTGCAAGGTAACAATCACACTAGTGATAAACATAGTGCAAGGTAACGATCACACTAGTGATAAACACAGCACATGGTGCAAGGTAACGATCACACTAGTGATAAACACAGCACATGGTGCAAGGTAACAATCACACTAGTGATAAACACAGCACATGGTGCAAGGTAACAATCACACTAGTGATAAATGTAGCACATGGTGCAAGGTAACAATCACACTAGTGATAAACATAGTGCAAGGTAACGATCACACTAGTGATAAACACAGCACATGGTGCAAGGTAACGATCACACTAGTGATAAACACAGCACATGGTGCAAGGTAACGATCACACTAGTGATAAACACAGCACATGGTGCAAGGTAACAATCACACTAGTGATAAACATAGTGCAAGGTAACGATCACACTAGTGATAAACACAGCAGATGGTGCAAGGTAACAATCACACCAGTGATAAACACAGCACATGGTGCAAGGTAACAATCACACTAGTGATAAATGTAGCACATGGTGCAAGGTAACAATCACACTAGTGATAAACACAGCACATGGTGCAAGGTAACAATCACACTAGTGATAAACACAGCACATGGTGCAAGGTAACAATCACACTAGTGATAAACATAGTGCAAGGTAACGATCACACTAGTGATAAATACAGCAGATGGTGCAAGGTAACAATCACACTAGTGATAAACACAGCACATGGTGCAAGGTAACAATCACACTAGTTATAAACACAGCACATGGTGCAAGGTAACAATCACACTAGTGATAAATATGGTGCAAGGTAACAATCACACTAGTGATAAATGTAACACATGGTGCAAGGTAACAATCACACTAGTGATAAACATAATAACACATGGTGCAAGGTAACAATCACACTAGTGATAAATGTAGCACATGGTGCAAGGTAACGATCACACTAGTGATAAACACAGCACATGGTGCAAGGTAACGATCACACTAGTGATAAACACAGCAGATGGTGCAAGGTAACGGTCACACTAGTGATAAACACAGCACATGGTGCAAGGTAATAATCACACTAGTGATAAACACAGCACATGGTGCAAGGTAACAATCACACTAGTGATAAACATAGTGCAAGGTAACAATCACACTAGTGATAAACACAGCACATGGTGCAAGGTAACAATCACACTAGTGATAAACATAGTGCAAGGTAACAATCACACTAGTGATAAATGTAACACATGGTGCAAGGTAACAATCACACTAGTGATAAACACAGCACATGGTGCAAGGTAATAATCACACTAGTGATAAACACAGCACATGGTGCAAGGTAACAATCACACTAGTGATAAACATAGTGCAAGGTAACAATCACACTAGTGATAAACACAGCACATGGTGCAAGGTAACGATCACACTAGTGATAAATGTAACACATGGTGCAAGGTAACAATCACACTAGTGATAAACACAGCACATGGTGCAAGGTAACAATCACACTAGTGATAAATGTAACACATGGTGCAAGGTAACAATCACACTAGTGATAAATGTAGCACATGGTGCAAGGTAACAATCACACTAGTGATAAACACAGCACATGGTGCAAGGTAACAATCACACTAGTGATAAATGTAACACATGGTGCAAGGTAACAATCACACTAGTGATAAACACAGCACATGGTGCAAGGTAATAATCACACTAGTGATAAACACAGCACATGGTGCAAGGTAACGATCACACTAGTGATAAACACAGCACATGGTGCAAGGTAACAATCACACTAGTGATAAATGTAACACATGGTGCAAGGTAACAATCACACTAGTGATAAACACAGCACATGGTGCAAGGTAACAATCACACTAGTGATAAATGTAACACATGGTGCAAGGTAACAATCACACTAGTGATAAACACAGCACATGGTGCAAGGTAATAATCACACTAGTGATAAACACAGCACATGGTGCAAGGTAACAATCACACTAGTGATAAACACAGCACATGGTGCAAGGTAACAATCACACTAGTGATAAACACAGCACATGGTGCAAGGTAATAATCACACTAGTGATAAACACAGCACATGGTGCAAGGTAACAATCACACTAGTGATAAATGTAACACATGGTGCAAGGTAACAATCACACTAGTGATAAACACAGCACATGGTGCAAGGTAACGATCACACTAGTGATAAATGTAACACATGGTGCAAGGTAATAATCACACTAGTGATAAATGTAGCACATGGTGCAAGGTAACGATCACACTAGTGATAAACACAGCACATGGTGCAAGGTAACGATCACACTAGTGATAAACACAGCACATGGTGCAAGGTAACGGTCACACTAGTGATAAACACAGCACATGGTGCAAGGTAACAATCACACTAGTGATAAACATAGTGCAAGGTAATAATCACACTAGTGATAAACACAGCACATGGTGCAAGGTAACAATCACACTAGTGATAAACATAGTGCAAGGTAATAATCACACTAGTGATAAACACAGCACATGGTGCAAGGTAACAATCACACTAGTGATAAATGTAGCACATGGTGCAAGGTAACAATCACACTAGTGATAAACACAGCACATGGTGCAAGGTAACAATCACACTAGTGATAAACACAGCACATGGTGCAAGGTAACAATCACACTAGTGATAAACATAGTGCAAGGTAACGATCACACTAGTGATAAACACAGCAGATGGTGCAAGGTAACAATCACACTAGTGATAAACACAGCACATGGTGCAAGGTAACAATCACACTAGTGATAAACACAGCACATGGTGCAAGGTAACAATCACACTAGTGATAAACATGGTGCAAGGTAACAATCACACTAGTGATAAATGTAACACATGGTGCAAGGTAACAATCACACTAGTGATAAACATAATAACACATGGTGCAAGGTAACAATCACACTAGTGATAAATGTAGCACATGGTGCAAGGTAACGATCACACTAGTGATAAACACAGCACATGGTGCAAGGTAACGATCACACTAGTGATAAACACAGCAGATGGTGCAAGGTAACAATCACACTAGTGATAAACACAGCACATGGTGCAAGGTAATAATCACACTAGTGATAAACACAGCACATGGTGCAAGGTAACAATCACACTAGTGATAAACATAGTGCAAGGTAACAATCACACTAGTGATAAACACAGCACATGGTGCAAGGTAACAATCACACTAGTGATAAACATAGTGCAAGGTAACAATCACACTAGTGATAAATGTAACACATGGTGCAAGGTAACAATCACACTAGTGATAAACACAGCACATGGTGCAAGGTAATAATCACACTAGTGATAAACACAGCACATGGTGCAAGGTAACAATCACACTAGTGATAAACATAGTGCAAGGTAACAATCACACTAGTGATAAACACAGCACATGGTGCAAGGTAACGATCACACTAGTGATAAATGTAACACATGGTGCAAGGTAACAATCACACTAGTGATAAACACAGCACATGGTGCAAGGTAACAATCACACTAGTGATAAATGTAACACATGGTGCAAGGTAACAATCACACTAGTGATAAATGTAGCACGTGGTGCAAGGTAACAATCACACTAGTGATAAACACAGCACATGGTGCAAGGTAACAATCACACTAGTGATAAATGTAACACATGGTGCAAGGTAACAATCACACTAGTGATAAACACAGCACATGGTGCAAGGTAATAATCACACTAGTGATAAACACAGCACATGGTGCAAGGTAACGATCACACTAGTGATAAACACAGCACATGGTGCAAGGTAACAATCACACTAGTGATAAATGTAACACATGGTGCAAGGTAACAATCACACTAGTGATAAACACAGCACATGGTGCAAGGTAACAATCACACTAGTGATAAATGTAACACATGGTGCAAGGTAACAATCACACTAGTGATAAACACAGCACATGGTGCAAGGTAATAATCACACTAGTGATAAACACAGCACATGGTGCAAGGTAACAATCACACTAGTGATAAACACAGCACATGGTGCAAGGTAACAATCACACTAGTGATAAACACAGCACATGGTGCAAGGTAATAATCACACTAGTGATAAACACAGCACATGGTGCAAGGTAACAATCACACTAGTGATAAATGTAACACATGGTGCAAGGTAACAATCACACTAGTGATAAACACAGCACATGGTGCAAGGTAACGATCACACTAGTGATAAATGTAACACATGGTGCAAGGTAATAATCACACTAGTGATAAATGTAGCACATGGTGCAAGGTAACGATCACACTAGTGATAAACACAGCACATGGTGCAAGGTAACGATCACACTAGTGATAAACACAGCACATGGTGCAAGGTAACGGTCACACTAGTGATAAACACAGCACATGGTGCAAGGTAACAATCACACTAGTGATAAACATAGTGCAAGGTAATAATCACACTAGTGATAAACACAGCACATGGTGCAAGGTAACAATCACACTAGTGATAAACATAGTGCAAGGTAACGATCACACTAGTGATAAACACAGCAGATGGTGCAAGGTAACAATCACACTAGTGATAAACACAGCACATGGTGCAAGGTAACGATCACACTAGTGATAAACACAGCACATGGTGCAAGGTAACAATCACACTAGTGATAAATGTAACACATGGTGCAAGGTAACAATCACACTAGTGATAAACACAGCACATGGTGCAAGGTAACAATCACACTAGTGATAAATGTAACACATGGTGCAAGGTAACAATCACACTAGTGATAAACACAGCACATGGTGCAAGGTAATAATCACACTAGTGATAAACACAGCACATGGTGCAAGGTAACAATCACACTAGTGATAAACACAGCACATGGTGCAAGGTAACAATCACACTAGTGATAAACACAGCACATGGTGCAAGGTAATAATCACACTAGTGATAAACACAGCACATGGTGCAAGGTAACAATCACACTAGTGATAAATGTAACACATGGTGCAAGGTAACAATCACACTAGTGATAAACACAGCACATGGTGCAAGGTAACGATCACACTAGTGATAAATGTAACACATGGTGCAAGGTAATAATCACACTAGTGATAAATGTAGCACATGGTGCAAGGTAACGATCACACTAGTGATAAACACAGCACATGGTGCAAGGTAACGATCACACTAGTGATAAACACAGCACATGGTGCAAGGTAACGGTCACACTAGTGATAAACACAGCACATGGTGCAAGGTAACAATCACACTAGTGATAAACATAGTGCAAGGTAATAATCACACTAGTGATAAACACAGCACATGGTGCAAGGTAACAATCACACTAGTGATAAACATAGTGCAAGGTAATAATCACACTAGTGATAAACACAGCACATGGTGCAAGGTAACAATCACACTAGTGATAAATGTAGCACATGGTGCAAGGTAACAATCACACTAGTGATAAACACAGCACATGGTGCAATGTAACAATCACACTAGTGATAAACACAGCACATGGTGCAAGGTAATGATCACACTAGTGATAAACACAGCACATGGTGCAATGTAACAATCACACTAGTGATAAATGTAACACATGGTGCAAGGTAACAATCACACTAGTGATAAACACAGCACATGGTGCAATGTAACAATCACACTAGTGATAAATGTAGCACATGGTGCAAGGTAACAATCACACTAGTGATAAACACAGCACATGGTGCAAGGTAACAATCACACTAGTGATAAACACAGCACATGGTGCAAGGTAACAATCACACTAGTGATAAACATAGTGCAAGGTAATAATCACACTAGTGATAAACACAGCACATGGTGCAAGGTAACAATCACACTAGTGATAAATGTAGCACATGGTGCAAGGTAACAATCACACTAGTGATAAACACAGCACATGGTGCAAGGTATTGATCACACTAGTGATAAATGTAGCACATGGTGCAAGGTATCGATCACACTAGTGATAAATATAGCACATGGTGCAAGGTAACGATCACACTAGTGATAAACACAGCACATGGTGCAAGGTAACAATCACACTAGTGATAAATGTAGCACATGGTGCAAGGTAACAATCACACTAGTGATAAATGTAGCACATGGTGCAAGGTATCGATCACACTAGTGATAAATGTAGCACATGGTGCAAGGTAACAATCACACTAGTGATAAACACAGCACATGGTGCAAGGTAACAATCACACTAGTGATAAATGTAGCACATGGTGCAAGGTAACGATCACACTAGTGATAAATGTAATAACACATGGTGCAAGGTGATAAGACATCTTGCTGAACCGTCTGGTCTGATCGTGAGTTGTACCCGGTACAAGAGATTTGTAGTGATTTCAGTTGTTACGTTGGTCTTGCACTAAACTGATTATTCAGTTATACACACGGCTGTCACTAGGTCATAAAATAACCTAAACCTTCTCGATAATGCCCCGCCCACAGCCACACCAAAACAAAACTGTCCCTCTTTGGCCATTTGAAATGATGTGAGGAAAGTTAGACCAGCTTTCACGTTCCCTGACAGAAAGCTCTCTGCAAATAGATCCAAGGGAGTTTATCGTCTTGGACACAAAAGAGTAAAAACATTGGAAAAGAGTAAAGAAATAATAGCAAGTATAGGACCTCTTAGTGTAGGTTTTATGGACTCGCAGACTATGTAACGGATTACCGTTCCACTGAGATATAAGGTGTGCCTTGTTTCTGTAGGTCAGGGGGAAGCCATTACCATGCACACGCCTCACTTCCTGGTCAGGAGGCTTCACAACAGGAAGTGAGGAGCGCGCAGGTAAATGGCTTCCCCGAACCTGCTGGATCCCCCGTGTAATTAGAAATGGACGTACTTCAGTGAAAGGCACAACAGGCTCTTTCACCAGTTAGTAGTTCATATCAGTTCTCTCTTTACAACCTGTGATGTGAGAGTGAGGTTTGTGTGCCTGCGCCAGGACCCACGGTGACATCTTCCTCCCAAACACAAGGCCTCATTTGACTTCATTCACATTGCAACATTAATTGGTCTCTTCCTGGAAAGAGGCGACTGACGGTAACGTCTGGAAATAGACAAATTCCCCTAAAAATAAATGGCTGTGGGGCCTGCAGCCGTCTGGGACTCCGAGACATTGTGCAAGGCTCCAGTGTAAACACGCACAGCTGCACCCTACACATGGGCCTTAAAGGGAAAGCTTCCTGCAAAATGATTGATCTGGTTTCATGGTATATACCCTGCTGTGCAACACAAGGGCACTTCCACCGCCGAGAGATGTTTCATACAAAAGTTACGGCAACTCAAACTGTTTTGGGTTCAGTCCACCTCTGTGGCCTAGAATCGTACAGTAAAGCTCTTGTTACAGGAGCCTATAACCACAGGTGTCCATAGACAGCAGTGGCAACAACTCCACCATAATATTTCAGGAGATCACACACACACACATATATATATATATATATATATATATATATATATATATACACACACACACACACACACAGATATAAATATTATATATACATACATACACACACACACACAGATATATAGTACACAGCAATATGTCTTCCCCAGCCTACTGACCAGGAAGTGTGGAGTGCACAACAAAATGTCTTCCCCCAGCATGCTAATCAGGAATTGTGGAGTACAAAGGAAAATGTCTTCCCCCAGCCTGCTGATCAGGAAGTGTGACGTGCACAGTAAAATGTCTTCCCCCAGTCTGCTAATCAGGAAGTGTGGAGTACAAAGGAAAATGTCTTCCCTCAGCCTACTGATCAGGAAGTGTGGAGTGCACAGTAAAATGTCTTCACCCAGTCTGCTAATCAGGAAGTGTGGAGTGCACAGTAAAATGTCTTCCCCCAGTGTGCTAATCAGGAACTCTGGAGTGCACATTAAAATGTCTTCCCCCAGCATACTGATCAGGAAGTGTGGAGTGCACAGCAATATGTCTTCCCCATCCTACTGATCAGGAATAGGGTTGCCACCTTTTCTTCAATAAAATACCGGCCACGGCATTCCCTCCATAGTCTTAACATTGGACAGAAGCCAATTTTTTACCGGCCTGCCAGTAAAATACCGGCTGGGTGGCAACCCTAATCAGGAAGTGTGGAGTGCACAACAAAATGTCTTCCCCCAGCCTGCTAATCAGGAATTGTGGAGTACAAAGGAAAATGTCTTCCCCCAGCCTGCTGATCAGGAAGTGTGACGTGCACAGTAAAATGTCTTCCCCCAGTCTGCTAATCAGGAAGTGTGGAGTACAAAGGAAAATGTCTTCCCTCAGCCTACTGATCAGGAAGTGTGGAGTGCACAGTAAAATGTCTTCACCCAGTCTGCTAATCAGGAAGTGTGGAGTGCACAGTAAAATGTCTTCCCCCAGTGTGCTAATCAGGAACTCTGGAGTGCACATTAAAATGTCTTCCCCCAGCATACTGATCAGGAAGTGTGGAGTGCACAGCAATATGTCTTCCCCATCCTACTGATCAGGAATAGGGTTGCCACCTTTTCTTCAATAAAATACCGGCCACGGCATTCCCTCCATAGTCTTAACATTGGACAGAAGCCAATTTTTTACCGGCCTGCCAGTAAAATACCGGCTGGGTGGCAACCCTAATCAGGAAGTGTGGAGTGCACAACAAAATGTCTTCCCCCAGCCTGCTAATCAGGAAGTGTGGAGTGCACAGTAAAATGTCTTCCCCCAGTCTGCTAATCAGGAAGTGTGGAGTGCACAGTAAAATGTCTTCTCCCAGTGTGCTAATCAGGAATTCTGGAGTGCACATTAAAATGTCTTCCCCCAGCCTACTGATCAGGAAGTGTGGAGTGCACAGTAAAATGTCTTCCCCCAGTCTGTTAATCAGGAACTCTGGAGTGCACAGCAAAATGTCTTCCCCCAGTCTGCTAATCAGGAAGTGTAGAGTACACAGTACAATGTCTTCCCCCAGCCAGCTGATCAGTAAGTGTGGAATGCGCAGTAAAATGTCTTCCCCCAGCCTACTGATCTGAAAGTGTGGAGTGCACAGTAAAATGTCTTCCCCCAGTCTGCTAATCAGGAACTCTGTAGTGCACATTAAAATGTCTTCCCGCAGCCTACTGACCAGGAAGTGTGTAATGCACATTAAAATGTCTTCCCCCAGCCAGCCGATCAGTAAGTGTGGAATGCGCAGTAAAATGTCTTCCCCCAGCCTACTGATCTGAAAGTGTGGAGTGCACAGTAAAATGTGTTCCCCTAATCTGCTAATCAGGAACTCTGTAGTGCACATTAAAATGTCTTCCCCCAGCCTGCTGATCAGGAAGTGTGTAATGCACATTAAAATGTCTTCCCCCAGTCTGCTAATCAGGAAGTGTGTAGTGCACAGAAAAATGTCTTCCCCCAGTGTGCTAATCAGGAACTCTGGAGTGCACATTAAAATGTCTTCCCCCAGCCTGCTGATCAGGAAGTGTGTAGTGCACATAAAAATATCTTCCCCCGGTGTGCTAATCAGGAAGTGTGTAGTTCACAGAAAAATGTCTTACCCCAGTCTGCTAATCAGGAAGTGTGGAGTACACAGTAAAATATCTTCCCCCAGTCTGCTGATCGGGAAGTGGGGAGTGCACAGTAAAATGTCTTCCCCCAGCCTACTGATCAGGAAGTGGGGAGTGCACAGTAAAATGTCTTCCCCCAGTCTGCTGATCGGGAAGTGTGGAGTGCACAGTAAAATGTCTTCCCCCAGTCTGAATTACTGAAGCAGGAAACTAGTAACACAGTACCACTATTTACCTGAATTACTGAAGCAGGAGACTAGTAACACGGTAACACTGTATACCTGAATTACTGAAGCAGGAGACTAGTAACACTGTACCACTGTTTACATGAATTACTGAAGGAGGAGACTAATAACACTGTACCACTGTATACCTGAATTACTGAAGGAGGAGACTAGTAACACTGTACCACTGTATACCTGAATTACTGAAGCAGGAGACTAGTAACACTGTACCACTGTATACCTGAATTACTGAAGCAGGAGACTAGTAACACGGTACCACTGTATACCTGAATTACTGAAGCAGGAGACTAGTAACACTGTACCACTGTTTACATGAATTACTGAAGCAGGAGACTAGTAACACGGTAACACTATATACCTGAATTACTGAAGCAGGAGACTAGTAACACGGTACCACTGTATACCTGAATTACTGAAGCAGGAGACTAATAACACTGTACCACTGTATACCTGAATCAGGAGACTAGTAACACGGTAACACTATATACCTGAATTACTGAAGCAGGAGACTAGTAACACGGTACCACTGTATACCTGAATTACTGAAGCAGGAGACTAGTAACACTGTACCACTGTATACCTGAATTACTGAAGGAGGAGACTAGTAACACTGTACCACTGTATACCTGAATTACTGAAGCAGGAGACTAGTAACACGGTAACACTGTATACCTGAATTACTGAATCAGGAGACTAGTAACACTGTACCACTGTTTACATGAATTACTGAAGCAGGAGACTAGTAACACGGTAACACTATATACCTGAATTACTGAAGCAGGAGACTAGTAACACGGTACCACTGTATACCTGAATTACTGAAGCAGGAGACTAATAACACTGTACCACTGTATACCTGAATCAGGAGACTAGTAACACGGTAACACTATATACCTGAATTACTGAAGCAGGAGACTAGTAACACGGTACCACTGTATACCTGAATTACTGAAGCAGGAGACTAGTAACACTGTACCACTGTATACCTGAATTACTGAAGCAGTAGACTAGTAACACGGTAACACTGTATACCTGAATTACTGAAGCAGGAGACTAGTAACACGGTAACACTGTATACCTGGATTACTGAAGCAGGAGACTAGTAACACAGTACCACTGTTTACCTGAATTACTGAAGCAGGAGAATAGTAACACGGTAACACTGTATACCTGAATTACTGAAGCAGGAGAATAGTAACACGGTAACACTGTATACCTGAATTACTGAAGCAGGAGAATAGTAACACGGTAACACTGTATACCTGAATTACTGAAGCAGGAGAATAGTAACACGGTAACACTGTATACCTGAATTACTGAAGCAGGAGACTAGTAACACGGTACCACTGTATACCTGAATTACTGAAGCAGGAGACTAGTAACACTGTACCACTGTTTACCTGAATTACTGAAGCAGGAGACTAGTAACATGGTACCACTCTTTATCTGAATTACTGAAGCAGGAGACTAGTAACACTGTAACACTGTATACCTGAATTACTGAATCAGGAGACTAGTAACACGGTAACACTGTATACCTGAATTACTGAAGCAGGAGAATAGTAACACGGTAACACTGTATACCTGAATTACTGAAGCAGGAGAATAGTAACACGGTAACACTGTATACCTGAATTACTGAAGCAGGAGACTAGTAACACGGTACCACTGTATACCTGAATTACTGAAGCAGGAGACTAGTAACACTGTACCACTGTTTACCTGAATTACTGAAGCAGGAGACTAGTAACATGGTACCACTCTTTATCTGAATTACTGAAGCAGGAGACTAGTAACACTGTAACACTGTATACCTGAATTACTGAATCAGGAGACTAGTAACACGGTAACACTGTATACCTGAATTACTGAAGCAGGAGACTAGCAACACTGTACTACTGTTTACCTGAATTACTGAAGCAGGAGACTAGTAACACGGTACCACTGTATACCTGAATTACTGAAGCAGGAGACTAGTAACAGAGTACCACTCTTTACCTGGATTACTGAAGCAGGAGACTAGTAACACGGTACCATGCTTTATCTGAATCACTGAAGGCAGGAGACTAGAGGAGACAGTGCAGATCCCAATACGTATATTACTGCCCTACATAGGGTGCCCGGTGGCCAGTAAGTCATTGTAAAAAAGGGTTCATCCGATCTCTTCCAGCAACGGCCTATGGTCCGTTACACACTGGTACCGTGCTTTACCCGAATTACTGAAGCAGGAGACTGGTAACATGGTTTACCCGAATTACTGAAGCAGGAGACTAGTACACAGTACCACCTTTTACCTGAATTACTGAAGCAGGAGACTAATAAAAA
>CM074727.1:1532257-1548678 GCA_037306005.1 Rhinophrynus dorsalis | reverse complement strand
TGCACCCAGCATGGCATCATACCCACCAACCCCTTCCATATCATACAGGAGGGGACTGTGCCAGCCCTGTGTATCTGGGACAGACGTACACTGCCACCCAGCATGGCATCATACCCACCAACCCCTTCCATATCATACAGGAGAGGACTGTGCCAGCCTTGTGTATCTGGTACAGACGTACACTGCCACCAGCATGGCATCATACCCACCAACCCCTTCCATATCATACAGGAGAGGACTGTGCCAGCCTTGTGTATCTGGGACAGACGTACACTGCCACCCAGCATGGCATCATACCCACCAACCCCTTCCATATCATACAGGAGAGGACTGTGCCAGCCCTGTGTATCTGGGACAGACGTACACTGCCACCCAGCATGGCATCATACCCACCAACCCCTTCCATATCATACAGGAGAGGACTGTGCCAGCCCTGTGTATCTGGGACAGACGTACACTGCCACCCAGCATGGCATCATACCCACCAACCCCTTCCATATCATACAGGAGAGGACTGTGCCAGCCTGTGTATCTGGGACAGACGTACACTGCCACCCAGCATGGCATCATACCCACCAACCCCTTCCATATCATACAGGAGAGGACTGTGCCAGCCTTGTGTATCTGGGACAGACGTACACTGCCACCCAGCATGGCATCATACCCACCAACCCCTTCCATATCATACAGGAGAGGACTGTGCCAGCCTGTGTATCTGGGACAGACGTACACTGCCACCCAGCATGGCATCATACCCACCAACCCCTTCCATATCATACAGGAGAGGACTGTGCCAGCCTGTGTATCTGGACAGACGTACACTGCCACCCAGCATGGCATCATACCCACCAACCCCTTCCATATCATACAGGAGAGGACTGTGCCAGCCTTGTGTATCTGGGACAGACGTACACTGCACCCAGCATGGCATCATACCCACCAACCCCTTCCATATCATACAGGAGAGGACTGTGCCAGCCTTGTGTATCTGGGACAGACGTACACTGGCACCCAGCATGGCATCATACCCACCAACCCCTTCCATATCATACAGGAGAGGACTGTGCCAGCCTTGTGTATCTGGGACAGACGTACACTGCCACCCAGCATGGCATCATACCCACCAACCCCTTCCATATCATACAGGAGAGGACTGTGCCACCTTGTGTATCTGGGACAGACGTACACTGCCACCCAACTGGCATCATACCCACCAACCCCTTCCATATCATACAGGAGAGGACTGTGCCAGCCTTGTGTATCTGGGACAGACGTACACTGCACCCAGCATGGCATCATACCCACCAACCCCTTCCATATCATACAGGAGGGACTGTGCAGCCTTGTGTATCTGGACAGACGTACACTGGCCACCCAGCATGGCATCATACCCACCAACCCCTTCCATATCATACAGGAGAGGACTGTGCCAGCCCTGTGTATCTGGGACAGACGTACACTGCCACCCAGCATGGCATCATACCCACCAACCCCTTCCATATCATACAGGAGAGGACTGTGCCAGCCTGTGTATCTGGGACAGACGTACACTGCCACCAGCATGGCATCATACCCACCAACCCCTTCCATATCATACAGGAGGGGCTGTGCCAGCCTTGTGTATCTGGGACAGACGTACACTGGCACCCAGCATGGCATCATACCCACCAACCCCTTCCATATCATACAGGAGAGGACTGTGCCAGCCTTGTGTATCTGGGACAGACGTACACTGCCACCCAGTATGGCATCATACCCACCAACCCTTCCATATCATACAGGAGAGGACTGTGCCAGCCTTGTGTATCTGGGACAGACGTACACTGCCACCCAGCATGGCATCATACCCACCAACCCTTCCATATCATACAGGAGAGGACTGTGCCAGCCTTGTGTATCTGGGACAGACGTACACTGCCACCCAGCATGGCATCATACCCACCAACCCCTTCCATATCATACAGGAGAGGACTGTGCCAGCCTTGTGTATCTGGGACAGACGTACACTGTCACCCAGCATGGCATCATACCCACCAACCCCTTCCATATCGTACAGGAGGGGACTGTGCCAGCCTTGTGTATCTGGGACAGACGTACACTGCCACCCAGCATGGCATCATACCCACCAACCCCTTCCATATCATACAGGAGGGACTGTGCCAGCCTTGTGTATCTGGGACAGACGTACACTGGCACCCAGCATGGCATCATACCCACCAACCCCTTCCATATCATACAGGAGAGGACTGTGCCAGCCCTGTGTATCTGGGACAGACGTACACTGCCACCCAGCATGGCATCATACCCACCAACCCCTTCCATATCATACAGGAGAGGACTGTGCCAGCCCTGTGTATCTGGGACAGACGTACACTGCCACCCAGCATGGCATCATACCCACCAACCCCTTCCATATCATACAGGAGAGGACTGTGCCAGCCTTGTGTATCTGGTACAGACGTACACTGCCACCCAGCATGGCATCATACCCACCAACCCCTTCCATATCGTACAGGAGGGGACTGTGCCAGCCTTGTGTATCTGGGACAGACATACACTGGCACCCAGCATGGCATCATACCCACCAACCCCTTCCATATCATACAGGAGGGGACTGCGCCAGCCTGTGTATCTGGGACAGACGTACACTGCCACCCAGCATGGCATCATACCCACCAACCCCTTCCATATCATACAGGAGAGGACTGTGCCAGCCTTGTGTATCTGGGACAGACGTACACTGCCACCCAGCATGGCATCATACCCACCAACCCTTCCATATCATACAGGAGAGGACTGTGCCAGCCTTGTGTATCTGGGACAGACACTGCCACCCAGCATGGCATCATACCCACCAACCCCTTCCATATCATACAGGAGGGGACTGTGCCAGCCTTGTGTATCTGGGACAGACATACACTGCCACCCAGCATGGCATCATACCCACCAACCCCTTCCATATCGTACAGGAGAGGACTGTGCCAGCCTTGTGTATCTGGGACAGACCACTGCCACCCAGCATGGCATCATACCCACCAACCCCTTCCATATCATACAGGAGAGGACTGTGCCAGCCCTGTGTATCTGGACAGACGTACACTGCCACCCAGTATGGCATCATACCCACCAACCCCTTCCATATCATACAGGAGGGGACTGTGCCAGCCTTGTGTATCTGGGACAGACGTACACTGCCACCCAGCATGGCATCATACCCACCAACCCCTTCCATATCATACAGGAGGGGACTGTGCCAGCCTTGTGTATCTGGGACAGACGTACACTGCCACCCAGCATGGCATCATACCCACCAACCCCTTCCATATCATACAGGAGGGGACTGTGCCAGCCTTGTGTATCTGGGACAGACGTACACTGCCACCCAGTATGGCATCATACCCACCAACCCCTTCCATATCATACAGGAGAGGACTGTGCCAGCCTTGTGTATCTGGGACAGACGTACACTGCCACCCAGCATGGCATCATACCCACCAACCCCTTCCATATCATACAGGAGGGGACTGTGCCAGCCTTGTGTATCTGGGACAGACGTACACTGCCACCCAGCATGGCATCATACCCACCAACCCCTTCCATATCATACAGGAGAGGACTGTGCCAGCCTTGTGTATCTAGGACAGACGTACACTGCCACCCAGCATGGCGTCATACCCACCAACCCCTTCCATATCATACAGGAGGGGACTGTGCCAGCCTTGTGTATCTGGGACAGACGTACACTGCCACCCAGCATGGCATCATACCCACCAACCCCTTCCATATCATACAGGAGGGGACTGTGCCAGCCTTGTGTATCTGGGACAGACTTACACTGCCACCCAGCATGGCATCATACCCACCAACCCCTTCCATATCATACAGGAGGGGACTGTGCCAGCCTTGTGTATCTGGGACAGACGTACACTGCCACCCAGCATGGCATCATACCCACCAACCCCTTCCATATCATACAGGAGAGGACTGTGCCAGCCTTGTGTATCTGGGACAGACGTACACTGCCACCCAGCATGGCATCATACCCACCAACCCCTTCCATATCATACAGGAGAGGACTGTGCCAGCCTTGTGTATCTGGGACAGACGTACACTGCCACCCAGCATGGCATCATACCCACCAACCCCTTCCATATCATACAGGAGGGGACTGTGCCAGCCTTGTGTATCTGGGACAGACGTACACTGCCACCCAACATGGCATCATACCCACCAACCCCTTCCATATCATACAGGAGAGGACTGTGCCAGCCTTGTGTATCTGGGACAGACACTGGCAACCAACATGGCATCATACCCACCAACCCCTTCCATATCATACAGGAGAGGACTGTGCCAGCCTTGTGTATCTGGGACAGACGTACACTGCCACCCAGCATGGCATCATACCCACCAACCCCTTCCATATCATACAGGAGAGGACTGTGCCAGCCCTGTGTATCTGGGACAGACGTACACTGCCACCCAGCATGGCATCATACCCACCAACCCCTTCCATATCATACAGGAGGGGACTGTGCCAGCCTTGTGTATCTGGACAGACGTACACTGCCACCCAGCATGGCATCATACCCACCAACCCCTTCCATATCGTACAGGAGAGGACTGTGCCAGCCTTGTGTATCTGGGACAGACGTACACTGCCACCCAGCATGGCATCATACCCACCAACCCCTTCCATATCGTACAGGAGAGGACTGTGCCAGCCTTGTGTATCTGGGACAGACGTACACTGCCACCCAGCATGGCATCATACCCACCAACCCCTTCCATATCATACAGGAGAGGACTGTGCCAGCCTGTGTATCTGGACAGACGTACACTGCCACCCAGCATGGCATCATACCCACCAACCCCTTCCATATCATACAGGAGAGGACTGTGCCAGCCCTGTGTATCTGGGACAGACTTACACTGCCACCCAGCATGGCATCATACCCACCAACCCCTTCCATATCGTACAGGAGAGGACTGTGCCAGCCTTGTGTATCTGGGACAGACGTACACTGCCACCCAACATGGCATCATACCCACCAACCCCTTCCATATCATACAGGAGGGGACTGTGCCAGCCTTGTGTATCTGGGACAGACGTACACTGGCACCCAGCATGGCATCATACCCACCAACCCCTTCCATATCGTACAGGAGGGACTGTGCCAGCCTTGTGTATCTGGGACAGACGTACACTGCCACCAGCATGGCATCATACCCACCAACCCCTTCCATATCATACAGGAGGGGACTGTGCCAGCCTTGTGTATCTGGGACAGACGTACACTGCCACCCAGCATGGCATCATACCCACCAACCCCTTCCATATCATACAGGAGAGGACTGTGCCAGCCTTGTGTATCTGGGACAGACGTACACTGTCACCCAACATGGCATCATACCCACCAACCCCTTCCATATCGTACAGGAGGGGACTGTGCCAGCCTTGTGTATCTGGGACAGACGTACACTGCCACCCAGCATGGCATCATACCCACCAACCCTTCCATATCATACAGGAGAGGACTGTGCCAGCCTTGTGTATCTGGGACAGACGTACACTGCCACCCAGCATGGCATCATACCCACCAACCCCTTCCATATCATACAGGAGAGGACTGTGCCAGCCTTGTGTATCTGGGACAGACGTACACTGCCACCCAGCATGGCATCATACCCACCAACCCCTTCCATATCATACAGGAGGGGACTGTGCCAGCCTTGTGTATCTGGGACAGACTTACACTGCCACCCAGCATGGCATCATACCCACCAACCCCTTCCATATCATACAGGAGAGGACTGTGCCAGCCTTGTGTATCTGGGACAGACGTACACTGCCACCCAGCATGGCATCATACCCACCAACCCCTTCCATATCATACAGGAGGGGACTGTGCCAGCCTTGTGTATCTGGACAGACACTGCCACCCAGCATGGCATCATACCCACCAACCCCTTCCATATCATACAGGAGAGGACTGTGCCAGCCTTGTGTATCTGGGACAGACGTACACTGGCACCCAGCATGGCATCATACCCACCAACCCCTTCCATATCATACAGGAGGGGACTGTGCCAGCCTTGTGTATCTGGGACAGACTTACACTGCCACCCAGCATGGCATCATACCCACCAACCCCTTCCATATCGTACAGGAGGGGACTGTGCCAACCTTGTGTATCTGGGACAGACGTACACTGCCACCCAGCATGGCATCATACCCACCAACCCCTTCCATATCATACAGGAGAGGACTGTGCCAGCCTTGTGTATCTGGTACAGACGTACACTGCCACCCAGCATGGCATCATACCCACCAACCCCTTCCATATCATACAGGAGAGGACTGTGCCAGCCTTGTGTATCTGGGACAGACGTACACTGCCACCCAGCATGGCATCATACCCACCAACCCCTTCCATATCATACAGGAGGGGACTGTGCCAGCCTTGTGTATCTGGGACAGACGTACACTGCCACCCAGCATGGCATCATACCCACCAACCCCTTCCATATCATACAGGAGAGGACTGTGCCAGCCCTGTGTATCTGGACAGACGTACACTGCCACCCAGCATGGCATCATACCCACCAACCCCTTCCATATCATACAGGAGAGGACTGTGCCAGCCTTGTGTATCTGGGACAGACGTACACTGCCACCCAGCATGGCATCATACCCACCAACCCCTTCCATATCATACAGGAGGGGACTGTGCCAGCCTTGTGTATCTGGGACAGACGTACACTGCCACCCAGCATGGCATCATACCACCAACCCCTTCCATATCATACAGAGGGGACTGTGCCAGCCTGTGTATCTGGGACAGACGTACACTGCCACCCAGCATGCATCATACCCACCAACCCCTTCCATATCATACAGAGAGGACTGTGCCAGCCTTGTGTATCTGGGACAGACGTACACTGCCACCCAGCATGGCATCATACCCACCAACCCCTTCCATATCATACAGGAGGGGACTGTGCCAGCCTTGTGTATCTGGGACAGACGTACACTGCCACCCAGCATGGCATCATACCCACCAACCCCTTCCATATCATACAGGAGGGGACTGTGCCAGCCTTGTGTATCTGGGACAGAAGTACACTGGCACCCAGCATGGCATCATACCCACCAACCCCTTCCATATCGTACAGGAGAGGACTGTGCCAGCCTTGTGTATCTGGGACAGACGTACACTGCCACCCAGCATGGCGTCATACCCACCAACCCCTTCCATATCATACAGGAGGGGACTGTGCCAGCCTTGTGTATCTGGGACAGAAGTACACTGGCACCCAGCATGGCATCATACCCACCACCCTTCCATATCATACAGGAGAGGACTGTGCCAGCCTTGTGTATCTGGGACAGACGTACACTGCCACCCAGCATGGCATCATACCCACCAACCCCTTCCATATCATACAGGAGGGGACTGTGCCAGCCTTGTGTATCTGGACAGACGTACACTGCCACCCAGCATGGCATCATACCCACCAACCCCTTCCATATCATACAGGAGAGGACTGTGCCAGCCTTGTGTATCTAGGACAGACGTACACTGCCACCCAGCATGGCGTCATACCCACCAACCCCTTCCATATCATACAGGAGGGGACTGTGCCAGCCTTGTGTATCTGGACAGACGTACACTGCCACCCAGCATGGCATCATACCCACCAACCCCTTCCATATCATACAGGAGGGGACTGTGCCAGCCTTGTGTATCTGGGACAGACTTACACTGCCACCCAGCATGGCATCATACCCACCAACCCCTTCCATATCATACAGGAGGGGACTGTGCCAGCCTTGTGTATCTGGGACAGACGTACACTGCCACCCAGCATGGCATCATACCCACCAACCCCTTCCATATCATACAGGAGAGGACTGTGCCAGCCTTGTGTATCTGGGACAGACGTACACTGCCACCCAGCATGGCATCATACCCACCAACCCCTTCCATATCATACAGGAGAGGACTGTGCCAGCCTTGTGTATCTGGGACAGACGTACACTGCCACCCAGCATGGCATCATACCCACCAACCCCTTCCATATCATACAGGAGGGGACTGTGCCAGCCTTGTGTATCTGGGACAGACGTACACTGCCACCCAACATGGCATCATACCCACCAACCCCTTCCATATCATACAGGAGAGGACTGTGCCAGCCTTGTGTATCTGGGACAGACACTGGCAACCAACATGGCATCATACCCACCAACCCCTTCCATATCATACAGGAGAGGACTGTGCCAGCCTTGTGTATCTGGGACAGACGTACACTGCCACCCAGCATGGCATCATACCCACCAACCCCTTCCATATCATACAGGAGAGGACTGTGCCAGCCCTGTGTATCTGGGACAGACGTACACTGCCACCCAGCATGGCATCATACCCACCAACCCCTTCCATATCATACAGGAGGGGACTGTGCCAGCCTTGTGTATCTGGGACAGACGTACACTGCCACCCAGCATGGCATCATACCCACCAACCCCTTCCATATCGTACAGGAGAGGACTGTGCCAGCCTTGTGTATCTGGGACAGACGTACACTGCCACCCAGCATGGCATCATACCCACCAACCCCTTCCATATCGTACAGGAGAGGACTGTGCAGCCTTGTGTATCTGGGACAGACGTACACTGCCACCCAGCATGGCATCATACCCACCAACCCCTTCCATATCATACAGGAGAGGACTGTGCCAGCCCTGTGTATCTGGGACAGACGTACACTGCCACCCAGCATGGCATCATACCCACCAACCCTTCCATATCATACAGGAGAGGACTGTGCCAGCCTGTGTATCTGGGACAGACTTACACTGCCACCCAGCATGGCATCATACCACCAACCCCTTCCATATCGTACAGGAGAGGACTGTGCCAGCCTTGTGTATCTGGGACAGACGTACACTGCCACCCAACATGGCATCATACCCACCAACCCCTTCCATATCATACAGGAGGGGACTGTGCCAGCCTTGTGTATCTGGGACAGACGTACACTGGCACCCAGCATGGCATCATACCCACCAACCCCTTCCATATCGTACAGGAGGGGACTGTGCCAGCCTTGTGTATCTGGGACAGACGTACACTGCCACCCAGCATGGCATCATACCCACCAACCCCTTCCATATCATACAGGAGGGGACTGTGCCAGCCTTGTGTATCTGGGACAGACGTACACTGCCACCCAGCATGGCATCATACCCACCAACCCCTTCCATATCATACAGGAGAGGACTGTGCCAGCCTTGTGTATCTGGGACAGACGTACACTGTCACCCAACATGGCATCATACCCACCAACCCCTTCCATATCGTACAGGAGGGGACTGTGCCAGCCTTGTGTATCTGGGACAGACGTACACTGCCACCCAGCATGGCATCATACCCACCAACCCCTTCCATATCATACAGGAGAGGACTGTGCCAGCCTTGTGTATCTGGGACAGACGTACACTGCCACCCAGCATGGCATCATACCCACCAACCCCTTCCATATCATACAGGAGAGGACTGTGCCAGCCTTGTGTATCTGGGACAGACGTACACTGCCACCCAGCATGGCATCATACCCACCAACCCCTTCCATATCATACAGGAGGGGACTGTGCCAGCCTTGTGTATCTGGGACAGACTTACACTGCCACCCAGCATGGCATCATACCCACCAACCCCTTCCATATCATACAGGAGAGGACTGTGCCAGCCTTGTGTATCTGGGACAGACGTACACTGCCACCCAGCATGGCATCATACCCACCAACCCCTTCCATATCATACAGGAGGGGACTGTGCCAGCCTTGTGTATCTGGGACAGACACTGCCACCCAGCATGGCATCATACCCACCAACCCCTTCCATATCATACAGGAGAGGACTGTGCCAGCCTTGTGTATCTGGGACAGACGTACACTGGCACCCAGCATGGCATCATACCCACCAACCCCTTCCATATCATACAGGAGGGGACTGTGCCAGCCTTGTGTATCTGGGACAGACTTACACTGCCACCCAGCATGGCATCATACCCACCAACCCCTTCCATATCGTACAGGAGGGGACTGTGCCAACCTTGTGTATCTGGGACAGACGTACACTGCCACCCAGCATGGCATCATACCCACCAACCCCTTCCATATCATACAGGAGAGGACTGTGCCAGCCTTGTGTATCTGGTACAGACGTACACTGCCACCCAGCATGGCATCATACCCACCAACCCCTTCCATATCATACAGGAGAGGACTGTGCCAGCCTTGTGTATCTGGGACAGACGTACACTGCCACCCAGCATGGCATCATACCCACCAACCCCTTCCATATCATACAGGAGGGGACTGTGCCAGCCTTGTGTATCTGGGACAGACGTACACTGCCACCCAGCATGGCATCATACCCACCAACCCCTTCCATATCATACAGGAGAGGACTGTGCCAGCCCTGTGTATCTGGGACAGACGTACACTGCCACCCAGCATGGCATCATACCCACCAACCCCTTCCATATCATACAGGAGAGGACTGTGCCAGCCTTGTGTATCTGGGACAGACGTACACTGCCACCCAGCATGGCATCATACCCACCAACCCCTTCCATATCATACAGGAGGGGACTGTGCCAGCCTTGTGTATCTGGGACAGACGTACACTGCCACCCAGCATGGCATCATACCCACCAACCCCTTCCATATCATACAGGAGGGGACTGTGCCAGCCCTGTGTATCTGGGACAGACGTACACTGCCACCCAGCATGGCATCATACCCACCAACCCCTTCCATATCATACAGGAGAGGACTGTGCCAGCCTTGTGTATCTGGGACAGACGTACACTGCCACCCAGCATGGCATCATACCCACCAACCCCTTCCATATCATACAGGAGGGGACTGTGCCAGCCTTGTGTATCTGGGACAGACGTACACTGCCACCCAGCATGGCATCATACCCACCAACCCCTTCCATATCATACAGGAGGGGACTGTGCCAGCCTTGTGTATCTGGGACAGAAGTACACTGGCACCCAGCATGGCATCATACCCACCAACCCCTTCCATATCGTACAGGAGAGGACTGTGCCAGCCTTGTGTATCTGGGACAGACGTACACTGCCACCCAGCATGGCGTCATACCCACCAACCCCTTCCATATCATACAGGAGGGGACTGTGCCAGCCTTGTGTATCTGGGACAGAAGTACACTGGCACCCAGCATGGCATCATACCCACCAACCCCTTCCATATCATACAGGAGAGGACTGTGCCAGCCTTGTGTATCTGGGACAGACGTACACTGCCACCCAGCATGGCATCATACCCACCAACCCCTTCCATATCATACAGGAGGGGACTGTGCCAGCCTTGTGTATCTGGGACAGACGTACACTGCCACCCAGCATGGCATCATACCCACCAACCCCTTCCATATCATACAGGAGGGGACTGTGCCAGCCCTGTGTATCTGGGACAGACGTACACTGCCACCCAGCATGGCATCATACCCACCAACCCCTTCCATATCATACAGGAGAGGACTGTGCCAGCCTTGTGTATCTGGGACAGACGTACACTGCCACCCAGCATGGCATCATACCCACCAACCCCTTCCATATCATACAGGAGGGGACTGTGCCAGCCTTGTGTATCTGGGACAGACGTACACTGCCACCCAGCATGGCATCATACCCACCAACCCCTTCCATATCATACAGGAGGGGACTGTGCCAGCCTTGTGTATCTGGGACAGAAGTACACTGGCACCCAGCATGGCATCATACCCACCAACCCCTTCCATATCGTACAGGAGGGGACTGTGCCAGCCCTGTGTATCTGGGACAGACGTACACTGGCACCCAGCATGGCATCATACCCACCAACCCCTTCCATATCATACAGGAGAGGACTGTGCCAGCCTTGTGTATCTGGGACAGACGTACACTGGCACCCAGCATGGCATCATACCCACCAACCCCTTCCATATCATACAGGAGAGGACTGTGCCAGCCTTGTGTATCTGGGACAGACGTACACTGGCACCCAGCATGGCATCATACCCACCAACCCCTTCCATATCATACAGGAGAGGACTGTGCCAGCCTTGTGTATCTGGGACAGACGTACACTGGCACCCAGCATGGCATCATACCCACCAACCCCTTCCATATCATACAGGAGAGGACTGTGCCAGCCTTGTGTATCTGGTACAGACGTACACTGGCACCCAGCATGGCATCATACCCACCAACCCCTTCCATATCATACAGGAGGGGACTGTGCCAGCCTTGTGTATCTGGGACAGACGTACACTGGCACCCAGCATGGCATCATACCCACCAACCCCTTCCATATCATACAGGAGAGGACTGTGCCAGCCTTGTGTATCTGGGACAGACGTACACTGCCACCCAGCATGGCATCATACCCACCAACCCCTTCCATATCATACAGGAGGGGACTGCGCCAGCCTTGTGTATCTGGGACAGACGTACACTGCCACCCAGCATGGCATCATACCCACCAACCCCTTCCATATAATACAGGAGGGGACTGTGCCAGCCTTGTGAATCTGGGACAGACGTACACTGCCACCCAACATGGCATCATACCCACCAACCCCTTCCATATCGTACAGGAGAGGACTGTGCCAGCCCTGTGTATCTGGGACAGACGTACACTGGCACCCAGCATGGCATCATACCCACCAACCCCTTCCATATCATACAGGAGAGGACTGTGCCAGCCTTGTGTATCTGGGACAGACGTACACTGGCACCCAGCATGGCATCATACCCACCAACCCCTTCCATATCATACAGGAGGGGACTGTGCCAGCCTTGTGTATCTGGGACAGACGTACACTGCCACCCAGCATGGCATCATACCCACCAACCCCTTCCATATCATACAGGAGAGGACTGTGCCAGCCCTGTGTATCTGGGACAGACGTACACTGCCACCCAACATGGCGTCATACCCACCAACCCCTTCCATATCATACAGGAGAGGACTGTGCCAGCCTTGTGTATCTGGGACAGACGTACACTGCCACCCAACATGGCGTCATACCCACCAACCCCTTCCATATCATACAGGAGAGGACTGTGCCAGCCTTGTGTATCTGGGACAGACGTACACTGGCACCCAGCATGGCATCATACCCAACAACCCCTTCCATATCATACAGGAGAGGACTGTGCCAGCCTTGTGTATCTGGGACAGACGTACACTGGCACCCAGCATGGCATCATATCCACCAACCCCTTCCATATCATACAGGAGAGGACTGTGCCAGCCCTGTGTATCTGGGACAGACGTACACTGCCACCCAACATGGCGTCATACCCACCAACCCCTTCCATATCATACAGGAGAGGACTGTGCCAGCCTTGTGTATCTGGGACAGACGTACACTGGCACCCAGCATGGCATCATACCCACCAACCCCTTCCATATCGTACAGGAGGGGACTGTGCCAGCCTTGTGTATCTGGGACAGACGTACACTGCCACCCAGCATGGCATCATACCCACCAACCCCTTCCATATCATACAGGAGGGGACTGTGCCAGCCTTGTGTATCTGGGACAGACGTACACTGCCACCCAGCATGGCATCATACCCACCAACCCCTTCCATATCATACAGGAGGGGACTGTGCCAGCCTTGTGTATCTGGGACAGACACTGCCACCCAGCATGGCATCATACCCACCAACCCCTTCCATATCATACAGGAGGGGACTGTGCCAGCCCTGTGTATCTGGGACAGACGTACACTGCCACCCAGCATGGCATCATACCCACCAACCCCTTCCATATCATACAAGAGGGGACTGTGCCAGCCTTGTGTATCTGGGACAGACGTACACTGCCACTCAGCATGGCATCATACCCACCAACCCCTTCCATATCATACAGGAGAGGACTGTGCCAGCCTTGTGTATCTGGGACAGACGTACACTGCCACCCAGCATGGCATCATACCCACCAACCCCTTCCATATCGTACAGGAGAGGACTGTGCCAGCCCTGTGTATCTGGGACAGACGTACACTGCCACCCAGTATGGCATCATACCCACCAACCCCTTCCATATCATACAGGAGGGGACTGTGCCAGCCTTGTGTATCTGGGACAGAAGTACACTGCCACCCAGCATGGCATCATACCCACCAACCCCTTCCATATCATACAGGAGGGGACTGTGCCAGCCTTGTGTATCTGGGACAGACGTACACTGCCACCCAGCATGGCATCATACCCACCAACCCCTTCCATATCGTAATGGTACATAACTGCAGGACTGACTCCAGTCTGGGGGCTACAAAGAACTGACAGGTGGACTTACCATCTGCCCAGAACAGCGCTTGTACCCACTGACCTTGTACCGTCTGCCCAGAACAGCACTTGTACCGACTGACCTTGTACCGTCTGCCCAGAACTGCACTTGTACCGACTGACCTTGTACCGTCTGCCCAGAACAGCGCTTGTACCGACTGACCATGTACCGTCTGCCCAGAACAGCACTTGTACCGACTGACCTTGTACCGTCTGCCCAGAACAGCGCTTGTACCGACTGACCTTGTACCGTCTGCCCAGAACAGCACTTGTACCGACTGACCTTGTACCGTCTGCCCAGAACTGCACTTGTACCGTCTGCCCAGAACAGCACTTGTACCGACTGACCTTGTACCGTCTGCCCAGAACTGCACTTGTACCGACTGACCTTGTACCGTCTGCCCAGAACAGCACTTGTACCGACTGACCTTGTACCGTCTGCCCAGAACTGCACTTGTACCGACTGACCTTGTACCGTCTGCCCAGAACAGCGCTTGTACCAACTGACCTTGTACCGTCTGCCCAGAACTGCACTTGTACCGACTGACCTTGTACCGTCTGCCCAGAACATCGCTTGTACCGACTGACCTTGTACCGTCTGCCCAGAACTGCACTTGTACCGACTGACCTTGTACCGTCTGCCCAGAACAGCACTTGTACCGACTGACCTTGTACCGTCTGCCCAGAACAGCGCTTGTACCGACTGACCTTGTACCGTCTGCCCAGAACTGCACTTGTACCGACTGACCTTGTACCGTCTGCCCAGAACAGCACTTGTACCGACTGACCTTGTACCGTCTGCCCAGAACTGCACTTGTACCGACTGACCTTGTACCGTCTGCCCAGAACAGCACTTGTACCGACTGACCTTGTACCGTCTGCCCAGAACAGCACTTGTACCGACTGACCATGTACCGTCTGCCCAGAACAGCACTTGTACCGACTGACCTTGTACCGTCTGCCCAGAACAGCACTTGTACCGACTGACCTTGTACCGTCTGCCCAGAACAGCACTTGTACCAACTGACCTTGTACCGTCTGCCCAGAACAGCACTTGTACCGACTGACCTTGTACCGTCTGCCCAGAACAGCGCTTGTACCGACTGACCTTGTACCGTCTGCCCAGAACAGCGCTTGTACCGACTGACCTTGTACCGTCTGCCCAGAACAGCGCTTGTACCGACTGACCTTGTACCGTCTGCCCAGAACAGCGCTTGTACCGACTGACCATGTACCGTCTGCCCAGAACATCGCTTGTACCAACTGACCTTGTACCGTCTGCCCAGAACAGCGCTTGTACCGACTGACCATGTACCGTCTGCCCAGAACAGCACTTGTACCGACTGACCTTGTACCGTCTGCCCAGAACATCGCTTGTACCAACTGACCATGTACCGTCTGCCCAGAACATCGCTTGTACTGACTGACCTTGTACCGTCTGCCCAGAACAGCGCTTGTACCGGATGACCTTGTACCGTCTGCCCAGAACAGCACTTGTACCGACTGACCTTGTACCGTCTGCCCAGAACAGCGCTTGTACCGACTGACCTTGTACCGTCTGCCCAGAACAGCGCTTGTACCGACTGACCTTGTACTGTCTGCCCAGAACATCGCTTGTACCAACTGACCTTGTACCGTCTGCCCAGAACAGCGCTTGTACCGACTGACCTTGTACCGTCTGCCCAGAACAGCACTTGTACCGACTGACCTTGTACCGTCTGCCCAGAACATCGCTTGTACCAACTGACCTTGTACCGTCTGCCCAGAACAGCGCTTGTACCGGATGACCTTGTACCGTCTGCCCAGAACAGCACTTGTACCAACTGACCTTGTACCGTCTGCCCAGAACATCGCTTGTACCGACTGACCTTGTACCGTCTGCCCAGAACAGCACTTGTACCAACTGACCTTGTACCGTCTGCCCAGAACATCGCTTGTACCGACTGACCTTGTACCGTCTGCCCAGAACAGCGCTTGTACCAACTGACCTTGTACCGTCTGCCCAGAACAGCACTTGTACCGACTGACCTTGTACCGT
>CM074727.1:1517257-1529757 GCA_037306005.1 Rhinophrynus dorsalis | reverse complement strand
GTATGTGTGTGTGTGAGGTGTAATTGGACTGTGACCTGCAGGTTCTCCTCAGTGAGAGGCTCTGTGTCTCTCTGTGCCAGGCTGCTGCTGATGATTCCCTGTGACGTGCGAAGGGCAGAGATAAGGTGCACAAACACTGCGCACGGGTCACGTGTACGTTACACCAACACAAAGTCTAACAGTCCCCAAACAGGACTCTACTTAAAGTGACAGTAACCTCTTTCCTGACTTGACTGGTGCTGTGGGTGCCCAGTAAGTAAAATCAAATCAACTGACGCTTATTACTGGTTTTAACTGAAATTTGAGAATTTTTAGTACATTTTATTTATAAATATAGGAATTTTAGGCAATTTACAGACTATTTTGACTAAATTTGATGGCAAAGTTTCCATGGATATTTGTGCAAAAATAAATAAATTAACCCACTGGGTGCCGGAGCTCAGCACACTGCTGTGCAATGTACTGGAGACCTGCGACGCACCCAGACGACATAGAATTTACATCTTGTAAAGATTTAGTAAATTTGTGTTTTTATGCAAAAATAGTATAGGACAGGGGGGTCAATCAGTGGCCCCTCAGCTATTAAGGACTACAAGTCCCATAATCCCCAAGACCCCACTATAGACAGTTATTAGTCACTGACTCCAGCTCTCACTCACAGTTCATAAAAAGCGCCTTTTGGACATCACTCAGGTCCATTCCCAACAGTCAGATTTAAACAAAACAAAAAGCGCCCCCCACCCCGAGTTTTAAAAAGAAAATACAATAAGCAAATTAAAATACATTTTGCGATTTGGACCTCTAAGGCGATAACGGTCCTGGTGTGATGAGTACACGCCCCCTACGCACTCCCCCTACGCACGTTCTACCACAGCGGAACCAACACCGTCACACAAACACTCTGGGGAGATGCACTAAGGTGTGATAAAGAGGGGGCAAAGAGGGGATGACTTCTCCAGTGATATCACTTCTCAAGTTAACCATATTATTCTATGGAGCAGATGCACTAAGATTTCTCCAGTTTTGGAGATCTCAGTGCAGTGGATCCATGTAATAACATAAGAACTGGAGAAGTGATATCACCGGAGAAGTTATCTCCACTTTATCACTTCTTAGTGCATATCCCCCTTTATTTGAATTTCATTCACCTCTCTCTGGTAGATTAGATAATAATGGAGGGAGGTACAGCCTTGGGGGAGCCAAAAGCACTCATTTTTAGTGGATTTAGTACATATATGTATTTATTTTACATGAAAACCAACACGATGAAAAGTCACGTTATAGTTCAGTCATTTACTAATTCACCCCAGTCACATGACACAAACTTTATATCTTAAAACATTACAACCTACAAGGCAAAAACTACAGTACTGTCTCTTGCCTACCCCAGTCACGTGACCTAGGCCTACACCAGTCACGTGACCTAGGCCTACACCAGTCACGTGACCTAGGCCTACACACCACAGTCACTTGACCCATGTCTACACCACAGTCGCATAACAAGCCCAGAACCTGAAGTCCAACAGAGATCTGCCCCAGGGCAGACTGACCATTGTCTTATCTTGAGACAACATCTTGCTCTTTGGAAGATTCACCAGGAGCTCGGCCAATGTGCTCACAGCAAGGCCAGTGATCCAGTGTATTTTATCTAGGGGTATCCCCAGACCAACACAACAAAACATTACCCCTTCAGGTGCAGAACAAGGAGGGAATATCCCCATAGTATTCAGAGGGTTTAATGCCACCTTATATTGCCTTTATATACCATGTGATTCTATGTTAAATGATGGAGTAAACACCAGGGTGCATTTACCATTCACCAGCCAGTGGATGAGGGTGATCTCCTGACCTGTAAAGGCTTACTAGTTCTAATGATAGAGATGTGCTGACCAGTAAAGGCTTACTAGTTCTAATGATAGAGATGTACTGACCAGTAAAGGCTTGCTAGTTCTAATGATAGAGATGTGCTGACCAGTAAAGGCTTACTAGTTCTAATGATAGAGATGTGCTGACCAGTAAAGGCTTGCTAGTTCTAATGATAGAGATGTGCTGACCTGTAAAGGCTTGCTAGTTCTAATGATAGAGATGTACTGACCAGTAAAGGCTTACTAGTTCTAATGATAGAGATGTGCTGACCAGTAAAGGCATGCTAGTTCTAATGATAGAGATGTACTGACCAGTAAAGGCTTGCTAGTTCTAATGATAGAGATGTGCTGACCAGTAAAGGCTTACTAGTTCTAATGATAGAGATGTACTGACCAGTAAAGGCTTACTAGTTCTAATGATAGAGATGTACTGACCAGTAAAGGCTTACCAGTTCTAATGATAGAGATGTGCTGACCAGTAAAGGCTTACTAGTTCTAATGATAGAGATGTACTGACCAGTAAAGGCTTACCAGTTCTAATGATAGAGATGTGCTGACCAGTAAAGGCTTACTAGTTCTAATGATAGAGATGTGCTGACCAGTAAAGGCTTACTAGTTCTAATGATAGAGATGTGCTGACCAGTAAAGGCTTACTAGTTCTAATGATAGAGATGTACTGACCTGTAAAGGCTTACTAGTTCTAATGATAGAGATGTACTGACCAGTAAAGGCTTACTAGTTCTAATGATAGAGATGTACTGACCAGTAAAGGCTTACTAGTTCTAATGATAGAGATGTGCTGACCAGTAAAGGCTTACTAGTTCTAATGATAGAGATGTACTGACCAGTAAAGGCTTACCAGTTCTAATGATAGAGATGTGCTGACCTGTAAAGGCTTACTAGTTCTAATGATAAAGATGTGCTGACCAGTAAAGGCATGCTAGTTCTAATGATAGAGATGTGCTGACCAGTAAAGGCTTACTAGTTCTAATGATAGAGATGTACTGACCAGTAAAGGCTTACCAGTTCTAATGATAGAGATGTGCTGACCTGTAAAGGCTTACTAGTTCTAATGATAGAGATGTACTGACCAGTAAAGGCTTGCTAGTTCTAATGATAGAGATGTGCTGACCTGTAAAGGCTTACCAGTTCTAATGATAGAGATGTACTGACCAGTAAAGGCATGCTAGTTCTAATGATAGAGATGTGCTGACCAGTAAAGGCTTACTAGTTCTAATGATAGAGATGTGCTGACCTGTAAAGGCTTGCTAGTTCTAATGATAGAGATGTGCTGACCAGTAAAGGCATGCTAGTTCTAATGATAGAGATGTACTGATCAGTAAAGGCTTACTAGTTCTAATGATAGAGATGTGCTGACCAGTAAAGGCTTACTAGTTCTAATGATAGAGATGTACTGACCAGTAAAGGCTTACCAGTTCTAATGATAGAGATGTGCTGACCTGTAAAGGCTTGCTAGTTCTAATGATAGAGATGTGCTGACCAGTAAAGGCTTACTAGTTCTAATGATAGAGATGTACTGACCAGTAAAGGCATGCTAGTTCTAATGATAGAGATGTGCTGACCAGTAAAGGCATGCTAGTTCTAATGATAGAGATGTACTGACCTGTAAAGGCTTGCTAGTTCTAATGATAGAGATGTGCTGACCAGTAAAGGCTTACTAGTTCTAATGATAGAGATGTACTGACCTGTAAAGGCTTGCTTTTTCTAATGATAGAGATGTGCTGACCTGTAAAGGCTTACTAGTTCTAATGATAGAGATGTGCTGACCTGTAAAGGCTTACTAGTTCTAATGATAGAGATGTGCTGACCTGTAAAGGCTTGCTAGTTCTAATGATAGAGATGTGCTGACCAGTAAAGGCTTACTAGTTCTAATGATAGAGATGTGCTGACCAGTAAAGGCTTACTAGTTCTAATGATAGAGATGTGCTGACCTGTAAAGGCTTACTAGTTCTAATGATAGAGATGTGCTGACCTGTAAAGGCTTACTAGTTCTAATGATAGAGATGTGCTGACCAGTAAAGGCTTACTAGTTCTAATGATAGAGATGTGCTGACCTGTAAAGGCTTGCTAGTTCTAATGATAGAGATGTGCTGACCAGTAAAGGCTTACTAGTTCTAATGATAGAGATGTGCTGACCAGTAAAGGCATGCTAGTTCTAATGATAGAGATGTACTGACCAGTAAAGGCATGCTAGTTCTAATGATAGAGATGTGCTGACCTGTAAAGGCTTACTAGTTCTAATGATAGAGATATGCTGACCTGTAAAGGCTTGCTAGTTCTAATGATAGAGATGTGCTGACCAGTAAAGGCTTACTAGTTCTAATGATAGAGATGTGCTGACCAGTAAAGGCTTACTAGTTCTAATGATAGAGATGTACTGACCTGTAAAGGCTTACTAGTTCTAATGACAGAGATGTGCTGACCAGTAAAGGCTTACTAGTTCTAATGATAGAGATGTACTGACCAGTAAAGGCTTACTAGTTCTAATGATAGAGATGTGCTGACCAGTAAAGGCATGCTAGTTCTAATGATAGAGATGTACTGACCTGTAAAGGCTTACTAGTTCTAATGATAGAGATGTACTGACCAGTAAAGGCTTACTAGTTCTAATGATAGAGATGTGCTGACCAGTAAAGGCTTACTAGTTCTAATGATAGAGATGTACTGACCAGTAAAGGCTTACCAGTTCTAATGATAGAGATGTGCTGACCTGTAAAGGCTTACTAGTTCTAATGATAAAGATGTGCTGACCAGTAAAGGCATGCTAGTTCTAATGATAGAGATGTGCTGACCAGTAAAGGCTTACTAGTTCTAATGATAGAGATGTACTGACCAGTAAAGGCTTACCAGTTCTAATGATAGAGATGTGCTGACCTGTAAAGGCTTACTAGTTCTAATGATAGAGATGTACTGACCAGTAAAGGCTTGCTAGTTCTAATGATAGAGATGTGCTGACCTGTAAAGGCTTACCAGTTCTAATGATAGAGATGTACTGACCAGTAAAGGCATGCTAGTTCTAATGATAGAGATGTGCTGACCAGTAAAGGCTTACTAGTTCTAATGATAGAGATGTGCTGACCTGTAAAGGCTTGCTAGTTCTAATGATAGAGATGTGCTGACCAGTAAAGGCATGCTAGTTCTAATGATAGAGATGTACTGATCAGTAAAGGCTTACTAGTTCTAATGATAGAGATGTGCTGACCAGTAAAGGCTTACTAGTTCTAATGATAGAGATGTACTGACCAGTAAAGGCTTACCAGTTCTAATGATAGAGATGTGCTGACCTGTAAAGGCTTGCTAGTTCTAATGATAGAGATGTGCTGACCAGTAAAGGCTTACTAGTTCTAATGATAGAGATGTACTGACCAGTAAAGGCATGCTAGTTCTAATGATAGAGATGTGCTGACCAGTAAAGGCATGCTAGTTCTAATGATAGAGATGTACTGACCTGTAAAGGCTTGCTAGTTCTAATGATAGAGATGTGCTGACCAGTAAAGGCTTACTAGTTCTAATGATAGAGATGTACTGACCTGTAAAGGCTTGCTTTTTCTAATGATAGAGATGTGCTGACCTGTAAAGGCTTACTAGTTCTAATGATAGAGATGTGCTGACCTGTAAAGGCTTACTAGTTCTAATGATAGAGATGTGCTGACCTGTAAAGGCTTGCTAGTTCTAATGATAGAGATGTGCTGACCAGTAAAGGCTTACTAGTTCTAATGATAGAGATGTGCTGACCAGTAAAGGCTTACTAGTTCTAATGATAGAGATGTGCTGACCTGTAAAGGCTTACTAGTTCTAATGATAGAGATGTGCTGACCTGTAAAGGCTTACTAGTTCTAATGATAGAGATGTGCTGACCTGTAAAGGCTTGCTAGTTCTAATGATAGAGATGTGCTGACCAGTAAAGGCTTACTAGTTCTAATGATAGAGATGTGCTGACCAGTAAAGGCATGCTAGTTCTAATGATAGAGATGTACTGACCAGTAAAGGCATGCTAGTTCTAATGATAGAGATGTGCTGACCTGTAAAGGCTTACTAGTTCTAATGATAGAGATATGCTGACCTGTAAAGGCTTGCTAGTTCTAATGATAGAGATGTGCTGACCAGTAAAGGCTTACTAGTTCTAATGATAGAGATGTGCTGACCAGTAAAGGCTTACTAGTTCTAATGATAGAGATGTACTGACCTGTAAAGGCTTACTAGTTCTAATGACAGAGATGTGCTGACCAGTAAAGGCTTACTAGTTCTAATGATAGAGATGTACTGACCAGTAAAGGCTTACTAGTTCTAATGATAGAGATGTGCTGACCAGTAAAGGCATGCTAGTTCTAATGATAGAGATGTACTGACCTGTAAAGGCTTACTAGTTCTAATGATAGAGATGTACTGACCAGTAAAGGCTTACTAGTTCTAATGATAGAGATGTGCTGACCAGTAAAGGCTTACTAGTTCTAATGATAGAGATGTACTGACCAGTAAAGGCTTACTAGTTCTAATGATAGAGATGTACTGACCAGTAAAGGCTTACTAGTTCTAATGACAGAGATGTGCTGACCAGTAAAGGCTTACTAGTTCTAATGATAGAGATGTGCTGACCTGTAAAGGCTTACTAGTTCTAATGATAGAGATGTGCTGACCTGTAAAGGCTTACTAGTTCTAATGATAGAGATGTGCTGACCAGTAAAGGCTTACTAGTTCTAATGATAGAGATGTGCTGACCAGTAAAGGCTTACTAGTTCTAATGATAGAGATGTACTGACCAGTAAAGGCTTACTAGTTCTAATGATAGAGATGTACTGACCAGTAAAGGCTTACTAGTTCTAATGATAGAGATGTGCTGACCAGTAAAGGCATGCTAGTTCTAATGATAAGAGATGTACTGACCTGTAAAGGCTTACTAGTTCTAATGATAGAGATGTGCTGACCAGTAAAGGCTTGCTAGTTCTAATGATAGAGATGTGCTGACCAGTAAAGGCTTGCTAGTTCTAATGATAGAGATGTGCTGACCAGTAAAGGCTTACTAGTTCTAATGATAGAGATGTGCTGACCAGTAAAGGCTTACTAGTTCTAATGATAGAGATGTGCTGACCAGTAAAGGCTTGCTAGTTCTAATGATAGAGATGTGCTGACCAGTAAAGGCTTACTAGTTCTAATGACAGAGATGTGCTGACCAGTAAAGGCATGTTAGTTCTAATGATAGAGATGTGCTGACCTGTAAAGGCTTACTAGTTCTAATGATAGAGATGTGCTGACCAGTAAAGGCTTACTAGTTCTAATGATAGAGATGTGCTGACCAGTAAAGGCTTACTAGTTCTAATGATAGAGATGTACTGACCAGTAAAGGCTTACTAGTTCTAATGATAGAGATGTACTGACCAGTAAAGGCTTACTAGTTCTAATGACAGAGATGTGCTGACCAGTAAAGGCTTACTAGTTCTAATGATAGAGATGTGCTGACCAGTAAAGTCATGCTAGTTCTAATGATAGAGATGTGCTGACCAGTAAAGGCTTACTAGTTCTAATGATAGAGATGTGCTGACCTGTAAAGGCTTACTAGTTCTAATGATAGAGATGTGCTGACCAGTAAAGGCTTACTAGTTCTAATGATAGAGATGTCCTGACCAGTAAAGGCTTACTAGTTCTAATGATAGAGATGTCCTGACCAGTAAAGGCTTACTAGTTCTAATGATAGAGATGTGCTGACCAGTAAAGGCTTGCTAGTTCTAATGATAGAGATGTGCTGACCTGTAAAGGCATGCTAGTTCTAATGATAGAGATGTACTGACCAGTAAAGGCTTACTAGTTCTAATGATAGAGATGTACTGACCAGTAAAGGCTTACTAGTTCTAATGATAGAGATGTGCTGACCAGTAAAGGCTTACTAGTTCTAATGATAGAGATGTACTGACCAGTAAAGGCATGCTAGTTCTAATGATAGAGATGTGCTGACCAGTAAAGGCTTACTAGTTCTAATGATAGAGATGTGCTGACCAGTAAAGGCTTACTAGTTCTAATGATAGAGATGTACTGACCTGTAAAGGCTTACTAGTTCTAATGACAGAGATGTGCTGACCAGTAAAGGCTTACTAGTTCTAATGATAGAGATGTACTGACCAGTAAAGGCTTACTAGTTCTAATGATAGAGATGTGCTGACCTGTAAAGGCTTACTAGTTCTAATGATAGAGATGTACTGACCTGTAAAGGCTTACTAGTTCTAATGATAGAGATGTACTGACCAGTAAAGGCTTACTAGTTCTAATGATAGAGATGTACTGACCTGTAAAGGCATGCTAGTTCTAATGATAGAGATGTACTGACCAGTAAAGGCATGCTAGTTCTAATGACAGAGATGTGCTGACCAGTAAAGGCTTACTAGTTCTAATGATAGAGATGTGCTGACCAGTAAAGGCTTACTAGTTCTAATGATAGAGATGTGCTGACCTGTAAAGGCATGCTAGTTCTAATGATAGAGATGTACTGACCAGTAAAGGCTTGCTAGTTCTAATGATAGAGATGTACTGACCAGTAAAGGCTTGCTAGTTCTAATGATAGAGATGTGCTGACCTGTAAAGGCTTACTAGTTCTAATGATAGAGATGTGCTGACCAGTAAAGGCATGCTAGTTCTAATGATAAGAGATGTACTGACCAGTAAAGGCATGCTAGTTCTAATGATAGAGATGTGCTGACCAGTAAAGGCTTACTAGTTCTAATGATAGAGATGTACTGACCTGTAAAGGCTTGCTAGTTCTAATGATAGAGATGTGCTGACCAGTAAAGGCTTACTAGTTCTAATGATAGAGATGTACTGACCAGTAAAGGCTTGCTAGTTCTAATGATAAGAGATGTACTGACCTGTAAAGGCTTACTAGTTCTAATGATAGAGATGTGCTGACCTGTAAAGGCTTACTAGTTCTAATGATAGAGATGTGCTGACCTGTAAAGGCTTACTAGTTCTAATGATAGAGATGTACTGACCAGTAAAGGCTTGCTAGTTCTAATGATAGAGATGTACTGACCAGTAAAGGCTTACTAGTTCTAATGATAGAGATGTGCTGACCAGTAAAGGCTTGCTAGTTCTAATGATAGAGATGTGCTGACCAGTAAAGGCTTACTAGTTCTAATGATAGAGATGTACTGACCAGTAAAGGCTTACTAGTTCTAATGATAGAGATGTGCTGACCAGTAAAGGCTTGCTAGTTCTAATGATAGAGATGTGCTGACCAGTAAAGGCTTACTAGTTCTAATGATAGAGATGTGCTGACCAGTAAAGGCTTGCTAGTTCTAATGATAGAGATGGGCTGACCAGTAAAGGCTTACTAGTTCTAATGATAGAGATGTGCTGACCTGTAAAGGCATGCTAGTTCTAATGATAGAGATGTACTGACCAGTAAAGGCTTGCTAGTTCTAATGATAGAGATGTGCTGACCAGTAAAGGCTTACTAGTTCTAATGATAGAGATGTACTGACCTGTAAAGGCTTGCTAGTTCTAATGATAGAGATGTGCTGACCAGTAAAGGCTTACTAGTTCTAATGATAGAGATGTACTGACCAGTAAAGGCTTGCTAGTTCTAATGATAGAGATGTGCTGACCAGTAAAGGCTTACTAGTTCTAATGATAGAGATGTACTGACCAGTAAAGGCTTACTAGTTCTAATGATAGAGATGTACTGACCAGTAAAGGCTTGCTAGTTCTAATGATAGAGATGTGCTGACCAGTAAAGGCTTACTAGTTCTAATGATAGAGATGTGCTGACCAGTAAAGGCTTGCTAGTTCTAATGATAGAGATGTGCTGACCAGTAAAGGCTTACTAGTTCTAATGATAGAGATGTGCTGACCTGTAAAGGCATGCTAGTTCTAATGATAGAGATGTACTGACCAGTAAAGGCTTGCTAGTTCTAATGATAGAGATGTACTGACCAGTAAAGGCTTGCTAGTTCTAATGATAGAGATGTGCTGACCTGTAAAGGCTTACCAGTTCTAATGATAGAGATGTGCTGACCTGTAAAGGCTTACTAGTTCTAATGATAGAGATGTGCTGACCAGTAAAGGCATGCTAGTTCTAATGATAAGAGATGTACTGACCAGTAAAGGCATGCTAGTTCTAATGATAGAGATGTGCTGACCAGTAAAGGCTTGCTAGTTCTAATGATAGAGATGTGCTGACCAGTAAAGGCTTACTAGTTCTAATGATAGAGATGTGCTGACCTGTAAAGGCATGCTAGTTCTAATGATAGAGATGTCCTGACCAGTAAAGGCTTGCTAGTTCTAATGATAGAGATGTGCTGACCAGTAAAGGCTTGCTAGTTCTAATGATAGAGATGTGCTGACCAGTAAAGGCTTACTAGTTCTAATGATAGAGATGTACTGACCAGTAAAGGCTTACTAGTTCTAATGATAGAGATGTGCTGACCAGTAAAGGCTTACTAGTTCTAATGATAGAGATGTGCTGACCAGTAAAGGTTTGCTAGTTCTAATGATAGAGATGTGCTGACCTGTAAAGGCTTGCTAGTTCTAATGATAGAGATGTGCTGACCTGTAAAGGCTTACTAGTTCTAATGATAGAGATGTGCTGACCTGTAAAGGCTTGCTAGTTCTAATGATAGAGATGTGCTGACCTGTAAAGGCTTACTAGTTCTAATGATAGAGATGTGCTGACCAGTAAAGGCTTGCTAGTTCTAATGATAGAGATGTGCTGACCAGTAAAGGCTTACTAGTTCTAATGATAGAGATGTACTGACCAGTAAAGGCTTACTAGTTCTAATGATAGAGATGTACTGACCAGTAAAGGCTTACTAGTTCTAATGATAGAGATGTGCTGACCTGTAAAGGCTTACTAGTTCTAATGATAGAGATGTACTGACCAGTAAAGGCTTACTAGTTCTAATGATAGAGATGTACTGACCTGTAAAGGCTTGCTAGTTCTAATGATAGAGATGTACTGACCAGTAAAGGCTTACTAGTTCTAATGATAGAGATGTGCTGACCTGTAAAGGCTTACTAGTTCTAATGATAGAGATGTGCTGACCTGTAAAGGCTTACTAGTTCTAATGATAGAGATGTACTGACCAGTAAAGGCTTACTAGTTCTAATGATAGAGATGTACTGACCAGTAAAGGCTTACTAGTTCTAATGATAGAGATGTGCTGACCTGTAAAGGCTTACTAGTTCTAATGATAGAGATGTACTGACCTGTAAAGGCTTGCTAGTTCTAATGATAGAGATGTACTGACCAGTAAAGGCTTACTAGTTCTAATGATAGAGATGTACTGACCTGTAAAGGCTTACTAGTTCTAATGATAGAGATGTGCTGACCTGTAAAGGCTTACTAGTTCTAATGATAGAGATGTGCTGACCTGTAAAGGCTTACTAGTTCTAATGATAGAGATGTCCTGTTGAGTAAAGGCTTACTAGTTCTAATGATAGAGATGTACTGACCAGTAAAGGCTTACTAGTTCTAATGATAGATGTGTTGACCAGTAAAGGCATGCTAGTTCTAATGATAGAGATGTGCTGACCTGTAAAGGCTTACTAGTTCTAATGATAGATGTGCTGACCAGTAAAGGCTTACTAGTTCTAATGACAGATGTGCTTATATGAAATAGCACATTGTAACGTTCACAGAAAAATAGCTAATAGTTTTACTCTATCTGATATTACTCATGTTTTTCCAGAAGGCCAGGGAAGAATTTTCCACTTCTCACTTCTTGCTGTGTCTTACACTGTGCAGTACAACCTCCTGACCAGGAAGTTAGACACGCAAAGGAAAATGGCTTCCCCCAGTCTGCTGGGAAACAGCACGTTACTTTACATAGATAATGTTCACAGCGTATACCATTTTCTCCTCTGATTTTGTAACATTTATTCTTATTTAGTATGTATTAAGACAATTTTACTCTCTTACGTCAGCACTATCCTGCCCATACAAGTGCATTAGATCCGGATAGGACAAACCAGAGCAAATATCGAGTTAGTACCAAAACTAGGCATTATCAGCACATGGCGAGTCCTGCCTAACCCAGCCCACAGGTGGCATCCTATTTAAGTCCCCAGTCACTTAGGTCCTACAGGTGATTGCTTCATGTGTACACTGGGTGATTTGAGCATTTGTTCTAGGTGGAACGGGTGAAGAGGAGACACGTGTAAAATTGCGGTAAAGTAACCCTAACGCCCGTGAACATGCGGTGGAACAGGTGAAGAGGCGATAGGGTTACTTTACCGCAATTTTACTCCTATCGTCTCTTCACCTGTTCCACCACATGTTCACGGGTGTTAGGGTTACTTTACCGCAATTTTACTCCTAACGCCCGTGAAGATGCGGTGGAACAGGTGAAGAGGCGATAGGGTTACTTTACAGCAATTTTACTCCTATCGCCTCTTCACCTGTTCCACCACATGAGCATGGGTGTTAGGAGTAAAATTGCTGTAAAGTCACCCTGTCGCCTCTTGCTCATGCGGTGGAACGGGTGAAGAGACGATAGCTGTAAAATTGCTGTAAAGTCACCCTGTCGCCTCTTGCTCATGCGGTGGAAACGGTGAAGAGGCGATAGGTGTAAAAACTGCTATAAAGTCGCCCTGACACCAAGATGGACAAAGTGAATTGTAACAATAACA
>CM074727.1:1507257-1512257 GCA_037306005.1 Rhinophrynus dorsalis | reverse complement strand
CTCCCATCACTCTCCTCAATCTCTGCTCCCATCGCTCCCCCCAATCCCATCACTCCCCCCAATCCCTGCTCCCATCGCTCCCCCCAATCCCATCACTCTACCCAATCTCTGCTCCCATCGCTCCCCCCAATCCCATCACTCTCCTCAATCTCTGCTCCCATCGCTCCCCCCAATCCCATCACTCTCCCCAATCCCTGCTCCCATCGCTCCCCCCAATTCCATCACTCTCCCCAATCTCTGCTCCCATCGCTCCCCCCAATCCCATCACTCCCCCCAATCCCATCACTCTCCCCAATCTCTGCTCCCATCGCTCCCCCCAATCCCACCACTCTCCCCAATCTCTGCTCCCATCGCTCCCCCCAATCCCACCACTCTCCCCAATCTCTGCTCCCATCGCTCCCCCCAATCCCATCACTCTCCCCAATCTCTTCTCCCATCACTCTCCTCAATCTCTGCTCCCATCGCTCCCCCCAATCCCATCACTCTCCCCAATCCCTGCTCCCAACGCTCCCCCCAATCCCATCACTCTCCCCAATCCCTGCTCCCATCGCTCCCCCCAATCTCTGCTCCCATCGCTCCCCCCAATCCCATCACTCTCCCCAATCTCTGCTCCCATTGCTCCCCCCAATCCCATCACTCTCCCCAATCTCTGCTCCCATCGCTCCCCCCAATCCCATCACTCTCCCCAATCTCTGCTCCCATCGCTCCCCCCACTCCCATCACTCTACCCAATCTCTGCTCCCATCGCTCCCCCCAATCCCATCACTCTCCCCAATCTCTGCTCCCATTGCTCCCCCCAATCCCATCACTCTCCCCAATCTCTGCTCCCATTGCTACCCCCAATCCCCATCCCTGCTCCCGTCGCTACCCCCAATCCCTATCCCTGCTCCCGTCGCTACTCCCAATCCCCATCCCTGCTCCCGTCGCTACGCCCAATCCCCATCCCTGCTCCCGTCGCTACGCCCAATCCCCATCCCTGCTCCCGTCGCTACCCCCAATCCGTATCCCTGTTCCCGTCGCTACCCCCAATCCCTATCCCTGCTCCCGTCGCTACCCCAATCCCCATCACTGCTCCCATGGCTACACACAATCCTCATCCCTGCTCCCGTCTCTGCTACCCACAATCCTCATCCCTGCTCCCATCTCTGACTCACTGGGTTTACCCCTACAGGTATCTCACCCATTGGGTTCCCCCCCAGCCTTACCCACTGGTATCTCACCCACTGGGTTACCCCCCCAGCCTTACCCACAGGTATCTCACCCACTGGGTTACCCCCCCAGCCTTACCCACAGGTATCTCACCCACTGGGTTACCCACTGGTATCTCAGCCACTGGGTTACACCCAGTCCTACCCACAGTTATCTCACCCACTGGTTTACTCCCCTGTCACCCAGTCCTACCCATAGGTATCTCACCCACTGGGTTGCCACCCAGTCCTACCCACAGGTATCTCACCCACTGGGTTACTCCCCTGCCACCCAGTTCTACCCACAGGTATCTCACCCATTGGGTTGCCCACAGGTATCTCACCCATTGGGTTGCCACCCAGCCTTACCCACAGGTATCTCACCCGCTGGGTTGCCACCCAGTCCTATCCACAGGCATCACGCCCACTGGGTTGCCACCCAGTCCTACCCACAGGATGCCACCCAGTCCTACCCACAGGTATCTCGCCCACTGGGTTACTCCCCTGCCACCCAGTCCTGCCCACAGGTTTCCCACCCATTGGGTTATCCTCCAGTCTTACCCACAAGTATCTCACCCATTGGGTTACCTCCTTGCCACCCAGTCGTACCCACATGTTTTCTCACCAATTGGGTTATCCCTCTGCCACCCAGTCCTACCCACAGGTATCTCACCCACTGGGTTTCCACCCAGTCCTACCCACAGATATCTCACATGTAGGGTTACAACCAGTGCTACCCACAAGTATCTTACTCATTGGGTTGCCACCCAGTCCTACCCACAGGTATCTCACATGCTGGGTTACAACCAGTCCTACCCACAGGTATCGCACATGCTGGGTTACAACCAGTCCTACCCACAGGTATCGCACATGCTGGGTAACCACCCAGTCCTACCCACAGGTATCGCACATGCTGGGTTACCACCCAGTCCTACCCACAGGTATCTCACATGCTGGGTTACCACCCAGTCCTACCCACAGGTATCTCACATGCTGGGTTACCACCCAGTCCTACCCACAGGTATCTCACATGCTGGGTTACCACCCAGTCCTACCCACAGGTATCTCACATGCTGGGTTACCACCCAGTCCTACCCACAGGTATCTCACCCACTGGGTTACCACCCAGTCCTACACACAGGTATCTTACTCATTGGGTTACCACCCAGTCCTACCCACAGATATCTCACATGCTGGGTTACAACCAGCCTACCCACAGGTATCTCACCCACTGGGTTGCCACCCAGTCCTACCCACAGGTATCCCACCCATTGGGTTAACCCCCAGCCCTACCCACAGGTATCCCACCCATTGGGTTAACCCCCAGCCCTACCCACAGATATCTCACCCATTTGGGTTACCCCGTTGCCCCCTCAGTGCACTCACCGTCTCTGTGGCTCATTTCCCAGCCGCTCCCGTCTCTTCCCTGGGCCGCCTGACCAGAAGCGACAGACAGCACCAATCACTGCCCGCGGACTAGATCGTACTGCTCGGCAATCCATTCACCTGGCCTTCCCAGGAGAGAGGCGGAGCGCAACGCACTTCCTCATCAGTCACCATATGCGTGACAAGCCTCACTGTCAATTGAAACTTCCGCCGTTGATTGGATAAATAAGAGAAGTATCTACTGATTGGTTAGTGAAGACACGTCCTGCTCTACTTATGCAGTAGATGAACGATGCCTCCCAGTGGAAGCTCTGCGAACTACAGTACTTTGGTTGTAATATGTCTGTCTGATACTGGGTTGTCTGTATAATACTGAGTAGTCTGTATAATACTGAGTTGTCTGTCTAATACTGGGTTGTCTGTATAATACTGGGTTTTCTAATACTGGGTTGTTTGATACTGGGTTGCCTGTCTAATACTGGGTTGTCTGTATAATACTGCGTTTTCTAACGTTGGGCTGACTTTCTAATACAGGGTTGTTGTCTAATACTGAGTTGTCTGTCTAATACTAAGTTATCTAATACTGAGTTCTATGTCTAATACTGGGTTGTCCAATACTGGATTCTATGTCTAATACTGGTTTGTTTGTCTAATACTGAGTTTTCTGTCTAATACTAAGTTATCTAATACTGTGTTCTATGTCTAATACTGGGTTGTCTAATACTGGGTTATCTGTCTAATACTGTGTTGCATGTCTAATACTAAGTTGTCTAATATTGGGTTGTATGTCTATTACAACCCTGTATTAGACATGCAATCCAGTATTAGACATTTTAGTATTAGACATACAACCCAGTATTTCTAATCTTTGTATTAGACATACAAACCAGTATGTCTAATACTAAGTTGTCTAATATTGGGTTGTATATCTAATACTAAGTTGTGTAATACTGGATTGTATGTCTAATAGGGGGTTGTCTAATACTGGATTGCTTGTCTAATACTAAGTTGTCTAATACTGGGCTTACTAATTCTGGGTTGTCTAATACTAGGTTGTATGCCTAATATTGGGTTGTCTAATACTGGGTTGCCTGTCTAATACTGTGTGCATGGAACTTTCACAAGGAGCCGACCCTGTGCACTGTAACACCCTAACACTAGACACCCCCACAGGGCAGATTATAGGGGATTTACACCAGTTTGATGAATCCCACAGACTCCCCAATCCACCTCAATTTATATCATAGCATAAGTACAGACACCCCCTGTCTGAACACACAGACAAGCAGGACTTCTCCCTCTGTCTTATACACACACAGGACTTCTCCCTCTATCTTATACACACACACACACACACACACAGACAAGCAGGACTTCTCCCGCTGTCTTATACACACACAGGAGAAGCAGGATTTCTCCCGCTGTCTTATACACACACACAAACATGACTTCTCTCTCTGCCTTATACACACACAGGAGAAGCAGAACTTCGCCCAGAATAGTGGATGTCTAATACTGGGTGTACAATTCCTGTTCACTGCAGCATGTCTAATACTGGGTGTACTATTCTGGATCACCGTAGCATGTCTGATACTCTTTCTATAATGGATGTCTAATACTGGGTGTACGATTCCTGTTCACTGCAGCATGTCTGATACTGGGTGTACTATTCCTGTTCACCACAGCATGTCTGATAGTCTCTCTGGGTATAGAATGTATATCTAATACTGGGTATAGGATACATATCTAATACTGGGTATAGGATACATATCTAATACTGGCTGGTCTAATACTACACATATAAAACCTATCTACTGCTGGGATGTCTAGTACTGATTATATATATGTCTAATTCTGGATATAGTACATGTCTAATACTTGGTGTATAATGTATGTCTAATTCTTTGTATATAAGGCATGTCTAATACTTGGTGGTCTACTACTTTGTAGTGTGTTTTTCATGGCTTCACTAGTGATACCAGTGAGCTTACAACTGAAATAGTGCTTCACTAGTGATACCACAGAGCTTACAACTGAAATAGTGCATCACTAGTGATACCAGTGAGCTTACAACTGAAATAGTGCTTCACTAGTGATACCACAGACCTGATAACGGAAATAGTGCTTCACTAGTGATACCACAGAACTGATAACGGAAATAGTGCTTCACTAGTGATACCACTGAGCTTACAACTGAAATAGTGCTTCACTAGTGATACCACAGAACTGATAACGGAAATAGTGCTTCACTAGTGATACCACAGAGCTGATAACTGAAATAGTGCTTCACTAGTGATACAGCAGAGCTTACAACTGAAATAGTGCTTCACTAGTGATACCACAGAACTGATAACTGAAATAGTGCTTCACTAGTGACACCACAGAGCTTACAATTGAAATAGTGCATCACTAGTGACACCACAGAGA
>CM074727.1:1465837-1507057 GCA_037306005.1 Rhinophrynus dorsalis | reverse complement strand
TTATTATTACTCACGTCACACTGGACGGTATCTAGCTTTATTATTACACTGTCACAATGGGACCGGTATCTAGCTTTATTATTACACCGTCACACGGCCGCTATATTTATTATTACACCGTCACACTGGACCGGTATCTAGCTTTATTATTACACTCGTCACACTGGACCGGTATCTAGCTTTATTATTACACCGTCACACTGGACCGTATCTAGCTTTATTATTACACAGTCACACTGGACCGGTATCTAGCTTTATTATTACATCGTCACACTGACCGGTATCTAGCTTTATTGTTACACAGTCACACTGGACCGGTATCTAGCTTTATTATTACACAGTCACACTGGACTGGTATCTAGCTTTATTATTACACCGTCACACTGGACCGGTATCTAGCTTTATTATTACACGTCACACTGGACCGGTATCTAGCTTTATTATTACACAGTCACACTGGACCGGTATCTAGCTTTATTATTACACCGTCACACTGGACCGGTATCTAGCTTTATTATTACACACAGTCACACTGGACCGGTATCTAGCTTTATTATTACACAGTCACACTGGACCGGTATCTAGCTTTATTATTACAGTCACACTGGACCGGTATCTAGCTTTATTATTACACCGTCACACTGGACCGGTATCTAGCTTTATTATTACACCGTCACACTGGACCGGTATCTAGCTTTATATTACAGTCACACTGGACCGGTATCTAGCTTTATTATTACACAGTCACACTGGACCGGTATCTAGCTTTATTATTACACGTCACACTGGACGGTATCTAGCTTTTATTATTACACGTCACACTGGACCGGTATCTAGCTTTATTATTACACAGTCACACTGGACCGGTATCTAGCTTTATTATTACAGTCACACTGGACTGGTATCTAGCTTTATTATTACACCGTCACACTGGACCGTATCTAACTTTATTATTACACAGTCACACTGGACTGGTATCTAGCTTTATTATTACACCGTCACACTGGACTGGTATCTAGCTTTATTATTACACAGTCACACTGGACCGTATCTAGCTTTATTATTACACAGTCACACTGGGACCGGTATCTAGCTTTATTATTACACCGTCACACTGGACTGGTATCTAGCTTTATTATTACACAGTCACACTGGACCGGTATCTAGCTTTATTAGTACACAGTCACACTGGACCGGTATCTAGCTTTATTATTACACAGTCACACTGGACCGGTATCTAGCTTTATTATTACACAGTCACACTGGACGGTATCTAGCTTTATTATTACACCGTCACACTGGACCGGTATCTAGCTTTATTATTACACTGTCACACTGGACCGGTATCTAGCTTATTATTACACAGTCACACTGGACCGGTATCTAGCTTTATTATTACACCGTCACACTGGACCGGTATCTAGCTTTATTATTACACTGTCACACTGGACCGGTATCTAGCTTATTATTACACAGTCACACTGACCGGTATCTAGCTTTATTATTACACAGTCACACTGGACCGGTATCTAGCTTTATTATTACAGTCACACTGGACCGGTATCTAGCTTTATTATTACACAGTCACACTGACTGGTATCTAGCTTTATTATTACACCGTCACACTGGACTGGTATCTAGCTTTATTATTACACCGTCCACACTGGATCGGTATCTAGCTTTATTATTACACAGTCACACTGGATCGGTATCTAGCTTTATTATTACACAGTCACACTGGATCGGTATCTAGCTTTATTATTACACCGTCACACTGGACCAGTATCTAGCTTTATTATTACACCGTCACACTGGACCGGTATCTAGCTTTATTATTACACAGTCACACTGGACCGGTATCTAGCTTTATTATTACACAGTCACACTGGACCGGTATCTAGCTTTATTATTACAGTCACACTGGACCGGTATCTAGCTTTATTATTACACAGTCACACTGGACTGGTATCTAGCTTTATTATTACACCGTCACACTGGACTGGTATCTAGCTTTATTATTACACCGTCACACTGGATCGGTATCTAGCTTTATTATTACACAGTCACACTGGATCGGTATCTAGCTTTATTATTACACAGTCACACTGGATCGGTATCTAGCTTTATTATTACACCGTCACACTGGACCAGTATCTAGCTTTATTATTACACCGTCACACTGGACCGGTATCTAGCTTTATTATTACACAGTCACACTGGACCGGTATCTAGCTTTATTATTACACAGTCACACTGGATCGGTATCTAGCTTTATTATTACACAGTCACACTGGACCAGTATCTAGCTTTATTATTACACCGTCACACTGGACCGGTATCTAGCTTTATTATTACACAGTCACACTGGACCGGTATCTAGCTTTATTATTACACCGTCACACTGGACCGGTATCTAGCTTTATTATTACACCTGTCACACTGGACCGGTATCTAGCTTTATTATTACACTGTCACACTGGACCGGTATCTAGCTTTATTATTACACTGTCACACTGGACTGGTATCTAGCTTTATTATTACACCGTCACACTGGACTGGTATCTAGCTTTATTATTACACAGTCACACTGGACTGGTATCTAGCTTTATTATTACACCGTCACACTGGACTGGTATCTAGCTTTATTATTACACCGTCACACTGGACCGGTATCTAGCTTTATTATTACACAGTCACACTGGACCGGTATCTAGCTTTATTATTACACGTCACACTGGACCGTATCTAGCTTTATTATTACACCGTCACACTGGACCGGTATCTAGCTTTATTATTACACAGTCACACTGACCGGTATCTAGCTTTATTATTACACCGTCACACTGGACTGGTATCTAGCTTTATTATTACACTGTCACACTGGACGGTATCTAGCTTTATTATTACACCGTCACACTGGACTGGTATCTAGCTTTATTATTACACCGTCACACTGGACCGGTATCTAGCTTTATTATTACACCGTCACACTGGACTGGTATCTAGCTTTATTATTACACCGTCACACTGGACCGGTATCTAGCTTTATTATTACACAGTCACACTGGACCGGTATCTAGCTTTATTATTACACCGTCACACTGGACCGGTATCTAGCTTTATTATTACACTGTCACACTGGACCGGTATCTAGCTTTATTATTACACAGTCACACTGGACCGGTATCTAGCTTTATTATTACACCGTCACACTGGACCGGTATCTAGCTTTATTATTACACAGTCACACTGGACCGGTATCTAGTTTTATTATTACACCATCACACTGGACCGGTATCTAGCTTTATTATTACACAGTCACACTGACCGGTATCTAGCTTTATTATTACACCGTCACACTGGACCGGTATCTAGCTTTATTATTACAGTCACATTGGACCGGTATCTAGCTTTATTATTACACCGTCACACTGGACCGGTATCTAGCTTTATTATTACACCGTCACACTGGACCGGTATCTAGCTTTATTATTACACAGTCACACTGGACTGGTATCTAGCTTTATTATTACAGTCACACTGGACCGGTATCTAGCTTTATTATTACACAGTCACACTGGACCGGTATCTAGCTTTATTATTACACCGTACACTGGACCGGTATCTAGTTTTATTATTACAGTCACACTGGACCGGTATCTAGCTTTATTATTACACCGTCACACTGGACCGGTATCTAGCTTTATTATTACACCGTCACACTGGACCGGTATCTAGCTTTATTATTACACCGTCACACTGGACCGGTATCTAGCTTTATTATTACACCGTCACACTGGACCGGTATCTAGCTTTATTATTACACAGTCACACTGGACCGGTATCTAGCTTTATTATTACACAGTCACACTGGACCGGTATCTAGCTTTATTATTACACCGTCACACTGGACCGGTATCTAGCTTTATTATTACACAGTCACACTGGACTGGTATCTAGCTTTATTATTACACCGTCACACTGGACCGGTATCTAGCTTTATTGTTACACAGTCACACTGGACCGGTATCTAGCTTTATTATTACACCGTCACACTGGACTGGTATCTAGCTTTATTATTACACAGTCACACTGGACCGGTATCTAGCTTTATTATTACACAGCACACTGGACCGGTATCTAGCTTATTATTACACAGTCACACTGGACCGGTATCTAGCTTTATTATTACAGTCACATTGGACCGGTATCTAGCTTTATTATTACACCGTCACACTGGACCGGTATCTAACTTTATTATAACACCGTCACACTGGACCGGTATCTAGCTTTATTATTACAGTCACACTGGACCGGTATCTAGCTTTATTATTACACCGTCACACTGGACCGGTATCTAGCTTTATTATTACACCGTCACACTGGACCGGTATCTAGTTTTATTATTACAGTCACACTGGACCGGTATCTAGCTTTATTATTACACAGTCACACTGGACCGGTATCTAGCTTTATTATTACACCGTCACACTGGACTGGTATCTAGCTTTATTATTACACTGTCACACTGGACCGGTATCTAGCTTTATTATTACACAGTCACACTGGACCGGTATCTAGCTTTATTATTACAGTCACACTGGACTGGTATCTAGCTTTATTATTACACCGTCACACTGGACCCGTATCTAACTTTATTATTACACAGTCACACTGGACTGGTATCTAGCTTTATTATTACACCGTCACACTGGACTGGTATCTAGCTTTATTATTACACAGTCACACTGGACCGGTATCTAGCTTTATTAGTACACAGTCACACTGGACCGGTATCTAGCTTTATTATTACAACCGTCACACTGGACTGGTATCTAGCTTTATTATTACACAGTCACACTGGACCGGTATCTAGCTTTATTAGTACACAGTCACACTGGACCGGTATCTAGCTTTATTATTACACAGTCACACTGGACCGGTATCTAGCTTTATTATTACACAGTCACACTGGACCGGTATCTAGCTTTATTATTACACCGTCACACTGGACCGGTATCTAGCTTATTATTACACTGTCACACTGGACCGGTATCTAGCTTTATTATTACACAGTCACACTGGACCGGTATCTAGCTTTATTATTACACCGTCACACTGGACCGGTATCTAGCTTTATTATTACACTGTCACACTGGACCGGTATCTAGCTTTATTATTACACAGTCACACTGGACCGGTATCTAGCTTTATTATTACACAGTCACACTGGACCGGTATCTAGCTTTATTATTACAGTCACACTGGACCGGTATCTAGCTTTATTATTACACAGTCACACTGGACTGGTATCTAGCTTTATTATTACACCGTCACACTGGACTGGTATCTAGCTTTATTATTACACCGTCACACTGGATCGGTATCTAGCTTTATATTACACAGTCACACTGGATCGGTATCTAGCTTTATTATTACACAGTCCACACTGGATCGGTATCTAGCTTTATTATTACACCGTCACACTGGACCAGTATCTAGCTTTATTATTACACCGTCACACTGGACCGGTATCTAGCTTTATTATTACACAGTCACACTGGACCGGTATCTAGCTTTATTATTACACAGTCACACTGGACCGGTATCTAGCTTTATTATTACAGTCACACTGGACCGGTATCTAGCTTTATTATTACACAGTCACACTGGACTGGTATCTAGCTTTATTATTACACCGTCACACTGGACTGGTATCTAGCTTTATTATTACACCGTCACACTGGATCGGTATCTAGCTTTATTATTACACAGTCACACTGGATCGGTATCTAGCTTTATTATTACACAGTCACACTGGATCGGTATCTAGCTTTATTATTACACCGTCACACTGGACCAGTATCTAGCTTTATTATTACACCGTCACACTGGACCGGTATCTAGCTTTATTATTACACAGTCACACTGGACCGGTATCTAGCTTTATTATTACACAGTCACACTGGATCGGTATCTAGCTTTATTATTACACAGTCACACTGGACCAGTATCTAGCTTTATTATTACACCGTCACACTGGACCGGTATCTAGCTTTATTATTACACAGTCACACTGGACCGGTATCTAGCTTTATTATTACACCGTCACACTGGACCGGTATCTAGCTTTATTATTACACTGTCACACTGGACCGGTATCTAGCTTTATTATTACACTGTCACACTGGACCGGTATCTAGCTTTATTATTACACTGTCACACTGGACTGGTATCTAGCTTTATTATTACACCGTCACACTGGACTGGTATCTAGCTTTATTATTACACAGTCACACTGGACTGGTATCTAGCTTTATTATTACACCGTCACACTGGACTGGTATCTAGCTTTATTATTACACCGTCACACTGGACCGGTATCTAGCTTTATTATTACACAGTCACACTGGACCGGTATCTAGCTTTATTATTACACGTCACACTGGACCGGTATCTAGCTTTATTATTACACCGTCACACTGGACCGGTATCTAGCTTTATTATTACACAGTCACACTGGACCGGTATCTAGCTTTATTATTACACCGTCACACTGGACTGGTATCTAGCTTTATTATTACACTGTCACACTGGACCGGTATCTAGCTTTATTATTACACCGTCACACTGGACTGGTATCTAGCTTTATTATTACACCGTCACACTGGACCGGTATCTAGCTTTATTATTACACCGTCACACTGGACTGGTATCTAGCTTTATTATTACACCGTCACACTGGACCGGTATCTAGCTTTATTATTACACAGTCACACTGGACCGGTATCTAGCTTTATTATTACACCGTCACACTGGACCGGTATCTAGCTTTATTATTACACTGTCACACTGGACCGGTATCTAGCTTTATTATTACACAGTCACACTGGACCGGTATCTAGCTTTATTATTACACCGTCACACTGGACCGGTATCTAGCTTTATTATTACACAGTCACACTGGACCGGTATCTAGTTTTATTATTACACCATCACACTGGACCGGTATCTAGCTTTATTATTACACAGTCACACTGGACCGGTATCTAGCTTTATTATTACACCGTCACACTGGACCGGTATCTAGCTTTATTATTACAGTCACATTGGACCGGTATCTAGCTTTATTATTACACCGTCACACTGGACCGGTATCTAGCTTTATTATTACACCGTCACACTGGACCGGTATCTAGCTTTATTATTACACAGTCACACTGGACTGGTATCTAGCTTTATTATTACAGTCACACTGGACCGGTATCTAGCTTTATTATTACACAGTCACACTGGACCGGTATCTAGCTTTATTATTACACCGTCACACTGGACCGGTATCTAGTTTTATTATTACAGTCACACTGGACCGGTATCTAGCTTTATTATTACACCGTCACACTGGACCGGTATCTAGCTTTATTATTACACCGTCACACTGGACCGGTATCTAGCTTTATTATTACACCGTCACACTGGACCGGTATCTAGCTTTATTATTACACCGTCACACTGGACCGGTATCTAGCTTTATTATTACACAGTCACACTGGACCGGTATCTAGCTTTATTATTACACAGTCACACTGGACCGGTATCTAGCTTTATTATTACACAGTCACACTGGACCGGTATCTAGCTTTATTATTACACCGTCACACTGGACCGGTATCTAGCTTTATTATTACACAGTCACACTGGACCGGTATCTAGCTTTATTATTACACCGTCACACTGGACCGGTATCTAGCTTTATTATTACACAGTCACACTGGACCGGTATCTAGCTTTATTATTACACCGTCACATTGGACGCGTATCTAGCTTTATTAGTACACAGTCACACTGGACCGGTATCTAGCTTTATTATTACACCGTCACACTGGACCGGTATCTAGCTTTATTATTACACCATCACACTGGACCGGTATCTAGCTTTATTATTACACAGTCACACTGGACCGGTATCTAGCTTTATTAGTACACAGTCACACTGGACCGGTATCTAGCTTTATTATTACACTGTCACACTGGACCGGTATCTAGCTTTATTATTACACAGTCACACTGGACCGGTATCTAGCTTTATTATTACACCGTCACACTGGACCGGTATCTAGCTTTATTATTACACCGTCACACTGGACCGGTATGTAGCTTTATTATTACACCGTCACACTGGACCGGTATCTAGCTTTATTATTACAGTCACACTGGACCGGTATCTAGCTTTATTATTACACAGTCACACTGGACCGGTATCTAGCTTTATTAGTACACAGTCACACTGGACCGGTATCTAGCTTTATTATTACACAGTCACACTGGACCGGTATCTAGCTTTATTATTACACCGTCACACTGGACCGGTATCTAGCTTTATTATTACACCGTCACACTGGACCGGTATCTAGCTTTATTATTACACAGTCACACTGGACCGGTATCTAGCTTTATTATTACACAGTCACACTGGACTGGTATCTAGCTTTATTATTACACCGTCACACTGGACCGCTATCTAGCCTTCAGTTGGAGAAAGGCCCCGTGTACATGGGAACAGATGATCGTGCTTTTATTGGAAGAATATAAATATATATAAATAGATATATAACAGTGGGTACAGGCCGATGGGGGTGCTTGTTCTACTTTAAATCTTGTGACAAGTGGTTATGATTAGTAGTTGTCTTAAAGGGGTAACAAGGCTTAATATGGAATAAATCTATATATTGCAGTGTTTATCCTGCTATGTTAAACAAGAGCACTCCCACTGCTGAGAGGTTTTATTCCAAACTTACTGTAGCTCAAACTTCCTTTATGTGGTTGCAGTACACCTCCATGGCCTGAAATGCTATGGCTGCGCTGTTTCTACACCAGTCTATAAAGTGACAATAACCCCTCCCCCCCCCCCCCCAGACTGATGTAACAACAGCACCACCATAACATATCAGGCTATGGAGATGTACTGCACAGGTTTAAGCTACAGTAACATTTGAATAAATCATTGCTCAGCAGTGGGAGTTCCCATGTTTTACCCTGCAAGATAAACCCTGTAATATGATATTTATTTCTATAATGAACCCTCATAATGATCTATATTGCTGGGAACTAGAACGGGATCCAGTCCTGCATCTACAGTGACTGCCAACACAAGTCAAAGAATTCCACATCCTTACCAACGTTCTCAAAAAACACCCCTGCCTTTGTTTTAGTAGAAAGGACCTCTCCTCTACAGTTCACGGATGCCCCCATTCCTTTTTACCCTGTTCTTTGAGTGAAGCGTTTGTTTTAGTGTCCTTGAATATATCTGTGCATATAGTAATCACTTCCCCAGCTAGAAGTCTCTTGATCTGTTAACCCTTTACATGTCTGTAGATGAAAATGTCTTTGCAACCCTTAGTAGCTACTGTGTTAAAGAGGACCTTACCTTTTCTGTCTCACTCCAAGGTCTGAACAAACCCACCCTGACACTCTCCACAACAGAGGTAAAAGAGGGAGATAGAGTCGGGGTTATGTGCGAAGCTGAAGGTGAGGCGTCTCCCATGTCGTTTTCCTTCTACAAGACTCAGGGAAATCAGGAAAATCCGGAGAAAGAGACGAAAACCCGACCGCCGTCCAGAACGAATAAGGAAGAAGTTTACTTTCGTATAAATGAAGGGGAGCAGATCCTGCATTTCCAGTGTGAAGTGACCATCCAAACTCACCCCAGCCAAACGTCGCCCCTTAGTGACAGGAAGACTGTGTCTGTGGCAGGTAAGTGAACCTGTAATGTCTTGTAATGGCTGCTTTAGGCAAACCTTATGGCTTTGTGCACAAAGAAGAAATGGAGAAATTGTAAGGTAAAGAGCCAAGTGCACCATAGTGACCTAATGAACATTCCCATTGATTTTAAATCAGTATATATCTCTGTATTAGTATCTGGGTCAACCCAAGGGTCTCCCTGTGTAATCACAGGGGAGTCGTCTGCAAAGCAATGTGTCCCATACCGTTCTGGCACTCATGTGGTTAGAGGAACACTAGCATGGTTACGTTATCTCCTGCACTGTCTGTGCTTCAGTTTGAAGTAACTGTCATGTCCGCCTCCATGGACCTGACATCCTGCCAGTAGCTGTCATGTCTGCCTCCATGGACCTGATATCCTGCCAGTAACTGTCATGTCTGCCTCCATGGACCTGGCATCCTGCCAGTAACTGTCATGTCTCCCCCCATGGACCTGATATCCTGCCAGTAACGGTCATGTCTCCTCCATGAACCTGATATCCTGCCAGTAACTGTCATGTCCGCCCCCATGGACCTGACATCCTGCCAGTAACTGTCATGTCCTCCCCCATGGGCCTGTCATCCTGCCAGTAACTGTCATGTCCTCCCCCATGGGCCTGTCATCCTGCCAGTAACTGTCATGTCCTCCCCCATGGGCCTGTCATCCTGCCAGTAACTGTCATGTCCTCCCCCATGGGCCTGTCATCCTGCCAGTAACTGTCATGTCCTCCCCCATGGGCCTGTCATCCTGCCAGTAACTGTCATGTCCTCCCCCATGGGCCTGTCATCCTGCCAGTAACTGTCATGTCCTCCCCCATGGGCCTGTCATCCTGCCAGTAACTGTCATGTCCTCCCCCATGGGTCTGTCATCCTGCCAGTAACTGTCATGTCCGCCTCCATGGGCCTGTCATCCTGCCAGTAACTGTCATGTCCGCCTCCATGGACCTGACATCCTGCCAGTAACTGTCATGTCCGCCTCCATGGACCTGACATCCTGCCAGTAACTGTCATGTCCGCCTCCATGGACCTGACATCCTGCCAGTAACGGTCATGTCCTCCTCCATGGACCTGACATCCTGCCAGTAACTGTCATGTCTGCCTCCATGAACTGACAGAAGATGGTATCTCTTGAACAAAAGCAAAGTTAATAGGGGCCATTAAGATTTTCTGGCCACAGTACAGTAGGGATGGGCTTTTTATTGGGAGGGAATTGATTTGATAGAAATCGTCCTCACATTTTCCTTGATATGTGTTCCACTCAGAGTCGCTCTCCGTCCCGCGGATCGAGGTCTCTCCAGCGCTGAACTTCACCGAGGGGCAGAACATGTCGGTGAGTTGCTCCGTGCAGACGTCTCCGTCCATTTTGGAGGAGGTGGAAATCATCATCCAGAAGGACAGTCGTATTCTGGAGAGCTCAAAGAACAAGAACACGTCTTACTCGCAGCTCGCCACGGCCAGCCACAGCGGCACGTACACCTGCAAGGCGGAGTCAAAGAGAATCTCAAAAATCAGCAGCGTCAGCATCACGGTGACAGGTGAGCCTGGAGTCACTGACTCTTTACACATATCCAGGGGGCGTGGCTAGAGATAATGCAATGTTTTATTGGCCAGAATATATTGAGCCCCAGGGTGGATAAAATGGAGTTAATCCTTCAAATTAATAGCTACACTTACCTTCATGTGGGAAGAAAATCCTAATGGCCCTTATGGGCCTGATGTATAAAGGCAACCTGCAATTCTGGGGCAATTCAGCAGTACTATAGGGTTGAGTAAAACTACCCATTGATCTAATTGTAATGGTGTAATGCTCTGCTGGTGGTATGTAATGGTGTAATGCTCTGCTGGTGGTATGTATTGGTGTTATGCTCTGCTGGAGGTATGTAATGGTGTAACGCTCTGCTGGTGGTATGTAATGGTGTAATGCTCTGCTGGTAGTACGTAATGGTGTAGTGCTCTGCTGGTAGTATGTAATGGTGTAATGCTCTGGTGGTGTGTATTGGTGTAACGCTCTGCTGGATGTATGTAATGGTGTAACGCTCTGCTGGAGGTATGTAATGGTGCAGTGCTCTGCTGGTAGTATGTAATGGTGTAACACTCTGCTGGAGGTATGTAATGGTGTAATGCTCTGCTGTTGGTATGTAATGGTGCATCGCTCTGCTGGTGGTATGTAATGGTGCAGTGCTTTGCTGGTGGTATGTAATGGTGTAGTGCTCTGCTGGTGGTATGTAATGGTGCAGTGCTCTGCTGGTGGTATGTAATGGTGTTGCTCTGCTGGTGGTATGTATTGGTGTAGTGCTCTGCTGGAGGTATGTAATGGGTAGTGCTCTGCTGGTGGTATGTAATGGTGTAGTGCTCTGCTGGTGGTATGTATTGTTGTAGTGCTCTGCTGGTGGTATGTAATGTGTAGTGCTCTGCTGTGGTATGTAATGGTGTATTGCTCTGCTGGTGGTATGTAATGGTGCAGTGCTCTGCTGGTGGTATGTAATGGTGTAGTGCTTTGCTGTTGGTATGTATTGGTGTAGTGCTCTGCTGGTGGTATGTAATGGTGTAGTGCTTTGCTGGTGGTATGTAATGGTGCAGTGCTCTGCTGGAGGTATGTAATGGTGCAGTGCTCTGCTGGAGGTATGTAATGGTTGTAGTGCTCTGCTGGTGGTATGTAATGGTGTATTGCTCTGCTGGAGGTATGTAATGGTGTAATGCTCTACTGGTGGTATGTAATGGTGCAGTGCTCTGCTAGTGGTATGTAATGGTGTAGTGCTGTGCTGACGGTATGTAATGGTGTAGTGCTCTGCTGGTGGTATGTAATGGTGTAGTGCTCTGCTGGTGGTATGTAATGGTGTAGTGCTCTGCTGGTGGTATGTATTGTTGTAGTGCTCTGCTGGTGGTATGTAATGGTGTATTGCTCTGCTGGTTGGTATGTAATGGTGTATTGCTCTGCTGGTGGTATTGTAATGGTGCAGTGCTCTGCTGGTGGTATGTAATGGTGTAGTGCTTTGCTGTTGGTATGTATTGGTGTAGTGCTCTGCTGGTGGTATGTAATGGTTGTAGTGCTCTGCTGGTGGTATGTATTGGTGTAGTGCTCTGCTGGTGGTATGTAATGGTGTAGTGCTTTGCTGGTGGTATGTAATGGTGCAGTGCTCTGCTGGAGGTATGTAATGGTGCAGTGCTCTGCTGGAGGTATGTAATGGTGTAGTGCTCTGCTGGTGGTATGTAATGGTGTATTGCTCTGCTGGAGGTATGTAATGGTGTAATGCTCTACTGGTGGTATGTAATGGTGCCAGTGCTCTGCTAGTGGTAGTAATGGTGCAGTGCTGTGCTGGAGGTATGTAATGGTGTAGAGCTCTGCTGGTGGTATATGTAATGGTGTAGAGCTCTGCTGGTGGTATGTAATGGTGTAATGCTTTGCTGGGTGGTATGTATTGGTGTAGTGCTGCTGGTGGTATGTAATGGTGTAACGCTCTGCTGGAGGTATGTAATGGTGTAGTGCTCTGCTGGAGGTATGTAATGGTGTAGTGCTCTGCTGGTGGTATGTAATGGTGCAGTGCTCTGCTGGTGGTATGTAATGGTGCAGTGCTCTGCTGGTGGTATGTAATGGTGTAGTGCTCTGCTGGTGGTATGTAATGGTGTAATGCTCTGCTGGTGGTATGTAATGGTGTAATGCTCTGCTGGTGGTATGTAATGGTGTAATGCTCTACTGGTGGTATGTAATGGTGCAGTGCTCTGCTAGTGGTATGTAATGGTGCTGTGCTGGAGGTATGTAATGGTGTAGAGCTCTGCTGGAGGTATGTAATGGTGTAGTGCTCTGCTGGTGGTATGTAATGGTGCAGTGCTCTGCTGGTGGTATGTAATGGTGCAGTGCTCTGCTGGTGGTATGTAATGGTGTAGTGCTCTGCTGGTGGTATGTAATGGTGTAATGCTCTGCTGGTGGTATGTAATGGTGTAATGCTCTGCTGGTGGTATGTAATGGTGTAATGCTCTGCTGGTGGTATGTAATGGTGTAATGCTCTGCTGGTGGTATGTAATGGTGTAATGCTCTACTGGTGGTATGTAATGGTGCAGTGCTCTGCTAGTGGTATGTAATGGTGCTGTGCTGGAGGTATGTAATGGTGTAGAGCTCTGTTGGTGGTATGTAATGGTGTAGAGCTCTGCTGGTGGTATGTAATGGTGTAGAGCTCTGCTGGTGGTATGTAATGGTGTAGAGCTCTGCTGGTGGTATGTAATGGTGTAATGCTTTGCTGGTGGTATGTATTGGTGTAGTGCTCTGCTGGTGGTATGTATTGGTGTAACGCTCTGCTGGAGGTATGTAATGGTGTAGTGCTCTGCTGGTGGTATGTAATGGTGTAGTGCTCTGCTGGTGGTATGTAATGGTGTAATGCTCTGCTGGTGGTATGTAATGGTGTAATGCTCTGCTGGTGGTATGTAATGGTGCAGTGCTCTGCTGGTGGTATGTAATGGTGCAGTGCTCTGCTGGTGGTATGTAATGGTGCAGTGCTCTGCTGGTGGTATGTAATAGTGCAGTGCTGTAATGGTGTAGTGCTCTGCTGGAGGTATGTAATGGTGCAGTGCTCTGCTGGTGCTATGTAATGGTGCAGTGCTCTGCTGGAGGTATGTAATGGTGTAGTGCTCTGCTGGAGGTATGTAATGGTGTAATGCTCTGCTGGTGGTATGTAATGGTGTAATGCTCTGCTGGTGGTATGTATTGGTGTAGTGCTCTGCTGGTGGTATGTATTGGTGTAACGATTTGCTGGTGGTATGTAATGGTGTAGTGCTCTTCTGGTGGTATGTATTGGTGTAACGCTCTGCTGGTGGTATGTATTGGTGTAACGCTCTGCTGGTGGTATGTATTGGTGTAACGCTCTGCTGATGGTATGTATTGGTGTAACGCTCTGCTGGTGGTATGTACTGTAGTACTCAGCTGGTAGCTCTCATGACCTTGCTGACAGTGTGGTGTGAGAACGGTACTTTTCCCTCACTGTCTTCAGAGCTCTTTCCGCGGCCGAGTCTCCATATGAACATTAAGTCTTCGCGCATCAATGAGGGGAGCGTGCTGTCCTTGGCTTGTTCTGTGACCGGACTGTCGCACGAGGCGTCAAACAACCAGACCTTCTACCTGGTGAAGGACAACGGGGTGAAAATCCAGATGAACCAGGGAGGAAAGTACAGTCGTAAGGTGGTGGAGGGAGACACGGGCGAGTACGTGTGCGAGGTCACCATATCCAGAATTCGCAAAACCAGCGACCCCGTGAACATCAAAGTCTACGGTGAGTAAAAGCCCTTCACCGCTCTGTGTTACAGTGTAATAGGGTAACGTGCTACTAGGACTTAATGTGGACCTGGCACCTCAATCTAAGGTCACTTAAAGAGAACGAAAACCTTTTATTTGTGGATGGAGCAGCCTGGCATTTTATGCTAATCTCCCTGCTGTACCAATAGCCCCCACACTGTGTTACGGGCGAATCTAGGCACAGCCCACACACTGGGAACATTTCTAAGAGCACATGGAGGGGGAGGTTTGATCAGACTGTGTCACCAACGTATATAACATTATGTTATAGCAGAATGGCCGGTACCATGTACAGGCAGTTTCTAGTTCTCTAGAAACTAAATTTGTGACAGGTCCACATTAAATCCCAAATCCACTGTGAAACTGCAGTCTGAACTCTGGAACTAGGTTGGATTTGCTGATCGGTAATGTGGCCACTAGATACAAGAGAATCACTGGCCGCTCATTAGCGACCGATTCAGCCTGGGAAAAATCCCAGACCAGAACGTTAGTACAAGCAGATCACTGAGGTCTATGTGAGAAATCCCAGACCCAGAACGTCAGTACGACCAGATCACTGAGGTCTATGTGAGGAATCCCAGACCCAGAACGTTAGTACGAGCAGATCACTGAGGTCTATATGTGGAATCCCAGACACAGAACGTCAGTAAGAGCAGATCACTGAGGTCTTTGTGAGGAATCAGACACAGAACGTCAGTACAAGCAGATCACCGAGGTCTATGTGAGGAATCCCAGACACAGAATGTCAGTACGAGCAGATCACTGAGGTCTATGTGAGGAATCCCAGACACAGAATGTCAGTACGAGCAGATCACTGAGGTCTATGTGAGAAATCCCAGACACAGAACGTTAGTACAAGCAGATCACTGAGGTCTATGTGAGAAATCCCAGACACAGAACGTTAGTACGAGCAGATCACTGAGGTCTATGTGAGGAATCCCAGACACAGAACGTTAGTACGAGCAGATCACTGAGGTCTATGTGAGGAATCCCAGACACAGAACGTTAGTACGAGCAGATCACTGAGGTCTATGTGAGGAATCCCAGACACAGAACGTCAGTACGAGCAGATCACTGAGGTCTATGTGAGGAATCACAGACACAGAACGTTAGTACGAGCAGATCACTGAGGTCTATGTGAGAAATCCCAGACATAGAACGTCAGTACGAGCAGATCACTAAGGTCTAGGTGAGGAATCACAGACACAGAACGTTAGTACGAGCAGATCACTGAGGTCTATGTGAGAAATCCCAGACACAGAACGTTAGTACGAGCAGATCACTGAGGTCTATGTGAGGAATCCCAGACACACAACGTTAGTACGAGCAGATCACTGAGGTCTATGTGAGGAATCCCAGACACAGAACGTTAGTACAAGCAGATCACTGAGGTCTATGTGAGGAATCCCAGACACAGAACGTTAGTACGAGCAGATCACTGAGGTCTATGTGAGAAATCCCAGACACAGAACGTTAGTACGAGCAGATCACTGAGGTCTATGTGAGGAATCCCAGACACAGAACGTTAGTACGAGCAGATCACTGAGGTCTATGTGAGAAATCCCAGACACAGAACGTCAGTACGAGCAGATCAATGAGGTCTATGTGAGGAATCCCAGACACAGAACGTTAGTACGAGCAGATCACTGAGGTCTATGTGAGGAATCACAGACACAGAACGTTGGTACAAGCAGATCACTGAGGTCTATGTGAGGAATCCCAGACACAGAACGTTAGTACAAGCAGATCACTGAGGTCTATGTGAGAAATCCCAGATCCAGAACGTTGGTACAAGCTGATCACTGAGGTCTATGTGAGGAATCCCAGACACAGAACGTCAGTACAAGCAGATCACTGAGGTCTATGTGAGGAATCCCAGACACAGAACGTCAGTACGAGCAGATCACTGAGGTCTATGTGAGGAATCACAGACACAGAACGTTAGTACGAGCAGATCACTGAGGTCTATGTGAGAAATCCCAGACACAGAACGTTAGTACAAGCAGATCACTGAGGTCTACATGAGGAATCCCAGACACAGAACGTCAGTACGAGCAGATCACTGAGGTTATTTTAAACAGTGATTTTAACCCCTTGAATACTAGAGCAGATTGTTGGAAAACTCTCCAGCATTCAAGGGTTAAGAACTCCTTCTAAATAAATGAGTATGTATATTTGTTCCTTGTGTTCCTCTGGTGCAATGAGCGATAGACCTCTTTCCGTTCCTTGGACTTTCCCATTGGTTCTTATCTGACTCCATTCTGTTTGTTTTTCCATCAGCCCCGGTGTCCACGCCAGTTCTCACACATCAGAACCAAAGCAGCAGCACCGCGGCCCTAGGTGACTCCATCCAATTGAAGTGCGAGTCCCAGAGGGGAACCCTTCCTATCACCTACGTCCTGTTTAGGGGGTCTGTGCCTCTGGGCAGCATAGAAAGGAACGACAAAAAGCCAGCTGTGTTTAAAGTGAATGTCACCAAACCCACTGACGCAGAGCAGTACCGATGCCAGGCTTCAAACGGGAATACAGCCGGGACAAGATACAGCAACCCCATAAACATCACTGTTATAAGTAAGTACTGTATCCAAGGGGTTAATATGTCCTACACGCAACAGGTCACAGACTAGCACCGGGCCTGCTGGAAAAACCGTGGAAGTGTTCTTCAAAATACAAACATCGTAAATGATCATAAAATAATGTTATTTCACACTGTGACTGTATTATATGGGAGATAATTTAATATGTATCAGCAAATAGACCTATAGGGAAAGGAATGAGACGTGTATAAGGAAAGGAATGAGATGCATAGGGAAAGGAAAGGGACATATATAAGGAAAGGAATGAGACGTATAGGGAAAGGAAAAAGATATATGTAGAGAGGAACGGGACGTATAGGGAAAGGAACGGGACGTATAGGGAAAGGAACGGGACATATATAGGGAAAGGAAGGGGACGTATAGGGAAAGGAAGGGGACGTATAGGGAAAGGAAAGGGACGTATAGGGAACGGGGCGTATAGGGAAAGGAACGGGGCATATAGGGAAAGGAACGTATAGGGAAAGGAAGGGGACGTATAGGGGAAGGAAGGGGACGTATAGGGGAAGGAACGTATAGGGAAAGGAACGGGGCGTATACGGAATGGGATGTATACGGAAAGGAAAGAGATATATGTGGAAAGGGAACGGGACGTATAGGGAAAGTAAAGAGATATATGTGGAAAGGGAAAGGGACGTATACGGAAAGGAAAGGGACGTATACGGAAAGGAAAGAGATATATAGGGAAAGGAAAGAGATATATAGGGAAAGGAAAGGGACGTATACGGAACGGGACGTATAGGGAAAGGAAAGGGACGTATAGGGAAAGGAAGGGGGCGTATAGGGAAAGGAAGGGGGCATATAGGGAAAGGAAGGGGGCATATAGGGAAAGGAAGGGGACGTATAGGGAAAGGAACGGGGCATATAGGGGAAGGAACGGGACGTATAGGGGAAGGAACGTATAGGGGAAGGAACGTATAGGGGAAGGAACGTATAGGGAAAGGAACGTATAGGGAAAGGAACGGGGCGTATACGGAACGGGGCGTATACGGAACGGAAAGAGATATATGTGGAAAGGGAACGGGACGTATAGGGAAAGTAAAGAGATGTATAGGGAAAGGAAAGGGACGTATAGGGAAAGGAAAGGGACATATAGGGAAAGGAAAGGGACGTATACGGAACGGGGCGTATAGGGAAAGGAACGGGGCGTATAGGGAAAGGAACGGGGCGTATAGGGAAAGGAACGGGGCGTATAGGGAAAGGAACGGGACGTATAGGGAAAGGAACGGGACGTATACGGAACGGGGCGTATAGGGAAAGGAACGGGGCGTATAGGGAAAGGAAAGTGACGTATAGGGAAAGGAAAGTGACGTATAGGGAAAGGAAAGTGACGTATAGGGAAAGGAAAGTGACGTATAGGGAAAGGAAAGTGACGTATAGGGAAAGGAACGGGACGTATACGGAACGGGGCGTATAGGGAAAGGAACGGGGCGTATAGGGAAAGGAACGGGACGTATAGGGAAAGGAACGGGACGTATAGGGAAAGGAACGGGACGTATAGGGAAAGGAACGTGATATATGTGGAAAGGGAAAGGGACGTATAGGGAAAGGAAAGACGTATAGGGAAAGGAAAGGGACGTATACGGAACGGGGCGTATAGGGAAAGGAACGGGGCGTATAGGGAAAGGAACGGGGCGTATAGGGAAAGGAACGGGACGTATAGGGAAAGGAACGGGACGTATAGGGAAAGGAACGGGACGTATACGGAACGGGGCGTATAGGGAAAGGAACGGGGCGTATAGGGAAAGGAACGGGGCGTATAGGGAAAGGAACGGGGCGTATAGGGAAAGGAACGGGGCGTATAGGGAAAGGAACGGGACGTATAGGGAAAGGAAAGAGATATATGTGGAAAGGAAAGGGACGTATAGGGAAAGGAAAGACGTATACGGAAAGGAAAGTGATATATGTGGAAAGGGAAAGGGACGTATAGGGAAAGGAAAGACGTATACGGAAAGGAAAGACTTATACGGAAAGGAAAGAGATATATGTGGAAAGGAAAGGGACGTATAGGGAAAGGAAAGACGTATAGGGAAAGGAAAGACGTATAGGGAAAGGAAAGAGATATATGTGGAAAGGAAAGAGACGTATAGGGAAAGGAAAGACATATACGGAAAGGAACGGGATATATACGGAAAGGAAAGAGATATATGTGGAAAGGGAAAGGGACGTATACGGAAAGGAAAGGGACGTATACGGAAAGGAAAGGGACGTATACGGAAAGGGACGTATACGGAAAGGAAAGAGATATATGTGGAAAGGGGAAAGGGACGTATACGGAAAGGGGAAAGGGACGTATACGGAAAGGGGAAAGGGACGTATACGGAAAGGGGAAAGGGACGTATACGGAAAGGAAAAGTGATATTTGTGGAAAGGAACGGGACGTATAGGGAAAGGAACGGGACGTAGACGGAAAGGAAAGTGATATATGTGGAAAGGAACGGGACGTATAGGGAAGGGAACGGGACGTATAGGGAAAGGAACGGGACGTATAGGGAAAGGAACGGGACGTATAGGGAAAGGAACGGGACGTATAGGGAAAGGAACGGGACGTATAGGGAAAGGAAGGGAAGTATAGGGAAAGGAAAAGGACGTGAAAAGAAAGGGATGTACAGGGAAAGGAAAGAGATATATGTGGAAAGGGAAAGGGACGTATGTGGAAAAGGGAAAGGGACGTATAGGGAAAGGAAAGGGACGTATAGGGAAAGGAAAGGGACGTATAGGGAAAGGAAAGGGACGTATAGGGAAAGGAAAGGGACGTATACTGAAAGGAAAGGAACGGGACGTATGGGGAAAGGAACGGGACGTATGGGGAAAGGAACGGGACGTAAGGAACGGGACGTATGGGGAAAGGAACGGGACGTAAGGAACGGGACGTATGGGGAAAGGAACGGGACGTATAGGGAAAGGAACGGGACGTATAGGGAAAGGAACGGGACGTATAGGGAAAGGAACGGGACGTATAGGGAAAGGAACGGGGCGTATAGGGAAAGGAACGGGGCGTATAGGGAAAGGAACGGGGCGTATAGGGAAAGGAACGGGGCGTATAGGGAAAGGAACGGGGCGTATAGGGAAAGGAACGGGGCGTATAGGGAAAGGAACGGGACGTATAGGGAAAGGAACGGGACGTATAGGGAAAGGAACGGGACGTATAGGGAAAGGAAAGTGATATATGTGGAAAGGGAAAGGGACGTATAGGGAAAGGAAAGAGATATATGTGGAAAGGAAAGGGACGTATAGGGAAAGGAAAGACGTATACGGAAAGGAAAGTGATATATGTGGAAAGGGAAAGGGACGTATAGGGAAAGGAAAGACGTATACGGAAAGGAAAGACGTATACGGAAAGGAAAGAGATATATGTGGAAAGGAAAGGGACGTATAGGGAAAGGAAAGACGTATAGGGAAAGGAAAGACGTATAGGGAAAGGAAAGAGATATATGTGGAAAGGAAAGGGACGTATAGGGAAAGGAAAGACGTATACGGAAAGGAAAGACGTATACGGAAAGGAAAGACGTATACGGAAAGGAAAGAGATATATGTGGAAAGGAAAGGGACGTATAGGGAAAGGAAAGACGTATACGGAAAGGAAAGAGATATATGTGGAAAGGAAAGGGACGTATAGGGAAAGGAAAGACGTATACGGAAAGGAAAGACGTATACGGAAAGGAAAGAGATATATGTGGAAAGGAAAGGGACGTATAGGGAAAGGAAAGACGTATACGGAAAGGAACGGATATATACGGAAAGGAAAGGGACGTATACGGAAAGGAAAGGGACGTATACGGAAAGGAAAGGGATATATGTGGAAAGGGGAAAGGGACGTATACGGAAAGGAAAGGGACGTATACGGAAAGGAAAGGGACGTATACGGAAAGGAAAGGGACGTATACGGAAAGGAAAGGGACGTATACGGAAAGGAAAGGGACGTATACGGAAAGGAAAGGGATATATGTGGAAAGGGGAAAGGGACGTATACGGAAAGGGGAAAGGGACGTATACGGAAAGGAAAGTGATATTTGTGGAAAGGAACGGGACGTATAGGGAAAGGAACGGGACGTATAGGGAAAGGAACGGGACGTATAGGGAAAGGAACGGGACGTATAGGGAAAGGAACGGGACGTATAGGGAAAGGAACGGGACGTATAGGGAAAGGAACGGGACGTATAGGGAAAGGAACGGGACGTATACGGAAAGGAAAGTGATATATGTGGAAAGGAAAGGGACGTATAGGGAAAGGAAAGAGATATATGTGGAAAGGGAAAGGGACGTATAGGGAAAGGAAAGACGTATACGGAAAGGAACGGGACGTATACGGAAAGGAAAGAGATATACGTGGAAAGGGAAAGGGACGTATACGGAAAGGAAAGAGATATATGTGGAAAGGGAAAGGGACGTATAGGGAAAGGGAAAGGGACGTATAGGGAAAGGGAAAGGGACGTATAGGGAAAGGGAAAGGGACGTATAGGGAAAGGGACGTATACGGAAAGGAAAGAGATATATATGGAAAGGGAACGGGACGTGAAAGGGAAGGGACATATACGGAAAGGAAAGTATTGAAGTACTGGAGGAAACCAACTCTACTATAGGGGTGTAATAAAATCCTGTTGATATAAGTTGGGCTTTTGCTACTTGGATGCTAGTCAGACGCAATGTGAATCAGTCCATTATATATGTTTCTTGTATGTAAGGGTTAAAAGCCTCATTAAAATCAAACAAGGCAGTTTTACACCCCCCCCCCCAGATGCTGTTGGTTTTTCCCCAGAATGTCATCTCCTATGTCTGTCAGTGATATGATCCCAGAGGTGACTGTGTGGGAAACTGACATGGAGTTTGTGACCTGCAGGTCACTTAGTGAAGGTTTTTACTTTTAGTGCTGGGGGGCCACTCGCAGCTACTTTATTGTGACGCCACGGTCACATCCGACACAGGCATCTTCATTATCATGGGGGGTTTACTCCTCTTATCCTCTCCTCTTCATTATCTATCTATCTATCTTTTTTTTTTTTTTTTTTAATACAATTTCACTAATATAAAAGTCACCGTGTGACTCAGGTGTGGTCACTCTGTGGACCTCCAGCCACTGGCCAGCTGAGGATGATGGGAACTGTAGTCCCCAACAGCTGTTGGTCTGATCAGCTGACCACCCCACCATGGAACATGAATTACATTCCCATCCCTGTGGGGTCAGTAGGGGGAGAGACTTTGTTATGACCCTCCATGGTCCATAGTGAGCAGGACATCAGATTATCTGCTTTTCACTGGGATCATCGAGGAATTCCTCAGATATTTATCACTCTCTCGTATTATTTTCCTGAACGTACTGTCATTTCCACAACACAGACACACACACAGACATACACACACACACATATACACATACACACACACAGACTCGTATATACACACACACACACATATACACACACATACACACACATAGACATACACACACATACACACACACATATACACATACACACACATAGACATACACACACATACACACACACATATACACATACACACACACAGACTCGTATATACACACACACACATATACACACACATACACACACACACATAGACATACACACACATATACACACACATATACACATACACACACACACAGACTCGTATATATATACACACACATATATACACACACACACATAGACACACACACACACACAGACATATATATACACACACACATAAACACACACACACACAGACTCATATACACACATAGACACATACCCACACACACACAGACATACACCCACATATACATATACAGACAGACACACATACACATACACACATATATACACACACACACACACATAGACACATACCAACACACACATATACACACACACACACACACACACACACACACACACACATAGACATACACCCACATATACATATACACACAGACACACATACACAGACACATATATACACACACACATAGACACATACCAACACACACATAGACACACACATACACATAGACACACATACATATACACACACAGACACATAGACACACAGACACACACGTCATGGTCTCATTACTGTCCGTGTTTCCCTCAGCTCCTGTAACAAATATCAGTCTCCTGGTCATTCCGGCCAACGGGGAAGTGGAAGAGGGTCAGGAACTGTCCTTGGTCTGCTCGGTACAGAACGGGACATTACCAATTGATATCCACTTTTATATGAGGAAGGGAAGTGACGTCCTACTGAAAAGATTCACGGTGAATCAATCCCGCTCCGCTGAGATGCAGGTGAAATCGTTCAGCAGCCAGGAAGACGGGAGCTACTACTGCACTGCGACCAATGGGGCTCGCCAGGCCTTGAGCAGCTACTCTGCCCCGGTGAAAGGTAACAGTAACAAACAGAACAATTCTATTATTATGGGCATCGGAATATTCCCAAATCTGCATCAGACTTTACTAGGAAGAGATAATAGTAAATGTGCTGTTTTTGAGCAGGCTGGGGGATGCCATTCTGTCTGTCTGTCTGTGGAGATGTGTGTGTCTGTCTGGATATATGTGTGTGTGTGTGTGTATGCCTGTGTCTATCTGTGGATACGTGTGTGTTTTGCTGATGTGTGTAGATGTAGATGTGTGTCTGTCTGTCTGTCTCTTACCGTATATATGAAGTAATATATAGCATTTGCTCAAAACTAAATCAGTAATTTTTGGGCTCCTAAATATTTTCACTTTTAACCTTGTAAAGACCAGAGGGGTGTGAAGTCATGGAAACGTAATGTGCTGTACAGCGCCCTTGTTAAGGGGTTAATCATTCAGTGGCCCCCTTACCACAGCAGTAGTCCCCTCCCCCGTACAGAAATGAGTCTTGTGCCCCCCCCCTGCTTCTCTGATTGGCCTCTGTCCTTCCTGTCCAACCTCTGTCCCTCTGTCTGTCTGTAGCCGTCCTCGCCAGGTGGAAGAAGGGACTCATCGGGACATTCGTGTTCTTTATTATTGTGGCTGCGATCGGAATTGCTGTCTATTTGTACCTGGATAAGAGGAAAAAAGGTAGATTCATTCACATAGTGACCCAGTTAAAGAGACGGTAGGAAAAACACGTCCTAGTTTAATACATTTCCACTCACAATACAACACACAGCTAAAGTGGCTCTGTTTGCTGTAAGCACTTCGGGTCTCGGAGTTCCCTCTCGGGGTCCGTACAGGAGAAGAGCTGTGTTACCAGTCCAGCAGTCTGAGCTGTAATGACATTTGAATCAAATCCTCTTCTGGCAGTGGGAATAGCCTTGCTGTATCCCAGGGGAAAAGTTCCACACTGAGGCTGATGGGTAGAGAGGGACTAGTGTCTACTGCCCCCCACACCACAGAGAACAGACTGGGGTTCCACACTGAGGCTGATGGGTAGAGAGGGAGTAGTGTCTACTGCCCCCCCACACCACAGAGAACAGACTGGGGTTCCACACTGAGGCTGATGGGTAGAGAGGGAGTAGTGTCTACTGCCCCCCCACACCACAGAGGACAGACTGGGGTTCCACACTGAGGCTGATGGGTAGAGAGGGACTAGTGTCTACTGCCCCCCCACACCACAGAGAACAGACTGGGGTTCCACACTGAGGCTGATGGGTAGAGAGGGACTAGTGTCTACTGCCCCCCCCCCCACACCACAGAGAACAGACTGGGGTCCACACTGAGGCTGATGGGTAGAGAGGGACTAGTGTCTACTGCCCCCCCCACACCACAGAGAACAGACTGGGGTTCCACACTGAGGCTGATGGGTAGAGAGGAACTAGTGTCTACTGCCCCCCCACACCACAGAGAACAGACTGGGGTTCCACACTGAGGCTGATGGGTAGAGAGGGACTAGTGTCTACTGCCCCCCCACACCACAGAGAACAGACTGGGGTTCCACACTGAGGCTGATGGGTAGAGAGGGACTAGTGTCTACTGCCCCCCCACACCACAGAGAACAGACTGGGGTTCCACACTGAGGCTGATGGGTAGAGAGGGACTAGTGCCTACTGCCCCCCCACACCACAGAGAACAGACTGGGGTTCCACACTGAGGCTGATGGGTAGAGAGGGACTAGTACCTACTGCCCCCCCACACCACAGAGAACAGACTGGGGTTCCACACTGAGGCTGATGGGTAGAGAGGAACTAGTGTCTACTGCCCCCCCACACCACAGAGAACAGACTGGGGTTCCACACTGAGGCTGATGGGTAGAGAGGGACTAGTGTCTACTGACCCCCCACACCACAGAGGACAGACTGGGGTTCCACACTGAGGCTGATGGGTAGAGAGGGACTAGTGTCTACTGCCCCCCCACACCACAGAGAACAGACTGGGGTTCCACACTGAGGCTGATGGGTAGAGAGGGACTAGTGTCTACTGCCCCCCCACACCACCGAGAACAGACTGGGGTTCCACACTGAGGCTGATGGGTAGAGAGGGACTAGTGTCTACTGCCCCCCCCACACCACAGAGAACAGACTGGGGTTCCACACTGAGGCTGATGGGTAGAGAGGGACTAGTGTCTACTGCCCTCCCCCCACACCACAGAGAACAGACTGGGGTTCCACACTGAGGCTGATGGGTAGAGAGGGACTAGTGTCTACTGCCCCCCCCACACCACAGAGAACAGACTGGGGTTCCACACTGAGGCTGATGGGTAGAGAGGGACTAGTGTCTACTGCCCCCCCACACCACAGAGAACAGACTGGGGTTCCACACTGAGGCTGATGGGTAGAGAGGGACTAGTGCCTACTGCCCCCCCACACCACAGAGAACAGACTGGGGTTCCACACTGAGGCTGATGGGTAGAGAGGGACTAGTGTCTACTGCCCCCCCACACCACAGAGAACAGACTGGGGTTCCACACTGAGGCTGATGGGTAGAGAGGGACTAGTGTCTACTGCCCCCCCACACCACAGAGAACAGACTGGGGTTCCACACTGAGGCTGATGGGTAGAGAGGAACTAGGTGCTACTGCCCCCCCACACCACAGAGAACAGACTGGGGTTCCACACTGAGGCTGATGGGTAGAGAGGGACTAGTGTCTACTGCCCCCCCACACCACAGAGAACAGACTGGGGTTCCACACTGAGGCTGATGGGTAGAGAGGGACTAGTGTCTACTGCCCCCCCCCCACACCACAGAGAACAGACTGGGGTTCCACACTGAGGCTGATGGGTAGAGAGGGACTAGTGCCTACTGCCCCCCCACACCACAGAGAACAGACTGGGGTTCCACACTGAGGCTGATGGGTAGAGAGGAACTAGTGCCTACTGCCCCCCCACACCACAGAGACCAGACTGGGGTTCCACACTGAGGCTGATGGGTAGAGAGGGACTAGTGTCTACTGCCCCCCCACACCACAGAGAACAGACTGGGGTTCCACACTGAGGCTGATGGGTAGAGAGGGACTAGTGCCTACTGCCCCCCCACACCACAGAGAACAGACTGGGGTTCCACACTGAGGCTGATGGGTAGAGAGGGACTAGTGTCTACTGCCCCCCCACACCACAGAGAACAGACTGGGGTTCCACACTGAGGCTGATGGGTAGAGAGGAACTAGTGTCTACTGCCCCCCCACACCACAGAGAACAGACTGGGGTTCCACACTGAGGCTGATGGGTAGAGAGGGACTAGTGTCTACTGCCCCCCACACCACAGAGAACAGACTGGGGTTCCACACTGAGGCTGATGGGTAGAGAGGAACTAGTGTCTACTGACCCCCCACACCACAGAGGACAGACTGGGGTTCCACACTGAGGCTGATGGGTAGAGAGGGACTAGTGTCTACTGCCCCCCACACCACAGAGGACAGACTGGGGTTCCACACTGAGGCTGATGGGTAGAGAGGGACTAGTGTCTACTGCCCCCCCACACCACAGAGAACAGACTGGGGTTCCACACTGAGGCTGATGGGTAGAGAGGAACTAGTGTCTACTGCCCCCCCACACCACAGAGAACAGACTGGGGTTCCACACTGAGGCTGATGGGTAGAGAGGAACTAGTGTCTACTGCCCCCCCACACCACAGAGACCAGACTGGGGTTCCTCACTGAGGCTGATGGGTAGAGAGGGACTAGTGTCTACTGCCCCCCCCCCACACCACAGAGAACAGACTGGGGTTCCACACTGAGGCTGATGGGTAGAGAGGGACTAGTGTCTACTGCCCCCCCCCCCCCACACACCACAGAGAACAGACTGGGGTTCCACACTGAGGCTGATGGGTAGAGAGGGACTAGTGTCTACTGCCCCCCCCCACACCACAGAGAACAGACTGGGGTTCCACACTGAGGCTGATGGGTAGAGAGGGACTAGTGCCTACTGCCCCCCCACACCACAGAGGACAGACTGGGGTTCCACACTGAGGCTGATGGGTAGAGAGGGACTAGTGTCTACTGCCCCCCCAAACCACAGAGAACAGACTGGGGTTCCACACTGAGGCTGATGGGTAGAGAGGGACTAGTGTCTACTGCCCCCCCACACCACAGAGAACAGACTGGGGTTCCACACTGAGGCTGATGGGTAGAGAGGGACTAGTGTCTACTGCCCCCCCCACACCACAGAGAACAGACTGGGGTTCCACACTGAGGCTGATGGGTAGAGAGGGACTAGTGTCTACTGCCCCCCCCCACCACAGAGAACAGACTGGGGTTCCACACTGAGGCTGATGGGTAGAGAGGGACTAGTGTCTACTGCCCCCCCCACACCACAGAGAACAGACTGGGGTTCCACACTGAGGCTGATGGGTAGAGAGGGACTAGTGTCTACTGCCCCCCCCCACACCACAGAGAACAGACTGGGGTTCCACACTGAGGCTGATGGGTAGAGAGGGACTAGTGTCTACTGCCCCCCCCCCACCACAGAGAACAGACTGGGGTTCCACACTGAGGCTGATGGGTAGAGAGGGACTAGTGTCTACTGCCCCCCCCCACACCACAGAGAACAGACTGGGGTTCCACACTGAGGCTGATGGGTAGAGAGGGACTAGTGTCTACTGCCCCCCCCCCACACCACAGAGAACAGACTGGGGTTCCACACTGAGGCTGATGGGTAGAGAGGACTAGTGTCTACTGCAACCCCCCCCCCACACCACAGAGAACAGACTGGGGTTCCACACTGAGGCTGATGGGTAGAGAGGGACTAGTGTCTACTGCACCCCCCCCACACCACAGAGAACAGACTGGGGTTCCACACTGAGGCTGATGGGTAGAGAGGGACTAGTGTCTACTGCAACCCCCCCCACACCACAGAGGACAGACTGGGGTTCCACACTGAGGCTGATGGGTAGAGAGGGACTAGTGTCTACTGCCCCCCCCCCACACCACAGAGACCAGACTGGGGTTCCACACTGAGGCTGATGGGTAGAGAGGGACTAGTGTCTACTGCCCCCCCCCCACACCACAGAGAACAGACTGGGGTTCCACACTGAGGCTGATGGGTAGAGAGGGACTAGTGTCTACTGCCCCCCCCCACACCACAGAGAACAGACTGGGGTTCCACACTGAGGCTGATGGGTAGAGAGGGACTAGTGTCTACTGCCCCCCCCCACACCACAGAGAACAGACTGGGGTTCCACACTGAGGCTGATGGGTAGAGAGGGACTAGTGTCTACTGCCCCCCCCCACACCACAGAGAACAGACTGGGGTTCCACACTGAGGCTGATGGGTAGAGAGGGACTAGTGTCTACTGCCCCCCCCCACACCACAGAGAACAGACTGGGGTTCCACACTGAGGCTGATGGGTAGAGAGGGACTAGTGTCTACTGCCCCCCCCCACACCACAGAGAACAGACTGGGGTTCCACACTGAGGCTGATGGGTAGAGAGGGACTAGTGTCTACTGCCCCCCCCACACCACAGAGAACAGACTGGGGTTCCACACTGAGGCTGATGGGTAGAGAGGGACTAGTGTCTACTGCCCCCCCACACCACAGAGAACAGACTGGGGTTCCACACTGAGGCTGATGGGTAGAGAGGGACTAGTGTCTACTGCCCCCCCACACCACAGAGAACAGACTGGGGTTCCACACTGAGGCTGATGGGTAGAGAGGGACTAGTGTCTACTGCCCCCCCACACCACAGAGAACAGACTGGGGTTCCACACTGAGGCTGATGGGTAGAGAGGGACTAGTGTCTACTGCCCCCCCACACCACAGAGGACAGACTGGGGTTCCACACTGAGGCTGATGGGTAGTGTCTACTGCCCCCCACACCACAGAGAACAGACTGGGGTTCCACACTGAGGCTGATGGGTAGAGAGGGACTAGTGTCTACTGCTCCCCCACACCACAGAGAACAGACTGGGGTTCCACACTGAGGCTGATGGGTAGAGAGGGACTAGTGCCTACTGCCCCCCACACCACAGAGGACAGACTGGGGTTCCACACTGAGGCTGATGGGTAGAGAGGAACTAGTGTCTACTGCCCCCCACACCACAGAGAACAGACTGGGGTTCCACACTGAGGCTGATGGGTAGAGAGGGACTAGTGTCTACTGCCCCCCCCACACCACAGAGGACAGACTGGGGTTCCACACTGAGCTGATGGGTAGAGAGGGACTAGTGTCTACTGCCCCCCCACACCACAGAGAACAGACTGGGGTTCCACACTGAGGCTGATGAGTAGAGAGGGACTAGTGTCTACTGCCCCCCACACCACAGAGACCAGACTGGGGTTCCACACTGAGGCTGATGGGTAGAGAGGGACTAGTGTCTACTGCCCCCCCACACCACAGAGAACAGACTGGGGTTCCACACTGAGGCTGATGGGTAGAGAGGGACTAGTGTCTACTGCCCCCCCACACCACAGAGAACAGACTGGGGTTCCACACTGAGGCTGATGGGTAGAGAGGGACTAGTGTCTACTGCCCCCCCACACCACAGAGAACAGACTGGGTTCCACACTGAGGCTGATGGGTAGAGAGGGACTAGTGTCTACTGCCCCCCCACACCACAGAGAACAGACTGGGGTTCCACACTGAGGCTGATGGGTAGAGAGGGACTAGTGTCTACTGCCCCCCCCCCACACCACAGAGAACAGACTGGGTTCCACACTGAGGCTGATGGGTAGAGAGGGACTAGTGTCTACTGCCCCCCCACACCACAGAGAACAGACTGGGGTTCCACACTGAGGCTGATGGGTAGAGAGGGACTAGTGTCTACTGCCCCCCACACCACAGAGGACAGACTGGGTTCCACACTGAGGCTGATGGGTAGAGAGGGACACTAGTGTCTACTGCCCCCCCACACCACAGAGAACAGACTGGGGTTCCACACTGAGGCTGATGGGTAGAGAGGGACTAGTGTCTACTGCCCCCCCACACCACAGAGAACAGACTGGGGTTCCACACTGAGGCTGATGGGTAGAGAGGAACTAGTGTCTACTGCCCCCCCCCACACCACAGAGAACAGACTGGGGTTCCACACTGAGGCTGATGGGTAGAGAGGGACTAGTGTCTACTGCCCCCCCACACCACAGAGAACAGACTGGGGTTCCACACTGAGGCTGATGGGTAGAGAGGGACTAGTGTCTACTGCCCCCCACACCACAGAGAACAGACTGGGGTTCCACACTGAGGCTGATGGGTAGAGAGGGACTAGTGTCTACTCCCCCCCCCCACACCACAGAGGACAGACTGGGGTTCCACACTGAGGCTGATGGGTAGAGGGGGACTAGTGTCTACTGCCCCCCCACACCACAGAGAACAGACTGGGGTTCCACACTGAGGCTGATGGGTAGAGAGGGACTAGTGTCTACTGCCCCCCCACACCACAGAGAACAGACTGGGGTTCCACACTGAGGCTGATGGGTAGAGAGGGACTAGTGTCTACTGCCCCCCCACACCACAGAGAACAGACTGGGGTTCCACACTGAGGCTGATGGGTAGAGAGGGACTAGTGTCTACTGCCCCCCCACACCACAGAGAACAGACTGGGGTTCCACACTGAGGCTGATGGGTAGAGAGGGACTAGTGTCTACTGCCCCCCCCCACACCACAGAGAACAGACTGGGGTTCCACACTGAGGCTGATGGGTAGAGAGGGAGTAGTGTCTACTGCCCCCCCACACCACAGAGACCAGACTGGGGTTCCACACTGAGGCTGATGGGTAGAGAGGGACTAGTGTCTACTGCCCCCCCCCACACCACAGAGGACAGACTGGGGTTCCACACTGAGGCTGATGGGTAGAGAGGGACTAGTGTCTACTACCCCCCCACACCACAGAGAACAGACTGGGGTTCCACACTGAGGCTGATGGGTAGAGAGGGACTAGTGTCTACTGCCCCCCCACACCACAGAGGACAGACTGGGGTTCCACACTGAGGCTGATGGGTAGAGAGGGACTAGTGCCTACTGCCCCCCCACACCACAGAGAACAGACTGGGGTTCCACACTGAGGCTGATGGGTAGAGAGGGACTAGTGTCTACTGCCCCCCCCCCACCACAGAGAACAGACTGGGGTTCCACACTGAGGCTGATGGGTAGAGAGGGACTAGTGTCTACTGCCCCCCCACACCACAGAGAACAGACTGGGGTTCCACACTGAGGCTGATGGGTAGAGAGGGACTAGTGTCTACTGCCCCCCACACCACAGAGGACAGACTGGGGTTCCACACTGAGGCTGATGGGTAGAGAGGGACTAGTGCCTACTGCCCCCCCACACCACAGAGAACAGACTGGGTTCCACACTGAGGCTGATGGGTAGAGAGGGACTAGTGTCTACTGCCCCCCACACCACAGAGAACAGACTGGGGTTCCACACTGAGGCTGATGGGTAGAGAGGGACTAGTGTCTACTGCCCCCCACACCACAGAGGACAGACTGGGGTTCCACACTGAGGCTGATGGGTAGAGAGGGACTAGTGCCTACTGCCCCCCCCCACACCACAGAGAACAGACTGGGGTTCCACACTGAGGCTGATGGGTAGAGAGGGACTAGTGTCTACTGCCCCCCCACACCACAGAGAACAGACTGGGGTTCCACACTGAGGCTGATGGGTAGAGAGGGACTAGTGTCTACTGCCCCCCCCACACCACAGAGAACAGACTGGGGTTCCACACTGAGGCTGATGGGTAGAGAGGAACTAGTGTCTACTGCCCCCCCACACCACAGAGAACAGACTGGGGTTCCACACTGAGGCTGATGGGTAGAGAGGGACTAGTGTCTACTGCCCCCCCACACCACAGAGAACAGACTGGGGTTCCACACTGAGGCTGATGGGTAGAGAGGGACTAGTGTCTACTGCCCCCCCCCACACCACAGAGACCAGACTGGGGTTCCACACTGAGGCTGATGGGTAGAGAGGGACTAGTGTCTACTGCCCCCCCACACCACAGAGAACAGACTGGGGTTCCACACTGAGGCTGATGGGTAGAGAGGGACTAGTGTCTACTGCCCCCCACACCACAGAGAACAGACTGGGTTCCACACTGAGGCTGATGGGTAGAGAGGGAGTAGTGTCTACTGCCCCCCCACACCACAGAGGACAGACTGGGGTTCCACACTGAGGCTGATGGGTAGAGAGGGACTAGTGTCTACTGACCCCCCACACCACAGAGAACAGACTGGGGTTCCACACTGACGCTGATGGGTAGAGAGGGACTAGTGTCTACTGCCCCCCCACACCACAGAGAACAGACTGGGGTTCCACACTGAGGCTGATGGGTAGAGAGGAACTAGTGTCTACTGCCCCCCCACACCACAGAGAACAGACTGGGTTCCACACTGAGGCTGATGGGTAGAGAGGGACTAGTGTCTACTGCCCCCCCACACCACAGAGAACAGACTGGGGTTCCACACTGAGGCTGATGGGTAGAGAGGGACTAGTGTCTACTGCCCCCCCACACCACAGAGAACAGACTGGGGTTCCACACTGAGGCTGATGGGTAGAGAGGGACTAGTGCCTACTGCCCCCCCACACCACAGAGAACAGACTGGGGTTCCACACTGAGGCTGATGGGTAGAGAGGGACTAGTACTACTGCCCCCCCACACCACAGAGAACAGACTGGGGTTCCACACTGAGGCTGATGGGTAGAGAGGACTAGTGTCTACTGCCCCCCCACACCACAGAGAACAGACTGGGGTTCCACACTGAGGCTGATGGGTAGAGAGGGACTAGTGTCTACTGACCCCCCACACCACAGAGGACAGACTGGGGTTCCACACTGAGGCTGATGGGTAGAGAGGGACTAGTGTCTACTGCCCCCCCACACCACAGAGAACAGACTGGGGTTCCACACTGAGGCTGATGGGTAGAGAGGGACTAGTGTCTACTGCCCCCCCACACCACAGAGAACAGACTGGGGTTCCACACTGAGGCTGATGGGTAGAGAGGGACTAGTGTCTACTGCCCCCCCACACCACAGAGAACAGACTGGGGTTCCACACTGAGGCTGATGGGTAGAGAGGGACTAGTGTCTACTGCCCCCCCCACACCACAGAGAACAGACTGGGGTTCCACACTGAGGCTGATGGGTAGAGAGGGACTAGTGTCTACTGCCCCCCCACACCACAGAGAACAGACTGGGGTTCCACACTGAGGCTTGATGGGTAGAGAGGGACTAGTGTCTACTGCCCCCCCCACACCACAGAGAACAGACTGGGGTTCCACACTGAGGCTGATGGGTAGAGAGGGACTAGTGTCTACTGCCCCCCCACACCACAGAGAACAGACTGGGGTTCCACACTGAGGCTGATGGGTAGAGAGGGACTAGTGTCTACTGCCCCCCCACACCACAGAGAACAGACTGGGGTTCCACACTGAGGCTGATGGGTAGAGAGGGACTAGTGTCTACTGCCCCCCCACACCACAGAGAACAGACTGGGGTTCCACACTGAGGCTGATGGGTAGAGAGGAACTAGTGTCTACTGCCCCCCCACACCACAGAGAACAGACTGGGGTTCCACACTGAGGCTGATGGGTAGAGAGGGACTAGTGTCTACTGCCCCCCACACCACAGAGAACAGACTGGGGTTCCACACTGAGGCTGATGGGTAGAGAGGGACTAGTGTCTACTGCCCCCCCCCCACACCACAGAGAACAGACTGGGGTTCCACACTGAGGCTGATGGGTAGAGAGGGACTAGTGCTACTGCCCCCCCACACCACAGAGAACAGACTGGGGTTCCACACTGAGGCTGATGGGTAGAGAGGACTAGTGCCTACTGCCCCCCCACACCACAGAGACAGACTGGGGTTCCACACTGAGGCTGATGGGTAGAGAGGGACTAGTGTCTACTGCCCCCCCACACCACAGAGAACAGACTGGGGTTCCACACTGAGGCTGATGGGTAGAGAGGGACTAGTGCCTACTGCCCCCCCACACCACAGAGAACAGACTGGGGTTCCACACTGAGGCTGATGGGTAGAGAGGGACTAGTGTCTACTGCCCCCCCACACCACAGAGAACAGACTGGGGTTCCACACTGAGGCTGATGGGTAGAGAGGAACTAGTGTCTACTGCCCCCCCACACCACAGAGAACAGACTGGGGTTCCACACTGAGGCTGATGGGTAGAGAGGAACTAGTGTCTACTGCCCCCCCACACCACAGAGGACAGACTGGGGTTCCACACTGAGGCTGATGGGTAGAGAGGAACTAGTGTCTACTGACCCCCCACACCACAGAGGACAGACTGGGGTTCCACACTGAGGCTGATGGGTAGAGAGGGACTAGTGTCTACTGCCCCCCCACACCACAGAGGACAGACTGGGGTTCCACACTGAGGCTGATGGGTAGAGAGGGACTAGTGTCTACTGCCCCCCCACACCACAGAGAACAGACTGGGGTTCCACACTGAGGCTGATGGGTAGAGAGGAACTAGTGTCTACTGCCCCCCCACACCACAGAGAACAGACTGGGGTTCCACACTGAGGCTGATGGGTAGAGAGGAACTAGTGTCTACTGCCCCCCCCACACCACAGAGACCAGACTGGGGTTCCACACTGAGGCTGATGGGTAGAGAGGGACTAGTGTCTACTGCCCCCCCCCCCACACACCACAGAGAACAGACTGGGGTTCCACACTGAGGCTGATGGGTAGAGAGGGACTAGTGTCTACTGCCCCCCCCCACACCACAGAGAACAGACTGGGGTTCCACACTGAGGCTGATGGGTAGAGAGGGACTAGTGCCTACTGCCCCCCCACACCACAGAGACAGACTGGGGTTCCACACTGAGGCTGATGGGTAGAGAGGGACTAGTGTCTACTGCCCCCCCACACCACAGAGAACAGACTGGGGTTCCACACTGAGGCTGATGGGTAGAGAGGGACTAGTGTCTACTGCCCCCCCACACCACAGAGAACAGACTGGGGTTCCACACTGAGGCTGATGGGTAGAGAGGGACTAGTGTCTACTGCCCCCCACACCACAGAGAACAGACTGGGGTTCCACACTGAGGCTGATGGGTAGAGAGGGACTAGTGTCTACTGCCCCCCCACACCACAGAGAACAGACTGGGGTTCCACACTGAGGCTGATGGGTAGAGAGGGACTAGTGTCTACTGCCCCCCCACACCACAGAGAACAGACTGGGGTTCCACACTGAGGCTGATGGGTAGAGAGGGACTAGTGTCTACTGCCCCCCCACACCACAGAGAACAGACTGGGGTTCCACACTGAGGCTGATGGGTAGAGAGGGACTAGTGTCTACTGCCCCCCCACACCACAGAGAACAGACTGGGGTTCCACACTGAGGCTGATGGGTAGAGAGGGACTAGTGTCTACTGCCCCCCCCCACCACAGAGAACAGACTGGGGTTCCACACTGAGGCTGATGGGTAGAGAGGGACTAGTGTCTACTGCCCCCCCCCCACACCACAGAGAACAGACTGGGGTTCCACACTGAGGCTGATGGGTAGAGAGGAACTAGTGTCTACTGCACCCCCCCCACACCACAGAGAACAGACTGGGGTTCCACACTGAGCTGATGGGTAGAGAGGGACTAGTGTCTACTGCAACCCCCCCACACCACAGAGAACAGACTGGGTTCCACACTGAGGCTGATGGGTAGAGAGGGACTAGTGTGCTACTGCACCCCCCCACACCACAGAGGACAGACTGGGGTTCCACACTGAGGCTGATGGGTAGAGAGGGACTAGTGTCTACTGCCCCCCCCACACCACAGAGACCAGACTGGGGTTCCACACTGAGGCTGATGGGTAGAGAGGGACTAGTGTCTACTGCCCCCCCCCCACACCACAGAGACCAGACTGGGGTTCCACACTGAGGCTGATGGGTAGAGAGGGACTAGTGTCTACTGCACCCCCCACACCACAGAGAACAGACTGGGGTTCCACACTGAGGCTGATGGGTAGAGAGGGACTAGTGTCTACTGCCCCCCCCCCACACCACAGAGAACAGACTGGGGTTCCACACTGAGGCTGATGGGTAGAGAGGGACTAGTGTCTACTGCCCCCCCCCACACCACAGAGACCAGACTGGGGTTCCACACTGAGGCTGATGGGTAGAGAGGGACTAGTGTCTACTGCACCCCCCCACACCACAGAGAACAGACTGGGGTTCCACACTGAGGCTGATGGGTAGAGAGGGACTAGTGTCTACTGCCCCCCCCCCACACCACAGAGAACAGACTGGGGTTCCACACTGAGGCTGATGGGTAGAGAGGGACTAGTGTCTACTGCCCCCCCACACCACAGAGAACAGACTGGGGTTCCACACTGAGGCTGATGGGTAGAGAGGGACTAGTGTCTACTGCCCCCCCACACCACAGAGAACAGACTGGGGTTCCACACTGAGGCTGATGGGTAGAGAGGGACTAGTGTCTACTGCCCCCCCACACCACAGAGAACAGACTGGGTTCCACACTGAGGCTGATGGGTAGAGAGGGACTAGTGTCTACTGCCCCCCCACACCACAGAGAACAGACTGGGGTTCCACACTGAGGCTGATGGGTAGAGAGGGACTAGTGTCTACTGCCCCCCCACACCACAGAGACAGACTGGGGTTCCACACTGAGGCTGATGGGTAGAGAGGGACTAGTGTCTACTGCCCCCCCACACCACAGAGAACAGACTGGGGTTCCACACTGAGGCTGATGGGTAGAGAGGGACTAGTGTCTACTGCCTCCCCCACACCACAGAGAACAGACTGGGGTTCCACACTGAGGCTGATGGGTAGAGAGGGACTAGTGTCTACTGCCCCCCACACCACAGAGGACAGACTGGGGTTCCACACTGAGGCTGATGGGTAGAGAGGGACTAGTGTCTACTGCCCCCCCACACCACAGAGAACAGACTGGGGTTCCACACTGAGGCTGATGGTAGAGAGGGACTAGTGTCTACTGCCCCCCCCACACCACAGAGGACAGACTGGGGTTCCACACTGAGCTGATGGGTAGAGAGGGACTAGTGTCTACTGCCCCCCCACACCACAGAGAACAGACTGGGGTTCCACACTGAGGCTGATGAGTAGAGAGGGACTAGTGTCTACTGCCCCCCCACACCACAGAGACAGACTGGGGTTCCACACTGAGGCTGATGGTAGAGAGGGACTAGTGTCTACTGCCCCCCACACCACAGAGAACAGACTGGGGTTCCACACTGAGGCTGATGGGTAGAGAGGGACTAGTGTCTACTGCCCCCCCACACCACAGAGAACAGACTGGGGTTCCACACTGAGGCTGATGGGTAGAGAGGGACTAGTGTCTACTGCCCCCCCACACCACAGAGAACAGACTGGGGTTCCACACTGAGGCTGATGGGTAGAGAGGGACTAGTGTCTACTGCCCCCCCACACCACAGAGAACAGACTGGGGTTCCACACTGAGGCTGATGGGTAGAGAGGGACTAGTGTCTACTGCCCCCCCCCACACCACAGAGACAGACTGGGGTTCCACACTGAGGCTGATGGGTAGAGAGGGACTAGTGTCTACTGCCCCCCACACCACAGAGAACAGACTGGGGTTCCACACTGAGGCTGATGGGTAGAGAGGGACTAGTGTCTACTGCCCCCCCACACCACAGAGGACAGACTGGGGTTCCACACTGAGGCTGATGGGTAGAGAGGGACTAGTGTCTACTGCCCCCCCCACACCACAGAGAACAGACTGGGGTTCCACACTGAGGCTGATGGGTAGAGAGGGACTAGTGTCTACTGCCCCCCCACACCACAGAGAACAGACTGGGTTCCACACTGAGGCTGATGGGTAGAGAGGGACTAGTGTCTACTGCCCCCCCCACACCACAGAGAACAGACTGGGGTTCCACACTGAGGCTGATGGGTAGAGAGGGACTAGTGTCTACTGCCCCCCCACACCACAGAGAACAGACTGGGGTTCCACACTGAGGCTGATGGGTAGAGAGGGACTAGTGTCTACTGCCCCCCCACACCACAGAGAACAGACTGGGGTTCCACACTGAGGCTGATGGGTAGAGAGGGACTAGTGTCTACTCCCCCCCCCACACCACAGAGACAGACTGGGGTTCCACACTGAGGCTGATGGGTAGAGGGGGACTAGTGTCTACTGCCCCCCCACACCACAGAGAACAGACTGGGGTTCCACACTGAGGCTGATGGGTAGAGAGGGACTAGTGTCTACTGCCCCCCCACACCACAGAGAACAGACTGGGGTTCCACACTGAGGCTGATGGGTAGAGAGGGACTAGTGTCTACTGCCCCCCCACACCACAGAGAACAGACTGGGGTTCCACACTGAGGCTGATGGGTAGAGAGGGACTAGTGTCTACTGCCCCCCCACACCACAGAGAACAGACTGGGGTTCCACACTGAGGCTGATGGGTAGAGAGGGACTAGTGTCTACTGCCCCCCCCACACCACAGAGAACAGACTGGGGTTCCACACTGAGGCTGATGGGTAGAGAGGGACGTAGTGTCTACTGCCCCCCCACACCACAGAGAACAGACTGGGGTTCCACACTGAGGCTGATGGGTAGAGAGGGACTAGTGTCTACTGCCCCCCCCCACACCACAGAGGACAGACTGGGGTTCCACACTGAGGCTGATGGGTAGAGAGGGACTAGTGCCTACTGCCCCCCCACACCACAGAGAACAGACTGGGGTTCCACACTGAGGCTGATGGGTAGAGAGGGACTAGTGTCTACTGCCCCCCACACCACAGAGAACAGACTGGGGTTCCACACTGAGGCTGATGGGTAGAGAGGGACTAGTGCTACTGCCCCCCCCACACCACAGAGAACAGACTGGGGTTCCACACTGAGGCTGATGGGTAGAGAGGGACTAGTGTCTACTGCCCCCCCACACCACAGAGAACAGACTGGGGTTCCACACTGAGGCTGATGGGTAGAGAGGGACTAGTGTCTACTGCCCCCCCACACCACAGAGAACAGACTGGGGTTCCACACTGAGGCTGATGGGTAGAGAGGGACTAGTGTCTACTGCCCCCCCCCACACCACAGAGAACAGACTGGGGTTCCACACTGAGGCTGATGGGTAGAGAGGGACTAGTGTCTACTGCCCCCCCACACCACAGAGAACAGACTGGTGGTCCACACTGAGGCTGATGGGTAGAGAGGGACTAGTGTCTACTGCCCCCCCACACCACAGAGAACAGACTGGGGTTCCACACTGAGGCTGATGGGTAGAGAGGACTAGTGTCTACTGCCCCCCCACACCACAGAGAACAGACTGGGGTTCCACACTGAGGCTGATGGGTAGAGAGGGACTAGTGTCTACTGCCCCCCCACACCACAGAGAACAGACTGGGGTTCCACACTGAGGCTGATGGGTAGAGAGGGACTAGTGTCTACTGCCCCCCCCCACACCACAGAGAACAGACTGGGGTTCCACACTGAGGCTGATGGGTAGAGAGGGACTAGTGTCTACTGCCCCCCCACACCACAGAGAACAGACTGGGGTTCCACACTGAGGCTGATGGGTAGAGAGGGACTAGTGTCTACTGCCCCCCCACACCACAGAGAACAGACTGGGGTTCCACACTGAGGCTGATGGGTAGAGAGGGACTAGTGTCTACTGCCCCCCCACACCACAGAGAACAGACTGGGGTTCCACACTGAGGCTGATGGGTAGAGAGGGACTAGTGTCTACTGCCCCCCCCACACCACAGAGAACAGACTGGGGTTCCACACTGAGGCTGATGGGTAGAGAGGGACTAGTGTCTACTGCCCCCCCCACACCACAGAGACCAGACTGGGGTTCCACACTGAGGCTGATGGGTAGAGAGGGACTAGTGTCTACTGCCCCCCCACACCACAGAGAACAGACTGGGGTTCCACACTGAGGCTGATGGGTAGAGAGGGACTAGTGTCTACTGCCCCCCCACACCACAGAGAACAGACTGGGGTTCCACACTGAGGCTGATGGGTAGAGAGGGACTAGTGTCTACTGCCCCCCCACACCACAGAGAACAGACTGGGGTTCCACACTGAGGCTGATGGGTAGAGAGGGACTAGTGTCTACTGCCCCCCCACACCACAGAGAACAGACTGGGGTTCCACACTGAGGCTGATGGGTAGAGAGGGACTAGTGTCTACTGCCCCCCCACACCACAGAGAACAGACTGGGTTCCACACTGAGGCTGATGGGTAGAGAGGGAACTAGTGTCTACTGCCCCCCCACACCACA
>CM074727.1:1352976-1465637 GCA_037306005.1 Rhinophrynus dorsalis | reverse complement strand
AGACTGGGGTTCCACACTGAGGCTGATGGGTAGAGAGGAACTAGTGTCTACTGCCCCCCCACACCACAGAGACCAGACTGGGGTTCCACACTGAGGCTGATGGGTAGAGAGGGACTAGTGTCTACTGCCCCCCCCCACACCACAGAGAACAGACTGGTGTTCCACACTGAGGCTGATGGGTAGAGAGGGACTAGTGTCTACTGCCCCCCCCACACCACAGAGTACAGACTGAGGTTCCACACTGAGGCTGATGGGTAGAGAGGGGACTAGTGTCTACTGCCCCCCCCCCCCCACACCACAGAGAACAGACTGGGGTTCCACACTGAGGCTGATGGGTAGAGAGGGACTAGTGTCTACTGCCCCCCCACACCACAGAGGACAGACTGGGGTTCCACACTGAGGCTGATGGGTAGAGAGGGACTAGTGTCTACTGCCCTCCCACACCACAGAGAAACAGACTGGGGTTGACTGGGGTTCCACACTGAGGCTGATGGGTAGAGAGGGACTAGTGTCTACTGCCCCCCCACACCACAGAGGACAGACTGGGTCTCCCCGAGGTACGTCTTCTGACAACCAATTTAACCCCAGGAAATGCAGTCTGACCCTGACCATGGAGGGGAGCGTGGTAGTAACCAGAGGACTTAAGGGGTTAATAGAGTGCAGCCTTATCTATAAGGGAGAATACAGTCAGTCACAGGATTCATATCTCCTTCCCAACATCTGAATTTATTATTATTTTCTTTCTGTTTGCAGGCAGTGAAATAACATCAGACGTGACCAGGTACGTGACAATACAGTATCCCGTCCCCTTATCCTCCTTATATCGACTCGCGTGGGATGTGTAATGCATTTCCTCCTTACTTTTTCCACTTTACGTTACACTTATGTCCCATTGTTGCGGGGGAATATCCCCAAATATGGTTTTTCCGTGCACGAGCCAAATGCATGTTCCTTACCCCCTTGGCTCATGCTAAGAGAAAAGGGTATATATATTGAGTGACAGGACCCCTATGGTCAGTAGCGGACAGACCAGGTCATCTGACACTCTAACTGACCAAGTCTGGCTGGTATGTGAATGTTCTATTATGACAAGCAATACTTTATAATGACCTCACACTCTGCTAGTTGGGTTTTGTAATGTAATGTAACTTGTTTTATTGTGTTATTGTGTTCTTACCTGCTTGATATCTTTTAGCTAGCCAATAAACATTTGCATAATACATATATAGACTCTGTAATCCTTTTTATTGTCTTTATATTACTTGTATAAAGCCAGTCTACAGAAATAACTGAGATATTACACACCCATATTTAGAATAGGGAATAATTATATCTCATAACACTCTCTGGGACAAGAGGAGAAGCCACACTTAGCGCTATTTTAGCACTATTTTCCCTCTGTCACACCATTGTCTCAATGTAATTATTCTCCTATTATAATCCACCCCCTTTCATCTACCTTCCAGAACAACAAACGCCACCAATTCAAACCACGAGAAGCCGGCCGTGGAAATAAAGAGCGAGGAGGAACTGCTATTGGGTGAGTGTGCTTCTCAGGGCACAAGTAGTAACCCTTTGAGTGCTGTGATATACGGACACCCTGCTTGTAAAATTTCCCCAAAAATTATCTGTAATCGGCATCCATTGGGTGTCAATCTGCTGGTCTGTCTGTCCATTTACTCAGTATACTGTTTGACCAATGCACATTTTTTACTGACCCTTCCTCTCAGTTCCAGGGAGTGTCCAGACAGAGAATGAGAACCACGTGGTGAAGTCACTGGAAGAGACACAGGGTAATAATGATTGTTGGAGTCATATTTGGCCTTCTCTTTCATTCTCTGCATCCAAAATCTTACCAGATTCTGCCTCCTTCATTTCAGAAACATCTCACTCATCTGTCAGTTTCTCGCACAAAATACATCCAAAATCCTAATGTATGCCCTCATCATCTCCTGTCTCAGTTATTGCAACCCTCTCCTAACTGGCCTTCCACTTTCCCAGCTCTCCTTTCTTCAGTCAGTTCCAGATGCTTCTGCCTGGTTAATCTTCCTCACTCACCATCTGGTAACACCGCTTCCCTCTGTCAGTCCACGGTCTGGCTGCCTGTTCATTCAACAATCAAATTAAAAATTCTGATTCTAACTACAAAGCACTAAAATACACCCCCAACCTTTCCCTCCACTGTGACCAATGACCTGCACCTCTTGTCTTCTCCAGTTACCAAATCTTGTTCCTGTCTACGAGACTTGTACAGTTCTGCCCCACCCTTTGGACTCGCTGCTTCGCCCTGTCAGACTCTACCTGACCTGCAGACATTTTAAATTGTCCCTCAGATCCCATATTAACAGCCTCACGTCCCTTACCAACAGCCTCACATCCCTTACCAACAGCCTCACGTCCCTTACCAACAGCCTCACGTCCCTTACCAACAGCCTCACGTCCCTTACCAACAGCCTCACGTCCCTTACCAACAGCCTCACGTCCCATACCAACTGCCTCACGTCCCATACCAACTGCCTCACGTCCCATACAACTGCCTCACGTCCCATACCAACTGCTCACGTCCCATACCAACTGCCTCACGTCCCATACCAACAGCCTCATAATCTCCTCCACATGTAACAGGATGATGCTTCTTTGTAACATTATTCCTTTCCCATACTATACTGTTGGTGGATGGACCTCATTTCTCCCTCTGGGAACTGGCCCTTTTACTTTTCCCATTTCATCCCAGTCACACTCTTCTCTCTTCACCCCTCAGATTCCCTCCAGCTGAATGTAGTGACCTGCAGATCCTTATAACACTTTCGTCCCCCTCTCACAATCTGTGGTTGGCCCACTCGGCACAACCTCACATTTACACCTTTATCAATCCCTCAGGAGGCCCAGGACTGGAGGGTAGTGCACATTTTCCCTTTCATTTTAACTTCACATCAGAACTGATTGTCTCCCACTTATTAATGTCTATAAAACCCCTGGGGGTGGCTCTTATATGGGGGAATTGCCCTTTTACAACGAATGGCCCAGCGCGTTTCACATTGATGCTAATGGGAGCGCTGTACTGTGGGACCATCAAGGGCAGCCACTCTACACAGGGAAAGCTATGGGGTTGAAGGCAAATGGAATCTGTTGGGGGGAATTAAATATTTGGATTTGGTGGAAATTTAAGATATTATCTGATTTTTAAAAAAATATTTTCTGTAAATTATATTGAGCAGAACCATTGACTCCTTTTATTTTTTTTTATTGAGCCGTCTTTGTATTCTGTGTCATCCAATGCTGTGCTATGAATCACCACTAAATAAGTTGTTGTGTAATAAATATAATTATTTTAATAAAATGATGGTTGATGTTGTCTCTTTTCTACAGGAGCCAACCAGGAAAATCATGAAGTAGAGTACACAGAGGTGGAAGTAGTGACCCCGCACCCTCATCGAGGTGAAAAGATTCCCACATTTCATATTGATGGGGAGTAGAATTACAGTTTAATGTGTAGTGATGGACAGTGTAATTACTACGTAACATATATTTATGGATCATGTAATTACAATGTAACATAGCATACAGATGGGCAATGTGTGTACATTGTAACATATCACAGTTATAGGTAGTGTACTTACAATGTAATTCCAATATAACGTATCATAGTGGTGGGCAGTGTAATTCCAATGTAACGTATCATAGTGGTGGGCAGTGTAATTCCAATGTAACGTATCCTAGTGGTGGGCAGTGTAATTCCAATGTAACGTATCCTAGTGGTGGGCAGTGTAATTCCAATGTAACGTATCATAGTTATGGGCAGTGTAATTACAATGTAACAAATCATAGTGGTGGGCAGTGTAATTCCAATGTAACGTATCATAATGGTGGGCAGTGTAATTCCAATGTAACAAATCATAGTGGTGGGCAGTGTAATTACAGTGTAACGTATCATAGTGGTGGGCAGTGTAATTCCAATGTAATGTATCATAGTGGTGGGCAGTGTAATTCCAATGTAACGTATCCTAGTGGTGGGCAGTGTAATTCCAATGTAACATATCATAGTGGTGGGCAGTGTAATTCCAGTGTAACGTATCATAGTGGTGGGCAGTGTAATTCCAGTGTAACGTATCATAGTGGTGGGCAGTGTAATTCCAATGTAACGTATCATAGTGTTGGGCAGTGTAATTCCAATGTAACATATCATAGTGGTGGGCAGTGTAATTCCAATGTAACATATCATAGTGGTGGGCAGTGTAATTCCAGTGTAACGTATCATAGTGGTGGGCAGTGTAATTCCAATGTAACAAATCATAGTGGTGGGCAGTGTAATTCCAATGTAACGTATCATAGTGGTGGGCAGTGTAATTCCAATGTAATGTATCATAGTGGTGGGCAGTGTAATTACAGTGTAACGTATCATAGTGGTGGCAGTGTAATTACAATGTAACGTATCATAGTGGTGGGCAGTGTAATTCCAATGTAATGTATCATAGTGGTGGGCAGTGTAATTACAGTGTAACGTATCATAGTGGTGGGCAGTGTAATTACAATGTAACGTATCATAGTGGTGGGCAGTGTAATTCCAATGTAACATATCATAGTGGTGGGCAGTGTAATTCCAGTGTAACGTATCATAGTGGTGGGCAGTGTAATTACAGTGTAACGTATCATAGTGGTGGGCAGTGTAATTACAATGTAACGTATCATAGTGTTGGGCAGTGTAATTACAATGTAACGTATCATAGTGTTGGGCAGTGTAATTACAATGTAACGTATCATAGTGGTGGGCAGTGTAATTACAGTGTAACGTATCATAGTGGTGGGCAGTGTAATTACAGTGTAACGTATCATAGTGGTGGGCAGTGTAATTACAGTGTAACGTATCATAGTGGTGGGCAGTGTAATTACAATGTAACGTATCACAGTGGTGGGCAGTGTAATTACAGTGTAACGTATCATAGTGGTGGGCAGTGTAATTACAATGTAACGTATCATAGTGGTGGGCAGTGTAATTACAATGTAACGTATCCTAGTGGTGGGCAGTGTAATTACAATGTAACGAATCTCAATGATGGGGAATGCAGTTATAGTGTAACACAGCACAGTGATGTAGAGAGTAATTACAGTGTAACATATATTAGTAATGGGCAGTGTAATTACAATTATAATATCATATTGATGGTTTGTGTAATTACAATGTAACATCACAGTGATGGGCAGTGTAAATACAATAAGGAGGGATTGCAGGTGTACTAATTATCAGAGCAGTAAACACATTGTGACAAACCTGTCTTGTAGCTTTACACCACCCAATCGTCTAGGTGACACAGGGCTCTCAACATATCTTCACTAGGTGCTCAGGCCACACACACAGTGAATAGTTGTAACAGTAAATAAAATAGAAATAAAGTATATAAGCCATCACCCCCAATTAAAAGTTCTTTATTATGTACTATTCATGGGAGACAGATAGGGGAAGATATGGTAGTCCTCAGATATAGCCAACGACTCCTGCCTTGCAGCAGTTTCTCAAGGTTGAGCCAATCGGTGTTCCTGTCTGACATACTCACTTGTGCTCAAACCTGAAAATCCTAAGATCCTGGCCTGTTAGTGGTCCGAGAGGAGGGCCCACAACCAGGGGTGTAAATGGTGTTATTCAGAGCTGTTCAGGTCTCACCCACTAATTCTGTGTCCATCCATCTTCCAGCTCCTGCCCAGAGGGAGAGTAATGCGGTTTACAGTGAGATCCGGAAGTCTACCCATGGTGAGTAAGGGCTGGTGAAGCAGATTTAGGGAGGAGAGAGGAGTCAGTCTCGGGGTCATGGTGTGCCGGTGACGCAGATCTCCGTCTCTAGGGATTGTTCATTTGATCAGTCACACTGGGAGGAATGTCCACTATTTCCTTCTTAAACCTGACATTTCCCCTTATGAAGGACACCATGTCCTCGCCAGGTTTCTGTATCTGATGGTGTTTCTCATAACGCTGCCTCGGACATGTTGAACCCAGAGACTTCTTCAGCCTTCCAGGGAGAGAATCGCACTCAGATGGGCAGTGGAGGGCAGTCTGCCAGGTTGGGGCCCTTAGTATAAGATAAATAGCTTCTCCGCCATAATTAGTACAATACCTACAACTACAACTCCCATCATCCCAACCAACCAACAGCTTCCACATCTGAATGTCCAGAAACTGCCTCCGCGACCTATAGAATCCACTTGTATTTATGTCTACATGCCTGTAACTGACCAGTAACGTATAATGTGTCCATCGCCCTCCGACCTATAGGATCCACTTGTATTTATGTCTACATGTCTGTAACTGACCAGTAACGTATAATGTGTCCATCGCCTCCGCAACCTATAGAATCCACTTGTATTTATGTCTACATGTCTGTAACTGACCAGTAACGTATAATGTGTCCATCGCCTCCGCAACCTATAGAATCCACTTGTATTTATGTCTACATGTCTGTAACTGACCAGTAACGTATAATGTGTCCATCACCTCCGTGACCTATAGAATCCACTTGTATTTATGTCTACACGTCTGTAACTGACCAGTAACGTATAATGTGTCCATCGCCTCCGCAACCTATAGAATCCACTTGTATTTATGTCTACATGTCTGTAACTGACCAGTAACGTATAATGTGTCCATCACCTCCGTGACCTATAGAATCCACTTGTATTTATGTCTACACGTCTGTAACTGACCAGTAACGTATAATGTGTCCATCGCCTCCGTGACCTATAGAATCCACTTGTATTTATGTCTACACGTCTGTAACTGACCAGTAACGTATAATGTGTCCATCGCCTCCGTGACCTATAGAATCCACTTGTATTTATGTCTACATGTCTGTAACTGACCAGTAACGTATAATGTGTCCATCGCCCTCCGCGACCTATAGAATCCACTTGTATTTATGTCTACACGTCTGTAACTGACCAGTAACGTATAATGTGTCCATCTCCTCCGCGACCTATAGAATCCACTTGTATTTATGTCTACATGTCTGTAACTGACCAGTAACGTATAATGTGTCCATCGCCTCCGTGACCTATAGAATCCACTTGTATTTATGTCTACATGCCTGTAACTGACCAGTAACGTATAATGTGTCCATTGCCCTCCGTGACCTATAGAATCCACTTGTATTTATGTCTACACGTCTGTAACTGACCAGTAACGTATAATGTGTCCATTGCACTCCGCGACCTATAGAATCCACTTGTATTTATGTCTACATGCCTGTAACTGACCAGTAACGTATAATGTGTCCATTGCCCTCCGTGACCTATAGAATCCACTTGTATTTATGTCTACCCGTCTGTAACTGACCAGTAACATATAATGTGTCCATTGCACTCCGCGACCTATAGAATCCACTTGTATTTATGTCTACATGTCTGTAACTGACCAGTAACGTATAATGTGTCCATCGCCTCCGTGACCTATAGAATCCACTTGTATTTGTCTACACGTCTGTAACTGACCAGTAACGTATAATGTGTCCATCGCCTCTGTGACCTATAGAATCCACTTGTATTTATGTCTACGTCTGTAACTGACCAGTAACGTATAATGTGTCCATTGCACTCCGCAACCTATAGAATCCACTTGTATTTATGTCTACATGTCTGTAACTGACCAGTAACGTATAATGTGTCCATCGCCTCCGTGGCCTATAGAATCCACTTGTATTTATGTCTACATGCCTGTAACTGACCAGTAACGTATAATATGTCCATCACCTCCGTGGCCTATAGAATCCACTTGTATTTATGTCTACATGCCTGTAACTGACCAGTAACGTATAATATGTCCATCACCTCCGTGACCTATAGAATCCACTTGTATTTATGTCTACGTCTGTAACTGACCAGTAACGTATAATGTGTCCATTGCACTCCGCAACCTATAGAATCCACTTGTATTTATGTCTACATGTCTGTAACTGACCAGTAACGTATAATGTGTCCATCGCCTCCGTGGCCTATAGAATCCACTTGTATTTATGTCTACATCCCTGTAACTGACCAGTAACGTATAATATGTCCATCACCTCCGTGGCCTATAGAATCCACTTGTATTTATGTCTACATGCCTGTAACTGACCAGTAACGTATAATGTGTCCATTGCCCTCCGCGACCTATAGAATCCACTTGTATTTATGTCTACACGTCTGTAACTGACCAGTAACGTATAATATGTCCATCACCTCCGTGGCCTATAGAATCCACTTGTATTTATGTCTACATGTCTGTAACTGACCAGTAACGTATAATGTGTCCATTGCCTCCGCGACCTATAGAATCCACTTGTATTTATGTCTACACGTCTGTAACTGACCAGTAACGGATAATGTGTCCATTGCCCTCCGCGACCTATAGATTCCACTTGTATTTATGTCTACACGTCTGTAACTGACCAGTAACGTATAATGTGTCCATCACCTCCGTGACCTATAGAATCCACTTATATTTATGTCTACATGCCTGTAACTGACCAGTAACATATAATATGTCCATCTCCTCCACGACCTATAGATTCCACTTGTATTTATGTCTACACGTCTGTAACTGACCAGTAACGTATAATGTGTCCATCACCTCCGTGGCCTATAGAATCCACTTGTATTTATGTCTACGTCTGTAACTGACCAGTAACGTATAATGTGTCCATCACCTCCGCGACCTATAGAGTCCACTTGTATTTATGTCTACATGTCTGTAACTGACCAGTAACGTATAATGTGTCCATCGCCTCCGCGACCTATAGAATCCACTTGTATTTATGTCTACACGTCTGTAACTGACCAGTAACGTATAATGTGTCCATCGCCTCCGTGGCCTATAGAATCCACTTGTATTTATGTCTACATGCCTGTAACTGACCAGTAACGTATAATGTGTCCATTGCCTCCGCGACCTATAGATTCCACTTGTATTTATGTCTACACGTCTGTAACTGACCAGTAACGTATAATGTGTCCATCACCTCCGTGACCTATAGAATCCACTTGTATTTATGTCTACATGCCTGTAACTGACCAGTAACGTATAATGTGTCCATTGCCCTCCGTGACCTATAGAATCCACTTGTATTTATGTCTACATGTCTGTAACTGACCAGTAACGGATAATGTCCATTGCACTCCCAGAATCCCATGCAGTAAAAACATGTATGAACCCCATTAGCATTAGGATTCCAATATATCCATCTTCTCTCTGATGCCATAGGCATAGCGCTGGCATCAAGCCAAGGCAACACCACTAGTTTACTGTAAAGGTGCCACCTACTTACCTTCCACTGATTGCTTGGATTTCTTCATTTCCCTAACAGAAAAAAATAGTAGTGTAATGTTAACCCTTTCAGTGCCAGATAGTTAACCAACAGATTGTGTTATAATTATTTTGATACCTCTATGGCACTGAAAGGGTTAATGCACTCCCCTTTTGTTTTGTGCAGCTGTTTTCATACACCTCCCCCCCCCCCCCATGCTAGTGTATGATCCCAGTGCTCGCTCTCTACAGCGCCCCCCCAGGACCATTCAATGTAATGTGTGTATGAGACCATCCTAATGTCTCTGACCTCTGCTGGCCTCATCATCTCACTTTTCCTCCTGTTGTATGGAATTGTTTCACTACAATAACAAAAACATTATTTCTAAGAAATACATTTACTCTTATTTCTGCTACTTCCCTCAGTTTGTCCCCCCCCCCCCAACCCCCGGCATCTGGAATCTAGATCTCCTGATGACTGCTGCTCTCCAGGCATTTCCTTACACCTACTAGACTGCTGTCTAATATCTGCTGTAGTCATTAGACATGAAAGGTGGGATCTGCTGTAGTTATTTAATATGGAAGGTCAATTTTGCTGTACTTAGTACAAGTGTAAGGTTGGGTATCACCATAGTTATTAGACACGGAATGTCAGGTATCTGCTGTAGTTATTAGACACGGAATATCCGGTATCCGCTGTAGTTATTAGACATGGAATGTCAGGTATCCGCTGTAGTTATTAGACATGGAATATCAGGTATCTGCTGTAGTTATTAGACAGGGAATATCGGGTATATCCACTGTAGTTATTAGACATGGAATGTCAGGTATCCGCTGTAGTTATTAGACATGGAATGTCAGGTATCCGCTGTAGTTATTAGACATGGAATATCAGGTATATCCGCTGTAGTTATTAGACATGGAATGTCAGGTATCTGTTGTAGTTATTAGACATAGAATATCAGGTATCTGCTGTAGTTATTAGACATAGAATATCAGGTATCTGCTGTAGTTATTAGACATGGAATATCAGGTATCTGCTGTAGTTATTAGACATGGAATATCAGGTATCAGCTGTAGTTATTAGACGGGGAATATCAGGTATATCCGCTGTAGTTATTAGACATGGAATATCAGGTATATCCGCTGTAGTTATTAGACATGAAATGTCAGGTAATCACTGTAGTTATTAGACATGGAATGTCAGGTATCTGTTGTAGTTATTAGACATGGAATGTCGGGTATCCGCTGTAGTTATTAGACATGGAATGTCAGGTATCAGCTGTAGTTATTAGACATGGAATGTCAGGTATCAGCTGTAGTTATTAGACATGGAATATCAGGTATCAGCTGTAGTTATTAGACATGGAATATCAGGTATCAGCTGTAGTTATTAGACGGGGAATATCCGGTATCTGCTGTAGTTATTAGACGGGGAATATCAGGTATCAGCTGTAGTTATTAGACATGGAATATCAGGTATCAGCTGTAGTTATTAGACGGGGAATATCCGGTATCTGCTGTAGTTATTAGACGGGGAATATCAGGTATCAGCTGTAGTTATTAGACCGGGAATATCAGGTATCTGCTGTAGTTATTAGACATGGAATGTCAGGTATCTGCTGCAGTTATTAGACTTTGAAGAAACAGATATCAGCTATAGGTATTAGACATAGGCCAGTATCTGGTATAATTATTAGACATGGAAGGTTTGTATCTGCTGCAGTTATTAGACATAGGTAATGTAATTTTAGGGGCTGGTGAAATACCTAAAAAGGGCATTCTGAATCCCGTCAGATGTTGTGAACCATTACTTCTGGCTGGGAATGATGGGAATTGCAGTCTTTAATAACCGGAGTCCCATAGGAGCCCAGTCCCGTTTTATATGGAAGCAGGAGGTAAATGTGAGTTTTCCTGTCTATATATCATAGTTGTGTCAGTGTCACAGAGATGAAAGGGGACATTAGTAAACATTTGTGGTTCTGTAGATCAAACTGGTGCAGTGTAAAGCGTCCCTCCACCTGTCTCAGATTATAACAAACTGAAGCTCCGGGGGGATATTTTTGGAAGCTCTTCATTGTGTATAAAGCGTCTTCCTGCTGATGAACAGGAAACGTGCTTGGCTCAGATAAGGGCAGGAGCGCACAGGCCTGGCCGGGGAATACAACCATGATCTCAGGGTTGATAGAGCGCAGCGCTGGGGGAATTGACTGTAAATAAACAACCCCCATCCACCGAGGCTCCAAAACTGCCAAGTTCTTATTCACTGCACCACTGTGGGCTGTGCGCGGAAAGACAGAACGGAGCAATTCTACTGAAAACCAACAGCACTGGACTAGATACAGATATTATACCCCAAATTCCCCCTGCGGCCAATAAGACTTTAACCACTGAAAACTTAAGGGGTCCCCTACCCATTCCAGGGGTTAAAATCCCCATTTAAATCAATAAAGAGATCTCCAACACATTCTAGCAGTTAAAAGCCCAATTTCTAGTTACACATGTAAATGGGTCTAGGCAAGATATTCTGGGTGACCTTAAGTCTGCCCATGGCCACACCCCCACTCCTCACATGACCCTGCCCCCAATCCACTGTTCCCTGACACAGAAAATACCTTTACCCTTTAAAATACAAAAACCAAAAAATATTTAACCCCTTCATTAGAGCGATCTCCACAGCATTGCCGTGCACTGTGTTGGGGGGTCTCGATAGCCTGCGGGTGGTTAGATAACAGCAAGCAAGGGGATATATAAACTGGCCACACCCACAGCTCAGAATATAGGAGTGGCCAACAAAGCTGAGGCGCCACCCCTAAAAATGTAGCACTCTTGGCAGTTCCCTCCTCTGCCTACTAGTAAATCCAGCCCTGTTTATACATACGGCCAGTCCCTAGATTTCGAGGGGCAGTCACCCAAAACAGGGACAACATTTCCATTCCGTAGCTAGTAAAAGCCACCGATCTGGCGCTTACAGGGTTACTTCTGAAGATCTGCATCGGAGCACCACGCCCCGATGTTATGGCTGCCCCGTACTGGAAAGTATCCCGTCCGGCCTATTTCTGTGGTGTTATCACTGGCCGCAGGCCGCTGTTTGCTTTGTCACCCAGCTTTATTGGAAACGTGACAAGGAGCATGGGGATTTTCCATCTCCATACAAAGCGCTGTACGCATGAAGTAAGAGTGGAGCAATTCTGAGGAAGTAATACGAATTGCCACTTGATTTTTATGGAACTTTTTAACCCCTTGAGTGACAGAGAAGTCTGCAACACATTGTTTTCAAAGTGTTGGAGATTGCACTAGCATTCAGAGGTTTAAAACATTTAAAGGAGCAGTAAACATTTTATTTAGATAAATATTATAGTGATTTCCCTGAGGAGTAAAACAAGTGGATCCAGACGGCGGGAGACTCCGAATCACTAGAACCCTTACCAGCCAGCTGGCGTCCAAAAGGCACAGTCTTGTTTTTCTTCTAGTCTACGTTTTATAATAAATATAAACTACAGCCCCATAGTAACTGATAGGAAAAGCGCCCCCTGGACACCACAATAGAAAACTGCAGTGTAATGTTAAAAAAAAAAAAAAAAAAAAAAAAAAAAAAGTTTGAGGTATAATAACTGTTTTGCATGAAATCTCCTGGAAATGGAGGTGTTCTTGTTTTTATACTATAACGTGTATTTATTTATAAAAATGTTTAGGAAATATGAATTGAATTGGACTTACACACACATTTTTACTGATTTTATTTTCTTTTTCTTTTGCAGATGCTGGTGACAGCAACGTCAGTGTAAGTCTAATATGTCTAATAAGTCTAATATATCTCATTACTAGACTAATGCCTTCACCTGTAATTATATCTCATTACTAGACTAACGCCTTCACCTGTAATTATATCTCATTACTAGACTAGCGCCTTCACCTGTAATTATATCTCATTACTAGACTAACGGCTTCACCTGTAATTATATCTCATTACTAGACTAACGGCTTCACCTGTAATTATATCTCATTACTAGACTAGCGCCTTCACCTGTAATTATATCTCATTACTAGACTAACGCCTTCACCTGTAATTATATCTCATTACTAGACTAGCGCCTTCACCTGTAATTATATCTCATTACTAGACTAACGGCTTCACCTGTAATTATATCTCATTACTAGACTAACGGCTTCACCTGTAATTATATCACATTACTAGACTAACGCCTTCACCTGTAATTATATCTCATTACTAGACTAGCGCCTTCACCTGTAATTATATCTCATTACTAGACTAACGGCTTCACCTGTAATTATATCTCATTACTAGACTAGCGCCTTCACCTGTAATTATATCTCATTACTAGACTAGCGCCTTCACCTGTAATTATATCACATTACTAGACTAGCGCCTTCACCTGTAATTATATCACATTACTAGACTAACGCCTTCACCTGTAATTATATCTCATTACTAGACTAACGCCTTCACCTGTAATTATATCACATTACTAGACTAGCGCCTTCACCTGTAATTATATCTCATTACTAGACTAACGGCTTCACCTGTAATTATATCTCATTACTAGACTAACGGCTTCACCTGTAATTATATCTCATTACTAGACTAACGGCTTCACCTGTAATTATATCACATTACTAGACTAACGCCTTCACCTGTAATTATATCTCATTACTAGACTAGCGCCTTCACCTGTAATTATATCTCATTACTAGACTAACGGCTTCACCTGTAATTATATCTCATTACTAGACTAGCGCCTTCACCTGTAATTATATCTCATTACTAGACTAGCGCCTTCACCTGTAATTATATCTCATTACTAGACTAGCGCCTTCACCTGTAATTATATCACATTACTAGACTAACGGCTTCACCTGTAATTATATCTCATTACTAGACTAACGCCTTCACCTGTAATTATATCTCATTACTAGACTAACGCCTTCACCTGTAATTATATCACATTACTAGACTAGCGCCTTCACCTGTAATTATATCTCATTACTAGACTAGCGCCTTCACCTGTAATTATATCACATTACTAGACTAGCGCCTTCACCTGTAATTATATCACATTACTAGACTAACGCCTTCACGTGTCTGGTACATCCCCCACTCTGGGCGGCCTGGTGCATCCCCCACTCTGGGCGGGCCTGGTGCATCCCCCACTCTGGGCGGCCTGGTACATCCCCCCACTCTGGGCGGCCTGGTGCATCCCCCACTCTGGGTGGCCTGGTGCATCCCCCACTCTGGGCGGCCTGGTGCATCCCCCACTCTGGGCGGCCTGGTGCATCCCCCACTCTGGGCGGCCTGGTACAGCCCCCACTCTGGGCGGCCTGGTGCATCCCCCACTCTGGGCGGCCTGGTGCATCCCCCACTCTGGGCGGCCTGGTACAGCCCCCACTCTGGGCAGCCTGGTACAGCCCCCACTCTGGGCAGCCTGGTACATCCCCCACTCTGGGCGGCCTGGTGCATCCCCCACTCTGGGCAGCCTGGTACAGCCCCCACTCTGGGCGGCCTGGTACAGCCCCCACTCTGGGCAGCCTGGTGCATCCCCCACTCTGGGCGGCCTGGTGCATCCCCCACTCTGGGCGGCCTGGTGCATCCCCCACTCTGGGCGGCCTGGTGCATCCCCCACTCTGGGCGGCCTGGTACATCCCCCACTCTGGGTGGCCTGGTGCATCCCCCACTCTGGGTGGCCTGGTGCATCCCCCACTCTGGGCGGCCTGGTGCATCCCCCACTCTGGGCGGCCTGGTGCATCCCCCACTCTGGGCGGCCTGGTACATCCCCCACTCTGGGTGGCCTGGTGCATCCCCCACTCTGGGCGGCCTGGTACAGCCCCCACTCTGGGCGGCCTGGTGCATCCCCCACTCTGGGCGGCCTGGTACAGCCCCCACTCTGGGCAGCCTGGTACAGCCCCCACTCTGGGCGGCCTGGTACAGCCCCCACTCTGGGCAGCCTGGTGCATCCCCCACTCTGGGCAGCCTGGTGCATCTGACATCCTAGATTCTTGTTTCCATCTCTATATGAAAAATGAGGGATTCTGGGTAGTCTCTATTCAGAATCATAAGCCTCAATATAAACCTAATCTGTCTTTGTATCTCCATGATCCCCCACTAGGCAATGGCCTCAACAGCTGAAGACCCAAAAGTCTGACTACACTGCTGTAAACCAGTGTATCTCTGTTTTAGCAATGAAGGAACAAGAAGGGGTTAAATATGCACTGGACAAATGGGCCGTAATCTGAATTTAATGCAACAAACAATGCGAAGTGACTCACTCTTGGCTGAAGGTCCTTCTCATTGTTCAGATATTTCCTTCAATGTGTTTTTTCAAAGCCGTTTTCTTGAACTGAGAAACCTGTCAATTGAACTGCAGGAAGGAACTCCACTCCCTTTTCCCTGCTGTGCAGTCCAATTAATCGTATTTCTTCTGAATTGGAAGGAACGGCTCCCGCTTCACTTCAAGAGCCTCCGACCCTCAGATTATCACTAGTGTTACTGGACTGTGTTTACTTTAATGGAGTGAGGAATCTGTATGTGTCCAGTGCATGATACATGGTATCATAGTCTGTATGTGTCCAGCGCATGTGATACATGGTATCATCGTCTGTGTGTGTTCAAGTGTGTGATACATGGTATCATCGTCTGTATGTGTCCAGGTGTGTGATACACGGTATCATAGTCTGTCTGTGTCCAGCGCATGTGATACATTGTATCATCGTCTGTCTGTGTCCAGCGCATGTGATACATTGTATCATCGTCTGTATGTGTCCAAGTGTGTGATACATGATGTCATCGTCTGTATGTGTCCAGGTGTGTGATGCGTGGTATCATTGTCTGTATGTGTCCAGCGCATGTGATACATTGTATCATCGTCTGTATGTGTCCAGCGCATGTGATACATGGTATCATCGTCTATGTGTGTTCAAGTGTGCGATACATGATGTCATCGTCTGTAGGTGTCCAGGTGTGTGATACATGGTATCATAGTCTGTCTGTGTCCAGCGCATGTGATGCGTGGTATCATTGTCTGTATGTGTCCAGCGCATGTGATACATTGTATCATCGTCTGTATGTGTCCAGCGCATGATACATGGTATCATTGCCTGTATGTGTCCAGCGCATGTGAAACATGTTATCATCATAGTCTGTATGTGTCCACAGCATGTGATACAAAGTATCATCGTCTGTATGTGTCCAGTGCATGTGATGCGTGGTATCATTGTCTGTATGTGTCCAGCTCATGTGATACGTTTTATCATCGTCTGTATGTGTCCAGTGCATATGATACGTGGTATCATCGCCTGTATGTGTCCAGTACATGTGATACGTTTTATCATCGTCTGTATGTGTCCAGTGCATATGATACATGGTATCATCGCCTGTATGTGTCCAGTACATGTGATACATGGTATCATCGTCTGTATGTGTCCAGCGCGTGTGATACGTGATATCATTGTCTGTGTCCTGTCAGAGCTGGGAAGCAGAGATCCCTGTGCAGAAGTGCCAGCGCACTGGGGCATAATCTTCCATCACACCACACAATGGTGGCTTTGTGTGCTAGTGTGAATGTCAAAGGACATGTTTATTAACTCTTTCAGTGGGAGACAGGTGATCACAGAAACGCAGAATGTAACGGCAGATAAGAACCATTCAGCCGATCTAGTCGCCCATTTTCCTACTGTACCAACCTCAAACCTTGTTTGGTCCTTGGTCTGTTCTTATGTTAAGGACAGACTTATGCCTATCGCATGCATGCTTAAATTCTGTCACTGTATTAACTTCTACCACTTCTGCTGGTAGGCTATTCTACTTATCTACTACCCTCTCAGTGAAGTAAAACTTTCTTACATTACATCTAAACCTGTGTCCCTCTAGTTTTAGACTATGGCCTCTTGTCCTAACATTTTTACTCCTGTGAAATATACTTCCCTCCTGCACTGTGTTGAATCCCTTCATGTATGTGAATGTGTCTATCATATCCCCTCTCTCTCTCCTCTCCTCCATGCTATACATGTTCAGATCCTTTAGTCTGTCCTGATATTTCTTTTCCTGTAAACCAGTCACCATTTTAGTAGCCCTTCTCTGAATTCTCTCTAGAGTATCTATATCCTTCTGGAGATGGGGTCTCCAGTACTGTACACAATACTCTAGGTCTCCTGTACTGTACACAATACTCTAGGTCTCCAGTCCTGTACACAATACTCTAGGTCTCCAGTACTGTACACAATGCTCTAGGTCTCCAGTACTGTACACAATACTCTAGATCTCCAGTACTGTACACAATACTCTAGGTCTCCAGTACTGTACACAATACTCTAGGTCTCCAATACTATACACAATACTCTAGGTCTCCAGTCCTGTACACAATACTCTAGGTCTCCAGTCCTGTACACAATACTCTAGATGAGGTCTAACTAGAGATCTGTAGAGTGGCATGACCACTTCCCTTTTTTAGTGACTAATACCCCTAGCTATACAACCCAGCACCCTGCTTGCATTTCCCACCACTTTATTACATTGTCTGCCTACCTTTAAGTCATTAGAAGTAATTACTATCAGAAATCCCTTTCCTCTGTTGTCTCTGACAGCACAGAACCCTTAAAGGGATAGTAATACTTCGTTTTAACTTTATTTTATTTTGTAGGCATTAAAAAAACATGAAGAATGATATAAGTCTTATCTCTCAAACCTTTATGGTTTATGAGATATTCACAAGCAAAGTTTCCCCCTCCCGCCCCTTTTACCTAGTGTAAGCCATCTCTTCTCAGATGTGGAATGCAGTCCATAGACTGGACAGATAACAGAAGGGGACACTCTTATTCCTATGAAAACAATGAAATCCCTGGCCCCCTTGATAAGCTTTTCAGGTTTTTCTGTTATCTTAATTGAAGATTGTCCCTCTCTGCAGTCTACCTGGGCAGCTCCCTTCTGCCCTGGCTGAAAAGTGTTACATCAGTAAAAGGGGCGGGAGGGGGACACTTTGCTTGTGAATATCTCTTAAACCATAAAGGTTTGAGAGATAAGACTTATATCATTCTTCATGTTTTTTTAATGCCTACAAAATAAAATAAAGTTAAAATGAAGTATTACTATCCCTTTAATAGTATATTTTTCCTTTGGATTTTTAGGTCCCAAGTGCAGTTGCCACCCTCCTGTCCATTCTTCTAATTTACCTAAATCGTTTGTCATTTCCTAATGAACAATCATAGGGTTAAACAGATAGTAATACTTAATATGTTAAATATATATATATTGTAGGGTTTGTCATTCTGAGTAAAACAAGGGAACTACACTGTTGAAACCTGTTTTATTCAAAAGTTATTGCAGCTCAGATGTTAATATCTCAGTGACCTGAAACTGTACAGTGGCGCTGTTGCTACACCATCCAGTGAACAGCTCTGGTCAGCTGACCATCAATCTCCATAGGATGTTGTAGCAACAGCGCCACTGTACTATTTCAGGTCACTGTGAAACTACACCTAAAAAATTCACATTCACATTTGAGCTGTAATAACTTTTGAATAAAACACCTCTCGGCAGTGGGAGTTCCCTTGTTTTACTCAGGTGGATAAACCGTATAATATATATTGTTTGCATATTAATTTTTACTGTCCCTTTAAACTGCGTTTACATATAAAGGCCCAGAAGGAGGTACAATGTGTCGTTTCATAATGTTGCTTTGTTGCTGGTATCAAGTAATGGTGCACTGCTGTCTTGTAATGGTGCAATGTTGTCCTGCTGTCTTGTAATGGTGCACTGCTGTCTTGTAATAGTGCACTGCTGTCCTGCTGTCTTGTAATAGTGCACTGCTGTCCTGCTGTCTTGTAATGGTGCACTGCTGTCTTGTAATGGTGCACTGCTGTCTTGTAATGGTGCACTGCTGTCTTGTAATGGTGCACTGCTGTCCTGCTGTCTTGTAATGATGCACTGCTGCCCTGCTGTCTTGTAATGGTGCACTGCTGTCTTGTAAAGATGCAATGCTGTCCTGCTGTCTTGTAATGATGCACTGCTGTCCTGCTGTCTTGCACTGCTGTCTTGTAATGGTGCACTGCTGTCCTGCTGTCTTGTAATGGTGCACTGCTGTCCTGCTGTCTTGTAAGGATGCACTGCTGTCTTGTAATGATGCACTGCTGTCCTGTTGTCTTGTAATGATGCACTGCTGTCTTGTAATGATGCACTGCTGTCCTGTTGTCTTGTAATGATGCACTGCTGTCTTCTAATGGTGCACTGCTGTCCTGCTGTCTTGTAATGGTGCACTGCTGTCTTGTAATGGTGCACTGGTGTCTTGTAATGATGCACTGCTGTCCTGCTGTCTTGTAATGATGCACTGCTGTCTTGTAATGATGCACTGCTGTCTTGCAATGGTGCACTGCTGTCTTGCAATGGTGCACTGCTGTCTTGCAATGGTGCACTGCTGTCTTGCAATGGTGCACTGCTGTCTTGTAATGGTGCACTGCTGTCTTGTAATGGTGCACTGCTGTCCTGCTGTCTTGTAATGGTGCAGTGCTGTCTTGTAATGGTGCAGTGCTGTCTTGTAAAGATGCAATGCTGTCCTGCTGTCTTGTAATGATGCACTGCTGTCCTGCTGTCTTGCACTGCTGTCTTGTAATGATGCACTGCTGTCTTGTAATGATGCACTGCTGTCTTGCAATGGTGCACTGCTGTCTTGCAATGGTGCACTGCTGTCTTGCAATGGTGCACTGCTGTCTTGCAATGGTGCACTGCTGTCTTGCAATGGTGCACTGCTGTCTTGCAATGGTGCACTGCTGTCTTGCAATGGTGCACTGCTGTCTTGCAATGGTGCACTGCTGTCTTGCAATGATGCACTGCTGTCTTGCAATGATGCACTGCTGTCTTGCAATGATGCACTGCTGTCTTGCAATGATGCACTGCTGTCTTGCAATGGTGCACTGCTGTCTTGTAATGGTGCACTGCTGTCTTGTAAAGATGCAATGCTGTCCTGCTGTCTTGCACTGCTGTCTTGTAATGGTGCACTGCTGTCCTCCTGTCTTGTAAGGATGCACTGCTGTCTTCTAATGGTGCACCTCTGTCCTGCTGTCTTGTAATGGTGCACTGCTGTCTTGTAATGGTGCACTGCTGTCTTGTAATGATGCACTGCTGTCCTGCTGTCTTGTAATGGTGCACTGCTGTCTGTAATGGTGCACTGCTGTCTTGTAATGGTGCACTGCTGTCTTGTAATGGTGCACTGCTGTCTTGTAATGGTGCACTGCTGTCTTGTAATGGTGCACTGCTGTCCTGCTATCTTGTAATGGTGCACTGCTGTCCTGCTATCTTGTAATGATGCACTGCTGTCTTGTAATGGTGCACTGCTGTCCTGCTGTCTTGTAATGATGCACTGCTGTCTTGTAATGATGCACTGCTGTCTTGTAATGATGCACTGCTGTCTTGTAATGATGCACTGCTGTCTTGTAATGATGCACTGCTGTCTTGTAATGATGCACTGCTGTCTTCTAATGGTGCACTGCTCTCCTGCTGTCTTGTAATGGTGCAGTGCTGTCTTGTAATTGTGCACTGCTGTCCTGCTGTCTTGTAATGGTGCAATGCCCTGGTGGTCTCATGTAACAGTGTATTGTTCTGCTGGTCTCCTCCAACTGCGTATTGTCATGCTGCTCTTATATCATAGTGTATAGCTGTCTTGTAATGCTGCATTGCTGTCCTGCTGTCTTGTAATGGTGCACTGCTGTCTTGTAATGGTGCACTGCTGTCTTGTAATGGTGCACTGCTGTCTTGTAATGGTGCTGTCCTGCTGTCTTGTAATGGTGCACTGCTGTCTTGTAATGGTGCACTGCTGTCTTGTAATGGTGCACTGCGTGCTGCTGTCTTGTAATGGTGCACTGCTGTACTGCTGTCTTGTAATGGTGCACTGCTGTCTTGTAATGGTGCACTGCTGTCTTGTAATGGTGCACTGCGTGCTGCTGTCTTGTAATGGTGCACTGCGTGCTGCTGTCTTGTAATGGTGCACTGCTGTACTGCTGTCTTGTTATGGTGCACTGCTGTCTTGTTATGGTGCACTGCTGTCTTGTTATGGTGCACTGCTGTCTTGTAATGGTGCACTGCTGTCTTGTAATGGTGCACTGCGTGCTGCTGTCTTGTAATGGTGCACTGCTGTACTGCTGTCTTGTAATGGTGCACTGCTGTCTCGTCATGGTGCACTGCTGTCCTGCTGTCTTGTAATGGTGCACTGCTGTCTTGTAATGGTGCAATGCTCTGGTGGTAACAGTGTATTGTTCTGCTGGTCTCATCCAACTGCGTATTGTCGTGCTGCTTTTATGTTATAGTGTATAGCTGTGCAGGTTTCATGTTGCGTTGCATAGCTGTGCAGGTCTCCTGTTATGGTGTATAGCTGTGCAGGTCTCCTGTTATGGTGTATAGCTGTGCAGGTCTCCTGTTATGGTGTATAGCTGTGCAGGTCTCCTGTTATGGTGTATAGCTGTGCAGGTCTCCTGTTATGGTGTATAGCTGTGCAGGTCTCCTGTTATGGTGTATAGCTGTGCAGGTCTCCTGTTATGGTGTATAGCTGTGCAGGTCTCATGTTATGGTGTATAGCTGTGCAGGTCTCATGTTATGTTGCATAGCTGTGATCTGTCCTGTGTCCTTGATGTGTGTCTGTGATGTGTGTCCGTGATGTGTCCATGAATTTACTGCTGATTTCTTATTCTAGGAAAGTTTCTTAAAAGGACAGAATTGTTACAGTCTGTGTTCATTCTTAATAAGAATTGCCTCTTTGATAAGAAACCTGAGCTTTCAGCTGTTCCTAAAATGATGAGGTTCTTATCACACCAGAGTCCATATCTCCCAATGACATGAATTCTCCTGATAAAATGGGGTGTCACCGAGATAAAAATCCATGAGATGGGCGAGTTGTGAGGATATTCATTACAATGATCCATTAATGTCTTGTTGCTCAATAAACCTCTTGAATGTCAGTGTAATCACAGTCTCTTCTACCCAATATAATAATTATTTCTTCTGTCCCCCCCAGAGAACAGAGGACTCTCCTGACGCCACATAAATATCCCCCACCCAGTGACTCCTGAAGAAGATCCGCTTTAATGAAGAGAAGAAGCACAGGCTAGAACTCAATGGCACTTATTTATTTAAAGGGGAAATCACAGTCATATCCATTGTAAAGGAGACCCTCGGCTGGTGGAACAGTCACAACTGCCCAGTAACATGGACCTGATGGGAAGAGAGGCGTTATTTTGTATTAACCTCTTTATTTGCAGAGTGACACATTGCAGGCCCCTCTGCCTTTGCAGGAGGCACTTACGTGCACATTGATATGTTCTGTGTTCTACGCCGTATTGTCATAGATCCTGCGTACACAACTGTGGTCCTCAGAAGCTACCAACAGTGCCCGTTGTTAGGATGGCCCTGCTTCAGTACCAGTGGATCAATTAAAGCGATTGGACCACTAATTGATTCACCTGTACTGAGGGCTATCATTAAATCATGGGATGGACTCCCCTGTCCTACATACAGGGGGGATCTGTGAAGCAGCAGTGCAGGTTTATTACAACAGAAATAAATTATCCTTCACTGCTTAATCCAACAGGGGGCAGCATGTACCAGCCTCCGCCAAGGCATGTCCATGGACTGAAAATGTACCAGCTTCCACCAAGTAATACAAGGCATGTCCATGGACTGAATATTGTTTTGAGCTAAACCAGGACCTGTCTCTGTAACACAAATCACCACCTCGGGCTGAATTTCATCAATTATACCAGCCACCGACCTCATAATACCAGGCACATGAATGGGCTGAATTTCACCCTAATCTTTACCAACCTCCAGCCCTGTAATACCAGGCACTGCCATGGGCTGAATTTCACCCTAATCTATACCAACCTCCAGTCCCGTAATACCAGGCACTGCCATGGGCTGAATTTCACCCTAATCTATACCAACCTCCAGTCCTGTAATATCAGGCACTGCCATGGGCTGAATCTCACCCTAATCTATACCAACCTCCAGCCCTGTAATACCAGGCACTGCCATGGGCTGAATCTCACCCTAATCTATACCAACCTCCAGTCCCATTATACCAGGCACTGCCATGGGATGAATCTCACCCTAATCTATACCAACCTCCAGTCCCATTATACCAGGCACTGCCATGGGATGAATCTCACCCTAATCTATACCAACCTCCAGTCCCATTATACCAGGCACTGCCATGGGCTGAATTTCACCCTAATCTATACCAACCTCCAGTCCTGTAATAACAGGCACATCCATAGACTGAATTTCACCCTAATCTATACCAACCTCCAGCCCAGTAATACCAGGCACTGCCATGGGCTGAATTTCACCCTAATCTATACCAACCTCCAGTCCAGTAATACCAGGCACATCATGGGCTGAATTTCACCCTAATCTATACCAACCTCCAGCCCTGTAATACCAGGCACATCATGGGCTGAATTTCACCCTAATCTATACCAACCTCCAGTCCTGTAATACCAGGCACATCATGGGCTGAATCTCACCCTAATCTATACCAACCTCCAGCCCTGTAATACCAGGCACTACCATGGTCTGAATTTCACCCTAATCTATACCAACCTCCAGTCCTGTAATAACAGGCACATCATGGGCTGAATCTCACCCTAATCTATACCAACCTCCAGTCCTGTAATACCAGGCACTGCCATGGGCTGAATCTCACCCTAATCTATACCAACCTCCAGCCCTGTAATACCAGGCACTACCATGGTCTGAATTTCACCCTAATCTATACCAACCTCCAGTCCCATTATACCAGGCACTGCCATGGGCTGAATTTCACCCTAATCTATACCAACCTCCAGTCCCATTATACCAGGCACTGCCATGGGCTGAATTTCACCCTAATCTATACCAACCTCCAGTCCCATTATACCAGGCACATCATGGGCTGAATTTCACCCTAATCTATACCAACCTCCAGTCCCGTAATACCAGGCACTGCCATGGGCTGAATTTCACCCTAATCTATACCAACCTCCAGTCCCGTAATACCAGGCACTGCCATGGGCTGAATTTCACCCTAATCTATACCAACCTCCAGTCCTGTAATATCAGGCACCACTATGGGCTGAATTTAACCCTAATCTATACCAACCTCCAGTCTAGTAATACCAGGCACTGCCATGGGCTGAATCTCACCCTAATCTATACCAACCTCCAGTCCTGTAATAACAGGCATTGCCATGGGCTGAATCTCACCCTAATCTATACCAACCTCCAGTCCTGTAATACCAGGCACATCATGGGCTGAATTTCACCCTAATCTATACCAACCTCCAGTCTAGTAATACCAGGCACTGCCATGGGCTGAATTTCACCCTAATCTATACCAACATCCAGTCCCATTATACCAGGCACTGCCATGGGCTGAATTTCACCCTAATCTTTACCAACCTCCAGTCTAGTAATACCAGGCACTGCCATGGGCTGAATCTCACCCTAATCTATACCAACCTCCAGTCCCGTAATAACAGGCAGTGCCATGGGCTGAATTTCACCCTAATCTATACCAACCTCCAGCCCTGTAATACCAGGCACTACCATGGGCTGAATTTAACCCTAATCTATACCATCCTCCAGTCCTGTAATACCAGGCACAACCATTGGTTGAATTTCACTCTAATTAATACTAGCAATATTGGCATAGCATTGCCTGTGCGGTTAATAATGACTTGGCCCTTTCAGGTCCAAAAAAGGTGTGCAACACATTGCAAAGCACTGTTACACAACTCCCCATCAGTGTGTGTGTGTGTGTGAGCGAGTGTGGCATATAACGTTTTGATGAATTCTGTATAGTATTTGTAGTATAGTTTTTGCCACAAAGTGTTTGGTGAATTGCGTATAGTGTTTGGCGAATTGTTTGCCGTATAGCATTTGGTGAATTGAAAATAGCGTTTGGCATATGGTGTTTTGAGTTTGTTCTATGGTGTTTGGCGAATTGCGTGTGGAATATTGCATTTGTAGAATTGTGTTTGGCATGTTGCGTATAGAGTGTGTCCTATTGTGTGTGGCGAATTGAGTTTGGCAAATTGTGTATAGCATTTGGTGAATTGAAAATAGTGTTTGGCATATGGTGTTTTGAGTTTCTTCTATGGTGTTTGGCGAATTGCGTGTGGAATATTGCATTTGTAGAATTGTGTTTGGCGTATTGCATATAGAGTGTGTCCTATTGTGTGTGGCGAATTGAGTTTGGCAAATTGTTTATAGCATTTGGTGAATTGCGTATGGAGTATTGCATTTGGAATATAGTGTTTGGCGAATTGAATGAATTCTGGTTTGGGTGTGTAAACTGCACTGTCTTATATAATATATCAATTGTTATTAAAGGACTTTTTATGAATAGAACTCCAGTTATTAGATGTGGAGATACTGGAATGTATACAGTAAGGGTCACATATGCACCCCAGTATCAATCATATATTTGTCCTTCGGTGCTACCTCTGCATTGTATACATGTTGAAAACAGAAGAGAGAACGGAAGTGTTGAACTTGGTGCGCTCTATTACAGATTTAAAAACCTGATGGGTTGCAATTATGCAAAAAAATAATAAATAACTTTTTTAATATTACAAAGTTAATTAATATATCTCCAGATATAGTTCTCCAATTGGGTTAGCAATAGTGACAATTAAGTGAATTCATCTTTGGACATATGGTCCTATAGTAAGAATTGTTACTTGTTAAGGACCTGTACTGCGTATACCCAATACTCCGTATTAATCCCCTGTGTAGGCAGCTGTGTAGTGAAATTATCCACTTATATCAATGTACAAGATCCCATATTAAAGAACTGCATATCTTTAGATCTATCCCCAAAATTAGCTGTTAGTATTACCCTGATCTTTGTCAGTTGATCTGTTCCTGAATATATAGTGAAGCGCAAGGTATTCTGATTGCTCAGTAATTCAGTTCTGATAATTGGATTACCTGATAGTACTCTAGTAGGGTGACCGGCTTAGAGGAACTAGATCCGTTATTGCACTTCTGGAGGTCACTGTTTTTAGGTATATAATGTGTTCGGCTTTCTCATAAGCTTGTCTGCTGCGATGCGGGTCTCCTGTGCATCGCAGAGTAGAGGAGTTCAAACCGGATCTTTCAGTGACCAAATAATCTGAACTTATTATTATTGACTAGTTGAAGAGACCGTTACACGGGCCACAGTGCCGGCCGGTCGCAGTGCAGTTATGCTCTGTAAAGACTGCCTGCGCTCCGTATTGGCCGCGGCGTGGGCAGTCTCTACGGCGCATGACTGCACAGCATGCAGCCGTCTCTACTGCGCCTGATGGCTTCTGACAGACCATAGTGAATTATTATATAGGATGTGCCTCGACTTGTGACACCTATTATTAAGTAAATACACAGCAAGTTGCGCAGGTAACTGGGTGTATTAAGATATTAAATCTCAATAAATGAATCGAAAGTAGCAGAGAGAGAGTCTTGAATCTATCCTTTTCCATTTATAGTGCCCTTCACCTCTTGCTATAATGCAGCCCTTTTTAAAAAAGATCTAAACCCATGATAGGGATAAACTGAAAGTCCCTTCCTCAATAATCCTTCCACGTGGAGAATGGCGTTTTCAGTTTGTTTATACAAATGATACCTAGTATCCATTAACGATAAGAGACAAAGTAACATTCACTATTTGTTGCACAGAGAGACACTTCGTGTGTGTAGAGGAGATAGATAGTATCCGACTGGAGGAAAACTATCATTAATCTTAGATACATAAAATCATATTCTTAACTTTATCCTGTGGGGGAAAAATATAGATCATTCCTCTGACCTCAAAAATTGTATCACGCGGTCAGAGGCGCCCCACATACCGGACACACAAACTGACTGCTTCCACACGCTAAAAGCTGCAGAGGAGGCACATCCAGTGAAAACCTACAACGTTAGGAAAATAGTAAATATGGATTGTTTGGCATATAGAGGTTGGCGAATTGCATGTAATGTTTGGTGTATAGCGTTTGGCATATTGCTTATAGAGTGTCATATTATGTGTGGCGAATTGAGTTTGGCAAATTGTGTATCGCATTTGGTGAATTGCGTATGGAGTATTCCGTTTGAAGTTTAGTGTTTGGTGAATTGCACGGATTGTTTGGCATATAGAGGTTGGCGAATTGCATATAGCGTTTGGTGTATAGCGTTTGGCAGATAGTGTATAGCATTTGGCGAACTGCATACGGAGTATTGCGTTTTGCAAATTGCATGGAGCGAATCATGCCCCCATGGTTGGACTAATACTACAGGCAGTATACAGGAGATGTGAATAACTCCTCCTTACTGACGCCCCTGGCACAGGACCTCTCATTCACAATCAAGGGGTAAAATCCCACTTTAATCAACAGGAATACGTATTTCTTCTGTATAGTGATTTTGGTTTGTCCCAGAATTACACCACCTTTTCTTAGCATATTGGAATACGTATTTCTTCTGTATAGTGATTTTGGTTTGTCCCAGAATTACACCACCTTTTCTTAGCATATTCGTCTCAGCCTTAACACTATGTCCACTGGTAGACGATCCAATCAGATCATTTTAATGTCCTGGGAATGACTGACACAGAGCTGCAATGTCTTCATTGCTCAGTGCTAATCCCCAGTATAAAGGCTGCTCAGCTGTAGAGCCAATATCCAGGTTTAATTAATCTATTACTTCAACACCTTCATCCAATATTGTGTAATACAAAAACATTAGAACTTGTCTGTGACAGAGTACAATGGTCTGCTTCTTCCCTGCTGAAAAATGATTGTAAATAAAGATTTTATATCACTGCTTTAATGTCATTAATATGTGTAACAGAAGTACTTACCTAGGTAGGAGTCCATCACACAGCAGTCAGGTGTATCTATATAATTACTGTGTGTAACAGTAGCGCTTACCTAGGTAGGAGTCCATCATACAGCAGTCAGGTGTATCTATATAATTACTGTGTGTAACAGAAGCGCTTACCTAGGTAGGAGTCCATCACACAGCAGTCAGGTGTATCTATATAATTACTGTGTGTAACAGAAGCGCTTACCTAGGTAGGAGTCCATCATACAGCAGTCAGGTGTATCTATATAATTACTGTGTGTAACAGAAGCACTTACCTAGGTAGGAGTCCATCACACAGCGGTCAGGTGTATATCTATATAATTACTGTGTGTAACAGAAGCACTTACCTAGGTAGGAGTCCATCACACAGCGGTCAGGTGTATATCTATATAATTACTGTGTGTAACAGAAGCACTTACCTAGGTAGGAGTCCATCATACAGCAGTCAGGTGTATCTGTATAATTACTGTGTGTAACAGAAGCACTTACCTAGGTAGGAGTCCATCACACAGCAGTCAGGTGTATATCTATATAATTACTGTGTGTAACAGAAGTACTTACCTAGGTAGGAGTCCATTATACAGCAGTCAGGTGTATCTATATCATTACTGTGTGTAATAGAAGCACTTACCTAGGTAGGAGTACATCACACAGCAGTCAGGTGTAACTATATAATTACTGTGTGTAACAGAAGCACTTACCTAGGTAGGAGTCCATCATACAACAGTCAGGAGTATCTGTATAATTACTGTGTGTAACAGAAGCACTTACCTAGGTAGGAGTCCATCATACAGCAGTCAGGTGTATCTATATAATTACTGTGTGTAATAGAAGTACTTACCTAGGTAGGAGTCCATCATACAGCAGTCAGGTGTATCTATATAATTACTGTGTATAACAGAAGCACTTACCTAGGTAGGACTCCATCACACAGCAGTCAGGCGTATCTATATAATTACTGTGTGTAACAGAAGTACTTACCTAGGTAGGAGTCCATCTCACAGCAGTCAGGCGTATCTATATAATTTGAAGATTTTCCTAACGGTAGTGATGGAAAGTCAGAATTTTATTAAAGACACAGAGACTAGTATTATGATTAAACTCTCTCCACTGCAACGTACAGCAGCAAAGACTTTATTGAGATAACAAATAAAAACATACAGATAACCTGTTAGTAGTGACCCAGTACTGATCCATCAATCCCATATAGTCCACTCCTATGAATTGTGATGCAGCAACAGGCTCCTCCTCTTTCTGCAACTGAAAATTCTCATAACTGGAACATCTTCCCGTAAAAAAACGTTCTTCACAACTCAATCATCCACCATGTGAACGGACAAACTTCCCCAATCGATTATCCTGCAAAGAACAGAAACATGTAATAGGGTGGGTACATGGGAGGGATAATACTCGCCTCCGTGTCTTTAATAAAATTCTGACTTTCCATCACTACTGTTAGGAAAATCTTCGAATTTTATGTCAGACCGTAGGCTTCGTATTATTCTAGTTCAAAGCTGATCAACAACCTGCAACGATACATAATCTACAGGTTTACAATAAAAATCTCTGAAAGTTGATTGTCTAGACCAATCGTCTGCCCTTAAAATATCTTCCACCCTACCCCCCACCTGCATAACCATAGAAGCCATAGCGCCCCTAGAGGAATGTGCTCCAAACAGGCTAACATCCGTTTTATGAATAGTAAACTGCATCCCGAAGGAGTAAAAGACCGAAAGTCAAGGTCCAGCGCCCTGACGTCCGACTCTCTTTAAATGAAACCAAACATAACAACATGGTCAATTTCGCCGACAATTGGTTTAAAGATAAATCGTCATTATAGGGCCATTGGTCCAAAAAATGTAAGGCTTCATTAACATTCCACATAGAGGAATACCGTGAAGTAGGAGGCTCTGAAAATCGAATGCCCCTCAATAACCTGCATACCAGGGTATTCTGATCTACCATCAACATTAATATGACCGGCCGAAATTGCGGTCCGATACATATTAATCGTCCTATATGCCTTACCTAAATCAAAAAGCTAAGACAGGAAATTCACTACCGTTACTGGATCAGCCGAAACCGGATCCAAACCCCGTTACAAGCACCAATTATTCCACAATGACCATGCAGATTTGTACATGGCCCTGGTACCTGATGCCCATGATTCAGCTAAAAGAGACTGAGCGGATTCTGAAAATGAAGGGATCGTTGTAACTCTCCTGACACCAACCACTCCACCAACTTAAGATTCCCTTCCATGACCAATTTGTGCAGAAACCCGAGTGGGTCTGACGAGAGTAGAGGAAAAGTCTGAATCATACAAGGGTAATCTAACTCCAGCAGTGCAGGAAACCAAGGCTGAGTTGGCCATAGTGGTGTGATCAAAACCACTGTCACCAACTGTCTCCTGACCTGGAAAATGGTCCTTGGAATCAGAGCAAATGGAGGAAAAGCATAATTCCTCCCTTTCCCCCATAACTGAAGAAATGCATCCATCGCTATCGCCTCCGGATCCGGTCTCCAACTGTAAAATCTCTCCAGCTGTCAATTCAACCGGGAAGCGAAAAGATCCACTTCCAACAGACCCCAAAGCTCCAAAATGTGAGAAAAACGTCCCTGTGTAGCATCCAATCGCTGCGGTCCGAAAGGTAATGTGAATTCCAATCCGCCACTGCGTTGGATAAAGCTGGTAAATATTCTGCCTGAAGCAGGATATTCAGGTCAAGGCAAAAATGCCAAAACTCCTTTGCCAATTCCGCTGCTTGGATTTGGTGCCCCCCAGTCGGTTGATATACCGAACAGCTGAAATGTTGTCCATCTTCAGAAGGACACAACAGTCCACCCTGTCTTTCACTAAGCTCTTCAGAGCAAACGACCCTGCTAAAAGCTCCAGGCAATTTATGTTCCGATCCATTTCCTGCTGAGACCATTTTCCTCCAGTAGAAATGTCTCCTTCTCTCGCCCCCAGCCTAAAAGTCTGGTGTCTGATTCTATGATAATATCTGGAGCCATACCCAAAATAGCTTTCCTGTTCCATGCATAGAGGTGTTTCAACTTCCATATTTGTTCTTCCCTTGCGTCCTGCAAAAGTTACACCAGATCTGTATACCTTAGACCTCTGCGAAGATACAAGGCCTTTAACCTTTGCAATGCCCGGTAATGTAGTGGGGCCGGGAATATTGCCTGAACTGAGACTGACAATAAACCTACTATGTGAGCCAACATTCGTAACAAGATCCGATCCTTTCTCAGAACTGATCTTATCTCTTTGAGAATTAACTTCACTTTTTCTGTGGAAGACTTAGAGACTCGAGTTCGAGTCCACCAGAAATCCTAGAAACTCTATTCTCCTGGTTGGTCTTAACTCCGATTTCTCCCAATTTATGAGAAACCTGATATCCATCAACAGATGGATAGCCCAATCCGTGTGCATCTGAAGTGCCTCCCACTTCTGGAACATGATCAACATGTCATCCAGATAAATAATCATTCGTACTCCTCTGCTCCTCAAAACATTTATGATGGGCTTCATAAGCTTTGTGATGCACCACGGAGCTGAGGAAAGTCCAAAGAGAAGACAAGTAAACTGTAGTGATGATCGAGCACCCAGATGCTCGGGTGTTCGGGTGCTCTGGCCGAGCGCCCCCAGAGGCTCGAGTGCTCGGCCGAGCACCCGAGCCCCATTGAAGTCAATGGGAGGACTCGAGCATTACACCAGGCACCCCCTGCTCTGATGAGGGGAGGGTGCCTGGTCCATAGGAAAAGGGCAGAAAATGATGGAAACACCACAGAAATGGTTCAGGGACAGCATAGGGAGGATGTCTGGATGCACATTGCCCCTTCCTCAATGCCCCCTTCATCTCCACACTGCCCCTTCATCTCCACGATGCCCCTTCCACACTGCCCCCTCATCTCCACACTGCCCCTTCCACAATGCCACCTTCTCCACACTGCCCCTTCCATCTCCACACTGCCGCTTCCACACTGCCCCTTCCATCTCCACAATGCCCCCTTCATCTCCATCTCCACGATGCCCCTTCCACAATGCCCCTTCCACAATGCCCCCTTCATCTCCGCAATGCCCCTTCCACAATGCCCCCTTCATCTCCGCAATGCCCCCATCTCCACTTCACCTCCACATTGCACCTTCATCTTCACATTTCCCCTGGTGGTCTAGCGGTGTACTTGACAGATCTGTGCCTCCTTCGGCACAGATCTCTTTGACTGAAGCTCCCGGCGCTTCTGTAGTAATGCAGAGGCTGGGAGATGATGTCATCTCCCAGCGCTCTGTATTACTAGAGCGGCGAGATGAGTGAGAGATCAGGTAAGCTGCGGGCGGAGGGGGTTGAATCTCCCGGCCAAATGAGGGGGGCCCGGAAAGCCTCATTCAAGTTGAATGAGGCTTTCCGGCCCCCCCTCATTTGGCCGGGCCCTAGGCAGGCGCCTTGTGCGGGGAGGAGACCCGAACATGGCGGGGCGAGCACATGCGGTACTCGTACGAGTACCGCCATGTGCCGAGCAGAGCGATGCTCGAGCCGAACCGAGCTTCGGCCGAGCATGCTCGCTCATCACTAGTAAACTGCCATTTCTCTCCCTTCCACAGAAATGCAGGTACCTCTGTGACAGAATTGACACAGGAATCATAAGATAACTGTATCTTGGCCATCCAATCTGACACCAACAACAGATCCCGAAGATGATGAATTCCCTCCATTTTGAAATGGCAATACAACATGAAATTGTTCAGTTCCTTAGATTTATTACTGGTCAAAGGCCTGATCCTTTCTTCCGGACCAGGAATATATTGCTTATAAACCCTGGATAATCTACTGGGACTCGAACAATGGGTCTCTTTTGAACCAACTCTTTTTTACTTCTGAGTCGAGCGACATTTCATCCTCCTTTGAGAATTTGAAAGGAATTGGAACCCTTGACTGACTGGCAGAATCGAAAAATTATATCTTGTACCCCTCAACTGCTTGCAAAACCCACTGGTCTGATGTAATTTGAGGCCACCGATGGAAAAAAACAGGAGAGTCTGCCTCCCACTGAGAAAAAAACAATTTTCTGAGGTACCCTTACCTGCATATCCATGTGACTTGAAGTGACCTCTTTGGCCTCTAGCCCTCCACGGTCTCCCTCTCTGCGGGACAAAGGGTCCTGGGCTTATAATATCCTGATATGATTGTCCCCTAAAATATGGGAACGCTGGGGCCCCGAAACTGACTCCCTGACTGACCTGAGCGGCCAGAAGAGTGGCCCCTTCCTCTCCTGGCCCTGCCAAAACACGGTTATGGAAAGACTTTTTTCATGGAGAACTGAGCCTTCTCAAAACATGTAAACGAATTTACGAACTTCCCAGATCTTTACTAAAAGAGTCCCCAAATAACTGACCCTGAGCTGAAGGGCCTGGCTCTGAGGTGGCCCAGACAATCAGTTTATAGCAAGTTTTGTCATACCTCCCTAGAAGCTTATTGGCTGGAAGGTGCGTAAGCAAACATCCCAGCCAATGGCAGATTGCATTCTTTTTGAACAGAGACTGGCCATATAAAAAGCCAGTCTGTTCAAAAATTCCCTCACTGGGACTCAGGCAATTGCCTAGTATGTATGGGGGGGGGTCCGTGGTGGTACACATTGCTGCCACTGACAGAGAGTCAGCGTAGGCCTGGTATGTATGTGGGGGGGGGTCCATGCTGGTACACATAACTGTCACTGACAGCGGAGGTCTGGTATGTGTGGGGTCCATGCTGGTACACATAACTACCACTGACAGCGGAGGTCTGGTATGTATGTGGAGGGGTCCATGCTGGTACACATAACTACCACTGACAGCGGAGGTCTGGTATGTATGTGGGGGGGTCCGTGCTGGTACACATAACTACCACTGACAGCGGAGGTCTGGTATGTATGTGGAGGGGTCCGTGCTGGTACACATAACTACCACTGACAGTGGAGGTCTGGTATGTATGGAGGGGTCCGTGCTGGTACACATAACTGTAACTGACAGCGGAGGCCTGGTATGTATGTGGGGGGGGGTCCATGCTGGTACACATAACTACCACTGACAGCGGAGGCCTGGTATGTATGGAGGGGTCCGTGCTGGTACACATAACTGTAACTGACAGCGGAGGCCTGGTATGTATGTGGGGGGGGTCCCGTGCTGGTACACATAACTGCCACTGACAGCGGAGGCCTGGTATGTATGTGGGGGGTCCATGCTGGTACACATAACTGTAACTGACAGCGGAGGCCTGGTATGTATGTGGGGGGTCCATGCTGGTACACATAACTGTAACTGACAGCGGAGGCCTGGTATGTATGTGGGGGGGGGTCATGCTGGTACACATAACTGTCACTGACAGCGGAGGTCTGGTATGTATGTGGGGGGGTCCATGCTGGTACACATAACTACCACTGACAGCGGAGGTCTGGTATGTATGTGGGGGGGGGGTCCATGCTGGTACACATAACTGTAACTGACAGCGGAGGCCTGGTATGTATGTGGGGGGGGGGTCCATGCTGGTACACATAACTGTCACTGACAGCGGAGGACTGGTATGTATGTGGGGGGGGTCCATGCTGGTACACATAACTGTCACTGACAGTGGAGGCCTGGTATGTATGTGGGGGGTCCGTGCTGGTACACATAACTGTCACTGACAGCGGAGGCCTGGTATGTATGTGGGGGGGGGGTCCGTGCTGGTACACATAACTGTCACTGACAGCGGAGGCCTGGTATGTATGTGGGGGGGGGTCCATGCTGGTACACATAACTGTCACTGACAGCGGAGGCCTGGTATGTATGTGGGGGGGGGGGTCCATGCTGGTACACATAACTGTCACTGACAGCGGAGGTCTGGTATGTATGTGGGGGGGTCCATGCTGGTACACATAACTGTCACTGACAGCGGAGGCCTGGTATGTATGTGGGGGGGGGTCCATGCTGGTACACATAACTACCACTGACAGCGGAGGCCTGGTATGTATGTGGGGGGGGGTCCATGCTGGTACACATAACTAGCACTGACAGCGGAGGTCTGGTATGTATGTGGGGGGGTCCATGCTGGTACACATAACTACCACTGACAGCGGAGGCCTGGTATGTATGTGGGGGGTCCATGCTGGTACACATAACTGTCACTGACAGCGGAGGCCTGGTATGTATGTGGGGGGGGGGTCCATGCTGGTACACATAACTGTCACTGACAGCGGAGGCCTGGTATGTATGTGGAGGGGTCCATGCTGGTACACATAACTGCCACTGACAGCGGAGGTCTGGTATGTATGCGGGGGGGGGTCCATGCTGGTACATATAACTGTCACTGACAGCGGAGGTCTGTATGTATGTGGGGGGTCCATGCTGGTACACATAACTGTCACTGACAGCGGAGGCCTGGTATGTATGTGGGGGGGGGTCCATGCTGGTACACATAACTGCCACTGACAGCGGAGGTCTGGTATGTATGCGGGGGGGGGTCCATGCTGGTACACATAACTGTCACTGACAGCGGAGGTCTGGTATGTATGTGGAGGGGTCCATGCTGGTACACATAACTGTCACTGACAGCGGAGGCCTGGTATGTATGTGGAGGGGTCCATGCTGGTACACATAACTGTCACTGACAGCGGAGGCCTGGTATGTATGTGGGGGGGGGTCCGTGCTGGTACACATAACTGTCACTGACAGCGGAGGCTGGTATGTATGTGGAGGGGTCATTTGGTACACATAACTGTCACTGACAGTGGAGGCCTGGTATGTATGTGGAGGGGTCCATGCTGGTACACATAACTGTCACTGACAGCGGAGGCCTGGTATGTATGTGGGGGGGGGGGTCCATGCTGGTACACATAACTACCACTGACAGCGGAGGCCTGGTATGTATGTGGAGGGGTCCGTGCTGGTACACATAACTACCACTGACAGCGGAGGCCTGGTATGTATGTGGAGGGGTCCGTGCTGGTACACATAACTGTCACTGACAGCGGAGGCCTGGTATGTATGTGGAGGGGTCCGTGCTGGTACACATAACTACCACTGACAGCGGAGGCCTGGTATGTATGTGGAGGGGTCCGTGCTGGTACACATAACTGTCACTGACAGTGGAGGTCTGGTATGTATGTGGAGGGGTCCATGCTGGTACACATAACTGTCACTGACAGCGGAGGCCTGGTATGTATGCTGGGGGGGGGGGTCCATGCTGGTACACATAACTGCCACTGACAGCGGAGGCCTGGTATGTATGTGGGGGGGTCCATGCTGGTACACATAACTGTCACTGACAGTGGAGGCCTGGTATGTATGTGGGGGGTCCGTGCTGGTACACATAACTGTCACTGACAGCGGAGGCCTGGTATGTATGTGGGGGGGGGGGTCCATGCTGGTACACATAACTGTAACTGACAGCGGAGGCCTGGTATGTATGTGGGGGGGGGTCCATGCTGGTACACATAACTGTCACTGACAGCGGAGGACTGGTATGTATGTGGGGGGGGTCCATGCTGGTACACATAACTGTCACTGACAGTGGAGGCCTGGTATGTATGTGGGGGGTCCGTGCTGGTACACATAACTGTCACTGACAGCGGAGGCCTGGTATGTATGTGGGGGGGGGGTCCGTGCTGGTACACATAACTGTCACTGACAGCGGAGGCCTGGTATGTATGTGGGGGGGGGGTCCATGCTGGTACACATAACTGTCACTGACAGCGGAGGCCTGGTATGTATGTGGGGGGGGGTCCATGCTGGTACACATAACTGTCACTGACAGCGGAGGTCTGGTATGTATGTGGGGGGGTCCATGCTGGTACACATAACTGTCACTGACAGCGGAGGCCTGGTATGTATGTGGGGGGGGGTCCATGCTGGTACACATAACTACCACTGACAGCGGAGGCCTGGTATGTATGTGGGGGGGGGGTCCATGCTGGTACACATAACTAGCACTGACAGCGGAGGTCTGGTATGTATGTGGGGGGGTCCATGCTGGTACACATAACTACCACTGACAGCGGAGGCCTGGTATGTATGTGGGGGGTCCATGCTGGTACACATAACTGTCACTGACAGCGGAGGCCTGGTATGTATGTGGGGGGGGGTCCATGCTGGTACACATAACTGTCACTGACAGCGGAGGCCTGGTATGTATGTGGAGGGGTCCATGCTGGTACACATAACTGCCACTGACAGCGGAGGTCTGGTATGTATGCGGGGGGGGGGTCCATGCTGGTACATATAACTGTCACTGACAGCGGAGGTCTGGTATGTATGTGGGGGGTCCATGCTGGTACACATAACTGTCACTGACAGCGGAGGCCTGGTATGTATGTGGGGGGGGGGTCCATGCTGGTACACATAACTGCCACTGACAGCGGAGGTCTGGTATGTATGCGGGGGGGGGTCCATGCTGGTACACATAACTGTCACTGACAGCGGAGGTCTGGTATGTATGTGGAGGGGTCCATGCTGGTACACATAACTGTCACTGACAGCGGAGGCCTGGTATGTATGTGGAGGGGTCCATGCTGGTACACATAACTGTCACTGACAGCGGAGGCCTGGTATGTATGTGGGGGGGGGGTCCGTGCTGGTACACATAACTGTCACTGACAGCGGAGGCCTGGTATGTATGTGGAGGGGTCCATGCTGGTACACATAACTGTCACTGACAGTGGAGGCCTGGTATGTATGTGGAGGGGTCCATGCTGGTACACATAACTGTCACTGACAGCGGAGGCCTGGTATGTATGTGGGGGGGGGGGTCCATGCTGGTACACATAACTACCACTGACAGCGGAGGCCTGGTATGTATGTGGAGGGGTCCGTGCTGGTACACATAACTACCACTGACAGCGGAGGCCTGGTATGTATGTGGAGGGGTCCGTGCTGGTACACATAACTGTCACTGACAGCGGAGGCCTGGTATGTATGTGGAGGGGTCCGTGCTGGTACACATAACTACCACTGACAGCGGAGGCCTGGTATGTATGTGGAGGGGTCCGTGCTGGTACACATAACTGTCACTGACAGTGGAGGTCTGGTATGTATGTGGAGGGGTCCATGCTGGTACACATAACTGTCACTGACAGCGGAGGCCTGGTATGTATGCTGGGGGGGGGGGGGTCCATGCTGGTACACATAACTGCCACTGACAGCGGAGGCCTGGTATGTATGTGGGGGGGTCCATGCTGGTACACATAACTGTCACTGACAGCGGAGGCCTGGTATGTATGCTTGGGGGGGGGGGGTCCATGCTGGTACACATAACTGCCACTGACAGCGGAGGCCTGGTATGTATGTGGGGGGGTCCATGCTGGTACACATAACTGTCACTGACAGCGGAGGCCTGGTATGTATGTGGGGGGGTCCATGCTGGTACACATAACTGTCACTGACGGCGGAGGCCTGGTATGTATGTTGGGGGGGGTCCATGCTGGTACACATAACTGTCACTGACAGCGGAGGCCTGGTATGTATGTGGGGGGGGGGGTCCATGCTGGTACACATAACTACCACTGACAGCGGAGGCCTGGTATGTATGTGGAGGGGGGGGTCCATGCTGGTACACATAACTGTCACTGACAGCGGAGGCCTGGTATGTATGTGGGGGGGGGTCCATGCTGGTACACATAACTGCCACTGACAGCGGAGGCCTGGTATGTATGTGGGGGGGGTCCATGCTGGTACACATAACTACCACTGACAGCGGAGGCCTGGTATGTATGTGGAGGGGTCCGTGCTGGTACACATAACTGTCACTGACAGCGGAGGTCTGGTATGTATGTGGGGGGTCCGTGCTGGTACACATAACTGTCACTGACAGCGGAGGTCTGGTATGTATGTGGGGGGGTACATGCTGGTACACATTGCTGCCAGGGCATATCTTGGGGGCATGTTTTTTTGGTATAAATTAAATTAACATTTTATTTTATAGTTAAGTATTAAAAGGAGGTATTTAGATTAGAGAAAACAGGAGACGGTTAGATGGACATTAGATGGACATTAGGTGAAGCAGGTGCTGAAGGCATCAGGATTAATGGGAAATGTTTCTTTTCAGCATCTGTTTATTTTACTTTGTCTTATTAACCCTGTAAGCATACCCCACTGGGACTCATAGGGTTAATTCTACTAACATTTGACACGTTTTTTCATACTTTGGATGTGTTGGGGCTTAGGGCTCCATATCAATACGTCCTCCGGTCACTTAGCGTTTTTCTTTTACCTTTCAACGCCTGCGTCCGCACTTGGGGATCCGTTAAGGGACTTTGCAGCCCCAATATAAACTGGTTGCAAATGTTCTCACAATAAAGTGGGTCCCTTAGCGGATCTTAGCGCCTAACGCTTGGAACTGAACGGCCTATTTCTGCGGGGAATTTTTTAACATGGGTGAAAAAGCTTCACAATGTATCGCACAAGGTGTTTTTTTAATCTGGTATTTTTCCGTATCACGTGTATTTGAATAGTTTACCGTGCTTGAAAAAAAACGCCGGCGGGTTTTTTTATGAGACGGGGGGAATCGAGCCGTAGGAGCTGTATAGAGGTCCGTCTGGCAGGGGAGCCGTTTATTCACTGTGGTGCCAAGTCTACATATAAACACAGTTTAACATTATCCTAACGACTCTGTCTGACCTTTATTCTTTTTTAGGGCAGTAAAGGTCACACGGGGGGTGTTAGATTATTTTTCTTTAATGATTTAACATCCTGTGGGATTGCGGCCCCCACCCCCGGCACCTTGTGTTTTCTTATTATTTTACCAATAACACCACATCCGCTTGTTACAATGATCTCTGTAAGCTATGACTAAGGTGACCAATGGCCCTTACAGACCGGTTATAAAAAAACAAAACACACACAATGCAGGGTTCTACTGAATACTGGACAATGCAGCTTGTATTATTGTCCTGCATTTAACCCTTTGAGTGTCAGACAGGTATATAACACAATACAATGCATGCGTATTGGCAGTCAAAGTGTTAAATAGGCATCTGGTCACCTTTGCCTTAAACCCCAGCATCGCAGAGGGTCATACATATAAAAACAAAATCAGAGTAATTTGGAGGTTACACAGCTGCACCATATTTATAAAATTAACATCTTGGGTGCTATAGAGGTCCCCAGTGCATTGTGAAGCAAGACGCAGAAGGCCTATTTTGCACGGAAAAGGTTAAAAACATCATTTAAGTCGATGAGAATGTTTATTGCCCCTTATGGTTAATGTGAACAGACAGCTAGTTTAGGCCTCGATTCACTTGCAGCTGACGCTAAAAAAAAACAGGCGACAGCAATTCTTCACGCACGGTAAGATATTCAGTTATCTGTGACTAGTGTAAAAGCCTGTGTACATGGGCCGCAAGTCTAGCAGCACCAGAGTCTTGGGCGGCCTCCCCCGGTGGCCCCTCATCCTCAGGCCGGAGCCAGCTGTACCGCGCTTCCCTCGCACTGAGTGGTCCCAGGAAGGTACACAGAGAGGAATCCGGTCCTCCGGTCTGAATTCAGAGCACCCCACTCCATATCAGATGCAGCACCATCTTGTTTCCTTGGCCGGCGCGTTTGGGCAGTCTCTACTGCTCATGACGGCTTCGGACAAACATCCTTAAGATGAGTATTGTATTAGAAAGGGAAATGGGTAGACTGGATGGGACAGATACTGATAGGGAAGTCAGTAATACCTGGGACTGACATAAGTCTATAGTGAGAAGTGTGTAAGATGAGTATTGTATTAGAAAGGGAAATGGGTAGACTGGATGGGACAGATACTGATAGGGAAGTCAGTAATACCTGGGACAGACATAAGTCTATAGTGAGAAGTGTGTAATACTGAGTATTGTATTAGATAGGGAAATGGGTAGACTGGATGGGACAGATACTTATAGGGAAGTCAGTAATACCTGGGACAGACATAAGTCTATAGTGAGAAGTATGTAAGATGAGTATTGTATTAGATAGGGAAATGGGTAGACTGGATGGGACAGATACTGATAGGGAAGTCAGTAATACCTGGGACAGACATAAGTCTATAGTGAGAAGTATGTAAGATGAGTATTGTATTAGATAGGGAAATGGGTAGACTGGATAGGACAGATACTGATAGGGAAGTCAGTAATACCTGGGACAGACATAAGTCTATAGTGAGAAGTGTGTAAGATGAGTATTGTATTAGATAGGGAAATGGGTAGACTGGATGGACAGATACTGATAGGGAAGTCAGTTATACCTGGGACAGACATAAGTCTATAGTGAGAAGTGTGTAAGACTAGTATTATATTAGATAGGAAAATGGGTAGACTGGATGGGACAGATACTGATAGGGAAGTCAGTAATACCTGGGACAGACATAAGTATATAGTGAGAAGTATGTAAGATGAGTATTGTATTAGATAGGGAAATGGGTAGACTGGATGGACAGATACTGATAGAGAAGTCAGTAATACCTGGGACAGACATAAGTCTATAGTGAGAAGTGTGTAAGATGAGTATTGTATTAGATAGGGAAATGGGTAGATTGGATGGGACAGATACTGATAGGGAAGTCAGTAATACCTGGGACAGACATAAGTCTATGTGAGAAGTATGTAAGATGAGTATTGTATTAGATAGGGAAATGGGTAGACTGGATGGGACAGATACCGATAGGGAAGTCAGTAATACCTGGGACAGACATAAGTCTATAGTGAGAAGTATGTAAGAGGAGTATTGTATTAGATAGGGAAATGGGTAGACTGGATGGGACAGATACTGATAGGGAAGTCAGTAATACCTGGGACAGACATAAGTCTATAGTGAGAAGTGTGTAATACTGAGTATTGTATTAGATAGGGAAATGGGTAGACTGGATGGGACAGATACTGATAGGGAAGTCAGTAATACCTGGGACAGACATAAGTCTATAGTGAGAAGTATGTAAGATGAGTATTGTATTAGATAGGGAAATGAGTAGACTGGATGGACAGATACTGATAGGGAAGTCAGTAATACCTGGGACAGACATAAGTCTATAGTGAGAAGTATGTAAGATGAGTACTGCATTAGATAGGGAAATGGGTAGACTGGATGGACAGATACTGATAGGGAAGTCAGTAATACCTGGGACAGACATAAGTCTATAGTGAGAAGTGTGTAAGATGAGTATTGTATTAGATAGGGAAATGGGTAGACTGGATGGACAGATACTGATAGGGAAGTCAGTAATACCTGGGACAGACATAAGTCTATTGTGAGAAGTATGTAAGATGAGTATTGTATTAGATAGGGAAATGGGTAGACTGGATGGACAGATACTGATAGGGAAGTCAGTAATACCTGGGACAGACATAAGTCTATAGTGAGAAGTGTGTAAGATGAGTATTGTATTAGATAGGGAAATGGGTAGACTGGATGGGACAGATACTGATAGGGAAGTCAGTAATACCTGGGACAGACATAAGTCTATAGTGAGAAGTATGTAAGACTAGTATTGTATTAGATAGGGAAATGGGTAGACTGGATGGACAGACACTGATAGGGAAGTCAGTAATACCTGGACAGACATAAGTCTATAGTGAGAAGTATGTAAGATGAGTATTGTATTAGATAGGGAAATGGGTAGACTGGATGGACAGATACTGATAGGGAAGTCAGTAATACCTGGGACAGACATAAGTCTATAGTGAGAAGTATGTAAGATGAGTATTGTATTAGATAGGGAAATGGGTAGACTGGATGGACAGATACTGATAGGGAAGTCAGTAATACCTGGGACAGACATAAGTCTATAGTGAGAAGTATGTAAGATGAGTATTGTATTAGATAGGGAAATGGGTAGACTGGATGGACAGATACTGATAGGGAAGTCAGTAATACCTGGGACTGACATAAGTCTATAGTGAGAAGTATGTAAGATGAATATTGTATTAGATAGGGAAATGGGTAGACTGGATGGACAGATACTGATAGGGAAGTCAGTAATACCAGGGACAGACATAAGTCTATAGTGAGAAGTATGTAATACTGAGTATTGTATTAGATAGGGAAATGGGTAGATTGGATGGACAGATACTGATAGGGAAGTCAGTAATACCTGGGACAGACATAAGTCTATAGTGAGAAGTATGTAAGACTGAGTATTGTATTAGATAGGGAAATGGGTAGACTGGATGGACAGATACTGATAGGGAAGTCAGTAATACCTGGGACAGACATAAGTATATAGTGAGAAGTGTATAATACTGAGTATTGTATTAGATAGGGAAATGGGTAGACTGGATGGTACAGATACCGATAGGGAAGTCAGTAATACCTGGGACAGACATAAGTCTATAGTGAGATGTATGTAAGATGAGTATTGTATTAGATAGGGAAATGGGTAGACTGGATGGTACAGATACTGATAGGGAAGTCAGTAATACCTGGGACAGACATAAGTCTATAGTGAGAAGTATGTAATACTGAGTATTGTATTAGATAGGGAAATGGGTAGACTGGATGGGACAGATACTGATAGGGAAGTCAGTAATACCTGGGGCAGACATAAGTCTATAGTGAGAAGTATGTAAGATGAGTATTGTATTAGATAGGGAAATGAGTAGACTGGATGGACAGATACTGATAGGGAAGTCAGTAATACCTGGGACAGACATAAGTCTATAGTGAGAAGTATGTAAGATGAGTATTGTATTAGATAGGGAAATGGGTAGCCTGGATGGACAGATACTGAGAGGGAAGTCAGTAATACCCAGGACAGACATAAGTCTATAGTGAGAAGTGTGTAAGATGAGTATTGTATTAGATAGGGAAATGGGTAGATTGGATGGGACAGATACTGATAGAGAAGTCAGTAATACCTGAGACAGACATAAGTCTATAGTGAGAAGTATGTAATACAGAGTATTGTATTAGATAGGGAAATGGGTAGCCTGGATGGGACAGATACTGATAGGGAAGTCAGTAATACCCAGGACAGACATAAGTCTATAGTGAGAAGTATGTAAGATGAGTATTGTATTAGACAGGGAAATGGGTAGACTGGATGGGACAGATACTGATAGGGAAGTCAGTAATACCTGGGACAGACATAAGTCTATAGTGAGAAGTATGTAAGATGAGTATTGTATTAGATAGGGAAATGGGTAGACTGGATGGACAGATACTGATAGGGAAGTCAGTAATACCTGGGACAGACATAAGTCTATAGTGAGAAGTGTGTAAGATGAGTATTGTATTAGATAGGGAAATGGGTAGACTGGATGGGACTTATACTGATAGGGAAGTCAGTAATACCTGGGACAGACATAAGTCTATAGTGAGAAGTATGTAAGACTAGTATTGTATTAGATAGGGAAATGGGTAGACTGGATGGGACTTATACTGATAGGGAAGTCAGTAATACCTGGGACAGACATAACTCTATAGTGAGAAGTATGTAAGACTAGTATTGTATTAGATAGGGAAATGGGTAGACTGGATGGGACAGATACTGATAGGGAAGTCAGTAATATCTGGGACAGACATAAGTCTATAGTGAGAAGTGTGTAAGACTGAGTATTGTATTAGATAGGGAAATGGGTAGACTGGATGGGACAGATACTGATAGGGAAGTCAGTAATACCTGGGACAGACATAAGTATATAGTGAGAAGTATGTAAGATGAGTATTGTATTAGATAGGGAAATGGGTAGACTGAATGGGACAGATACTGATAGGGAAGTCAGTAATACCTGGGACAGACATAAGTCTATAGTGAGAAGTATGTAAGATGAGTATTGTATTAGATAGGGAAATGGGTAGACTGGATGTGACAGATACTGATAGGGAAGTCAGTAATACCTGGGACAGACATAAGTCTATAGTGAGAAGTATGTAAGATGAGTATTGTATTAGATAGGGAAATGGGTAGACTGGATGGGACAGATACTGATAGGGAAGTCAGTAATACCTGGGACAGACATAAGTCTATAGTGAGAAGTATATAATAATGTGCACTTTATTACATAGGAAATTGGGCCACCTGGATGGGCCAGATGATTATTTGTATCACAATATGTGTTTCTCAGTATTTTCTCTCTTAAGGCACCAGTAACTCACAATGTTAAATCTTCAGGGCAACCCTCACATTTCTCAATGACTTAATGAAGTTACCAAGAAATTAATATGTAGCTATTGTTAGTTGTCTAATCATTTCAGGATACACCCAGAGACTTTTTAATTTTTATCAAAGTCTTAGAAAATTAGGTTCATACAGGGCTGGGGAGTATGGCATCCTGGGCTGAAGTGTAGGGCATCCTGGGCTGGGGGGTATGGCATCCTGGTCTCGCATGTAGGGCATCCTGGTCTCGCATGTAGGGCATCCTGGGCTGGGGAGTATGGCATCCAGGGCTGGCGTGTAGGGCATCCTGGGCTGGGGAGTATGGCATCCAGGGCTGTTGCGTATGTCATCTTTGCTGAGAACCATTGTTATAAGGTGATCACATATCCCTTTAAATCCAGGACAATTATACAAAAACACTCACCGCAGGGCAGCGCGGGTTCCCACTGTTTCCACAGAATGACATGATCAGTAGCGTTCTGCTTTTAAAGGTATATGTGGTCATGTTGCTTGGTTTGCCCCATAATTTCTCCTCATTTCTTTGCACACACACCTCATGGTGCAGGAGAGCCGGACTGTGTTTTATTGTTTTACGTTATTAATCCACGCAGATTTCTGTGTGTGAAATCTCCTTTTAACACATGAAGGACCAGCAGGGCTGTGTCTTGTATTGAGATGCAGTGTACAACCCTCTCATCATTAAAGGGTTAAGAGTGGAAGGGGCAGACCGTCACGGTGACCTTGAGATTGTCCTGTGATCACTGTCCTGTCGGTGAGTTTGGATACAAGTATCTGCGGATTCCCACTTGTACAACAATAGGGTTGGGAGGGTGGTGGCTGGCACGCCTCACCCTTTGCAGTGGTTGTGTCATCGGTACATCACACACGTTGCCAGTGATTGGGGAACCAGAACATGATGTTCACTTAATGAACAGGATGGAGAGAAGCGATGTCCCCTCCGCGTTTACTCTCCAAACTCTGTAACCTCTCTATGCTCTTCCCTTACGTAAAGTGTGGAGTTGGGATTTTTGTACCATAACAAGTGTTATTTTTCTTTATTAGAAAGCCCCCCCCCCACACCAATCCTTTGTTTTGTGTCTAATTCCTAAATCAAATCCAGGAAATGTGCCCAGTTCACAGGCTTCCAGTCACCCGTACACAATGGCATCACCCCCTTAATCCTCTGGGTGCTTCGCGGTGCATTGGGGACGGTAATGTGCCAGCTTGTTGGGGAACCCCAGTGCACGTGGGATGTGCCTAGAATTTACTGGGGACCAGGGATGAAGGTGCCCCTTGTATAATACCCCATCGCAATAGTGTCAGATTCCAAGGGGTTAAACATTTTTTCCTTATGCAAAATCACAGTCCGTGTCCATGATTTTCCCTGAATGATTAACCCATTCAGTTGCGCGACCCTCTGGCGCAAAGCAACTAAAGTGTTAATCCTTCAGGAACAAAACTGTTCTATAAAAGTGCAGGTTAAAAGCTAACAGTAATAGATCACTGTGCATTGACAGAGCGCTCTGCATTAATAGATCGCTGTGCAGTGACAGTGCGATCTGCAGTAATAGATCGCTGTACAGTGACAGAGCGCTCTGCAGTAACAGATCGCTGTGCAGTGACAGCGCGCTCTACAGTAATAGATCGCTGTGCAGTGACAGCGCGCTCTACAGTAATAGATCACTGTGCAGTGACAGAGCGCTCTGCAGTAATAGATCGCTGTGCAGTGACAGAGCGCTCTGCAGTAATAGATCACTGTGCAGTGACAGAGCGATCTGCAGTAATAGATCACTGTACAGTGACAGAGCGCTCTGCAGTAATAGATCGCTGTGCAGTGACAGCGCGCTCTACAGTAATAGATCGCTGTGCAGTGACAGCGCTCTCTACAGTAATAGATCTCTGTGCAGTGACAGAGCGCTCTGCAGTAATAGATCGCTGTGCAGTGACAGAGCGCTCTGCAGTAATAGATCGCTGTGCAGTGACAGAGCGCTCTGCAGTAATAGATCGCTGTGCAGTGACAGCGCGCTCTGCAGTAATAGATCGCTGTGCAGCGACAGCACGCTCTGCAGTAATAGATCGCTGTGCAGTGACAGAGAGCTCTGCAGTAATAGATCTCTGTGCAGTGACAGAGAGCTCTGCAGTAATAGATCTCTGTGCAGCGACAGCGCGCTCTGCAGTAATAGATCAATGTGCAGTGACGGAGCGCTCTGCAGTAATAGATCGCTGTGCAGTGACAGAGCGCTCTGCAGTAATAGATCGCTGTGCAGTGACAGCACGCTCTGCAGTAATAGATCACTGTGCATTGACAGAGCGCTCTGCATTAATAGATCGCTGTGCAGTGACAGCACGATCTGCAGTAATAGATCGCTGTACAGTGACAGAGCGCTCTGCAGTAATAGATCGCTGTGCAGTGACAGCACGCTCTGCAGTAATAGATCACTGTGCATTGACAGAGCGCTCTGCATTAATAGATCGCTGTGCAGTGACAGCGCGATCTGCAGTAATAGATCGCTGTACAGTGACGGAGCGCTCTGCAGTAATAGATCGCTGTGCAGTGACAGAGCGCTCTGCAGTAATAGATCGCTGTGCAGTGACAGCACGCTCTGCAGTAATAGATCACTGTGCATTGACAGAGCGCTCTGCATTAATAGATCGCTGTGCAGTGACAGCACGCTCTGCAGTAATAGATCGCTGTGCAGTGACAGCGCGCTCTACAGTAATAGATCGCTGTGCAGTGACAGAGAGCTCTGCAGTAATAGATCGCTGTGCAGTGACAGCGCGCTCTGCAGTAATAGATCGCTGTGCAGTGACAGAGCGCTCTGCAGTAATAGATCGCTGTGCAGTGACAGCGCGCTCTACAGTAATAGATCGCTGTGCAGTGACAGCGCGCTCTACAGTAATAGATCGCTGTGCAGTGACAGAGCGCTCTGCAGTAATAGATCGCTGTGCAGTGACAGCGCGCTCTGCAGTAATAGATCGCTGTGCAGTGACAGCGCGCTCTGCAGTAATAGATCGCTGTGCAGCGACAGCGCGCTCTGCAGTAATAGATCGCTGTGCAGTGACAGAGAGCTCTGCAGTAATAGATCTCTGTGCAGTGACAGAGAGCTCTGCAGTAATAGATCTCTGTGCAGCGACAGCGCGCTCTGCAGTAATAGATCAATGTGCAGTGACGGAGCGCTCTGCAGTAATAGATCGCTGTGCAGTGACAGAGCGCTCTGCAGTAATAGATCGCTGTGCAGTGACAGAGCGCTCTGCAGTAATAGATCGCTGTGCAGTGACAGCGCGCTCTGCAGTAATAGATCGCTGTGCAGCGACAGCGCGCTCTGCAGTAATAGATCGCTGTGCAGTGACAGAGAGCTCTGCAGTAATAGATCTCTGTGCAGCGACAGTGCGCTCTGCAGTAATAGATCAATGTGCAGTGACGGAGCGCTCTGCAGTAATAGATCGCTGTGCAGTGACGGAGCGCTCTGTAGTAATAGATCGCTGTGCAGTGACGGAGCGCTCTGCAGTAATAGATCGCTGTGCAGTGACAGAGTGCTCTGCAGTAATAGAACACTGTGCAGTGACAGAGCGCTCTGCAGTAATAGATCTCAGTGCAGCGACAAGCGCGCTCTGCTGTAATAGATCGCTGTGCAGTGACAGCGCGCTCTGCAGTAATAGATCGATGTGCAGCGACAGAGCGCTCTGCAGTAATAGATCTCTGTGCAGTGACAGCGCACTCTGCAGTAATAGATCGCTGTGCAGTGACAGAGCGCTCTGCAGTAATAGATCTCTGTGCAGTGACAGCGCGCTCTGCAGTAATAGATCTCTGTGCAGTGACAGCGCGCTCTGCAGTAATAGATCGCTGTGCAGTGACAGTGTGCTCTGCAGTAATAGACAGCTGTGCAGTGACAGAGCGCTCTGCAGTAATAGATCGCTGTGCAGTGACAGCGCGCTCTGCAGTAATAGATGTCTGTGCAGTGACAGCGCGCTCTGAAGTAATAGATCGCTGTGCAGTGACAGAGCGCTCTGCAGTAATAGATCTCTGTGCAGTGACAGCGCGCTCTGCAGTAATAGATCGCTGTGCAGTGACAGCGCGCTCTGCAGTAATAGATCTCTGTGCAGTGACAGCGCGCTCTGCAGTAATAGATCGCTGTGCAGTGACAGTGTGCTCTGCAGTAATAGATCGCTGTACAGTGACAGAGCGCTCTGCAGTAATAGATCTCTGTGCAGTGACAGCGCGCTCTGCAGTAATAGATCGCTGTGCAGTGACAGAGCGCTCTGCAGTAATAGATCGCTGTGCAGTGACAGCGCGCTCTGAAGTAATAGATCGCTGTACAGTGACAGAGCGCTCTGCAGTAATAGATCGCTGTGCAGTGACAGAGCGCTCTGCAGTAATAGTGCGCTCTGTAATAATAGATCTCTGTGCAGCGACAGCGCGCTCTGCAGTAATAGATCGCTGTGCAGTGACAGAGAGCTCTGCAGTAATAGATCTCTGTGCAGCGACAGCGCACTCTGCAGTAATAGATCAATGTGCAGTGACGGAGCACTCTGCAGTAATAGATCAATGTGCAGTGACGGAGTGCTCTGCAGTAATAGATCGCTGTGCAGTGACAGAGCGCTCTGCAGTAATAGATCGCTGTGCAGTGACAGAGCGCTCTGCAGTAATAGATCGCTGTGCAGTGACAGCACGCTCTGCAGTAATAGATCGCGGTGCAGTGACAGCACGCTCTGCAGTAATAGATCGCTGTGCAGTGACAGAGCGCTCTGCAGTAATAGAACACTGTGCAGTGACAGAGCGCTCTGCAGTAATAGATCGCTGTGCAGTGACAGAGCGCTCTGCAGTAATAGATCGCTGTGCAGTGACCAGCGCGCTTTGCAGTAATAGATCGCTGTGCAGTGACAGAGCGCTCTGCAGTAACAGATCGCTGTGCAGTGACAGAGCGCTCTGCAGTAATAGATCTCTGTGCAGTGACAGCATGCTCTGCAGTAATAGATCGCTGTGCAGTGACAGCATGCTCTGCAGTAATAGATCGCTGTGCAGTGACAGCGCGCTCTGCAGTAATAGATCGCTGTGCAGTGACAGAGCGCTCTGCAGTAATAGATCGCTGTGCAGTGACAGAGCGCTCTGCAGTAATAGATCGCTGTGCAGTGACAGAGCGCTCTGCAGTAATAGATCGCTGTGCAGTGACAGCGCGCTCTGCAGTAATAGATCTCTGTGCAGTGACAGATCGCTCTGCAGTAATAGATCGCTGTGCAGTGACAGAGCGCTCTGCATTAATAGATCTCAGTGCAGTGACAGCGCGCTCTGCAGTAATAGATCACTGTGAAGTGACAGAGCGCTCTGCAGTAAAGGATCACTGTGAATTGACAGAGCACTCTGCAGTAATAGATCGCTGTGCAGCGACAACGTGCTCTGCAGTAATAGATCACTGTGCAGTGACAGCGCACTCTGCAGTAATAGATCTCTGTGCAGTGACAGATCGCTCTGCAGTGACAGATCGCTCTGCAGTGACAGCGCGCTCTGCAGTAATAGATCACTGTGCATTGACAGAGCGCTTTGCAGTAATAGATCGCTGTGCAGTGACAGAGCACTCTGCAGTAATAGATCGCTGTGCAGTGACAGAGCGCTCTGCAGTAATAGATCGCTGTGCAGTGACAGAGCGCTCTGCAGTAATAGATCACTGTGCATTGACAGAGCGCTTTGCAGTAATGGATCGCTGTGCAGTGACAGAGCACTCTGCAGTAATAGATCGCTGTGCAGTGACAGAGCGCTCTGCAGTAATAGATCGCTGTGCAGTGACAGAGCGCTCTGCAGTAATAGATCGCTGTGCAGTGACAGAGCGCTCTGCAGTAATAGATCGCTGTACAGTGACAGAGCGCTCTGCAGTAATAGATCGCTGTGCAGTGACAGAGCGCTCTGCAGTAATAGATCGCTGTGCAGTGACAGAGCGCTCTGCAGTAATAGATCGCTGTGCAGTGACCAGCGCGCTCTGCAGTAATAGATCGCTGTGCAGTGACAGCGCTCTGCAGTAATAGATCGCTGTGCAGTGACAGCGCGCTCTACAGTAATAGATCGCTGTGCAGTGACAGAGCGCTCTGCAGTAATAGATCGCTGTGCAGTGACAGAGCGCTCTGCAGTAATAGATCGCTGTGCAGTGACAGCACGCTCTGCAGTAATAGATCGCGGTGCAGTGACAGGGCGCTCTGCAGTAATAGATCGCTGTGCAGTGACAGCGCACTCTGCAGTAATAGATCGCTGTGCAGTGACAGCGCACTCTGCAGTAATAGATCGCTGTGCAGTGACAGAGCGCTCTGCAGTAATAGATCGCTGTGCAGTGACAGAGCGCTCTGCAGTAATAGATCGCTGTACAGTGACAGAGCGCTCTGCAGTAATAGATCGCTGTGCAGTGACCAGCGCGCTCTGCAGTAATAGATCGCTGTGCAGTGACAGCGCTCTGCAGTAATAGATCGCTGTGCAGTGACAGCGCGCTCTACAGTAATAGATCGCTGTGCAGTGACAGAGCGCTCTGCAGTAATAGATCGCTGTGCAGTGACAGAGCGCTCTGCAGTAATAGATCGCTGTGCAGTGACAGCGCGCTCTACAGTAATAGATCGCTGTACAGTGACAGAGCGCTCTGCGGTAATAGATCGCTGTGCAGTGACAGAGCGCTCTGCAGTAATAGATCGCTGTGCAGTGACCAGAACGCTCTGCAGTAATAGATCGCTGTGCAGTGACAGCGCTCTGCAGTAATAGATCGCTGTGCAGTGACAGCGCGCTCTACAGTAATAGATCGCTGTGCAGTGACAGAGCGCTCTGCAGTAATAGATCGCTGTGCAGTGACAGAGCGCTCTGCAGTAATAGATCGCTGTGCAGTGACAGCACGCTCTGCAGTAATAGATCGCGGTGCAGTGACAGGGCGCTCTGCAGTAATAGATCGCTGTGCAGTGACAGAGCGCTCTGCAGTAATAGATCGCTGTACAGTGACAGAGTGCTCTGCAGTAATAGATCGCGGTGCAGTGACAGGGCACTCTGCAGTAATAGATCACTGTGCAGTGACAGCGCGCTCTGCAGTAATAGAGCGCTGTGCAGTGACAGAGCGCTCTGCAGTGACGGATTACTGTGCAGTGACAGAGCGCTTTGCAGTAATAGATTGCTGTGCAGTGACAGAGCGCTCTGCAGTAATAGATCGCTGTGCAGTGACAGCGCGCTCTGCAGTAATAGATCACTGTGCAGTGACAGCACGCTCTGCAGTAATAGATCTCTGTGCAGTGACAGAGCGCTCTGCAGTAATAGATCGCTGTGCAGTGACAGCACGCTCTGCAGTAATAGATCGCGGTGCAGTGACAGGGCGCTCTGCAGTAATAGATCGCTGTGCAGTGACAGAGCGCTCTGCAGTAATAGATCGCTGTACAGTGACAGAGTGCTCTGCAGTAATAGATCGCGGTGCAGTGACAGGGCACTCTGCAGTAATAGATCACTGTGCAGTGACAGCGCGCTCTGCAGTAATAGAGCGCTGTGCAGTGACAGAGCGCTCTGCAGTGACGGATTACTGTGCAGTGACAGAGCGCTTTGCAGTAATAGATTGCTGTGCAGTGACAGAGCGCTCTGCAGTAATAGATCGCTGTGCAGTGACAGCACGCTCTGCAGTAATAGATCGCGGTGCAGTGACAGAGCGCTCTGCAGTGACGGATTACTGTGCAGTGACAGAACGCTGCTAATTGACAGAGCGCTGTGCAGTAAATGTATATTCTGAAAACTACAGATAAGGTTCTACAGGTTTTCCTTCTGAGCAAAATGCTATTGTTATTAACGGTGACACCTGGTGTCTAGACACTTATTCTATTGCATTCTATGGAAGAGGTGAGTCACGGGCTACAGAACTCTGTAGGCTGTGATAGTGACAATTTGAACTGTAATGATGTTTGACTGAAGCATGTCCCAGCAGATGAGTGGCCCATGTTTTACTGTGCAGGAAAAGTGTCTGGTTTCACAGTAAAACTGTACAAACCCTCTGAGATATGATATTCCATGTGCTATCTCTCAGCAGGCTGGGGGAAGCCATTTTCCTTTGCACTCCTTACTTCCTGGTTGGGAAGGTACACAGGAGGAAGTGAGGTGTGCAATGGAAATCGCTTCCCTCACTCTTGGAGGTTCCATTAAATGATCCAGTGAGTGAATCCCACCATTTTATCCCTTGGAAACCATTTATTGTCCCCATACAATGGCAGGGTGACAGGGCATTACCCAGCCTTCACATCACCCTTAATCATGTGACCAGACTTCCGTTTTAATACGGGACGATTTGTTATCTTAATTCCGCGGGACCACACAGGGAACAGAGGTCCTCTCCGCTGTATTTTATTAGCGTCCCGCATTAAATGGCCATCTGGTCACTTTAACCCCACCCATTATCCTCATACGTCACGGCACATTACCCAGCAGCAAGGGCCGCATTCAGAGGTCTATAGCGGCGCAATGCTGGAGCAAACCAACGGCGACACAGGGAGGCGACAAATGGAAATTCCTATTGATTTAAATGGCGCCTTTAATTCCTTGAGTTCCAAAGAATTCTCCAATGCATTGCAAAGCAATATGTTGGACACTTATCTAGCATTCAAAGGATTAAAATCCCCTTTAATTCAGAGGATATTGGAGAATGTGCACCCCCCCCCCCCCATGGTGCAGTGGTCTTGTCCTCAGAACAGCACCTCTGTATCCAAGTCTCTTTGTGCAATGGCCTTTACACACCGCCCTGTAACCGCCATGTTTGCTGCAGTTTACAATGGGATTGTTCTGCCCCCTAGTGTCACCAGTCAATGCATTGCAGTTTACGGTGGGATTGTTCTGCCCCCTAGTGTCAACAGAGAGAATAATACCTGGTGTGTTGGAGTTTACAGTGCACCTAATGTAACCAGAGTCAATAACACGGTGTGTTGGAGTTTATAGTGGGATTGTTCTGCCCCCTAGTGTCACCCGAGAGAATAACACTCTGTGTGCTCCAGTGTGTCTTTTTCTGCACAACTGTAAGTTCTGGATACAAAATAAGGACACTTTTGTGTTATTTTGTCCATTGTCCCTACACATTTATGTCATGTTTTGCATATGAACTGTGTAAACCGCAGGGAGCAGCCCCATAGATTGTAAACTCTTGTGGTCAGGGCTCAGTCCCTGTCTCATTGAGGTTGATGGGGACTCTCTGGAGGAAACCAAATGATGTGGAACAAATACAGAACAAATAAACACCCCATTGGCTTAAATTTGGATTTTTAACCCCTTTAATGCTAGATAGGTATTTGTACCTTTAAATTAAAGTTCATTTACAGACTATTTAACCCACTCAGGACCAGAGGGGTGAGCAATGAATTGCTTTGCAACATGTTCCATGCACCTGTTCACCTCAAGGGTTAACTGTCCCCTCTGGCACAGTTGGTTTGTCCCAGACATTCTTAATAAGTCATCTTTAGTCTTTAAACCGCTGAGGAGGTGCTGAAGGGGTTAATACTGGCTGTGAATGTCCAGTTCACAGTCCAATACGACTCAGTGTCACAATAAATCCTGCGCATCACAGACAAGAGGTCACCTTCTTCTGTTTCACATGAATACACTGGGTGCTTTCCTTAGATTAACCCTTTGAGTGCAAGATCAATGTGTCGTGTACCCCTATGGCACTCAAAGGGTTAAAATAGATTCTCCTGATTAACAGGAAATGTTGTTTTCTTCCTGAGTCGGAGAGTGTCTACAAATTAGGAAATGTGACACTTCCCCAAACAGAAAAGTCAGTGTTAAAGGGACAGTAACGTGTCACAATGAAAGCAGCTCCAATTAATCTTCATAGTATTTGGGCCGTGGAGAGTGTTATATCAATACTGTCAGAGTTGTAGTACAAGAGTGATTGAATGATAAAGTTTCCCCCTCCTGCCCCTGTTACTGATGTAACACTGCTCACCTAAGAGCAGCAAGACTGTCCGGATGGATCACAGAGAAGGACAATCTTCAGTGATCATAAGGAAAATCCTGAAAATCCTGTCAAGGGGGCAGGGTTTCCTTATGATCACAGTAAGAAGATTGTCCCTTGCTGTGATCTGTCCGGTCATGTGACCAGATTCCACATCTGAGGTGAGCAGTGTTACACTAGGTAAAAGGGGCAGGAGGGGGATACTTCATCATTCAATTACTCTTGTACTACAACTCTGACAGTATTGATATAACACTCTCCATGGCCCAATTACTATTAAGATTAATTGGAGCTGCTTTTATTGTGACACATTATCCCTTTAACCTCTCTGGTACAGAGGCCTTATCCATCCTTTATAGCACACCACATAACTGCCCTTCTTTAGGAGATATTAGGGGTCCGTACCTCCCAAGTGTCCCTCTTTAGGAGATATTAGGGGTCCGTACCTCCCAAGTGTCCCTCTTTAGGAGATATTAGGGGTCCGTACCTCCCAAGTGTCCCTCTTTAGGAGGTATTAGGGGTCTGTACCTCCCACGTTTCACGTGGGAGGTATGGACCCTAATATCTCCTAAAGAGGGACACTTGGGAGGTACAGACCCTAATATCTCCTAAAGAGGGACACTTGGGAGGTACGGACCCCTAATATCTCCTAAAGAGGGACACTTGGGAGGTACGGACCCCTAATATCTCCTAAAGAGGGACACTTGGGTAGTACAGACCCTAATATCTCCTAAAGAGGGACACTTGGGAGGTACGGACCCCTAATATCTCCTAAAGAGGGACACTTGGGAGGTACAGACCCTAATATCTCCTAAAGAGTGACATTTGGGAGGTACGGACCCCTAATATCTCCTAAAGAGGGACACATGGGAGGTAGGGACCCCTAATATCTCCTAAAGAGGAACACTTGGGAGGTACGGAGCCCTAATATCTCCTAAAGGCGGACACTTGGGAGGTACAGACCCCTAATATCTCCTAAAGAGGGACACTTGGGATGTACTGAGCCCTAATATCTCCTATAAAGAGGGACACTTGGGAGGTACAGTCCCCTAATATCTCCTATAAAAAGGGACACTTGGGAGGTATAGACCCCTAATATCTCCTATAACGAGGGACACTTGGGAGGTGCGGAGCCCTAATATCTCCTAAAGAGGGACACTTGGATAATACAGACCCCTAATATCTCCTAAAGAGGGACAGTTGGGAGGTACATACCCCTAATATCTCCTAAAGAGGGACACTTGGGAGGTACAGACCCCTAATATCTCCTATAGAGGGACACGTGGAAGGTACAGACCCCTAATATCTCCTATAGAGGGACACGTGGAAGGTACAGACCTCTAATATCTCCTATAGAGGGACACTTGGGAGGTGCAGACCCCTAATATCTCCTAAAGAGGGACAAGTGGAAGGTATTCCAAGATTATATTATTATATATTGCAAGCTCACATCCCGACCATGTTTTGTTTGGTCTCTGTTCTGTCCATGTGCCGGGTGGTACTCAGTCCTTCATTATAATGTTTTCCTGATCCAGCCCAGTGGCCTCTACCACATGTGCACATCATCTGCACCAGGACAGTGACTTCCCCAAATCTATTTCTGACTCTCAGTCCGGGTGTCAAAGTATTTTGGGTGAAAGAACAGAGAACAATGGGCAGATTCGTCCTCTTCTCCCTCTTTATCTTATGGACTAGTAAGTGAAATTTATATTATGGACTAGTAAGTGTAGATTTATCTGATGGGCTAGTAAGTGTAGATTTATATTATGGACCAGTAAGTGAAATTTATATTATGGACTAGTAAGTGATATTTATATTATGGACTAGTAAGTGAGATTTATCTGATGGACTAATAAGTGAGATTTATCTGATGGGCTAGTAAGTGTAGATTTATATTATGGACTAGTAAGTGAAATTTATATTATGGACTAGTAAGTGAGATTTATATTATGGACTAGTAAGTGATATTTATATTATGGACTAGTAAGTGAGATTTATCTGATGGACTAGTAAGTATAGATTTATATTATGGACTAGTAAGTGATATTTATATTATGGACTAGTAAGTGAAATTTATATTATGGACTAGTAAGTGATATTTATATTATGGACTAGTAAGTGAAATTTATATTATGGACTAGTAAGTGAAATTTATATTATGGACTAGTAAGTGATATTTATATTATGGACTAGTAAGTGAGATTTATCTGATGGACTAGTAAGTATAGATTTATATTATGGACTAGTAAGTGATATTTATATTATGGACTAGTAAGTGAAATTTATATTATGGACTAGTAAGTGTAGATTTATATTATGGACTAGTAAGTGTAGATTTATCTAATGGACTAGTAAGTGAGATTATATTATGGACTAGTAAGTGAGATTATCTGATGGACTAGTAAGTGAGATTTATATTATGGACTAGTAAGTGTAGATTTATATTATGGACTAGTAAGTGAGATTTATCTGATGGACTAGTAAGTGTAGATTTATATGATGGACTAGTAAGTGAGATTTATATTATGGACTAGTAAGTGTAGATTTATATTATGGACTAGTAAGTGAAATTTATATTATGGACTAGTAAGTGTAGATTTATATGATGGACTAGTAAGTGAGATTTATATTATGGACTAGTAAGTGTAGATTTATATTATGGACTAGTAAGTGAAATTTATATTATGGACTAGTAAGTATAGATTTATATTATGGACTAGTAAGTACAGATTTATCTTATGGACTAGTAAGTGATATTTATCTTATGGACTAGTAAGTGAAATTTATATTATGGACTAGTAAGTGAGATTCATCTGATGGACTAGTAAGTGTAGATTTATATTATGGACTAGTAAGTGAGATTTATATTATGGACTAGTAAGTGTACATTTATATTATGGACTAGTAAGTGAGATTTATATTATGGACTAGTAAGTATAGATTTATATTATGGACTAGTAAGTGATATTTATATTATGGACTAGTAAGTGAGATTTATATTATGGACTAGTAAGTGTAGATTCATATTATGGACCAGTAAGTGAGATTTATATTATGGACTAGTAAGTGAGATTTATCTGATGGACTAGTAAGTGTAGATTTATATTATGGACTAGTAAGTGAGATTTATATTATGGACTAGTAAGTGAGATTTATATTATAGACTAGTAAGTGAGATTTATATTATGGACTAGTAAGTGAGATTTATATTATAGACTAGTAAGTGAGATTCATATTATGGACTAGTAAGTGTAGATTTATATTATGGACTAGTAAGTGAGATTTATATTATAGACTAGTAAGTGAGATTCATATTATGGACTAGTAAGTGAGATTCATATTATGGACTAGTAAGTGTAGATTTATATTATGGACTAGTAAGTGAGATTTATATTATGGACTAGTAAGTGAGATTTATCTGATGGACTAGTAAGTATAGATTTATATTATGGACTAGTAAGTGAGATTCATATTATGGACTAGTAAGTATAGATTTATCTTATGGACTAGTAAGTGAGATTTATATTATGGACTAGTAAGTATAGATTTATATTATAGACTAGTAAGTGAGATTTATATTATGGACTAGTAAGTATAGATTTATATTATGGACTAGTAAGTGAGATTTATATTATGGACTAGTAAGTGAGATTTATCTGATGGACTAGTAAGTATAGATTTATATTATAGACTAGTAAGTGAGATTTATATTATGGACTAGTAAATATAGATTTATATTATGGACTAGTAAGTGAGATTCATATTATGGACTAGTAAGTATAGATTTATCTTATGGACTAGTAAGTGAGATTTATATTATGGACTAGTAAGTGAGATTTATCTGATGGACTAGTAAGTGAGATTTATATTATGGACTAGTAAGTATAGATTTATATTATGGACTAGTAAGTGAGATTTATCTGATGGACTAGTAAGTATAGATTTATATTATGGACTAGTAAGTGTAGATTTATATTATGGACTAGTAAGTGAGACTTATATTATGGACTAGTAAGTGAGATTCATATTATGGACTAGTAAGTGAGATTTATATTATGGACTAGTAAGTGAGATTCATATTATGGACTAGTAAGTGAGATTTATATTATGGACTAGTAAGTATAGATTTATATTATGGACAAGTAAGTGAGATTTATCTGATGGACTAGTAAGTGAGATTTATCTGATGGACTAGTAAGTGTAGATTTATATTATGGACTAGTAAGTGTAGATTTATATTATGGACTAGTAAGTGAGATTTATCTGATGGACTAGTAAGTGAGATTTATATTATGGACTAGTAAGTATAGATTTATATTATGGACTAGTAAGTAAGATTTATCTGATGGACTAGTAAGTGTAGATTTATATTATGGACTAGTAAGTGAGATTTATATTATGGACTAGTAAGTGAGATTCATATTATGGACTAGTAAGTGAGATTTATATTATGGACTAGTAAGTATAGATTTATATTATGGACTAGTAAGTGAGATTTATATTATGGACTAGTAAGTGAGATTCATATTATGGACTAGTAAGTGAGATTTATATTATAGACTAGTAAGTGAGATTTATATTATGGACTAGTAAGTATAGATTTATATTATGGACTAGTAAGTGAGATTTCTATTATGGACTAGTAAGTGATATTTATCTGATGGACTAGTAAGTATAGATTTATATTATGGACTAGTAAGTATAGTTTTATATTATAGACTAGTAAGTGAGATTTATATTATGGACTAGTAAGTATAGATTTATATTATGGACTAGTAAGTGATATTTATATTATGGACTAGTAAGTGAGATTTATATTATGGACTAGTAAGTGATATTTATATTATGGACTAGTAAGTGTAGATTTATATTATGGACTAGTAAGTATAGATTTATATTATAGACTAGTAAGTGAGATTTATATTATGGACTAGTAAGTGAGATTTATATTATGGACTAGTAAGTGAGATTTATCTTATGGACTAGTAAGTATAGATTTATATTATGGACTAGTAAGTGAGATTTATCTGATGGACTAGTAAGTGATATTTATCTGATGGACTAGTAAGTATAGATTTATATTATGGACTAGTAAGTATAGTTTTATATTATAGACTAGTAAGTGAGATTTATATTATGGACTAGTAAGTATAGATTTATATTATGGACTAGTAAGTGATATTTATATTATGGACTAGTAAGTGAGATTTATATTATGGACTAGTAAGTGATATTTATATTATGGACTAGTAAGTGTAGATTTATATTATGGACTAGTAAGTATAGATTTATATTATAGACTAGTAAGTGAGATTTATATTATGGACTAGTAAGTGAGATTTATATTATGGACTAGTAAGTGAGATTTATCTTATGGACTAGTAAGTATAGATTTATATTATGGACTAGTAAGTGAGATTTATCTGATGGACTAGTAAGTGATATTTATCTGATGGACTAGTAAGTATAGATTTATATTATGGACTAGTAAGTGAGATTTATATTATGGACTAGTAAGTGAGATTTATCTTATGGACTAGTAAGTGAGATTTATCTGATGGACTAGTAAGTATAGATTTATATTATGGACTAGTAAGTGAAATTTATATTATGGACTAGTAAGTGTAGATTTATATTATAGACTAGTAAGTGTAGATTTATATTATGGACTAGTAAGTGTAGATTTATATTATAGACTAGTAAGTGTAGATTTATATTATGGACTAGTAAGTGAGATTTATATTATGGACTAGTAAGTGATATTTATCTTATGGACTAGTAAGTGAAATTTATATTATGGACTAGTAAGTGTAGATTTATATTATAGACTAGTAAGTGTAGATTTATATTATGGACTAGTAAGTGAGATTTATATTATGGACTAGTAAGTGTAGATTTATATTATGGACTAGTAAGTATAGATTTATATTATAGACTAGTAAGTGAGATTTATATTATGGACTAGTAAGTGAGATTTATCTTATGGACTAGTAAGTATAGATTTATATTATGGACTAGTAAGTGAGATTTATCTGATGGACTAGTAAGTGATATTTATCTGATGGACTAGTAAGTGAGATTTATATTATGGACTAGTAAGTGAGATTTATCTTATGGACTAGTAAGTGAGATTTATCTGATGGACTAGTAAGTATAGATTTATATTATGGACTAGTAAGTGAAATTTATATTATGGACTAGTAAGTGTAGATTTATATTATAGACTAGTAAGTGTAGATTTATATTATGGACTAGTAAGTGTAGATTTATATTATAGACTATTAAGTGTAGATTTATATTATGGACTAGTAAGTGAGATTTATATTATGGACTAGTAAGTGATTTTTATCTTATGGACTAGTAAGTGAAATTTATATTATGGACTAGTAAGTGTAGATTTATATTATAGACTAGTAAGTGTAGATTTATATTATGGACTAGTAAGTGAGATTTATATTATGGACTAGTAAGTGTAGATTTATAGCCTACCAGCAGAAGTGGTAGATGTCAATACAGTGACAGAATTTAAGCATGCATGGGATAGGCATAAGGCGGTCCTTAACATAAGAAAAGACCAAGGACCAAAAAAGGTTTGAGGTTTTTTTTTTTTTTTTTTTTTTTTTTTTAACAGTAGGAAATTGGGCAGACTAGATGGGCCGAATGGTTCTTATCTGCCGTCAAATTCTATGTTTCTATATTATGGACTAGTAAGTGAGATTTATCTGATGGACTAGTAAGTGAGATTTATATTATGGACTAGTAAGTGAGATTTATCTGATGGACTAGTAAGTGAGATTTATATTATGGACTAGTAAGTGAGATTTATATTATGGACTAGTAAGTGAAATTTATCTGATGGACTAGTAAGTGTAGATTTATATTATGGACTAGTAAGTGTAGATTTATCTTCTGATGGACTAGTAAGTGTAGATTTATATTATGGACTAGTAAGTGTAGATCATATTATGGACTAGTAAGTGAGATTATATTATGACTAGTAAGTGAGATTTATATTATGGACTAGTAAGTGATATTTATCTGATGGACTAGTAAGTATAGATTTATATTATGGACTAGTAAGTGATATTTATCTGATGGACTAGTAAGTATAGATTTATATTATGGACTAGTAAAGTGAGATTCATATTATGGACTAGTAAGTGAGATTTATATTATGGACTAGTAAGTATAGATTTATATTATGGACTAGTAAGTGAGATTTATATATGAACTAGTAAGTATAGATTTATCTTATGGACTAGTAAGTGAGATTTATATTATGGACTAGTAAGTGAGATTTTCTGATGGACTAGTAAGTGAGATTTATATTATGGACTAGTAAGTGAGATTCATATTATGGACTAGTAAGTATAGATTTATCTTATGGACTAGTAAGTGAAATTTATATTATGGACTAGTAAGTGAGATTCATATTATGACTAGTAAGTATAGATTTATCTTATGGACTAGTAAGTGAGATTTATATTATGGACTAGTAAGTATAGATTTATATTATGGACTAGTAGTGAGATTTATATTATGGGCTAGTAAGTATAGATTTATATTATGGACTAGTAAGTGAGATTCATATTATGGACTAGTAAGTGATATTTATATTATGGACTAGTAAGTGATATTTATCTGATGGACTAGTAAGTATAGATTTATATTATGGACTAGTAAGTGAGATTTATCTGATTGGACTAGTAAGTGAGATTATATTATGGACTAGTAAGTGATATTTATCTTATGGACTAGTAAGTATAGATTTATATTATGGACTAGTAAGTGAGATTTATATTATGGACTAGTAAGTGAGATTTATCTGATGGACTAGTAAGTATAGATTTATATTATGGACTAGTAAGTGAAATTTATATTATGGACTAGTAAGTGAGATTTATATTATGGACTAGTAAGTGAGATTTATATTATGGACTAGTAAGTGAGATTTATCTGATGGATTAGTAAGTGAGATTTATATTATGGACTAGTAAGTGATATTTATATTATGGACTAGTAAGTGTAGATTTATATTATGGACTAGTAAGTGAGATTTATATTATGGACTAGTAAGTGAGATTTATCTGATGGACTAGTAAGTATAGATTTATATTATGGACTAGTAAGTGAGATTTATATTATGGACTAGTAAGTGAAATTTATATTATGGACTAGTAAGTGAGATTTATATTATGGACTAGTAAGTGAGATTTATCTGATGGACTAGTAAGTGAGATTTATATTATGGACTAGTAAGTGATATTTATATTATGGACTAGTAAGTGTAGATTTATATTATGGACTAGTAAGTGAGATTTATATTATGGACTAGTAAGTGAGATTTATCTGATGGACTAATAAGTGAGATTTATATTATGGACTAGTAAGTGAGATTTATCTGATGGACTAGTAAGTGTAGATTTATATTATGGACTAGTAAGTGTAGATTTATATTATGGACTAGTAAGTGAGATTTATCTGATGGACTAGTAAGTGTAGATTTATATTATGGACTAGTAAGTGTAGATTTATATTATGGACTAGTAAGTGATATTTATCTGATGGACTAGTAAGTGAGATTTATCTGATGGACTAGTAAGTGTAGATTTATATTATGGAGTAGTAAGTGAGATTCATATTATGGACTAGTAAGTGTAGATTTATCTTATGGACTAGTAAGTGTAGATTTATATTATGGACTAGTAAGTGAGATTCATATTATGGACTAGTAAGTGAGATTTATATTATGGACTAGTAAGTGAGATTTATATTATGGACTAGTAAGTGAGATTCATATTATGGACTAGTAAGTATAGATTTATATTATGGACTAGTAAGTATAGATTTATATTATGGACTAGTAAGTGAGATTTATCTTATGGACTAGTAAGTGAGATTTATATTATGGACTAGTAAGTGAGATTTATCTGATGGACTAGTAAGTGAGATTTATATTATGGACTAGTAAGTATAGATTTATCTGATGGACTAGTAAGTATAGATTTATATTATGGACTAGTAAGTGAGATTTATATTATGGACTAGTAAGTATAGATTTATATTATGGACTAATAAGTGAGATTTATATTATGGACTAGTAAGTGTAGATTTATATTATGGACTAGTAAGTGAGATTTATCTGATGGACTAGTAAGTATAGATTTATCTGATGGACTAGTAAGTGATATTTATCTGATGGACTAGTAAGTGTAGATTTATATTATGGACTAGTAAGTGAGATTTATCTGATGGACTAGTAAGTGTAGATTTATATTATGGACTTGTAAGTGATATTTATCTGATGGACTAGTAAGTGTAGATTTATATTATGGACTAGTAAGTATAGATTTATATTATGGACTAGTAAGTGAGATTTATATTATGGACTAGTAAGTGTAGATTTATATTATGGACTAGTAAGTGAGATTTATATTATGGACTAGTAAGTGAGATTTATCTGATGGACTAGTAAGTGAGATTTATATTATGGACTAGAAAGTGAGATTTATATTATGGACTAGTAAGTGTAGATTTATATTATGGACTAGTAAGTATAGATTTATATTATGGACTAGTAAGTGAGATTTATCTGATGGACTAGTAAGTGATATTTATCTTATGGACTAGTAAGTGTAGATTTATATTATGGACTAGTAAGTGAGATTTATATTATGGACTAGTAAGTGAGATTTATCTGATGGACTAGTAAGTGTAGATTTATATTATGGACTAGTAAGTGAGATTTATCTGATGGACTAGTAAGTGAGATTCATCTGATGGACTAGTAAGTATAGATTTATCTTATGGACTAGTAAGTACAGATTTATCTTATGGACTAGTAAGTGATATTTATCTTATGGACTAGTAAGTGTAGATTTATATTATGGACTAGTAAGTGAGATTTATATTATGGACTAGTAAGTGAGATTTATCTGATGGACTAGTAAGTGTAGATTTATATTATGGACTAGTAAGTATAGATTTATATTATGGACTAGTAAGTGAGATTTATCTTATGGACTAGTAAGTGATATTTATATTATGGACTAGTAAGTGAGATTCATCTTATGGACTAGTAAGTATAGATTTATCTTATGGACTAGTAAGTGTAGATTTATATTATGGAGTTAGTAAGTGATATTTATATTATGGACTAGTAAGTGAGATTCATCTGATGGACTAGTAAGTGAGATTTATATTATGGACTAGTAAGTATAGATTTATATTATGGACTAGTAAGTGAGATTTATATTATGGACTAGTAAGTATAGATTTATATTATGGACTAGTAAGTGTAGATTTATATTATGGACTAGTAAGTGAGATTTATATTATGGACTAATAAGTGAGATTTATATTATGGACTAGTAAGTGAGATTTATCTGATGGACTAGTAAGTGAGATTTATATTATGGACTAATAAGTGTGTATTTATCGGATGGAATTAACTGCTTCAGTGCCAGAGGGATTAGCAGACCACTGTAGACCCCTTCTGCGTTAGGGGTCCAGACGTTGTTAAGGGGATTGGTGTTTTAACCCCTTGGATTCTGTAGACCTGGGAAGCAGGGTGCTGGCATTGTCTCTTGTATCATGAGAGATCCCTCCTTGTCTTTAGGTGTGGAAAAGGGCAGACTAGGGGTTAATGTGACCCTGGACCCTTTATATTGTCAGCAGAGGTGCAAACCAAGTGCACCAAGGCAGGCAAAACTCCCCCAAATTCCCACTGATTTGCATGGGGTCATGTTATCCAATGACTGCTAGAGAGATCTCCAACGCATTGCAATGCATTGCACACCTCTAGTATTTAAGGGGTTAAATGCCCCCTTTAAATCAATGCGGATGTTTATTTGTCCCCTAGGATGTAGTTGGCTTGGATTTGGTACATGTGCCCTGAGGTGAGAGACACTCCGTACTGCTGATTATTGTGTCACTTCCCTTTACACTAATCTCCCCATTCTTCTTTTTATCATCAGGTTCTGGGGTGAACGGAGATTCAGAGAACAGTAAGAAAACCGCGGCTCCCGGATTATATGTCTTGATTACAGATTTTATATATATGTGTGTGTGTGTGTGTGTAATATATATATATGTGTGTGTATGTGTATAATATATGTGTGTGTGTGTGTATGTGTGTAATATATATATGTGTGTTCATGTGTATAACATATGTGTGTGTGTGTGTGTGTGTGTAATATATATGTGTGTGTGTATGTGTATAATATATGTGTGTGTGTGTGTAATATATATATGTGTGTGATATATATATATATATATATATATATATATATGTTTGTGTATGTGTATAATATATATATATGTGTGGGTATATGTTTATGTGTATGTGTGTGTATGCGTGTGTAATATATATGTGTGTTTGTGTATGTGTGTGTATTTATATATGTGTATGTGTGTGTGTGTGTAATATATATATATAGATTTGTGTGTGGGTATATAATATATATATAGATGTGCGTGTATGTATATGTGTCTGCATAGTATATATATGTGTGTGTGTGTGTGTGTGTGTATAATATATATATATGTGTGTGTGTGTGTGTGTATAATATATATATATATATATATATATATATATATATATATATATAGGTGTGTGTGTGTATTTATAGAAGGGCGTGTATGTAATATATATATGTTTGTGTGTGTGTGTATATGTGGCTGCATAGTATATAGAGGTGTGTGTGTGTATAATATATATAGGTGTGTGTATATATATATATATATATATATATATATATATATATATATATATATATATATATAATAGAACAAACCTGTGTCTCCAGCACACACCCATGGGTGGCAGTGAGGAGGAGTTATACATTCCTCCTCTATACTACCATTCCCATTGGTGTAAGCATGGGGGGTCAAAATCACTGCAGGGACATCACCCTCCACCATAGTACACTCCTCCTCACCATACACCCACCATAGTACACTCCTTCTCACCATACACCCTTCATAGTACACTCCTCCTCACCATTACATCCACCATATTACACTCCTCCTCACCATACACCCTCCCAACTATTCACCTCACACTCTGCTTTTCCTCCTCCCCTCCAAAGTCTGAAAGTTGTTTGACCTTCTACACAGTTCACCCTCACCACTCTGTGCCTCCCTCATCTCACCGCTCTGTGCTCCCTCATCTCACCACTCTGTGCCTCCCTCATCTCACCGCTCTGTGCCTCCCTCATCTCACCACTCTGTGCTCCCTCATCTCACCACTCTGTGCTCCCTCATCTCACCACTCTGTGCTCCCTCATCTCACCACTCTGTGCCTCCCTCATCTCACCGCTTTGTGCTCCCTCTTCATCTCACCGCTCTGTGCTCCCTCTTCATCTCACTGCTCTGTGCCTCCCTCTTCATCTCACCGCTCTGTGCTCCCTCTTCATCTCACCGCTCTGTGCCTCCCTCTTCATCTCACCGCTCTGTGCTCCCTCCTCATCTCACCGCTCTGTGCTCCCTCTTCATCTCACTGCTCTGTGCCTCCCTCACCTCACTGCTCTGTGCTCCCTCTTCATCTCACCGCTCTGTGCTCCCTCTTCATCTCACCGCTCTGTGCCTCCCTCTTCATCTCACCGCTCTGTGCTCCCTCTTCATCTCACCGCTCTGTGCTCCCTCTTCATCTCACCGCTCTGTGCCTCCCTCTTCATCTCACCGCTCTGTGCTCCCTCTTCATCTCACCGCTCTGTGCTCCCTCTTCATCTCACCGCTCTGTGCTCCCTCCTCATCTCACTGCTCTGTGCTTCCCTCATCTCACCGCTCTGTGCTCCCTCATCTCACCACTCTGTGCCTCCCTCATCTCACCGCTCTGTGCTCCCTCTTCATCTCACCGCTCTGTGCTTCCTCTTCATCTCACCGCTCTGTGCTTCCTCTTCATCTCACCGCTCTGTGCTCCCTCCTCATCTCACTGCTCTGTGCTCCCTCTTCATCTCACCGCTCTGTGCTCCCTCTTCATCTCACCGCTCTGTGCTCCCTCTTCATCTCACCGCTCTGTGTTCCCTCTTCATCTCACCGCTCTGTGCTCCCTCTTCATCTCACCGCTCTGTGCTCCCTCTTCATCTCACCGCTCTGTGCTCCCTCTTCATCTCACTGCTGTGTGCTCCCTCTTCATCTCACCGCTCTGTGCTCCCTCCTCATCTCACTGCTCTGTGCTTCCCTCATCTCACCGCTCTGTGCTCCCTCTTCATCTCACCGCTCTGTGCTCCCTCCTCATCTCACTGCTCTGTGCTCCCTCTTCATCTCACCGCTCTGTGCTCCCTCTTCATCTCACCGCTCTGTGCTCCCTCTTCATCTCACCGCTCTGTGCTCCCTCCTCATCTCACCGCTCTGTGTTCCCTCCTCATCTCACCGCTCTGTGCTCCCTCTTCATCTCACTGCTCTGTGCCTCCCTCTTCATCTCACCGCTCTGTGCTCCCTCTTCATCTCACCGCTCTGTGCTTCCTCTTCATCTCACCGCTCTGTGCTCCCTCCTCATCTCACCGCTCTGTGCTCCCTCTTCATCTCACCGCTCTGTGCTCCCTCCTCATCTCACTGCTCTGTGCCCCCTCTTCATCTCACTGCTCTGTGCTCCCTCTTCATCTCACTGCTCTGTGCTCCCTCTTCATCTCACTGCTCTGTGCTCCCTCCTCATCTCACCGCTCTGTGCTCCCTCTTCATCTCACTGCTCTGTGCTCCCTCTTCATCTCACCGCTCTGTGCTCCCTCTTCATCTCACTGCTCTGTGCTCCCTCCTCATCTCACCGCTCTGTGCTCCCTCCTCATCTCACCGCTCTGTGCTCCCTCCTCATCTCACTGCTCTGTGCCTCCCTCTTCATCTCACCGCTCTGTGCTCCCTCCTCATCTCACTGCTCTGTGCCTCCCTCTTCATATCACCGCTCTGTGCTCCCTCTTCATCTCACCGCTCTGTGTTCCCTCCTCATCTCACCGCTCTGTGTTCCCTCCTCATCTCACCGCTCTGTGCTCCCTCTTCATCTCACTGCTCTGTGCTCCCTCTTCATCTCACTGCTCTGTGCTCCCTCTTCATCTCACCGCTCTGTGCTCCCTCTTCATCTAACCGCTCTGTGCTCCCTCCTCATCTCACCGCTCTGTGCTCCCTCTTCATCTCACCGCTCTGTGCTCCCTCTTCATCTCACCGCTCTGTGCTCCCTCCTCATCTCACCGCTCTGTGCTCCCTCCTCATCTCACTGCTCTGTGCCTCCCTCTTCATCTCACCGCTCTGTGCTCCCTCTTCATCTCACCGCTCTGTGCTCCCTCTTCATCTCACCGCTCTGTGCTCCCTCCTCATCTCACCGCTCTGTGCTCCCTCCTCATCTCACTGCTCTGTGCCCCCTCTTCATCTCACCGCTCTGTGCTCCCTCTTCATCTCACCGCTCTGTGCTCCCTCCTCATCTCATCGCTCTGTGTTCCCTCCTCATCTCACCGCTCTGTGCTCCCTCCTCATCTCACCGCTCTGTGCTCCCTCCTCATCTCACCGCTCTGTGCTCCCTCTTCATCTCACCGCTCTGTGCTCCCTCCTCACCTCACCGCTCTGTGCTCCCTCTTCATCTCACCGCTCTGTGCTCCCTCTTCATCTCACCGCTCTGTGCTCCCTCTTCATCTCACCGCTCTGTGCCTCCCTCTTCATCTCACTGCTCTGTGCTCCCTCTTCATCTCACCGCTCTGTGCTCCCTCCTCATCTCACCGCTCTGTGCTCCCTCCTCATCTCACCGCTCTGTGCTCCCTCCTCATCTCACCGCTCTGTGCCTCCCTCTTCATCTCACTGCTCTGTGTTCCCTCCTCATCTCACCGCTCTGTGCTCCCTCTTCATCTCACCGCTCTGTGTTCCCTCCTCATCTCACCGCTCTGTGCTCCCCTCTTCATCTCACCGCTCTGTGCTCCCTCTTCATCTCACCGCTCTGTGCTCCCTCCTCATCTCACCGCTCTGTGCTCCCTCCTCATCTCACCGCTCTGTGCTCCCTCTTCATCTCACCGCTCTGTGCTCCCTCTTCATATCACTGCTCTGTGTTCCCTCCTCATCTCACCGCTCTGTGCTCCCCTCTTCATCTCACTGCTCTGTGCTCCCTCTTCATCTCACTGCTCTGTGCTCCCTCTTCATCTCACCGCTCTGTGCTCCCTCTTCATCTCACTGCTCTGTGCTCCCTCTTCATCTCACCGCTCTGTGTTCCCTCTTCATCTCACCGCTCTGTGCTCCCTCTTCATCTCACCGCTCTGTGCTCCCTCTTCATATCACCGCTCTGTGTTCCCTCCTCATCTCACCGCTCTGTGCTCCCCTCTTCATCTCACTGCTCTGTGCTCCCTCTTCATCTCACCGCTCTGTGTTCCCTCTTCATCTCACCGCTCTGTGCTCCCTCTTCATCTCACCGCTCTGTGCTCCCCTCTTCATCTCACTGCTCTGTGCTCCCTCTTCATCTCACTGCTCTGTGCTCCCTCTTCATCTCACCGCTATGTGTTCCCTCTTCATCTCACCGCTCTGTGCTCCCTCTTCATCTCACCGCTCTGTGCTCCCTCTTCATCTCACTGCTCTGTGCTCCCTCTTCATCTCACCGCTCTGTGTTCCCTCTTCATCTCACCGCTCTGTGCTCCTCTTCATCTCACCGCTCTGTGCTCCTCTTCATATCACTGCTCTGTGTTCCCTCCTCATCTCACCGCTCTGTGCTCCCTCTTCATCTCACTGCTCTGTGCTCCCTCTTCATCTCACCGCTCTGTGTGCCCTCTTCATCTCACCGCTCTGTGCTCCCTCTTCATCTCACCGCTCTGTGCTCCCCTCTTCATCTCACTGCTCTGTGCTCCCTCTTCATCTCACCGCTCTGTGCTCCCTCTTCATCTCACTGCTCTGTGCTCCCTCTTCATCTCACCGCTCTGTGCTCCCTCTTCATCTCACTGCTCTGTGCTCCCTCTTCATCTCACCGCTCTGTGCTCCCTCTTCATCTCACCGCTCTGTGCCTCCTCTTCATCTCACCGCTCTGTGCTCCCTCTTCATCTCACTGCTCTGTGCTCCCTCTTCATCTCACCGCTCTGTGTTCCCTCTTCATCTCACCGCTCTGTGCTCCCTCTTCATCTCACCGCTCTGTGCTCCCTCTTCATCTCACCGCTCTGTGCTCCCTCTTCATCTCACCGCTCTGTGCTCCCTCCTCATCTCACCGCTCTGTGCTCCCTCTTCATCTCACTGCTCTGTGCTCCCTCCTCATCTCACCGCTCTGTGCTCCCTCTTCATCTCACTGCTCTGTGCCTCCCTCTTCATCTCACCGCTCTGTGCTCCCTCTTCATCTCACCGCTCTGTGCTCCCTCTTCATCTCACCGCTCTGTGCTCCCTCTTCATCTCACCGCTCTGTGCTCCCTCTTCATCTCACCGCTCTGTGCTCCCTCTTCATCTCACCGCTCTGTGCTCCCTCTTCATCTCACCGCTCTGTGCTCCCTCTTCATCTCACCGCTCTGTGCCTCCCTCTTCATCTCACCGCTCTGTGCTCCCTCTTCATCTCACCGCTCTGTGCCTCCCTCTTCATCTCACCGCTCTGTGCTCCCTCTTCATATCACTGCTCTGTGCTCCCCTCTTCATATCACTGCTCTGTGCTCCCTCTTCATCTCACTGCTCTGTACTCCCTCTTCATCTCACCGCTCTGTGCTCCCTCCTCATCTCACCGCTCTGTGCCTCCCTCTTCATCTCACTGCTCTGTGCTCCCTCTTCATCTCACCGCTCTGTGCCTCCCTCTTCATCTCACTGCTCTGTACTCCCTCTTCATCTCACCGCTCTGTGTTCCCTCCTCATCTCACCGCTCTGTGCTCCCCTCTTCATCTCACCGCTCTGTGCTCCCTCCTCATCTCACCGCTCTGTGCTCCCTCCTCATCTCACCGCTCTGTGCCTCCCTCCTCATCTCACCGCTCTGTGCTCCCTCTTCATCTCACCGCTCTGTGCTCCCTCTTCATCTCACCGCTCTGTGCTCCCTCTTCATCTCACCGCTCTGTGTTCCCTCCTCATCTCACCGCTCTGTGCTCCCTCTTCATCTCACCGCTCTGTGCTCCCTCTTCATCTCACCGCTCTGTGCTCCCTCTTCATCTCACTGCTCTGTGCTCCCTCCTCATCTCACTGCTCTGTGCTCCCTCTTCATCTCACCGCTCTGTGCTCCCTCTTCATCTCACCGCTCTGTGCTCCCTCTTCATCTCACCGCTCTGTGCTCCCTCCTCATCTCACTGCTCTGTGCCTCCCTCTTCATATCACCGCTCTGTGCTCCCTCTTCATCTCACCGCTCTGTGCTCCCTCTTCATCTCACCGCTCTGTGCTCCCTCCTCATCTCACCGCTCTGTGCTCCCTCTTCATCTCACTGCTCTGTGCTCCCTCCTCATCTCACCGCTCTGTGCTCCCTCCTCATCTCACCGCTCTGTGCTCCCTCCTCATCTCACCGCTCTGTGCTCCCTCTTCATCTCACCGCTCTGTGCTCCCTCTTCATCTCACCGCTCTGTGCCTCCCTCTTCATCTCACTGCTCTGTGCTCCCTCTTCATCTCACCGCTCTGTGCTCCCTCCTCATCTCACCGCTCTGTGCTCCCTCTTCATCTCACCGCTCTGTGCTCCCTCTTCATCTCACCGCTCTGTGCTCCCTCTTCATCTCACCGCTCTGTGCTCCCTCTTCATCTCACCGCTCTGTGCTCCCTCCTCATCTCACCGCTCTGTGCTCCCCTCTTCATCTCACTGCTCTGTGCTCCCTCTTCATCTCACTGCTCTGTGTTCCCTCCTCATCTCACCGCTCTGTGCTCCCTCTTCATCTCACCGCTCTGTGCTCCCTCTTCATCTCACCGCTCTGTGCCTCCCTCCTCATCTCACCGCTCTGTGCTCCCTCTTCATCTCACCGCTCTGTGCTCCCTCCTCATCTCACCGCTCTGTGCTCCCTCTTCATCTCACCGCTCTGTGCTTCCTCTTCATCTCACCGCTCTGTGCTCCCTCCTCATCTCACCGCTCTGTGCTCCCTCTTCATCTCACTGCTCTGTGCTCCCTCTTCATCTCACCGCTCTGTACTCCCTCTTCATCTCACCGCTCTGTGTTCCCTCTTCATCTCACTGCTCTGTGCTCCCTCTTCATCTCACCGCTCTGTGCTCCCTCCTCATCTCACTGCTCTGTGCCTCCCTCTTTATCTCACCGCTCTGTGCTCCCTCCTCATCTCACTGCTCTGTGCCTCCCTCTTTATCTCACCGCTCTGTGCTCCCTCTTCATCTCACCGCTCTGTGCTCCCTCCTCATCTCACCGCTCTGTGCCTCCCTCTTCATCTCACCGCTCTGTGTTCCCTCCTCATCTCACTGCTCTGTACTCCCTCTTTATCTCACTGCTCTGTGCTCCCTCTTCATCTCACCGCTCTGTGCTCCCTCTTCATCTCACCGCTCTGTGCTCCCTCTTCATCTCACTGCTCTGTGTTCCCTCTTCATCTCACCGCTCTGTGTTCCCTCTTCATCTCACCGCTCTGTGTTCCCTCTTCATCTCACCGCTCTGTGCTCCCTCTTCATCTCACCGCTCTGTGCTCCCTCTTCATCTCACCGCTCTGTGCTCCCTCTTCATATCACCGCTCTGTGTTCCCTCTTCATCTCACCGCTCTGTGCTCCCTCTTCATCTCACCGCTCTGTGCTCCCTCTTCATCTCACCGCTCTGTGTTCCCTCTTCATCTCACTGCTCTATGCTCCCTCTTCATCTCACTGCTCTGTGCTCCCTCTTCAACTCACCGCTCTGTGCTCCCTCTTCATCTCACTGCTCTGTGCTCCCTCTTCATCTCACCGCTCTGTGCTCCCTCTTCATATCACCGCTCTGTGTTCCCTCTTCATCTCACTGCTCTGTGTTCCCTCTTCATCTCACCGCTCTGTGTTCCCTCTTCATCTCACTGCTCTGTGTTCCCTCTTCATCTCACCGCTCTGTGTTCCCTCTTCATCTCACCGCTCTGTGTTCCCTCTTCATCTCACCGCTCTGTGCTCCCTCTTCATCTCACCGCTCTGTGCTCCCTCTTCATCTCACCGCTCTGTGCTCCCTCTTCATCTCACCGCTCTGTGCTCCCTCTTCATCTCACCGCTCTGTGTTCCCTCTTCATCTCACTGCTCTGTGTTCCCTCTTCATCTCACTGCTCTGTGTTCCCTCTTCATCTCACCGCTCTGTGCTTCCTCCTCATCTCACCGCTCTGTGCTCCCTCTTCATCTCACCGCTCTGTGCTCCCTCTTCATCTCACTGCTCTGTGCTCCCTCTTCATCTCACCGCTCTGTGCTCCCTCTTCATCTCACCGCTCTGTGCTCCCTCTTCATCTCACCGCTCTGTGCTCCCTCTTCATCTCACTGCTCTGTGCTCCCTCTTCATCTCACTGCTCTGTGCTCCCTCTTCATATCACCGCTCTGTGCTCCCTCTTCATATCACCGCTCTGTGCTCCCTCTTCATCTCACCGCTCTGTGCTCCCTCTTCATCTCACCGCTCTATGCTCCCCTCTTCATCTCACCGCTCTGTGCTCCCTCTTCATCTCACTGCTCTGTGCTTCCTCTTCATCTCACCGCTCTGTGCTCCCTCTTCATCTCACCGCTCTGTGTTCCCTCTTCATCTCACTGCTCTGTGGTCCCTCTTCATCTCACCGCTCTGTGCTCCCTCTTCATCTCACCGCTCTGTGCTCCCTCTTCATCTCACCGCTCTGTGCTCCCTCTTCATCTCACTGCTCTGTGCTCCCTCTTCATCTCACTGCTCTGTGCCTCCCTCTTTATCTCACCGCTCTGTGCTCCCTCTTCATCTCACCGCTCTGTGCTCCCTCTTCATCTCACCGCTCTGTGCTCCCTCTTCATCTCACCGCTCTGTGCTCCCACTTCATCTCACCGCTCTGTGCTCCCTCCTCATCTCACTGCTCTGTGCCTCCCTCTTCATCTCACCGCTCTGTGCTCCCTCCTCATCTCACCGCTCTGTGCTCCCTCTTCATCTCACTGCTCTGTGCTCCCTCCTCATCTCACTGCTCTGTGCCTCCCTCTTTATCTCACCGCTCTGTGCTCCCTCTTCATCTCACTGCTCTGTGCCCCCTCTTCATCTCACCGCTCTGTGCTCCCACTTCATCTCACCGCTCTGTGCTCCCTCTTCATCTCACCGCTCTGTGCTCCCTCTTCATCTCACCGCTCTGTGCTCCCTCCTCATCTCACCGCTCTGTGCTCCCTCCTCATCTCACCGCTCTGTGCCTCCCTCCTCATCTCACCGCTCTGTGCTCCCTCTTCATCTCACCGCTCTGTGCTCCCTCTTCATCTCACCGCTCTGTGCTCCCTCCTCATCTCACCGCTCTGTGCCTCCCTCTTTATCTCACCGCTCTGTGCTCCCTCTTCATCTCACCGCTCTGTGCTCCCTCTTCATCTCACCGCTCTGTGCTCCCTCTTCATCTCACCGCTCTGTGCTCCCTCCTCATCTCACCGCTCTGTGCTCCCTCTTCATCTCACCGCTCTGTGCTCCCTCTTCATCTCACCGCTCTGTGCTCCCTCTTCATCTCACCGCTCTGTGTTCCCTCTTCATCTCACCGCTCTGTGCTTCCTCTTCATCTCACCGCTCTGTGCTCCCTCTTCATCTCATCGCTCTGTGCTCCCTCATCATCTCACTGCTCTGTGCCTCCCTCTTCATCTCACTGCTCTGTACTTCCTCCTCATCTCACCGCTCTGTGCTCCCTCTTCATCTCACCACTCTGTGCTCCCTCTTCATCTCACCGCTCTGTGCTCCCTCTTCATCTCACCGCTCTGTGCTCCCTCTTCATCTCACTGCTCTGTGCTTCCTCCTCATCTCACCGCTCTGTGCTCCCTCTTCATCTCACCGCTCTGTGCTCCCTCTTCATCTCACTGCTCTGTGCTCCCTCTTCATCTCACCGCTCTGTGCTCCCTCTTCATCTCACTGCTCTGTGCTTCCTCTTCATCTCACCGCTCTGTGCTCCCTCTTCATCTCACCGCTGTCCCTTTCAGCTGTCCTTACTATGTCCCATTGCCCCCAAAAAAAAACATTGCCACCTCATGCAGCTCCATCACTTACACATTATCTTATAATAACGCAGATGTAAAACAGTTCTCTCATCCCTCACATTCACCCTTTCTCCTCATCTCCTCCTTCTACACTATTGTCCCTCCTACTGCGCCCCCCTGCTCCGCTCCATTGCTTTTCCAACTGATTACTCCTACCACGTTTTCACCATAATCATGACTGATGAGGATGATGGGAAATGTAGTTCAGGTACAACTGCAAACTGACGAAGTTCCACCTGTCACCACCAGTTGTCTTTTCCCCATCACACGCACCCCCCCAGACACTCCTTCTACCTTCCCCCCCCCCAGACACTCCTTCTACCTTCCCCCCCAGACACTCCTTCTACCCCCCCCCATGCTGCAGTAAGAGGTAGGTAAATAGAGTGTGTCTGTGTGTGTGTATGTGTATGACTGTGTACCTCCCTATCCACTACTCTCTTATGGGTGTGTGTCTGTGTGTGTGTGTGTGTGTTCTTTGTGTTTTCATACATCCCAGTGCCAGACAGTGTGTGTTCTTTGTGTTTTCATACATCCCAGTGCCAGACAGCTATCCAATGGACTGGATACGTCTTTGGAACAGAAAGGGTTAACGTTTCACTGCCACTGATCTATCCAATGGATTGGATACCTCTTTGGAACAGAAATGGTTAACATTTCACTGCCACTGACCTATCCAAAGCATTGGATGCCTCTTTGCCACTGTAAGAGTTAACCCTTTCAGTGCCAAACAGGTATTGAATGCACTGGATACCTCAGTGCCACTGCTAGAGTTAACCCTCACAGTCCTATCCAATGCATTACACATCTCTTTGAGACTGACATGGCAGTCGGAGGGTTAAGCGGTATTTCCCTGAGCAGTGCTCCCTTTATGTGCGTGTCTGTCTCTTTTATGTTTTTCACAATTTTGCTGCCGCAGACCTATCCAATGCATTTCAGTACCTCTTTGGTGGTGAAAGGGTTAATCATTTCAGTGGCAAATAGATATCCAATGCATTGTATAGCTCATTGCACTGAAAGGGGTAACCGTTCATTGACCTTTCATTGCCACAGACCTGTTGAATGCACTGGATATCAGTCAAAGGGTTAACCCCTTCAGACGCACAGACGTATAAAATGCATTACATACCTCTTTGCCATTGAAAGGGGTTAACCTGGTCATTGCTAGAGGGCACCACAACCCATAGGTTATTTCTTAAACCCTTGCAGTGGTGGAGAGATATGAAAATCATTGCAATGCATTATATACCTCTGTGTCTGAATGATTGTCTGTGACTCCCCTTCTCCTAATCACCTAACCCTGCACTGTGCCTCCTCACCCCCCTCCTATCAGACTTATTGCACTGCAATGCACTGGATCCCTCTCTCACTCTCAGACGGTTACATTTCCTAATAATACAGCTCCCACTATGTAGAACACACATCACACTGATCACATGTGCACCACCAACCAATGACTGGACAGTTACATTTCCTAATAATACAGATCCCCACTATGTATAACACACGTCACACTGATCACATGTGCACCACCAACCAATGAATGGACAGTTACATTTCCTAATAATACAGATCCCACTATGTAGAACTCACATCACACTGATCACATGTACACCACCAACCAATGAGTGGACAGTTACATTTCCTAATAATACAGATCCCCACTATGTATAACACACATCACACTGATCACATGCACACCACCAACCAATGAATGGACAGTTACATTTCCTAATAATACAGCTCCCACTATGTAGAACACATCACACTGATCACATGTGCACCACCAACCAATGAATGGACAGTTACATTTCCTAATTATACAGCTCCCACTATGTAGAACACACATCACACTGATCACATGTGCACCACCAACCAATGAATGGACAGTTACATTTCCTAATAATACAGCTCCCACTATGTAGAACACACATCACACTGATCACATGCACACCACCAACCAATGAATAGACAGTTACATTTCCTAATAATACAGATCCCACTATGTAGGACTCACATCACACTGATCACATGTGCACCACCAACCAATGAATGGACAGTTACATTTCCTAATAATACAGCTCCCACTATGTAGAACACATCACACTGATCACATGTGCACCACCAACCAATGAATGGACAGTTACATTTCCTAATAATACAGATCCCGCTATGTAGAAGACACATCACACTGATCACATGTGCACCACCAACCAATGAATGGACAGTTACATTTCCTAATAATACAGATCCCGCTATGTAGAACACACATCACACTGATCACATGTGCACCACTAGGGTTGCTACCTTTTCCTCAAAAAAATACCGGCCATGGCATTCCCTCCATAGACTTAACATTGGACAGAAGCCAATTTTTTACCGGCCTGCCGGTAAAATACCGGCTGGGTGGCAACCCTATGCACCACCAACCAATGAATGGACAGTGCAAACGTTACATCACACCTCTTCAGATGTTCAGGACTTTACTGACCTGCACCTCTAATCAGCACGACCCTCACTCTCCACCCCCTCAAAGGCACAGTGCGCCATGCTTGAATTCCCAGCTGTTTCCTCCGCTGCGGTGTGTGTCTCCCTTACAGGACACTTTCCAATCACCATCCATTCCTGCTGTGTGAGGCCTTCACCTCCCCACAGGACACTACAGTACTATCACTGCTCATAGGAGTGGACATTTACAGTATCTTAGTGTCCGGTGAGGACCTCAGGCTCCTCACTCACCAGGAATGTATGTTCATTAGAAGACGTCCTGCAAGGACACAGCAGAGAAGGAAGCGGCTGCCAGTATGTCAGTATGTCACACTCCAGAGGGAGCGAGGGCCACGGTCATTACAGCTATAGGTCGGTGAAGTGCGCCACGTCTGAAGAAGTGTCATCTAATTTTTTTACGTACGTCCATTCATTCATCCGCGGAAGGCGTGTGAGCAGCTCTGATTTTTCATTTTCTTCGTACTGGGACCTGTAGGATTACCAGACTTAACCCTTTGAGGTTTCCAACACACTGCAAACAATGTGTTGCATACTCCGGTGTCACTTAAACAGTTAACACACGGGCAACACCGTGTCAACACTGCTACTATATAATATGTATCAAACTTCTACATGTTACACAATTCGGGGATTTATAACTTCCTAATTTCGGTTTTGTAAGCCACATTTTAGTGTCCTTAGTGTACAGGGTCAGTTTTGACCAGCAGGTCTCCCAAGTTTGCTCCCTTTTTGTAACCCATTAAAGGTGGATGTTTACAAGTATCTGTAGAGTGGTATCAGTGATTGGAATAATCCAATATTTTTTCTACTGCCTCCGTTATTTGCCTGTAAGCTGTAGTGTATGTTATAGGAAACACCAGTTTTTCAAGTGGCCGTTTTTATTTTGTGTGAATTGTAAAGCTTTTTGTCTCTGAGTTCAGTACGGCCATATCCACGTTCCTGCAGTCTTGATTCCAAATCATTCAGCTGTTCTTGAACTCTGTTTCGATCGGTATTATTCCTTATTATCCTAATCACTTGTGAATTAGGCTGGTATGTAGACTTCTAATGAAGACAGACTTGTACCAGCTAGGTCTACTAGTAAGTGAGACAACCCTAGGAACAACGGCTGAAGATCAGCCTCTTCCAACAAGGGAGAGGGGAGCGAGATGCTAGAGTGCGACGCTAGGGGGCATAGCTCAGGTAAGGTGGTTGCCTGCACGGAATTGCGCTGCGGCAGAGCCGGATAGAGGTGCTGGTCGCAAAACCAGATTGGTCCCCTCCGGTTGAGCCAAAGGGGGCCTGCGATAACTCCGTGTAGCCAAACCCTACTACCCCCTCCCCAGGGAGGAAACAAAACTGCAGAAGAACTACAGGGTACTCACTCAGACCTAGCAGAAATCAGTGGAAGCTGAAAATGGTGGATAGCCTAGCAGGCGCAGCCACTGAAGAACTTGCGACACCAAGAAGAGAAGAGTCATGAAACTGGCCGGGTCATACACAGGAGATCCACGGGGATGAGTGGAGTTTTAGTCAGGAAACTGGCCGGGTCATACACAGGAGATCCACGGGGATGAGCGGAGTTTTAGTCAGGAAACTGGCCGGGTCATACACAGGAGATCCACGGGGATGAGCGGAGTTTTAGTCAGGAAACTGGCCGGGTCATACACAGGAGATCCACGGGGATGAGCGGAGTTTTAGTCAGGAAACTGGCCGGGTCATACACAGGAGATCCACGGGGATGAGCGGAGTTTTAGTCAGGAAACTGGCCGGGTCATACACAGGAGATCCACGGGGATGAGTGGAGTTTTAGTCAGGAAACTGGCCGGGTCATACACAGGAGATCCACGGGGATGAGTGGAGTTTTAGTCAGGAAACTGGCCGGGTCATACACAGGAGATCCACGGGGATGAGCGGAGTTTTAGTCAGGAAACTGGCCGGGTCATACACAGGAGATCCACGGGGATGAGCGGAGTTTTAGTCAGGAAACTGGCCGGGTCATACACAGGAGATCCACGGGGATGAGCGGAGTTTTAGTCAGGAAACTGGCTGGGTCATACACAGGAGATCCACGGGGATGAGCGGAGTTTTAGTCATGAAACTGAGCAGGGTCATACACAGGACATCCACGGGGATGAGCGGAGTTTTAGTCAGGAAACTGGCCGGGTCATACACAGGACATCCACGGGGATGAGCGGAGTTTTAGTCAGGAAACTGTCCGGGTCATACACAGGAGATCCACGGGGATGAGCGGAGTTTTAGTCAGGAAACTGGCCGGGTCATACACAGGAGATCCACGGGGATGAGCGGAGTTTTAGTCAGGAAACTGGCAGGGTCATACACAGGACATCCACGGGGATGAGCGGAGTTTTAGTCAGGAAACTGGCAGGGTCATACACAGGACATCCACGGGGATGAGCGGAGTTTTAGTCAGGAAACTGGCCGGGTCATACACAGGAGATCCACGGGGATGAGTGGAGTTTTAGTCAGGAAACTGGCTGGGTCATACACAGGAGATCCACGGGGATGAGCGGAGTTTTAGTCATGAAACTGAGCAGGGTCATACACAGGAGATCCACGGGGATGAGCGGAGTTTTAGTCAGGAAACTGGCAGGGTCATACACAGGAGATCCACGGGGAGGAGCGGAGTTTTAGTCAGGAAACTGGCCGGGTCATACACAGGAGATCCACGGGGATGAGTGGAGTTTTAGTCAGGAAACTGGCCGGGTCATACACAGGAGATCCACGGGGATGAGTGGAGTTTTAGTCAGGAAACTGGCTGGGTCATACACAGGAGATCCACGGGGATGAGCGGAGTTTTAGTCAGGAAACTGGCAGGGTCATACACAGGAGATCCACGGGGATGAGCGGAGTTTTAGTCAGGAAACTGGCCGGGTCATACACAGGAGATCCACGGGGATGAGTGGAGTTTTAGTCAGGAAACTGGCCGGGTCATACACAGGAGATCCACGGGGATGAGTGGAGTTTTAGTCAGGAAACTGAGCAGGGTCATACACAGGAGATCCACGGGGATGAGCGGAGTTTTAGTCAGGAAACTGGCAGGGTCATACACAGGAGATCCACGGGGAGGAGCGGAGTTTTAGTCAGGAAACTGGCCGGGTCATACACAGGAGATCCACGGGGATGAGCGGAGTTTTAGTCAGGAAACTGGCCGGGTCATACACAGGAGATCCACGGGGATGAGCGGAGTTTTAGTCAGGAAACTGAGCAGGGTCATACACAGGAGATCCACGGGGATGAGCGGAGTTTTAGTCATGAAACTGGCCGGGTCATACACAGGAGATCCACGGGGATGAGCGGAGTTTTAGTCAGGAAACTGGCCGGGTCATACACAGGAGATCCACGGGGATGAGCGGAGTTTTAGTCAGGAAACTGGCCGGGTCATACACAGGACATCCACGGGGATGAGTGGAGTTTTAGTCAGGAAACTGGCCGGGTCATACACAGGAGATCCACAGGGATGAGCGGAGTTTTAGTCATGAAACTGGCCGGGTCATACACAGGAGATCCACGGGGATGAGCGGAGTTTTAGTCAGGAAACTGGCCGGGTCATACACAGGAGATCCACGGGGATGAGCGGAGTTTTAGTCAGGAAACTGGCCGGGTCATACACAGGAGATCCACGGGGATGAGCGGAGTTTTAGTCAGGAAACTGGCCGGGTCATACACAGGAGATCCACGGGGATGAGCGGAGTTTTAGTCAGGAAACTGGCCGGGTCATACACAGGAGATCCACGGGGATGAGTGGAGTTTTAGTCAGGAAACTGGCCGGGTCATACACAGGAGATCCACGGGGATGAGCGGAGTTTTAGTCAGGAAACTGACAGGGTCATACACAGGAGATCCACGGGGATGAGCGGAGTTTTAGTCAGGAAACTGGCAGGGTCATACACAGGAGATCCACGGGGATGAGCGGAGTTTTAGTCAGGAAACTGGCCGGGTCATACACAGGACATCCACGGGGATGAGCGGAGTTTTAGTCAGGAAACTGGCCGGGTCATACACAGGACATCCACGGGGATGAGCGGAGTTTTAGTCAGGAAACTGGCCGGGTCATACACAGGAGATCCACGGGGATGAGCGGAGTTTTAGTCAGGAAACTGGCCGGGTCATACACAGGACATCCACGGGGATGAGCGGAGTTTTAGTCAGGAAACTGGCAGGGTCATACACAGGACATCCACGGGGATGAGTGGAGTTTTAGTCAGGAAACTGGCAGGGTCATACACAGGAGATCCACGGGGATGAGCGGAGTTTTAGTCAGGAAACTGGCCGGGTCATACACAGGAGATCCACGGGGATGAGCGGAGTTTTAGTCAGGAAACTGGCCGGGTCATACACAGGACATCCACGGGGATGAGTGGAGTTTTAGTCAGGAAACTGGCCGGGTCATACACAGGAGATCCACGGGGATGAGCGGAGTTTTAGTCAGGAAACTGGCCGGGTCATACACAGGAGATCCACGGGGATGAGCGGAGTTTTAGTCAGGAAACTGGCCGGGTCATACACAGGAGATCCACGGGGATGAGCGGAGTTTTAGTCAGGAAACTGGCCGGGTCATACACAGGACATCCACGGGGATGAGTGGAGTTTTAGTCAGGAAACTGGCCGGGTCATACACAGGAGATCCACGGGGATGAGCGGAGTTTTAGTCATGAAACTGGCCGGGTCATACACAGGAGATCCACGGGGATGAGCGGAGTTTTAGTCAGGAAACTGGCCGGGTCATACACAGGAGATCCACGGGGATGAGCGGAGTTTTAGTCAGGAAACTGGCCGGGTCATACACAGGAGATCCACGGGGATGAGCGGAGTTTTAGTCAGGAAACTGGCCGGGTCATACACAGGAGATCCACGGGGATGAGTGGAGTTTTAGTCAGGAAACTGGCCGGGTCATACACAGGAGATCCACGGGGATGAGTGGAGTTTTAGTCAGGAAACTGGCCGGGTCATACACAGGAGATCCACGGGGATGAGCGGAGTTTTAGTCAGGAAACTGGCCGGGTCATACACAGGAGATCCACGGGGATGAGCGGAGTTTTAGTCAGGAAACTGGCAGGGTCATACACAGGAGATCCACGGGGATGAGCGGAGTTTTAGTCAGGAAACTGGCCGGGTCATACACAGGACATCCACGGGGATGAGCGGAGTTTTAGTCAGGAAACTGGCCGGGTCATACACAGGACATCCACGGGGATGAGCGGAGTTTTAGTCAGGAAACTGGCCGGGTCATACACAGGAGATCCACGGGGATGAGCGGAGTTTTAGTCAGGAAACTGGCAGGGTCATACACAGGAGATCCACGGGGATGAGCGGAGTTTTAGTCTGGAAACTGAGCAGGGTCATACACAGGACATCCACGGGGATGAGCGGAGTTTTAGTCTGGAAACTGGCCGGGTCATACACAGGAGATCCACGGGGATGAGCGGAGTTTTAGTCATGAAACTGAGCAGGGTCATACACAGGACATCCACGGGGATGAGCGGAGTTTTAGTCAGGAAACTGGCCGGGTCATACACAGGACATCCGCGGGGATGAGCGGAGTTTTAGTCAGGAAACTGGCCGGGTCATACACAGGAGATACACGGGGATGAGCGGAGTTTTAGTCAGGAAACTGGCCGGGTCATACACAGGAGATCCACGGGGATGAGCGGAGTTTTAGTCAGGAAACTGGCAGGGTCATACACAGGACATCCACGGGGATGAGCGGAGTTTTAGTCAGGAAACTGGCAGGGTCATACACAGGACATCCACGGGGATGAGCGGAGTTTTAGTCAGGAAACTGGCCGGGTCATACACAGGAGATCCACGGGGATGAGTGGAGTTTTAGTCAGGAAACTGGCTGGGTCATACACAGGAGATCCACGGGGATGAGCGGAGTTTTAGTCATGAAACTGAGCAGGGTCATACACAGGAGATCCACGGGGATGAGCGGAGTTTTAGTCAGGAAACTGGCAGGGTCATACACAGGAGATCCACGGGGAGGAGCGGAGTTTTAGTCAGGAAACTGGCCGGGTCATACACAGGAGATCCACGGGGATGAATGGAGTTTTAGTCAGGAAACTGGCCGGGTCATACACAGGAGATCCACGGGGATGAGCGGAGTTTTAGTCAGGAAACTGGCAGGGTCATACACAGGAGATCCACGGGGATGAGCGGAGTTTTAGTCAGGAAACTGGCCGGGTCATACACAGGAGATCCACGGGGATGAGTGGAGTTTTAGTCAGGAAACTGGCTGGGTCATACACAGGAGATCCACGGGGATGAGCGGAGTTTTAGTCATGAAACTGAGCAGGGTCATACACAGGAGATCCACGGGGAGGAGCGGAGTTTTAGTCAGGAAACTGGCAGGGTCATACACAGGAGATCCACGGGGAGGAGCGGAGTTTTAGCCAGGAAACTGAGCAGGGTCATACACAGGAGATCCACGGGGATGAGCGGAGTTTTAGTCATGAAACTGAGCAGGGTCATACACAGGAGATCCACGGGGATGAGCGGAGTTTTAGTCAGGAAACTGGCAGGGTCATACACAGGAGATCCACGGGGAGGAGCGGAGTTTTAGTCAGGAAACTGGCCGGGTCATACACAGGAGATCCACGGGGATGAGCGGAGTTTTAGTCAGGAAACTGGCCGGGTCATACACAGGAGATCCACGGGGATGAGCGGAGTTTTAGTCAGGAAACTGAGCAGGGTCATACACAGGAGATCCACGGGGATGAGCGGAGTTTTAGTCATGAAACTGGCCGGGTCATACACAGGAGATCCACGGGGATGAGCGGAGTTTTAGTCAGGAAACTGGCCGGGTCATACACAGGAGATCCACGGGGATGAGCGGAGTTTTAGTCAGGAAACTGGCCGGGTCATACACAGGACATCCACGGGGATGAGTGGAGTTTTAGTCAGGAAACTGGCCGGGTCATACACAGGAGATCCACGGGGATGAGCGGAGTTTTAGTCATGAAACTGGCCGGGTCATACACAGGAGATCCACGGGGATGAGCGGAGTTTTAGTCAGGAAACTGGCCGGGTCATACACAGGAGATCCACGGGGATGAGCGGAGTTTTAGTCAGGAAACTGGCCGGGTCATACACAGGAGATCCACGGGGATGAGCGGAGTTTTAGTCAGGAAACTGGCCGGGTCATACACAGGAGATCCACGGGGATGAGTGGAGTTTTAGTCAGGAAACTGGCCGGGTCATACACAGGAGATCCACGGGGATGAGTGGAGTTTTAGTCAGGAAACTGGCCGGGTCATACACAGGAGATCCACGGGGATGAGCGGAGTTTTAGTCAGGAAACTGGCCGGGTCATACACAGGACATCCACGGGGATGAGCGGAGTTTTAGTCAGGAAACTGGCAGGGTCATACACAGGAGATCCACGGGGATGAGCGGAGTTTTAGTCAGGAAACTGGCCGGGTCATACACAGGACATCCACGGGGATGAGCGGAGTTTTAGTCAGGAAACTGGCCGGGTCATACACAGGACATCCACGGGGATGAGCGGAGTTTTAGTCAGGAAACTGGCCGGGTCATACACAGGACATCCACGGGGATGAGCGGAGTTTTAGTCAGGAAACTGGCCGGGTCATACACAGGAGATCCACGGGGATGAGCGGAGTTTTAGTCATGAAACTGAGCAGGGTCATACACAGGACATCCACGGGGATGAGCGGAGTTTTAGTCAGGAAACTGGCCGGGTCATACACAGGACATCCACGGGGATGAGCGGAGTTTTAGTCAGGAAACTGTCCGGGTCATACACAGGAGATCCACGGGGATGAGCGGAGTTTTAGTCAGGAAACTGGCCGGGTCATACACAGGAGATCCACGGGGATGAGCGGAGTTTTAGTCAGGAAACTGTCCGGGTCATACACAGGACATCCACGGGGATGAGCGGAGTTTTAGTCAGGAAACTGGCAGGGTCATACACAGGACATCCACGGGGATGAGCGGAGTTTTAGTCAGGAAACTGGCCGGGTCATACACAGGAGATCCACGGGGATGAGTGGAGTTTTAGTCAGGAAACTGGCTGGGTCATACACAGGAGATCCACGGGGATGAGCGGAGTTTTAGTCATGAAACTGAGCAGGGTCATACACAGGAGATCCACGGGGATGAGCAGAGTTTTAGTCAGGAAACTGGCAGGGTCATACACAGGAGATCCACGGGGAGGAGCGGAGTTTTAGTCAGGAAACTGGCCGGGTCATACACAGGAGATCCACGGGGATGAGTGGAGTTTTAGTCAGGAAACTGGCCGGGTCATACACAGGAGATCCACGGGGATGAGTGGAGTTTTAGTCAGGAAACTGGCTGGGTCATACACAGGAGATCCACGGGGATGAGCGGAGTTTTAGTCAGGAAACTGGCAGGGTCATACACAGGAGATCCACGGGGATGAGCGGAGTTTTAGTCAGGAAACTGGCCGGGTCATACACAGGAGATCCACGGGGATGAGTGGAGTTTTAGTCAGGAAACTGGCTGGGTCATACACAGGAGATCCACGGGGATGAGCGGAGTTTTAGTCATGAAACTGAGCAGGGTCATACACAGGAGATCCACGGGGATGAGCGGAGTTTTAGTCAGGAAACTGGCCGGGTCATACACAGGAGATCCACGGGGAGGAGCGGAGTTTTAGCCAGGAAACTGAGCAGGGTCATACACAGGAGATCCACGGGGATGAGCGGAGTTTTAGTCATGAAACTGAGCAGGGTCATACACAGGAGATCCACGGGGATGAGCGGAGTTTTAGTCAGGAAACTGGCCGGGTCATACACAGGACATCCACGGGGATGAGCGGAGTTTTAGTCAGGAAACTGGCCGGGTCATACACAGGACATCCACGGGGATGAGCGGAGTTTTAGTCAGGAAACTGGCCGGGTCATACACAGGAGATCCACGGGGATGAGCGGAGTTTTAGTCAGGAAACTGAGCAGGGTCATACACAGGAGATCCACGGGGATGAGCGGAGTTTTAGTCATGAAACTGGCCGGGTCATACACAGGAGATCCACGGGGATGAGCGGAGTTTTAGTCAGGAAACTGGCAGGGTCATACACAGGACATCCACGGGGATGAGCGGAGTTTTAGTCAGGAAACTGGCAGGGTCATACACAGGACATCCACGGGGATGAGCGGAGTTTTAGTCAGGAAACTGGCCGGGTCATACACAGGAGATCCACGGGGATGAGTGGAGTTTTAGTCAGGAAACTGGCTGGGTCATACACAGGAGATCCACGGGGATGAGTGGAGTTTTAGTCAGGAAACTGGCAGGGTCATACACAGGACATCCACGGGGATGAGTGGAGTTTTAGTCAGGAAACTGGCCGGGTCATACACAGGAGATCCACGGGGATGAGCGGAGTTTTAGTCAGGAAACTGTCCGGGTCATACACAGGAGATCCACGGGGATGAGCGGAGTTTTAGTCAGGAAACTGGCCGGGTCATACACAGGACATCCACGGGGATGAGCGGAGTTTTAGTCAGGAAACTGGCAGGGTCATACACAGGAGATCCACGGGGATGAGCGGAGTTTTAGTCAGGAAACTGGCAGGGTCATACACAGGAGATCCACGGGGATGAGCGGAGTTTTAGCCAGGAAACTGAGCAGGATCATACACAGGAGATCCACGGGGATGAGCGGAGTTTTAGTCAGGAAACTGGCCGGGTCATACACAGGAGATCCACGGGGATGAGCGGAGTTTTAGTCAGGAAACTGAGCAGGGTCATACACAGGAGATCCACGGGGATGAGCGGAGTTTTAGTCAGGAAACTGAGCAGGGTCATACACAGGAGATCCACGGGGATGAGCGGAGTTTTAGTCAGGAAACTGGCCGGGTCATACAAAGGACATCCACGGGGATGAGCGGAGTTTTAGCCAGGAAACTGAGCAGGGTCATACACAGGAGATCCACGGGGATGAGCGGAGTTTTAGTCAGGAAACTGGCAGGGTCATACACAGGAGATCCACGGGGATGAGCGGAGTTTTAGTCAGGAAACTGGCAGGGTCATACACAGGAGATCCACGGGGATGAGCGGAGTTTTAGTCAGGAAACTGGCCGGGTCATACGCAGGAGATCCACGGGGATGAGCGGAGTTTTAGTCAGGAAACTGGCCGGGTCATACACAGGAGAGCAGCAGATGGTACCAAACAAGGAGCAGCCGTAGAGTAGTCAGGACACAGGGCAGGGTCATACACAGGAGATCAATATATTAACTTAGGCTGGTACAAGGGAGCAGACTATAGCCAGGTGGAGAGATAGCCGGATCACACACAGACACTGGAAGCTGAGACACTACTGACACAGAACTGGACTCTATACTAACGCGTCTGACTGAGGTAAGCGGCAACCTTTAAAGCCTCAACCTGGAAGTAAGCGCTGTGTCCGTAACAACAAAATACAGACCAGTGACGACGCCAATCGCAACCAGAAGAATAAAGCGGAGCGAGCAGGTCGCCGCAAACGGAGAGGTGCCGACCGAAACGAGCAACCCCGGTACGTGACATAGGCAAACTCCTCATTAAATGTTCAGGGTGGAATCTATTCCTGTGCAACAGTGTCTGTCTGTCAGTAAGTTCTGTATAGTTAGTAGAACAAATGCAATGATTGTTGATCCATAAAGTGACATCAAGGAATTCAATACAGTATTCATTGATCTTATATGTGAAACAGAGGGGTGATTAAAGTGAATTAATGGATAACGAAGTTATTAAAGTCTTTTGTACTCCCTTTCCAGAGTATAAGGACATATCAATGAACTGGAAAGATCTGAATATAAATTTCTTGTATGGCGCCAGTATGTGTTCTCCTTCATATATATATATATATATATAGCTGTTGGCGTAAGCAGGGGCCACGTTGCTCCCCATCGCCATTCCAGATATCTGTCTGTAGTATAATTTTTCAAATTTGAAGACATTCAACGTAAGGCACAGTCTTAGCAATTCCAACAAGAATTCATCAGGGCTTGTTTCTAGATCGGCTTAAGGTATGTGGAGACTCTGTCCCAATGCTAATAACTAGGGCGGTTCTTAGCCTGGCATACGTATCCCCAGCATGGGATTAACATTAGTAATTCTATGGTCATTCATTTATGCCGTTGGCGACATAACCGATATGTAATATTTTGCCGCCTGTACTACCCTATAGTTTTTGCTCACAGACTATGATTTCTATTAGTTTTGTATACAGCAACATTCAGGCTATACACGTGTGTTACTTAGTCCAATTATTTATACAGTCTAGTGCAGTGGTTGATCAGTACCTCTGACCTTTAGGCTCAGGGGTACAGCAGTACACACTCACCTACAATTTATTTATTTACTATGTTGTTTTCTTATGTCTGATGTGTCTTATGTGTATCTGCACATTTGATACATTTCTTACACATTATTTGAACTTTTATGTTTGTAGGTGATTTCTGTTCACTGATTGGTGTGTCATCGGTAGCACTTAACGCTGATTTTTGGCACCAGTTTTAGCGTGGGTTTATAAGGGTTGTTTGCCCCAGTGTGATGTAACCTTGATAAAGGCCACAGAGGCTGGCCGAAACGTCGGATTAATAAACACTTATGTGTTTCTGCTATCAAAGCTTTCTGTGAGTGCTTTCCTTTAACCAAATCTGTATATATATGTCTATATGTGTGTGTATTTATATATGTGTGTGTGTGTGTATTTATATATGTGTGTATAATATATAGGAGTGTATATATGTGTGCATGTATTTATATATGGGTGTTATTGTGTATTTATGTATAATATATAGGAGTGTATATATGTGTGTATATAATATAATCCTATAGTTTGTAACGACGCAGTCATGCCCAGTAGAGACTGCCCCTGACCAGGCTGATACAGAGAGGGGCGCCCCCAGCTCTGTATCAGCCGCAGTGCGGGCAGTCTCTACTGGGCATGACTGCACCACGACCGCCCACCACTGTGGCCTCTGTACAACTTACCTCCCAACATTTCAAGTGGCCAAAGAGGGACATTTTTGTTTTAGGTGGTGTTGCTGGGGGTGTGGCAGGATGGCGGGGCATTACCGAGAATTTTTGTTATTTCATGACCTTCTGATATCTTTATGTAACTGGATAAATTATTTAGAGCAAGAACAAAGCATTTTATTTACACAGACTAATTTATATACAAATACTGACGTTTTTACACACATTAATGTGATACATTTATATACACACCACACAGTCTGATCTCCTAAACACAGGGACACCAGGGTGATACACTTATATACACACCACACAGTCTGATCTCCTAAACACAGGGACACCAGGGTGATACACTTATATACACACCACACAGTCAGATCTCCTAAACACAGGGACACCAGGGTGATACACTTATATACACACCACACAGTCTGATCTCCTAAACACAGGGACACCAGGGTGATACACTTATATACACACCACACAGTCTGATCTCCTAAACACAGGGACACCAGGGTGATACAATTATACACACCACACAGTCTGATCTCCTAAACACAGGGACACCAGGGTGATACACTTATATACACATCACACAGTCTGATCTCCTAAACACAGGGACACCAGGGTGATACACTTCTATACACATCACACAGTCTGATCTCCTAAACACAGGGACACCAGAGTGATACACTTATATACACACTACACAGTCTGATCTCCTACACACAGGGACACCAGGGTGATACACTTATATACACACCACATAGTCTGATCTCCTAAACACAGGGACACCAGGGTGATACAATTATACACACCACACAGTCTGATCTCCTAAACACAGGGACACCAGGTGATACACTTATACACACCACACAGTCTGATCTCCTAAACACAGGGATACCAGGGTGATACACTTATACACACACCACACAGTCTGATCTCCTAAACACAGGGACACCAGGGTGATACACTTATATACACATCACACAGTCTGATCTCCTAAACACAGGGACACCGGGGTGATACACTTCTATATACACACCACACAGTCTGATCTCCTAAACACAGGGACACCAGGGTGATACACTTCTATACACACCACACAGTCTGATCTCCTAAACACAGGGACACCAGAGTGATACACTTATATACACACTACACAGTCTGATCTCCTAAACACAGGGACACCAGGGTGATACACTTATATACACACCACACAGTCTGATCTCCTACACACAGGGACACCAGGGTGATACACTTATATACACACCACACAGTCTGATCTCCTAAACACAGGGACACCAGGGTGATACACTTATATACACATCACACAGTCTGATCTCCTAAACACAGGGACACCAGGGTGATACACTTATATACACACCACATAGTCTGATCTCCTAAACACAGGGACACCAGGGTGATACACTTATATACACACCACATAGTCTGATCTCCTAAACACAGGGACACCAGGGTGATACACTTCTATACACACCGCACAGTCTGATTTCCTAAACACAGGGACACCAGGGTGATGCACTTCTATACACACCGCACAGTCTGATTTCCTAAACACAGGGACACCAGGGTGATACACTTATATACACACCACACAGTCTGATCTCCTAAACACAGGGACACCGGGGTGATACACTTCTATACACTCCACACAGTCTGATCTCCTAAACACAGGGACACCAGGGTGATACACTTATATACACACTACACAGTCTGATCTCCTAAACACAGGGACACCAGGGTGATACACTTATATACACACCACACAGTCTGATCTCCTACACACAGGGACACCAGGGTGATACACTTATATACACACCACACAGTCTGATCTCCTACACACAGGGACACCAGGGTGATACACTTATATACACACCACACAGACTGATCTCCTAAACACAGGGACACCAGGGTGATACACTTCTATACACACCGCACAGTCTGATCTCCTAAACACAGGGACACCAGGGTGATACACTTATATACACACCGCACAGTCTGATCTCCTAAACACAGGGACACCAGGGTGATACACTTATATATACACCACACAGTCTGATCTCCTAAACACAGGGACACCAGGGTGATACACTTCTATACACACCGCACAGTCTGATCTCCTAAACACAGGGACACCAGGGTGATACACTTCTATACACACCGCACAGTCTGATCTCCTAAACACAGGGACACCAGGGTGATACACTGATATACACACCACACAGTCTGATCTCCTAAACACAGGGACACCAGGGTGATACACTTATATACACACCACACAGTCTGATCTCCTAAACACAGGGACACCAGGGTGATACACTTATATACACACACCACACAGTCTGATCTCCTAAACACAGGGACACCAGGGTGATACACTTATATACACACCACACAGTCTGATCTCCTACACACAGGGACACCAGGGTGATACACTTATATACATACCACACAGTCTGATCTCCTAAACACAGGGACACCAGGGTGATACACTTCTATACACACCGCACAGTCTGATCTCCTAAACACAGGGACACCAGGGTGATACACTTCTATACACACCACACAGTCTGATCTCCTACACACAGGGACACCAGGGTGATGCACTTCTATACACACCACACAGTCTGATCTCCTAAACACAGGGACACCAGGGTGGGACAGAGGGACTTGGTTTTCAAAGAGGGACTCTTGGTAGGTATGGTATAAGATAACACACATATTATATATCTGATACACACAAAGTGTATAAGATATATATAATATGTGTATGAGTGTATAGAATATATGTATAGGTGTATGTGTGTGTATAAGATATAAATATGATATATGTACAGGTGTGTGAATGTGAATATGTGGGTTCTAGATCTCTCAATGTTCCCCTGTTTGTCTCCTACTTCAGAATCTCTCTGTAAACCAGATCTGATTCCTCAGTCCAAAACAACCAGGACTGGGCGCAATGAGACCATCCTCTGCCAGTGCAGACCGGGGCCTCTGTCCATCATATTCACCTTGTTCCACAACATGACCTCAAAGGGAGTAAAGACTGTGACGAACTCAACGGAGGCCTCATTTATTGTCCTTATTATTAATGAGACCAGCCTGGGGCCCTACAAGTGTAAGGCCAATAGCAGCAATTGCACCAAGTACAGCACAGAGTTCCATTTCCTACTAGAGGGTAAGTACAGTCCAGGACTCCAAACTCCTCCCACTCAACTGTTTGTAGGAATCAGTGGGAGGACTTTGGGGTCCCGGAGTCTTGCAACAAAGACTCATGTTTGCTTCTATGGAGTTGATATCCAGAGTTAATAAAGATTGATTTTGGATACCCAATACACATAGAATTGATTTATAGAAGCCATTAGGATTTTATGTTTGATTAAGCTACATGAACATTATTATTGAGGGGTTAGTATTCCTTTAAGAGTAATTTATTTTCAAGATTGTGTTCTCTGGAAGATGGCGGTCTCGCCCAGATGAGCGGTCCCTCTGACTTCAGTGAATATTCTCTGTAATGACCAAGGAATCTCAGTGACAGAGCTGCTCACCGTATCATCTCCAGTAGTCACTGATAGTGACAGAAATATAGACAGACGCACGGTGTGAGAGGGTTCTCAAACCCCCAGAAATTAGGCCGAGGCCTAAACCAAGAAGCCACACAGGAAAAAAAGCAAACTGCACTCTATGTAAATGTTCTAAAATGTATTGAGAATATCTCATATCATACATTAGTACATATGAGGATTTTGTTGCATATTTTGTCCAAGATGTGTCTAAGCTCGCTCACCCCATTTCGGGGGGTTATATCAGCGGACGTGTCTGTACTTATCTGTACATTTCGGGGGGGTTATGTCAGTGGAAGTGTCTGTCCTTATCTGTACATTTCGGGGGGTTATATCAGCGGACGTGTCTGTACTTATCTGTACATTTCGGGGGGTTATATCAGCGGACGTGTCTGTACTTATCTGTACATTTCGGGGGGTTATATCAGCGGACGTGTCTGTACTTATCTGTACATTTCGGGGGGTTATATCAGCGGACGTGTCTGTCCTTATCTGTACATTTCGGGGGGTTATATCAGCGGACGTGTCTGTCCTTATCTGTACATTTCGGGGGTTATATCAGCGGACGTGTCTGTACTTATCTGTACATTTCGGGGGTTATATCAGCGGACGTGTCTGTACTTATCTGTACATTTCGGGGGGTTATATCAGCGGACGTGTCTGTACTTATCTGTACATTTCGGGGGGGTTATATCGGCGGACGTGTCTGTACTTATCTGTACATTTCGGGGGGTTATGTCAGCGGACGTGTCTGTACTTATCTGTACATTTCGGGGGGTTATATCAGCGGACGTGTCTGTACTTATCTGTACATTTCGGGGGTTATATCAGCGGACGTGTCTGTACTTATCTGTACATTTCGGGGGGTTATATCAGCGGACGTGTCTGTCCTTATCTGTACATTTCGGGGGGTTATATCAGCGGACGTGTCTGTCCTTATCTGTACATTTCGGGGGGTTATATCAGCGGACGTGTCTGTACTTATCTGTACATTTCGGGGGGTTATATCAGCGGACGTGTCTGTACTTATCTGTACACTTCGGGGGGTTATATCAGCGGACGTGTCTGTCCTTATCTGTACATTTCGGGGGGGTTATATCAGCGGACGTGTCTGTCCTTATCTGTACATTTCGGGGGGGTATATCAGCGGACGTGTCTGTACTTATCTGTACATTTCGGGGGGGTTATATCAGCGGACGTGTCTGTCCTTATCTGTACATTTCGGGGGGGTTATATCAGCGGACGTGTCTGTACTTATCTGTACATTTCGGGGGGTTATGTCAGCGGACGTGTCTGTCCTTATCTGTACATTTCGGGGGGGTTATATCAGCGGACGTGTCTGTACTTATCTGTACATTTCGGGGGGTTATATCAGCGGACGTGTCTGTACTTATCTGTACACTTCGGGGGGTTATATCAGTGGACGTGTCTGTCCTTATCTGTACATTTCGGGGGTTATATCAGCGGACGTGTCTGTACTTATCTGTACATTTCGGGGGGTTATATCAGTGGACGTGTCTGTCCTTATCTGTACATTTCGGGGGGTTATATCAGCGGACGTGTCTGTCCTTATCTGTACATTTCGGGGGGTTATATCAGCGGACGTGTCTGTCCTTATCGGTACATTTCGGGGGGTTATATCAGCGGACGTGTCTGTCCTTATCGGTACATTTCGGGGGGTTATATCAGCGGACATGTCTGTCCTTATCTGTACATTTCGGGGGGTTATATCAGCGGACGTGTCTGTCCTTATCGGTACATTTCGGGGGGTTATATCAGCGGACGTGTCTGTACTTATCTGTACATTTCGGGGGGTTATATCAGCGGACGTGACTGTACTTATCTATACATTTCGGGGGGTTATATCAGTGGACGTGTCTGTACTTATCTGTACATTTCGGGGGGTTATATCAGCGGACGTGTCTGTCCTTATCTGTACATTTCGGGGGGTTATATCAGCGGACGTGTCTGTACTTATCTGTACATTTCGGGGGGTTATATCAGCGGACGTGTCTGTACTTATCTGTACATTTCGGGGGGTTATATCAGCGGACGTGTCTGCACTTATCTGTACATTTCGGGGGGTTATATCAGCGGACGTGTCTGTCCTTATCTGTACATTTCGGGGGGTTATGTCAGTGGACGTGTCTGTCCTTATCTGTACATTTCGGGGGGGTTATATCAGCGGACGTGTCTGTCCTTATCTGTACATTTCGGGGGGTTATATCAGCGGACGTGTCTGTACTTATCTGTACATTTCGGGGGGTTATATCAGCGGACGTGTCTGTACTTATCTGTACATTTCGGGGGGTTATATCAGTGGACGTGTCTGTACTTATCTGTACATTTCGGGGGGTTATATCAGCGGACGTGTCTGTCCTTATCTGTACATTTCGGGGGGTTATATCAGCGGACGTGTCTGTACTTATCTGTACATTTCGGGGGGTTATATCATCGGACGTGTCTGTACTTATCTGTACATTTCGGGGGGTTATATCAGTGGACGTGTCTGTACTTATCTGTACATTTCGGGGGGGTTATATCAGCGGACGTGTCTGTCCTTATCGGTACATTTCGGGGGGTTATATCAGCGGACGTGTCTGTACTTATCTGTACATTTCGGGGGGGTTATATCAGCGGACGTGTCTGTCCTTATCTGTACATTTCGGGGGGTTATATCAGCGGACGTGTCTGTACTTATCTGTACATTTCGGGGGGTTATATCAGCGGACGTGTCTGTCCTTATCTGTACATTTCGGGGGGTTATATCAGCGGACGTGTCTGTACTTATCTGTACATTTCGGGGGGTTATATCAGTGGACGTGTCTGTACTTATCTGTACATTTCGGGGGGTTATATCAGCGGACGTGTCTGTACTTATCTGTACATTTCGGGGGGTTATATCAGCGGATGTGTCTGTCCTTATCTGTACATTTCGGGGGTTATGTCAGCGGACGTGTCTGTACTTATCTGTACATTTCGGGGGTTATGTCAGCGGACGTGTCTGTACTTATCTGTACATTTCGGGGGGTTATATCAGTGGACGTGTCTGTACTTATCTGTACATTTCGGGGGGTTATATCAGCGGACGTGTCTGTACTTATCTATACATTTCGGGGGATTATATCAGCGGACGTGTCTGTACTTATCTGTACATTTCGGGGGGTTATATCAGCGGACGTGTCTGTACTTATCTGTACATTTCGGGGGGTTATATCAGCGGACGTGTCTGTACTTATCTGTACATTTCGGGGGGTTATATCAGCGGACGTGTCTGTCCTTATCTGTACATTTCGGGGGGTTATATCAGCGGACGTGTCTGTCCTTATCTGTACATTTCGGGGGGTTATATCAGCGGACGTGTCTGTACTTATCTGTACATTTCGGGGGTTATATCAGCGGACGTGTCTGTACTTATCTGTACATTTCGGGGGGTTATATCAGCGGACGTGTCTGTCCCTATCTGTACATTTCGGGGGGTTATATCAGCGGACGTGTCTGTACTTATCTGTACATTTCGGGGGGTTATATCAGCGGACGTGTCTGTACTTATCTACATTTCGGGGGGTTATATCAGCGGACGTGTCTGTACTTATCTGTACATTTCGGGGGGTTATGTCAGCGGACGTGTCTGTACTTATCTGTACATTTCGGGGGGTTATATCAGCGGACGTGTCTGTACTTATCTGTACACTTCGAGGGGGTTATATCAGCGGACGTGTCTGTACTTATCTGTACATTTCGGGGGGTTATATCAGCGGACGTGTCTGTCCTTATCGGTACATTTCGGGGGGTTATATCAGCGGACGTGTCTGTCCTTATCTGTACATTTCGGGGGGTTATATCAGCGGACGTGTCTGTACTTATCTACATTTCGGGGGGTTATATCAGCGGACGTGTCTGTACATTTCGGGGGGTTATATCAGCAGATGTGTCTGTACATTTCAGGGGGTTATATCAGTGGACGTGTCTGTACATTTCGGGGGGTTATATCAGTGGACGTGTCTGTCCTTATCTGTACATTTCGGGGGGTTATATCAGTGGACGTGTCTGTACATTTCGGGGGGTTATATCAGCGGACGTGTCTGTCCTTATCTGTACATTTCGGGGGGTTATATCAGTGGGCGTGTCTGTACATTTCGGGGGGTTATATCAGCGGACGTGTCTGTACTTATCTACATTTCGGGGGGTTATATCAGCGGACGTGTCTGTACATTTCGGGGGGTTATATCAGCAGACGTGTCTGTACATTTCAGGGGGTTATATCAGTGGACGTGTCTGTACATTTCGGGGGGTTATATCAGTGGACGTGTCTGTCCTTATCTGTACATTTCGGGGGGTTATATCAGTGGACGTGTCTGTACATTTCGGGGGGTTATATCAGTGGACGTGTCTGTCCTTATCTGTACATTTCGGGGGGTTATATCAGCGGACGTGTCTGTCCTTATCTGTACATTTCGGGGGGTTATATCGGTGGACGTGTCTGTCCTTATCTGTACATTTCGGGGGGTTATGTCAGTGGAAGTGTCTGTACTTATCTGTACATTTCGGGGGGTTATATCAGCGGACGTGTCTGTACTTATCTGTACATTTCGGGGGGTTATATCAGCGGACGTGTCTGTCCTTATCGGTACATTTCGGGGGGTTATATCAGCGGACGTGTCTGTCCTTATCTGTACATTTCGGGGGGTTATATCAGTGGACGTGTCTGTACTTATCTGTATATTTCGGGGGGTTATATCAGCGGACGTGTCTGTACTTATCTGTACATTTCAGGGGGTTATATCAGCGGACGTGTCTGTACTTATCTGTACATTTCGGGGGGGTTATATCAGTGGACGTGTCTGTACTTATCTGTACATTTCGGGGGGTTATATCAGTGGACGTGTCTGTACTTATCGGTACATTTCGGGGGGTTATATCAGCGGACGTGTCTGTCCTTATCTGTACATTTCGGGGGGGGTTATATCAGCGGTCGTGTCTGTCCTTATCTGTACATTTCGGGGGGGTTATATCAGCGGACGTGTCTGTCCTTATCTGTACATTTCGGGGGGTTATATCAGCGGACGTGTCTGTATTTATCTGTACATTTCGGGGGGTTATATCAGCGGACGTGTCTGTCCTTATCTGTACATTTCGGGGGGTTATATCAGCGGACGTGTCTGTCCTTATCTGTACATTTCGGGGGGGTTATATCAGTGGACGTGTCTGTACTTATCTGTACATTTCGGGGGGTTATATCAGCGGACGTTTCTGTACTTATCTGTACATTTCGGGGGGTTATATCAGTGGACGTGTCTGTACTTATCTGTACATTTCGGGGGGGTTATATCAGCGGACGTGTCTGTACTTATCTGTACATTTCGGGGGGTTATATCAGCGGACGTGTCTGTACTTATCTATACATTTCGGGGGGTTATATCGGTGGACATGTCTGTACTTATCTATACATTTCGGGGGGTTATATCAGCGGACGTGTCTGTCCTTATCTGTACATTTCGGGGGGTTATATCAGCGGACGTGTCTGTACTTATCTGTACATTTCGGGGGGTTATATCAGCGGACGTGTCTGTACTTATCTGTACATTTCGGGGGGGTTATATCAGTGGACGTGTCTGTCCTTATCTGTACATTTCTGGGGTTATATCAGCGGACGTGTCTGTATTTATCTGTACATTTCGGGGGGTTATATCAGCGGACGTGTCTGTCCTTATCTGTACATTTCGGGGGGGTTATATCAGCGGACGTGTCTGTCCTTATCTGTACATTTCGGGGGGGTTATATCGGCGGACGTGTCTGTCCTTATCGGTACATTTCGGGGGGTTATATCAGCGGTCGTGTCTGTCCTTATCTGTATATTTCGGGGGGTTATATCAGCGGACGTGTCTGTCCTTATCTGTATATTTCGGGGGGTTATGTCAGCGGACGTGTCTGTCCTTATCTGTATATTTCGGGGGGTTATGTCAGCGGACGTGTCTGTACTTATCTGTACATTTCGGGGGGTTATGTCAGCGGACGTGTCTGTACTTATCTGTACATTTCGGGGGGTTATGTCAGCGGACGTGTCTGTACTTATCTGTACATTTCGGGGGGTTATATCAGTGGACGTGTCTGTCCGTATCTGTACATTTCGGGGGGTTATATCAGCGGACGTGTCTGTACTTATCGGTACATTTCGGGGGGTTATATCAGCGGACGTGTCTGTCCTTATCTGTATATTTCGGGGGGTTATATCAGCGGACGTGTCTGTACTTATCTGTACATTTCGGGGGGTTATATCAGCGGACGTGTCTGTACTTATCTGTACATTTCGGGGGGTTATGTCAGTGGACGTGTCTGTACTTATCTGTACATTTCGGGGGGTTATATCAGCGGACGTGTCTGTCCTTATCTGTACATTTCGGGGGGTTATATCAGTGGGCGTGTCTGTACATTTCGGGGGGGGTTATATCAGCGGACGTGTCTGTACTTATCTGTACATTTCGGGGGGTTATATCAGCGGACGTGTCTGTCCTTATCTGTACATTTCGGGGGGTTATATCAGCGGACGTGTCTGTCCTTATCTGTACATTTCGGGGGGTTATATCAGCGGACGTGTCTGTCCTTATCTGTACATTTCGGGGGGTTATATCAGCGGACGTGTCTGTATTTATCTGTACATTTCGGGGGGTTATATCAGCGGACGTGTCTGTCCTTATCGGTACATTTCGGGGGGTTATATCAGCGGTCGTGTCTGTACTTATCTGTACATTTCGGGGGGTTATATCAGCGGACGTGTCTGTCCTTATCTGTACATTTCGGGGGGTTATATCAGCGGACGTGTCTGTCCTTATCTGTACATTTCGGGGGGGGTTATATCAGCGGTCGTGTCTGTCCTTATCTGTACATTTCGGGGGGGTTATATCAGCGGACGTGTCTGTACTTATCTGTACATTTCGGGGGGTTATATCAGCGGACGTGTCTGTCCTTATCGGTACATTTCGGGGGGTTATATCAGCGGTCGTGTCTGTACTTATCTGTACATTTCGGGGGGTTATATCAGCGGACGTGTCTGTCCTTATCTGTACATTTCGGGGGGTTATATCAGCGGACGTGTCTGTCCTTATCTGTACATTTCGGGGGGGTTATATCAGCGGACGTGTCTGTCCTTATCTGTACATTTCGGGGGGTTATATCAGTGGACGTGTCTGTACTTATCTGTACATTTCGGGGGGTTATATCAGTGGACGTGTCTGTCCTTATCTGTACATTTCGGGGGGGTTATATCAGTGGACGTGTCTGTACTTATCTGTATATTTCGGGGGGTTATATCAGCGGACGTGTCTGTCCTTATCTGTACATTTCGGGGGGTTATATCAGCGGAAGTGTCTGTCCTTATCTGTACATTTCGGGGGTTATATCAGCGGACGTGTCTGTACTTATCTGTACATTTCGGGGGTTATATCAGCGGACGTGTCTGTCCTTATCTGTACATTTCGGGGGGTTATATCAGCGGAAGTGTCTGTCCTTATCTGTACATTTCGGGGGGTTATATCAGCGGACGTGTCTGTCCTTATCTGTACATTTCGGGGGGTTATATCAGCGGACGTGTCTGTCCTTATCGGTACATTTCGGGGGGTTATATCAGCGGACGTGTCTGTCCTTATCTGTACATTTCGGGGGGTTATATCAGCGGACGTGTCTGTCCTTATCGGTACATTTCGGGGGGTTATATCAGCGGACGTGTCTGTCCTTATCTGTACATTTCGGGGGGTTATATCAGCGGACGTGTCTGTCCTTATCTGTACATTTCGGGGGGTTATATCAGCGGACGTGTCTGTCCTTATCTGTACATTTCGGGGGGTTATATCAGCGGACGTGTCTGCACTTATCTGTACATTTCGGGGGGTTATATCAGCGGACGTGTCTGTCCTTATCTGTACATTTTGGGGGGTTATATCAGCGGACGTGTCTGTACTTATCTGTACATTTCGGGGGGTTATATCAGCGGACGTGTCTGTACTTATCTGTACATTTCGGGGGGGTTATATCAGCGGACGTGTCTGCACTTATCTGTACATTTCGGGGGGTTATATCAGCGGACGTGTCTGCACTTATCTGTACATTTCGGGGGGTTATATCAGCGGACGTGTCTGCACTTATCTGTACATTTCGGGGGGTTATATCAGCGGACGTGTCTGTACTTATCTGTACATTTCGGGGGGTTATATCAGCGGACGTGTCTGTCCTTATCTGTACATTTCGGGGGGTTATATCAGCGGACGTGTCTGTCCTTATCTGTACATTTCGGGGGGTTATATCAGCGGAAGTGTCTGCACTTATCTGTACATTTCGGGGGGTTATATCAGCGGACGTGTCTGTCCTTATCTGTACATTTCGGGGGGTTATATCAGCGGAAGTGTCTGTCCTTATCTGTACATTTCGGGGGGTTATATCAGCGGACGTGTCTGTCCTTATCTGTACATTTCGGGGGGTTATATCAGCGGACGTGTCTGTCCTTATCGGTACATTTCGGGGGGTTATATCAGCGGACGTGTCTGTACTTATCTGTACATTTCGGGGGGTTATATCAGCGGACGTGTCTGTCCTTATCTGTACATTTTGGGGGGTTATATCAGCGGACGTGTCTGTACTTATCTGTACATTTCGGGGGGTTATATCAGCGGACGTGTCTGTACTTATCTGTACATTTCGGGGGGGTTATATCAGCGGACGTGTCTGCACTTATCTGTACATTTCGGGGGGTTATATCAGCGGACGTGTCTGCACTTATCTGTACATTTCGGGGGGTTATATCAGCGGACGTGTCTGCACTTATCTGTACATTTCGGGGGGTTATATCAGCGGACGTGTCTGTACTTATCTGTACATTTCGGGGGGTTATATCAGCGGACGTGTCTGTCCTTATCTGTACATTTCGGGGGGTTATATCAGCGGACGTGTCTGTCCTTATCTGTACATTTCGGGGGGTTATATCAGCGGAAGTGTCTGCACTTATCTGTACATTTCGGGGGGTTATATCAGCGGACGTGTCTGTCCTTATCTGTACATTTCGGGGGGTTATATCAGCGGAAGTGTCTGTCCTTATCTGTACATTTCGGGGGGTTATATCAGCGGACGTGTCTGTCCTTATCTGTACATTTCGGGGGGTTATATCAGCGGACGTGTCTGTCCTTATCGGTACATTTCGGGGGGTTATATCAGCGGACGTGTCTGTCCTTATCTGTACATTTCGGGGGGTTATATCAGCGGACGTGTCTGTCCTTATCGGTACATTTCGGGGGGTTATATCAGCGGACGTGTCTGTCCTTATCTGTACATTTCGGGGGGTTATATCAGCGGACGTGTCTGTCCTTATCTGTACATTTCGGGGGGTTATATCAGCGGACGTGTCTGTCCTTATCTGTACATTTCGGGGGGTTATATCAGCGGACGTGTCTGCACTTATCTGTACATTTCGGGGGGTTATATCAGCGGACGTGTCTGTCCTTATCTGTACATTTTGGGGGGTTATATCAGCGGACGTGTCTGTACTTATCTGTACATTTCGGGGGGTTATATCAGCGGACGTGTCTGTACTTATCTGTACATTTCGGGGGGGTTATATCAGCGGACGTGTCTGCACTTATCTGTACATTTCGGGGGGTTATATCAGCGGACGTGTCTGCACTTATCTGTACATTTCGGGGGGTTATATCAGCGGACGTGTCTGCACTTATCTGTACATTTCGGGGGGTTATATCAGCGGACGTGTCTGTACTTATCTGTACATTTCGGGGGGTTATATCAGCGGACGTGTCTGTCCTTATCTGTACATTTCGGGGGGTTATATCAGCGGACGTGTCTGTCCTTATCTGTACATTTCGGGGGGTTATATCAGCGGAAGTGTCTGCACTTATCTGTACATTTCGGGGGGTTATATCAGCGGACGTGTCTGCACTTATCTGTACATTTCGGGGGTTATATCAGCGGACGTGTCTGTCCTTATCGGTACATTTCGGGGGGTTATATCAGTGGACGTGTCTGTACATTTCGGGGGGTTATATCAGCGGACGTGTCTGTACTTATCTGTACATTTCGGGGGGTTATGTCAACGGACGTGTCTGTACTTATCTGTAAATTTCGGGGGGTTATATCAGCGGACGTGTCTGTACTTATCTGTGCATTTCGGGGGGTTATATCAGCGGACGTGTCTGTCCTTATCTGTACATTTCGGGGGGTTATATCAGTGGACGTGTCTGTCCTTATCGGTACATTTCGGGGGGTTATATCAGCGGAAGTGTCTGTACATTTCGGGGGGTTATATCAGCGGACGTGTCTGTACTTATCTGTACATTTCGGGTGGTTATGTCAACGGACGTGTCTGTACTTATCTGTAAATTTCGGGGGGTTATATCAGCGGACGTGTCTGTACTTATCTGTACATTTCGGGGGGTTATATCAGTGGACGTGTCTGTCCTTATCGGTACATTTCGGGGGGTTATATCAGCGGAAGTGTCTGCACTTATCTGTACATTTCGGGGGGTTATATCAGCGGAAGTGTCTGCACTTATCTGTACATTTCAGGGGGTTATATCAGCGGACGTGTCTGTACTTATCTGTACATTTCGGGGGGTTATATCAGCGGACGTGTCTGTCCTTATCGGTACATTTCGGGGGGTTATATCAGCGGACGTGTCTGTCCTTATCGGTACATTTCGGGGGGGTTATATCAGTGGACGTGTCTGTACATTTCGGGGGGTTATATCAGCGGACGTGTCTGTACTTATCTGTACATTTCGGGGGGTTATGTCAGCGGACGTGTCTGTACTTATCTGTACATTTCGAGGGGTTATATCAGCGGACGTGTCTGTCCTTATCTGTACATTTCGGGGGGTTATATCAGCGGAAGTGTCTGCACTTATCTGTACATTTCGGGGGGTTATATCAGCGGAAGTGTCTGCACTTATCTGTACATTTCGGGGGGTTATATCAGCGGACGTGTCTGCACTTATCTGTACATTTCGGGGGGTTATGTCAACGGACGTGTCTGTACTTATCTGTACATTTCGGGGGGGTTATATCAGCGGACGTGTCTGTACTTATCTGTACATTTCGGGGGGTTATATCAGCGGACGTGTCTGTCCTTATCGGTACATTTCGGGGGGTTATATCAGCGGACGTGTCTGTCCTTATCGGTACATTTCGGGGGGGTTATATCAGTGGACGTGTCTGTACATTTCGGGGGGTTATATCAGCGGACGTGTCTGTACTTATCTGTACATTTCGGGGGGTTATGTCAGCGGACGTGTCTGTACTTATCTGTAAATTTCGGGGGGTTATATCAGCGGACGTGTCTGTACTTATCTGTACATTTCGGGGGGTTATATCAGCGGACGTGTCTGTCCTTATCTGTACATTTCGGGGGGTTATGTCAGCGGACGTGTCTGTACTTATCTGTACATTTCGGGGGGTTATGTCAGTGGATGTGTCTGTCCTTATCTGTACATTTCGGGGGGTTATATCAGTGGACGTGTCTGTCCTTATCTGTACATTTCGGGGGGTTATGTCAGCGGACGTGTCTGTACTTATCTGTACATTTCGGGGGGTTATATCAGCGGACGTGTCTGCACTTATCTGTACATTTCGGGGGGGGTTATATCAGCGGACGTGTCTGTACATTTCGGGGGGTTATGTCAGTGGACGTGTCTGTCCTTATCTGTACATTTCGGGGGGTTATATCAGCGGACGTGTCTGTCCTTATCTGTACATTTCGGGGGGGTTATATCAGCGGACGTGTCTGTACATTTCGGGGGGTTATATCAGTGGGCGTGTCTGTACATTTCGGGGGGGTGAGTGATAATACTGTAATAGTCGTCTTGGTGTGTTGTGTAGTTGTGGTATTTCCAGTCAGTTGCGGTATTGTGTAATGTGACACTTCCTGTAGTGTGGCGTCACAAGCGCCGTGTTTAGCTGTTCATTGCTGGAGTCTTTGGGGGGGGGTTGGTTTGTTCTGCAATTTAGATTTCTCTATCTTAACCCTTCAAGGGCCAGAGGGAGTGCAATATATATTGCAAAGTAAAGCTTTGCACAACCTTCTGGTCTTTAAAGGGTGAGATTAGCTTTTCCTCTCCTGTAGGGTATGAAGCAGTTTGGTCTCAGCGGACCGTTTTGTATGTTTTCTGATATAACATTGGGCTATGTGTATTAACCCCTTAAGGACTGGTGATGGTCCTGGCATGTCACGTATTTTGTGCTCATGGCGCTCCTGAGGGAACGCTGCACTACCAGTGGTCCTTAAGGGGTTAATTAAGAGTGGAGCAATTCTGGGGTAATGCACTGCACCACAGGAAAATTCACATTGATTTTAATGGGGTGTTTTCTAACCCCTTCAGTGCCAGTAGCGAGGACTCTGGTGCACTGCTGTGCAATGTGTTGGAGACATCTCTCTCTTGTAGAATTGCTCCTCATTCTTTGTGCACGTGACCGGGGTTCAGTCCCAGAGATGGCGGGTGGCTTCTTGGGCCCTAATAACGGACCAGGCCAGCGAGGGTGAGACGACTGCCCAGTAATGACAGGTACCTCATTCTCTTATCTTGGCAGAAGAGACGCGGTCACTTACCGTCACCTACCTCCTGATCCCGCTGCTTCTCCTCCTCTTCCTGGTTCCGCTTTTCATATGGATTCACAGGAGAGGTAAGTGGTCACACTCCACTAGACAGGTAGGTGTTCACCAGGGGTCACACTAGAATAAAACTGGTAGATTTACTAATCCCCTCTCACCCCCCCGGGCGCGGTGGACTCTAATCGGATTCCTATTTACTAATCCCTTCTCACCCTGGAACACCCCAAATGGACATTAAAGGGATAGTAATACTTCGTTTTATATATTTAAAGAGTTAGTAATGTCAAGCAATAAATGAAGATCAGATTATTCTTTAAAGGGATAGTAATACTTTGTTTTATCTTTATTTTATTTTGTAGGCATTAAAAAAAACATGAAGAACGATATAAGTCTTATCTCTCAAACCTTTATGGTTTATGAGATATTCACAAGCAAAGTTTCCCCTCCTGCCCCTTTTACCTAGTGTAACACTGCTCACCTCAGATGTGGAATCCAGTCCATAGACCAGCCAGATAACAGCAGGGGACAATCTTCTTCCTATGAGAACAATGAAAGCCCTGCCCCCCTTTTACCTAGTGTAAGCCATCTCTTCTCAGATGTGCAATCCAGTCCATAGACCAGACAGAGGGGGACAATCTTCTTCCTATGAGAACAATGGAAGCCCTGCCCCTTTTACCTAGTGTAAGCCATCTCTTCTCAGATGTGGAATGCAGTCCATAGACCAGACAGATAACAGAAGGGGACAATCTTCTTCCTATGAGAACAATGAAAGCCCTGCCCCCCTTTTACCTAGTGTAAGCCATCTCTTCTCAGATGTGGAATCCAGTCCATAGACCAGACAGATAACAGAAGGGGACAATCTTCTTCCTATGAGAACAATGAAAGCCCTGCCCCCCTTTTTTTCAGGTTTTTCCCTTATCTTAATTGAAGATTGTCCCTCTCTGCAGTCTACCTGGGCACCTCCCTTCTGATTTGGTTGAAGGGGGGGGGGACACTTTGTGAATATCTCTTAAACCATAAAGGTTTGAGAGATAACTTATATCGTTCATGTTTTTTTTAATGCCTACAAAATAAAATAAAGTTAAAACCAAGTATTATTATCCCTTTAATATAAAATAAAATGGAGTTGTAAACAGTAGAACTATATAAAATGTCCACCTGACGCGTTTCACAAGAAGCTAAAAAAAGGGGAACGAGTAAATCAAAATCCGGCACCTTTGTGCAAAGGATCTGCCTTGTGTCGCCACCAATCAGAAGTGGGAAGGTTCTAATGAATAACGGTAATAATCCGGGGGTTCCCCAGACAGACCCCAAACACAAAGCAGATACAATGGTCCACCTGGTGCCTAACAAAGACTTTCCACAGTAAGTGATACGAACGCCACCACCTGGTGACAATACAAAACTGCACTTAAAGGGAAAAAGACAAGACTTCAAGCTGTAATTACTTTTGAATGAAAAGACTCCCAACAGTGAGAGTTTTAACCTTGTATTACTCAGCAGGAATATATATTTTTTTTAATTTAAAAAAGTTTGCTGTTTCTTTAACCCTTTAAGTTCCAGAGGAGTGTGCGGAGCATAACAGAAGACTGTGGTCCTTAACACTGAAAGCCAGAGGGGAATGCAACACACTGAAAAGCAATGCTTTATCCAACACTATGTAATCTAGGCCATACATCTATCCACTGCAATGTAATTCAGGCCATACTTGTATCTACTGCAATGTAATCTAGGACATACTTTTTATCCACTGCAATGTAATTCAGGCCATACTTTTATCCACTGCAGTGTAATCTAAGACATGTCCTGGATTAAACTGCAGTGGATAAATGTATAACTTTATCCACTGCAATGCAATCTAGACTGTACTTTTATCCACTGCAACGTAATCCAGGTTATACTTTTGCCCAACAGGAGGAAACCATTTATCAACTGAAAACAGGACTTACAATCTAGTGTCTGCAGATCCAAAAGGTAAAGACTGAATTAACCCATTGAGTGCCCCAGAGGTACACAATGCATTCATGCAATGTGTCACGTATCCCTCCGCACTCAGAAGGTTAAAGGTTGTAGGTTTAATAATAAAAAACAGGATTTAGATTCACCCAGTGTAATTCTGTCCCACAGGCAATTCCTCACCAGAAAACACAATGTGCACCCAGTCATCTGCGCCTCGTACAGGTAACATCCCATAATAACCCGGAATTCTCCTGCAATAAACTGCCCCTCGTACAGGTAACATCCCATAATAACCCGGAATTCTCCTGCAATGAACTGCCCCTCGTACAGGTAACATCCCATAATAACAGAGAATTCACCTGAAATGAACTGTCCCTCGTACAGGTAACATCCCATAATAACAGAGAATTCACCTGCAATGAACTGCCCCTCGTACAGGTAACATCCCATAATAACAGAGAATTCCCCTGCAATGAACTGCCCCTCGTACAGGTAACATCCCATAATAACTGGGAATTCACCTGCAATGAACTGTCCCTCGTACAGGTAACATCCCATAATAACAGAGAATTCCCCTGCAATGAACTGCCCCTCGTACAGGTAACATCCCATAATAACTGGGAATTCTCCTGCAATGAACTGCCCCTCGTACAGGTAACATCCCATAATAACAGAGAATTCACCTGAAATGAACTGTCCCTCGTACAGGTAACATCCCATAATAACTGGGAATTCCCCTGCAATGAACTGCCCCTCGTACAGGTAACATCCCATAATAACAGAGAATTCACCTGCAATGAACTGCCCCTCGTACAGGTAACATCCCATAATAACTGGGAATTCACCTGCAATGAACTGCCCCTCGTACAGGTAACATCCCATAATAACTGGGAATTCACCTGAAATGAACTGCCCCTCGTACAGGTAACATCCCATAATAACTGGGAATTATCCTGCAATGAACTGCCCCTCGTACAGGTAACATCCCATAATAACTGGGAATTCACCTGCAATGAACTGCCCCTCGTACAGGTAACATCCCATAATAACTGGGAATTCACCTGCAATGAACTGCCCCTCGTACAGGTAACATCCCATAATAACAGAGAATTCTCCTGCAATGAACTGCCCCTCGTACAGGTAACATCCCATAATAACTGGGAATTCACCTGCAATGAACTGCCCCTCGTACAGGTAACATCCCATAATAACAGAGAATTCACCTGCAATAAACTGCCCCTCGTACAGGTAACATCCCATAATAACAGAGAATTCACCTGCAATGAACTGCCCCTCGTACAGGTAACATCCCATAATAACTGGGAATTCACCTGAAATGAACTGCCCCTCGTACAGGTAACATCCCATAATAACTGGGAATTCACCTGAAATGAACTGCCCCTCGTACAGGTAACATCCCATAATAACAGAGAATTCACCTGCAATGAACTGCCCCTCGTACAGGTAACATCCCATAATAACTGGGAATTCACCTGCAATGAACTGCCCCTCGTACAGGTAACATCCCATAATAACAGAGAATTCACCTGAAATGAACTGCCCCTCGTACAGGTAACATCCCATAATAACTGGGAATTCACCTGCAATGAACTGCCCCTCGTACAGGTAACATCCCATAATAACAGAGAATTCACCTGCAATGAACTGCCCCTCGTACAGGTAACATCCCATAATAACAGAGAATTCACCTGCAATAAACTGCCCCTCGTACAGGTAACATCCCATAATAACAGAGAATTCACCTGCAATGAACTGCCCCTCGTACAGGTAACATCCCATAATAACTGGGAATTCACCTGCAATGAACTGCCCCTCGTACAGGTAACATCCCATAATAACAGAGAATTCACCTGAAATGAACTGCCCCTCGTACAGGTAACATCCCATAATAACTGGGAATTCACCTGCAATGAACTGCCCCTCGTACAGGTAACATCCCATAATAACAGAGAATTCACCTGAAATGAACTGCCCCTCGTACAGGTAACATCCCATAATAACTGGGAATTCACCTGCAATGAACTGCCCCTCGTACAGGTAACATCCCATAATAACAGAGAATTCACCTGAAATGAACTGCCCCTCGTACAGGTAACATCCCATAATAACAGAGAATTCACCTGCAATGAACTGTCCCTCGTACAGGTAACATCCCATAATAACTGGGAATTCCCCTGCAATGAACTGCCCCTCGTACAGGTAACATCCCATAATAACCGGGAATTCACCTGCAATGAACTGCCCCTCGTACAGGTAACATCCCATAATAACAGAGAATTCACCTGAAATGAACTGCCCCTCGTACAGGTAACATCCCATAATAACCGGGAATTCCCCTGCAATGAACTGCCCCTCGTACAGGTAACATCCCATAATAACCGGGAATTCACCTGCAATGAACTGCCCCTCGTACAGGTAACATCCCATAATAACAGAGAATTCACCTGAAATGAACTGTCCCTCGTACAGGTAACATCCCATAATAACTGGGAATTCACCTGCAATGAACTGCCCCTCGTACAGGTAACATCCCATAATAACAGAGAATTCACCTGAAATGAACTGTCCCTCGTACAGGTAACATCCCATAATAACAGAGAATTCACCTGAAATGAACTGCCCCTCGTACAGGTAACATCCCATAATAACAGAGAATTCACCTGAAATGAACTGCCCCTCGTACAGGTAACATCCCATAATAACAGAGAATTCACCTGAAATGAACTGCCCCTCGTACAGGTAACATCCCATAATAACTGGGAATTCACCTGCAATGAACTGCCCCTCGTACAGGTAACATCCCATAATAACAGAGAATTCACCTGCAATGAACTGTCCCTCGTACAGGTAACATCCCATAATAACTGGGAATTCACCTGCAATGAACTGCCCCTCGTACAGGTAACATCCCATAATAACAGAGAATTCCCCTGCAATGAACTGCCCCTCGTACAGGTAACATCCCATAATAACTGGAATTCACCTGCAATGAACTGCCCCTCGTACAGGTAACATCCCATAATAACCGGGAATTCCCCTGCAATGAACTGTCCCTCGTACAGGTAACATCCCATAATAACAGAGAATTCACCTGCAATGAACTGTCCCTCGTACAGGTAACATCCCATAATAACCGGGAATTCACCTGCAATGAACTGCCCCTCGTACAGGTAACATCCCATAATAACAGAGAATTCACCTGAAATGAACTGCCCCTCGTACAGGTAACATCCCATAATAACTGGGAATTCACCTGCAATGAACTGCCCCTCGTACAGGTAACATCCCATAATAACCGGGAATTCACCTGAAATGAACTGCCCCTCGTACAGGTAACATCCCATAATAACAGAGAATTCACCTGCAATGAACTGTCCCTCGTACAGGTAACATCCCATAATAACTGGGAATTATCCTGCCATTAACTGCCCCTCGTACAGGTAACATCCCATAATAACCGGGAATTCCCCTGCAATGAACTGTCCCTCGTACAGGTAACATCCCATAATAACAGAGAATTCACCTGCAATGAACTGTCCCTCGTACAGGTAACATCCCATAATAACCGGGAATTCACCTGCAATGAACTGCCCCTCGTACAGGTAACATCCCATAATAACAGAGAATTCACCTGAAATGAACTGTCCCTCGTACAGGTAACATCCCATAATAACTGGGAATTCACCTGCAATGAACTGCCCCTCGTACAGGTAACATCCTATAATAACAGAGAATTCACCTGCAATGAACTGTCCCTCGTACAGGTAACATCCCATAATAACTGGGAATTATCCTGCCATTAACTGCCCCTCGTACAGGTAACATCCCATAATAACCGGGAATTCCCCTGCAATGAACTGTCCCTCGTACAGGTAACATCCCATAATAACCGGGAATTCACA
>CM074727.1:1225012-1352776 GCA_037306005.1 Rhinophrynus dorsalis | reverse complement strand
TGGCATTCGGGGTGATCAGCATCAGATTGATATAAAGTAACTTCATCACAATCAGAAGTCTAACACGCGATAAAATCATCATTACTGTCACCAGGGAACAGATGAAGGTGGGTACAGGAGGAATCAGAGGTGCTATCAGTTAATGACAATGGGGTTATACACAATCCCCTACATTATATACAGGATCCTATAGTGTCTCCGTCCATTCTTACTCACCATGTCCCCAAACTCGCAGCCCCGACTCACCAGGTCCCCTTCCTATCCCCCAAACTATCGCAGACCCCCGACCCACTATATTCCTCTCCTGTCCCAGGACACCAACAATCCCCACCCCACGACCTGACTCATAAAGGAAGTACTTCGCCTGCGCGGCCTCTTATATAGGGTGTTGATGGATGACGTGTTTCCGGTCACAGATAAACCAATCATCGCTAGAAGGCGGGCTGAGCCTCGATTTCAGTGGAAGATGCATAATTGTAATGAATCTGGTGGCTCTCCAGCTGTGTCTATGTGGGGTGGATGATTTCGGCTGGAGAGCCACACCCCACCCTCTGTCTCTTGTAACACCTTAGCCGTCCGATCCCTCCTGTAGAACCTGCCGGGCACACTCCTCCATATGTGCAGATATCACACGGGTTTTACCGCCTCTCTACCGGCTCAGGACTCGCTGGCCTTTGCTTTCCCTGTTACCACATGTCTAGGCCTGGGCAACCTGCGCCTCTCCGGACAATAACTTGCCTCTCACATAACCCACAGTTGTCCCTCATTAGAAGATATTAGGGTCTGTACCTCCCAAGTGTCCTCTTTAGGAGGGACAGTCCCTCTTTTAGACCCAAATCCTTCTGTCCCTCTTTCCCACTCTGATGCCCCTCTTTTTAGGAGATCAGACTGAATGGTGTGTAGATAAGTGTATCACATTGTTCTACAGCAATAAAACTCACATTATTGTTTAAGAGTTCAGTATGTGTTTATAAATTAGTCTGTGTAAATTATTATAATTCTTTATTTATATAGCGCCAACTAATTCAGCAGCGCTGTACAATTGGGGAATAGACATACAGAGGTATTAAATAGTACAATCAGGTGTGGAGAACAGGAGGATCAGAGGGCCCTGCTCGTGAGAGCTTAAATAAATTCTTTGGTCTTGTTATAAGTCATTTATTAGGTTACACAAAGAGGTATGAATAGGTCATGATATAGCCTAAAAATCCCGGTAATGCCCCGCCTACCAGCCACACCTCTAAAACACAAGTGTCCCTCTTTGGCAATTTGAAATGTTGGAGGTATGGGTCTGTACCTACCTAGTGTCCCTCTTTAGGAGATATTACAGGTCCATACCTCCAAAGTGTCCCTTTTTAGGAGATATTAGGGGTCTGTACCTCACAAGTGTTCCTCTTTATAGGAAATATTAGGGGTCCGTACTCCATGTGTCCCTCGTTAGGAATATTAGGGGTCTGTACCTCACAAGTGTTCCTCTTTATAGGAAATATTAGGGGTCCGTACCTCCCATGTGTCCCTCTTTAGGAGATATTAGGGGTCTGTACCTCACAAGTGCCCTCTTTAGGAGATATTAGGGGTCTCTACCTCCCAAATGTCCCTCTTTAGGAGATTTAAGGGTCCTTACCTCCCAAGTGCCCCTTTTTAGGAGATATTAGGAGGTCTCTACCTCCCAAGTGTCCCTCTTAGGAGATATTAGGGGTCTGTACCTCCAAGTGTCCCCACTTTATAGGAGATATTAGGGGTCTGTACCTCCCAAGTGTCCCTCTTTAGGATATATTAGGGGTCTGTACCTCCCATGTGTCCCTCTTTAGGAGATATTAGGGGTCTGTACCTCCCAAGTGTTCCTCTTTAGCAGCTTCATATATAGAAAACAAGAAACACATACCTGGGAACTTTCACAATGAGCTGACCCTGAGATTGTGTAAATATTAACCCTTAAATTTCCCATAATATAGATTATCCGCGATCTGTCCTTGATCGCTGTAATCGAGAGTCGCTCAATCGGCATTCAAGCTGCCATTATACACAACAACTTCCAGATATCACTGCATGAACACACACACATCGAGCAGGACTTCTCCCTCTGCCTTTCTGGTACAAGTGGCACCAGTTTAGAGACTAAAGAATCATTTAACTGGAGCAGAATATATAAGAGGGAGCACTGACCTTTCTCACCTGAGATTTTGGCTCTTCACCCTGAGATTTGGGCCAAAACCCTGAGAGTTCCCAGGTATGATAGTGTGAATCAATTATAACTCATTTGAGAAATTATCAAAAGTTGCAGTTCTACTCACATTTTCAATATGTCAGTCAGATGTTATCATTAAAACTGACCAAAAGAGTATTCGGAGAATATTAAACCCATCTCCGTTCAGGTGCCTGAATCCTCAATAGGTCTCTTTCTCCGGCGTGCAGTCAGCAAGAACAGCGGGTGAATGTAGCATAAAATCCACGGTAGCGTTATACTTGTCTGCCAGCAGACAAGGGACTAATACGGAGTTGTGGAGTGTGTTAGTAGCGGAGGATATAGTTAGTATTGAGATCTGGAGTGATCATACTGCTCAGGTAGTGTGGAACAGTCAGTGAGTTGTTAGTAGTGGAGGTTATAGTTAGTATGGAGATCTGGAGTGATCATACTGCTCAGGTAGTGTGGAATAGTCAGTGAGTTGTTAGTAGTGGAGTGGAGTTTATAGTTAGTATGGAGATCTGGAGTGATCATACTGCTCAGGTAGTGTGGAATAGTCAGTGAGTTGTTAGTAGTGGAGGTTATAGTTAGTATGGAGATCTGGAGTGATCATACTGCTCAGGTTAGTGTGGAATAGTCAGTGAGTTGTTCAGTAGTGGAGTTATAGTTAGTATGGAGATCTGGAGTGATCATACTGCTCAAGTAGTGTGGAATAGTCAGTGAGTGTTAGTAGTGGAGGTTATAGTTAGTATGGAGATCTGGAGTGATCATACTGCTCAGGTAATGTGGAATAGTCAGTGAGCTGTTAGCAGTGGAGGTTATAGTTAGTATGGAGATCTGGAGTGATCATACTGCTCAAGTAGTGTGGAATAGTCAGTGAGTTGTTAGCAGTGGAGGTTATAGTTAGTATGGAGATCTGGAGTGATCATACTGCTCTGTTAGTGTGGAATAGTCAGTGAGTTGTTAGTAGTGGAGGTTATAGTTAGTATGGAGATCTGGAGTGATCATACTGCTCAGGTAGTGTGGAATAGTCAGTGAGTTGTTAGCAGTGGAGGTTATAGTTAGTATGGGATCTGGAGTGATCATACTGCTCAGGTAGTGTGGAATAGTCAGTGAGTTGTTAGCAGTGGAGTGTATAGTTAGTATGGAGATCTGGAGTGATCATACTGCTCATGTAGTGTGGAATAGTCAGTGAGTTGTTAGTAGTGGAGGTTATAGTTAGTATGGAGATCTGGAGTGATCATATGCTCAGGTAGTGGTGGAATAGTCAGTGAGTTGTTAGCAGTGGAAGTTATAGTTAGTATGGAGATCTGGAGTGATCATACTGCTCAGGTAGTGTGGAATAGTCAGTGAGTTATTAGCAGTGGAGGTTATAGTTAGTATGGAGAGATGGAGTGATCATACTACTCAGGTAGTGTGGAATAGTCAGTGAGTTGTTAGCAGTGGAAGTTATAGTTAGTATGGAGATCTGGAGTGATCATACTGCTCAGGTAGTGTGGAATAGTCAGTGAGTTATTAGCAGTGGAGTGGAGGTTATAGTTAGTATGGAGATCTGGAGTGATCATACTGCTCAGGTAGTGTGGAATAGTCAGTGAGTTGTTAGTAGTGGAGGTTATAGTTAGTATGGAGATCTGGAGTGATCATACTGCTCAGGTAGTGTGGAATAGTCAGTGAGTTGTTAGCAGTGGAGGTTATAGTTAGTATGGAGATCTGGAGTGATCATACTGCTCAGGTAGTGTGGAATAGTCAGTGAGTTGTTAGCAGTGGAGGTTATAATTAGTATGGAGATCTGGAGTGATCATACTGCTCAGGTAATTGTGGAATAGTCAGTGAGTTGTTAGCAGTGGAGGTTATAGTTAGTATAGAGATCTGGAGTGATCATACTGCTCAGGTAGTGTGGAATAGTCAGTGAGTTGTTAGTAGTGGAGGTTATAGTTAGTATAGAGATCTGGAGTGATCATACTGCTCAGTAATGTGAATAGTCAGTGAGTTGTTAGTAGTGGAGGTTATAGTTAGTATGGAGATCTGGAGTGATCATACTGCTCATGTAGTGTGGAATAGTCAGTGAATTGTTAGTAGTGGAGGTTATAGTTAGTATGGAGATCTGGAGTGATCATACTGCTCAGGTAGTGTGAATAGTCAGTGAGTTGTTAGCAGTGGAGGTTATAGTTAGTATGGAGAGATGGAGTGATCATACTACTCAGGTAGTGTGGAATAGTCAGTGAGTTGTTAGCAGTGAAGTTATAGTTAGTATGGAGATCTGGAGTGATCATACTGCTCAGGTAGTGTGGAATAGTCAGTGAGTTATTAGCAGTGGAGTGGAGGTTATAGTTAGTATGGAGATCTGGAGTGATCATACTGCTCAGGTAGTGTGGAATAGTCAGTGAGTTGTTAGCAGTGTAGTGGAGGTTATAGTTAGTATGGAGATCTGGAGTGATCATACTGCTCAGGTAGTGTGGAATAGTCAGTGAGTTGTTAGTAGTGGAGGTTACAGTTAGTATGGAGATCTGGAGGGATCATACTGCTCAGGTAGTGTGGAATAGTCAGTGAGTTGTTAGTAGCGGAGGTTACAGTTAGTATGGAGATCTGGAGTGATCATACTGCTCAGGTAGTGTGGATAGTCAGTGAGTTGTTATCAGTGACTGTTATAGTTAGTATGGAGATCTGGAGTGATCATACTGCTCAGGTAGTGTGGAATAGTCAGTGAGTTGTTGGCAGTGGAGGTTATAGTTAGTATGGAGATCTGGAGTGATCACACTGCTCAGGTAGTGTGGAATAGTCAGTGAGTTGTTAGCAGTGGAGGTTATAGTTAGTATGGAGATCTGGAGTGATCATACTGCTCAGGTAGTGTGGAATAGTCAGTGAGTTGTTAGTGGAGGTTATAGTTAGTATGGAGATCTGGAGTGAGCATACTGCTCAGGTAGTGGTGGAATAGTCAGTGAGTTGTTAGCAGTGGAGGTTATAGTTAGTATGGAGATCTGGAGTGATCATACTGCTCAGGTAGTGTGGAACAGTCAGTGAGTTGTTAGTAGTGGAGGTTATAGTTAGTATGGAGATCTGGAGTGATCATACTGCTCAGGTAGTGTGGAATAGTCAGTGAGTTGTTAGCAGTGGAGGTTATAGTTAGTATGGAGATCTGGAGTGATCATACTGTTCAGGTAGTGTGGAATAGTCAGTGAGTTGTTAGCAGTGGAGGTTATAGTTAGTATGGAGATCTGGAGTGATCATACTGCTCAGGTAGTGTGGAATAGTTAGTGAGTTGTTAGTAGTGGAGGTTATAGTTAGTATGGAGATCTGGAGTGATCATACTGCTCAGGTAGTGTGGAATAGTCAGTGAGTTGTTAGTAGTGGAGGTTATCGTTAGTATGGAGATCTGGAGTGATCATACTGCTCAAGTAGTGTGGAATAGTCAGTGAGTTGTTAGTAGTGGAGGTTATCGTTAGTATGGAGATCTGGAGTGATCATAGTGCTCTGGTAGTGTGGTAGCTTTCCAGAGAAGTAAACTAGGACTCCTACCTAGGTAAGTGCTTCTGTTACACACAGTAATTATATAGATACACCCGACTGCTGTATGATGGACTCCTACCTATGTAAGCGCTTCTTTTACACACAGTAATTATATAGATACACCCGACTGCTGTGTGATTTCACACACATTAATTATATAGATGCACCTGACTGCTGTGTGATGGACTCCTACCTAGGTAAGTGCTTCTGTCACATGCAGTAATTATACAGATACACCTGACTGCTGTGTGATGGACTCCTACCTAGGTAAGTGCTTCTGTTACACACAGTAATTATATAGATACACTGACTGCTGTGTGATGGACTCCTACCTAGGTAAGCGCTTCTGTTACACACAGTAATTATATAGGACTCCTACCTAGGTAAGTGCTTCTGTTACACACAGTAATTGTATAGATACACCCGACTGCTGTGTGATGGACTCCTACCTAGGTAAGTGCTTCTGTTACACACAGTAATTATATAGATACACCTGACTGCTGTGTGATGGACTCCTACCTAGGTAAGTGCTTCTGTTACACACAGTAATGATACAGATACAACTGATTGCTGTGTGATGGACTCCTACCTAGGTAAGTGCTTCTGTCACACGCAGTAATTATATAGATGCACCTGACTGCTGTGTGATGGACTCCTACCTAGGTAAGTGCTTCTGTCACACGCAGTAATTATATAGATACGCCTAACCGCTGTGTGATGGACTCCTACCTAGGTAAGTGCTTCTGTTACACGCAGTAATGATATAGATACGCCTGACCGCTGTGTGACTAGGTAAGTGCTTCTGTCACACGCAGTAATGATATAGATACGCCTGACCGCTGTGTGATGGACTCCTACCTAGGTAAGTGTTTCTGTCACACGCAGTAATTATATAGATACGCCTGACGGTGTGTGATGGACTCCTACCTAGGTAAGTGCTTCTGTCACACGCAGTAATGATATAGATACGCCTGACCGCTGTGTGATGGACTCCTACCTAGGTAAGTGCTTCTGTCACACACAGTAATTGTATAGATACGCCTGACCGCTGTGTGATGGACTCCTACCTAGGTAAGTGCTTCTGTCACACACAGTAATTGTATAGATACGCCTGACCGCTGTGTGATGGACTCCTACCTAGGTAAGTGCTTCTGTCACACACAGTAATTGTATAGATACACCTGACCGCTGTGTGATGGACTCCTTCCTAGGTAAGTGCTTCTGTCACACACAGTAATTATACAGATACACCTGACCGCTGTGTGATGGACTCCTACCTAGGTAAGTGCTTCTGTCACACACAGTAATTATACAGATACACCTGACCGCTGTGTGATGGACTCCTACCTAGGTAAGCACTTCTGTCACACACAGTAATTATACAGATTCACCTGACCGCTGTGTGATGGACTCCTACCTAGGTAAGCACTTCTGTTACACACAGTAATTATACAGATACACCTGACTGCTGTGTGATGAACTCCTACCTAGGTAAGTGCTTCTGTTACACACAGTAATTATAGCCTACCTAGGTAAGTGCTTTTGTTACACACAATAATATATATATAATTTAGTATGTTGCATTAAAAGGTTTGAGAAGCTGTCAGTCATCCCTGTCACCCACAGGTATTCGGACCGCCCGTCAATGTGTGCCCTATGATCGCCCCTGCACTGGTGACACCTCAGACCTCTATTAAGTCAGGTCAAGTCCGTTATTAGGAGATGACAGGGGAGATGCACTGAGGTGTGACAAAGAGGTGATAAAGTGTAGATGTCTTCTCCAGTGATATCACTTCTCCAGGTCGTATGTTATCTATGAACTAAGATTTTATCCAGCTCTGGAGATCTTAGTGCATCGGCTCCATACAATATCACAGGAAGTGGAGAAGTGATATCACTGGAGAAGTTATCACCTCATTATCACACCTTAGTGCATAACCTCAGTATACACAGGACTGGGACCAGGTGGCCGGAGAGGAGGGCGTTCCCACAGCTCCTGGGGCCTTGGAACAGGTTTTGGATGGATTCTCCCGTTCTGTTCCTTTATTCGGATCCAGGGGGTTTATCTGTGTCACTGTCCTTCATCTGATAAAGTGGCCGTGATCGGTGGTTTGGGGCCCTTTCTTCTAAAGAACTGGAAGTGTTTTGGGGAAACCAACTGCATTTAGTGGGATACGTTTCATTTTCCCATTCATGTAAAAGGAATGTTTAACATATTATATGCTAAAGAGGTCTCCAACGCATTAGTTACAATGTGTTGAAAACACTTCTTGCATTCAAGGGGTTAAAAGCCCAATTTAAACCAATGGAATATTTAATATGTGAATTGCTCCGCTTTATCTTCCTGAATGCTGCCTAGAATCTTGATATAGTCTTCACATGATATTAGTGTGACCCGCTATAAGTTACCGAGGGACTTGAGATTCTCCTCCCTGTCATTAACAAGGTCCAGTTTTGGTTTAATACCTTATCCTTGTGTCCCTACCTTCGCCCCAGGCCAACTTCTCCTATTAAATCTCCCCCTGCTGTTTAACACCGGCAGAGCTGGATTCTGTCTAATCGGCCAGAAGGATAATGTTTTATTTGGGTTTTTGGAAATAAAGGGGTTTAATTTATGCGTGACCTTTACAGAATTAACATTTCCTTAATAGCTTGAAAGGGGAGAATAATGCGATAAGAATCTATAAATCTGTGTGGATGCCCCCACTTGTATTATAATATATGGATACTTTTCAGATAAAACATAAATGTAAGATATTTTAGATTGTAAGCTCTTCTGTACACATTTCAGCTGCCTTCTGCATTTTGTGATTCAGTCCACTAATTCTTGTTAAACATTATCTTATATCAACTAGAGCTGTGCAACATCACCCAGCATGTAGGCTGCAGGATCTGACCATTACACTGTTAGATTGTAAGCCCTTTGGGCAGCTTTGAACACTGTACCAGTAAACTGCGGGCTTCTTGTGGCAGGTCTGACCATTAGTTTGTAATCTTAAGGCAGGGTCTGACCATTATATTATATACTCTTTGGGCCAGGGTCTGCTCCATATACTATTAGATTGTACGCTCCTTAGGGCATGGTCAGATCAATACAGGTAATATCAGTGTCCTGGTGCCAGACTAGTACTGGCATTACTTGTATTATTATCTTTACCGTGCATGCTTTCTGATGTCACTAGTGGGTTGTGCAGTAACATGCTGGGCAGTAGTAGAAGGATGTCACTAGTGGGCTGTGCCAGTCTAATGATGTCATTAGTGGGCTGTGCAGTAACATGCTGGGCAGTACTAGAAGGATGTCACTAGTGGGCTGTGCAGTAACATGATGGGCAGTACTAGAAGGATGTCACTAGTGGGCTGTGCCAGTCTAATGATGTCACTAGTGGGCTGTGCAGTAACATGATGGGCAGTACCAGTAGGATATCACTAGTGGGCTGTGCCAGTCTAATGATGTCACTAGTGGGCTGTACTAGTGTTATGATGTCACGAGGGGGCAGTATTAGCTGTGATGTCAGTAGTGGGCTGGTCCGGCCTGGTTCTGCCTCCAGGAAGAGGGTACTGGGCACACACTGAGCGGTAATGGACGGAGGATCACATTGGGACCTGCAGTGCCTTCACCCCGGGGCTCCTGTATCCTGTGTACTGTGATAGCGGGTCCCTACTCTGTATCCTGGGGCCAGTCTGACAGCAGCCATGCCCCGGGTCCTGTATGCACTACTCCTGGGCTGCCTGCAGCTGCTGCTTCTCTTCTTCCAGATGGTGAGTACAAATCACAACTACAGGGTACTACAGTCCTGTCTGCCTTCTTGCCTCCTACCCACCTTCCTTATATCTCCTTTATCCTTACCGGCCTCCTACCCACTCCATCTGGACTTGCCTACCGGCCTCCTACCCACCCCATCTGGACTTGCCTACCGGCCTCCTACCCGCTCCATCTGGACTTGCCTACCGGCCTCCTACCCGCTCTATCTGGACTTGCCTACCGGCCTCCTACCCCGTCCACCTGGACTTGCCTACCGGCCTCCTACCCCGTCCACCTGGACTTGCCTACCGGCCTCCTACCCCGTCCATCTGGACTTGCCTACCGGCCTCCTACCCGCTCTATCTGGACTTGCCTACCGGCCTCCTACCCACCCCATCTGGACTTGCCTACCGGCCTCCTACCCACTCCATCTGGACTTGCCTACCGACCTCCTACCCCGTCCATCTGGACTTGCCTACCGACCTCCTACCCCGTCCATCTGGACTTGCCTACCGGCCTCCTACCCGCTCCATCTGGACTTGCCTACCGGCCTCCTACCCGCTCCATCTGGACTTGCATACCGGCCTCCTACCCGCTCCATCTGGACTTGCATACCGGCCTCCTACCCGCTCCATCTGGACTTGCCTACCGGCCTCCTACCCCCTCCATCTGGACTTGCCTACCGGCCTCCTACCCCGTCCATCTGGACTAGGCTACCTGCCTCCTACCCCTATCATCTGGTCCTACCTACTGTCCTCCTAACCCCTCCATCTGTACTTGATTACTGGCCTCCTACCCCCTCCATCTGGACCTACCTGCCTTCCTCCTACTTTCTCTGACTCCCTGACTGTCTGCAGACTGGGTTCCCTACCTTTATTGCTCACCTTCTCCAGGCTGTGTACCTACCTCTCCTTCCAACCAGTTCGTCCACTTACATACATACCTGCAAGTTTATGTATATTTCTAGCTGCTTTATACGTGCATCTTCTCTGTGTACTTACCTGCCACCAAGATGAGTACCTGCTACAGTCTAAGTTCCACACAGCCTGATGTCTAGCTGCTTCCGACTTCAGTGAAGTTGTGGACTTAACTGCTTTGTGTACATTTGTATTCATATCTACTTACCTGCCTTCTTCACGTACACCTGCACCTACCTGCCTTCCAAGTAACTCAATCCATTGTGTGTACCTACATACCTGTCTCCAAAGTGTGGAAGATTCAGGTATAACGTGCATAAGCACTACTTAACTGAAAGGGTGATGGGCCCATGGAACAGCCTCCCAGCAGAGATGGCAGGACTGATACCAAACAGGAATTAAAAAAAAATGCCTGAGATAGATGTGTGTTCTGTACAGGGAAATGCACAGCCCTCCCTTACTGTAACATTACTGTGTTCCTGGGGAAATACAGTAATAATACAGCCCCACAGGCCTCTGTACAGACCTTACTGTAACTTTACTGTGTTCCTGAGTGAATACGTTAATAATAAAGTCACATAGACCTCTGTACAGACCTTACTGTAACTTTACTATGGTCCTGAGGGAATACAGTAGTAATACAGTCCCATAGATCTCTGTACAGACCTTACTGTAATTTTACTGCATTCCTGAGGGAATACGGTAATAATACAGCCCCATAGGCCTCTGTACAGACCTTACTGTAACTTTACTGTGTTCCTGAGGGAATACGGTAATGATACAGCCCCATAGGCCTCTGTACAGACCTTACTGTAACTTTACTGTGTTCCTGAGGGAATACGGTAATAATACAGCCCCATAGACCTCTGTACAGACCTTACTGTAACTATACTGTGTTCCTGAGGGAATACAGTAATAATAAAGCCCCACAGGCCTCTGTACAGACCTTACTGTAACTATACTGTGTTCCTGAGGGAATACAGTAATGATACAGCCCCATAGGCCTCTGTACAGACCTTACTGTAACTTTATTGTGTTCCTGAGGGAATACAGTAATAATACAGTCCCACAGGCCTATGTACAGACCTTACTGTAACTTTACTGTGTTCCTGAGGGAATATAGTAATAATACAGTCCCACAGGCCTCTGTACAGACCTTACTGTAACTTTACTGCGTTCCTGAGGGAATACAGTAATAATACAGCCCCATAGGCCTCTGTACAGACCTTACTGTAACTTTACTGTGTTCCTGAGGGAATACAGTAATAATACAGCCCCATAGGCCTCCGTACAGACCTTACTGTAACATTACTGTGTTCCTGAGGGAATACAGTAATAATACAGCCACATAGGCCTCTGTACAGACCTTACTGTAACTTTACTGTGTTCCTGAGGGAATACAGTAATAACACAGCCCCATAGGCCTCTGTACAGACCTTACTGTAACTTTACTGCGTTCCTGAGGGAATACAGTAATAATACAGCCCCATAGGCCTCTGTACAGACCTTACTGTAACTTTACTGTGTTCCTGAGGGAATACAGTAATAACACAGCCCCATAGGCCTCTGTACAGACCTTACTGTAACTTTACTGCGTTCCTGAGGGAATACAGTAATAATACAGCCCCATAGGCCTCTGTACAGACCTTACTGTAACTTTACTGCGTTCCTGAGGGAATACAGTAATGATACAGTCCCACAGGCCTCTGTACAGACCTTACTGTAACTTTACTGTGTTCCTGAGGAAATACAGTGATAATACAGCCCCATAGGCCTCTGTACAGACCTTACTGTAACTTTACTGTGTTCCTGAGGAAATACAGTGATAATACAGCCCCATAGGCCTCTCTACAGACATTACTGTAACGTTACTGTGTTTCTGAGGGAATACAGTGATAATACAGCAGGTCCAGCAAAGTGATGGTTACCAAAGTGAAAGGCACAGGAGTCCAGAACAGGACATCTCAGTGTGGGTGACAGAATGAATCCAGTAAATTACTTGTGGCAAAAAGACCTAAAAGGTGTCCTCCCCAATGTAACTGGAGGTTCACGTCCCACTTCTTTTTCATGTGTTGTGGAAAGCAGGAATCGAGCACTAAGAGAAAATGATTTTTTTTTTTTTTTTTTTTTTAAATGCAGAAAATCCACTTTTATGCGTCATAGAATCAAGTTTAAAATGTGTGCCACGTTTCCAGATACTTTCATTAATTTATATTGTTTGATGCACAGATGTGACAGAAACCTAGATTTTTTTTTTTTACATTTCTTGTGTGAATACTTAGAAGAGCTGGGAACCCCTACTGTGAATTAATAGGAAAGTCTCGTTTGTGCATGTGATTTAATAACATTATCTCTCCCCCTGGTTCAGGAGAGGGACCTCTGATCAGTGCCTGCAAGGGATGGCTCCGTCCTGTTTCTGTGCAAAATTGTAAAGATTTCTGTTTATTAGATGTTTCCTGTAGCACTAATTCTGCATGACTAAAAAAAAAATAAAAAAAATAAAAAATACATATATATATAATATACTGGGTAATGAATAGTGACTGATGTGGAGCACAATTACACAGCAAGACAGAGGCTCCGTGTTTATGAAAGAAACCATCCCTCTGGTACCAGTAAGGATAATTTACTTATGGGGGGGGTGAATATTAGATATTTGGTTGATGGAGGTGCAGTAATGACTTGTGAAACACATCTGGGTGCTTCACGGTTCATTCATCTGCGATGGGGCTTTTCGTCACCAGTAGATTTAATTACAGGTGTGAGTTACCCTGTGTTTTGTGGGGAAGGCACTGTCAGTATTCAGTTATACAATTTACAGTAGATCAATGTGAACAGATCGCTCAGCGTCATTCCTAAACATGTAAAAATAAACAGATTGTGATTATTGCATGTTACTTGTGTTTTCTGGAAGGCTGTTATTTTGGTCCATTACAGACAATCCTGGACAATGAAGGGTAGCCCTGGAAAAGGCAGGGACGTCTTCTCTCTAAGACCATATGTAAGACAGGATTTTCCACCTTATAAATCAGAGAATTTTTACACAAGCTGCATGGTGTATATAACCCCATATCCTTGTCCACAGTCAGTGTTCCTTTAAATCCCCTGTTCTTTTCAACTGGTGTTTACTTTGTGCAATTTCGGTTTCTTGCTTGTTGGTTCCGGATTAGTGAATCCCCTTCACCTAAATACAGTGCCCCCCCCCCCCCCCGAGCGATCTCTCTATTTGTTCCTGAGGAAAGGAAAATATTAGTTTTAACTGACAAAAATAAAACCAAACAAACCATTTTTAGCGCCGTCTCTTTACAGCTGGTGGGTGAGGTCTTGGGGATAATCGTTTGGGATTCATTAATGTGTGTGATAATTTTTTATATATTTATTGTGTGTGTAAATAATGTATATATTGGACACAAAATGTGTGTGTGTGCTCTGCTGTTAGTTCTCAGACAAACATAACCTGAAAACTGAGGATTAAAGTTTTGAGAACATGAATCTTCCCCCCGCCCCATATATATAATCTCTTATTTGTAATATTAAAACCGTCATTATGTGCAGCCTTAACGTGAACCTGTTACATGTGATAATGTCGCTGGGAGCTGCGTGTGGATCATTTTACCAGTTAAGATATTCTGTGTATAAAGGGAACAGTATATATGTAATGTGATTGTTACTGATTCAATTCTCAGGGGATATAATGACTTTAGGACAAGGCCAGTTCACTAAATAACACAATGTAAGCTGTGCAGTGTATAAACACAATTGTCTCTTCATTACACACTGCGCTATTGGTGATAAAACTGGTAAAGGTTTGGAAAAGAGAATGTTTTAGAGACGACACAAGATTGGGCAAGACATCTGATGTATAAAAAGCACAGTCCCCTCCTGTACTGCCACATAGTGTCACAGTCACCTCTCCTCCTGTACCGCCACATAGTGTCACAGTCACCTCTCCTCCTGTACCGCCACATAGTGTCACAGTCACCCCTCCTCCTGTACCTCCACATAGTGTCACAGTCACCTCTCTCCTGTACCGCCACATAGTGTCACAGTCACCTCTCCTCCTGTACCGCCACATAGTGTCACAGTCACCTCTCCTCTCCTGTACCTCCACACAGTGTCAGTCACCCCTCCTCCTGTACCGCCACATAGTGTCACAGTCACCCCTCTCCTGTACCGCCACATAGTGTCACAGTCACACCCCTCCTCCTGTACCGCCACATAGTGTCACAGTCACCCCTCCTCCTGTACCGCTACATAGTGTCACAGTCACCCCTCTCCTGTACCGCTACATAGTGTCACAGTCACCTCTCCTCCTGTACCTCCACACAGTGTCACAGTCACCTCTCCTCCTGTACCTCCACACAGTGTCACAGTCACCTCTCCTCCTGTAACTCCACACAGTGTCACAGTCACCCCTCCTCCTGTACCGCCACACAGTGTCACAGTCACCCCTCCTCCTGTACCGCCACATAGTGTCACAGTCACCCCTCCTCCTGTACCGCCACACAGTGTCACAGTCACCCCTCCTCCTGTATCGCCACATAGTGTCACAGTCACCCCTCCTCCTGTACCGCCACATAGTGTCACAGTCACACCCCTCCTCCTGTACCGCCACATAGTGTCACAGTCACACCCCTCCTCCTGTACCGCCACATAGTGTCACAGTCACCCCTCTCCTGTACCGCCACATAGTGTCACAGTCACCCCTCTCCTGTACCGCCACATAGTGTCACAGTCACCCCTCTCCTGTACCGCCACATAGTGTCACAGTCACCCCTCTCCTGTACCGCCACATAGTGTCACAGTCACCCCTCTCCTGTATCGCCACATAGTCACAGTCACACCCCTCCTCCTGTACCGCCACATAGTGTCACAGTCACCTCTCCTCCTGTACCGCCACATAGTGTCACAGTCACCTCTCCTCCTGTACCGCCACATAGTGTCACAGTCACCTCTCCTCCTGTACCGCCACATAGTGTCACAGTCACCTCTCCTCCTGTACCGCCACATAGTGTCACAGTCGCCTCTCCTCCTGTACCGCCACATAGTGTCACAGTCACCCCTCTCCTGTACCGCCACATAGTGTCACAGTCACCCCTCTCCTCCTGTACCGCTACATAGTGTCACAGTCACCCCACCCACCCCCGCCATCCAATCCGCCACAAGGTGTCAAGGTCTGGCAGCTTTTACCTCTTTAGAACACGCTCCTTCACATGTGGGTACGTTGTATTTTATACATTAAGGTTACTATGACACTGACACTGCTCAGCAATGCATTACCCACCTCCCCTAGCACTGACTTCCTTCCTTATCACTACATTACTTCCCCACTCACTGACACTGCTCAGTAATACATTACCCACCTCCCCTAGCACTGACTTCCTATCTTATCCCTACATTACCTCTCAACTTACTGACACTGCTCAGCAATGCATTACCCACCTCCCCTAGTACTGACTTCCTGTCTTATCCCTACATTACCTCTCCACTTACTGACACTGCTCAGTAATGTATTACCCACCTCCCCTAGCACTGACTTCGTCTTATCCCTACATTACCTCCCCACTCACTGACACTGCTCAGCAATGTATTACCCACCTCCCCTAACACTGACTTCCTGTCTTATCCTTACATTACCTCCCCCACTCACTGACACTGCTCAGTAATGTATTACCCACCTCCCCTAGCACTGACTTCCTGTCTTATCCCTACATTATCTCCCCCACTCACTGACACTGCTCAGTAATACATTACACACCTCCCCTAGTAATGACTTCCTGTCTTATCCCTACATTATCTCCCCCACACACTGACACTGCTCAGTAATACATTACACACCTCCCCTAGCACTGACTTCCTGTCTTATCCCTACATTACCTCCCCATTCACTGACACTGCTCAGTAACGTATTACCCACCTCCCCTAGTACTGACTTCCTGTCTTATCCCTACATTACCTCCCCATTCACTGACACTGCTCAGTAATTTATTACCCACCTCCCCTAGCACTGACTTCCTGTCTTATCCCTACATTATCTCCCCTACTCACTGACACTGCTCAGTAATACATTACACACCTCCCCTAGTAATGACTTCCTGTCTTATCCCTACATTACCTCCCCATTCACTGACACTGCTCAGTAATGTATTGCCCACCTCCCCTAGTACTGACTTCCTGTCTTATCCCTACATTACCTCCCCACTCACTGACACTGCTCAGCAATGTATTACCCACCTCCCCTAGCTCTGACTTCCTGTCTTATCCCTGCATTACCTCCCCACTCACTGACACTGCTCAGCAATGCATTACCCTCCTCCCCTAGCACTGACTTCCTATCTTATCCCTACATTACCTCCCCCACTCACTGACACTGCTCAGTAATGCATTACCCACCTCCCCTAGTACTGACTTCCTGTCTTATCCCTACATTACCTCCCCATTCACTGACACTGCTCAGCAATGCATTACCCACCTCCCCTAGCACTGACTTCCTGTCTTATCCCTACATTACCTCCCCACTCACTGACACTGCTCAGTAATGTATTACCCACCTCCTCTAGCACTGGCTTCCTATCTTATCCCTACATTACCTCCCCCACTCACTGACACTGCTCAGTAATGCATTACCCACCTCCACTAGCACTGACTTCCTGTCTTATCCCTATATTACCTCCCCCACTCACTGACACTGCTCAGCAATGCATTACCCTCCTCCCCTAGCACTGACTTCCTGTCTTATCCCTACATTACCTCCCCCACTCACTGACACTGCTCAGTAATGCATTACCCACCTCCCCTAGTACTGACTTCCAGTCTTATCCCTACATTACCTCTCCACTTACTGACACTGCTCAGCACTGCATTACCCACCTCCCCTAGCACTGACTTCCTGTCTTATCCCTACATTACCTCCCCATTCACTGACACTACTCAGCAATGCATTACCCACCTCCCCTAGTACTGACTTCCTCTCTTATCCAAACAATACATTTAGATGAGGTTAAAAGGCTTTTCCAAAATCTTTTCAGGTGATTGGGTCCTTTTTAATCTGAGTCAGGTATGATCTGTGGGGGGGCTGTCAGAGGTGCGTCCTGGCTCCCACTATAAGCCACCCGCACACCTACATGCGCGCATGCACACCCACACATACATACACACCCACACACATGCACACCCACACATACATACACACCCACCCACCTTTACATGCACACCCCCACACATGCACACCCACACATACATACACACATGCACACCCACACATACATACACACATGCACACCCACACATACATACACACACATGCACACCCACACACAAACACACACAGATTTCACTATTTTCTGGCGGTTGGCTCGTTTGGTTGATAGTAAACAGTGCAGGTGCAGCCGAGCCCTCCCGTGTGTGTGAGGTGGGGGTGGGGGTCAGGCAGCGCTAGTGATGCCCATTGGCTTCGTGGGAAGGGACATGTGTCTATGATGAGAGATTTCTGGGTTATTTGTGGAGACGTTGTGATGAAAGATCTGGAAATGTTCGTTCTTTCACCTAAAAACACCCCCTGGAGGAGGAGGGGGGAGACCAGAAAGACCTTTATTAGTAACTAGCGTGGGGAGATGTATAAAGGCAAACGTGGATCAAGTCTGGGCCAAACCAACCGTGTTATAGGGGTCCAGTAAATTACCCCTGTTATTTCAATGGGGATTTTAACTCTTTCAGTGCTGGAGAGGATGCAGTGAGACCTCTTTATTATTTAAAGTGATAAATGCTCCAAGGGACATTTGGATTTGGTAATGTCCCCTGTGGTTGGTTTGGTCCAGATCATTCCTTTATACATAAGCCCCAGTATAGGCCATATGTCAAATGGAAAAAGTGGAGCAAAAGGAACTAGGGTTGCACCGATACTGGTATCGGTATTGGTGCCGATCCCAGCATTTGGGGAAGTACTTGTACTCGCGCAAATGCGGCCGATGCCAGCACCGATACCCTGTGTCAGGGTCGGTGCTGCAGAGAGGGAGCCTGGGGAGCTGCTCACAATGTTCCCCGGTCGCCTCTCTCACTCCTGCAGTGTCGGATCGTTGCTGCGGGTTACCATGGCAACGCTCAGACGCTGACCTCTGCCGGGGCTCGCGAGAGAACAGCAAGCACCCGGCAGAGGAGAGTAAAGGAGGCAAGATGGGGCAGGGGGTGGTGAAAGAGGCAGAGAGGGGGGCCAAGAGGGAGAAAAAGGCAAAAGGAGGGGGGATCAGGAGAGAGAGGCAAAAGGGTGAGTCAAGGAGAAGGAGGGGGACTCGTATTCGGTCTTAAAAAATCGGTATCGGTGCATCTCTAAAAGGAACCTCTTAAAATTCCCATTGATTTCAATAATGATTTTAACCCTTCGAATGATGGATAACACCCAGTGCACTGGAGACCTCTCTGGTATTCACAGGGTTAAAAGCCCCATTGAAATCAGTGGGAACGTGAGGAACGTTTATGTCCCACAATCCAGCTAGTTTGTCCCAAAAAAGACTGTGTGTCTGTATGTCTCCCTGCGTGTCTGCCAGTCTCCCTGCGCGCGGGCGTGCGTCTGCCGGTCTCCCTGCGCGCGGGCGTGCGTCTGCCGGTCTCCCTGCGCGCGGGCGTGCGTCTGCCGGTCTCCCTGCGCGCGGGCGTGCGTCTGCCGGTCTCCCTGCGCACGTGTTTCTGTCTGGCTCCCTGCGCGCGCGTTAGTGCGTGTTTATGTCTGGCTCCCTGTGCATGTGCGTGTCTGTCCGGCTCCCTGCACGCGCTCGTGTGTGTGTCTGTCCGTAAGTCTTCCTGTGTTTGCATATTAAAGGGACAAGCCTCCTGTTCCCTGTAAACCTGCAGCTCTCCAGCTCCACTGCCGACAGGAAAGTAAATGAGATGTTCAGCTTTTGGTGATAGTGAGGTGTACATGGTCTGTCTGACTCCTGTGTGTCCAGTCTGAGGTGTATAAGACTGTTATATAGAGGTGTAATTAGTCTGTTGGACTCCTGTGTGTAGTCTGAGGCGTATAAGACTGTTATATAGAGGTGTAATTAGTCTGTTGGACTCCTGTGTGTAGTCTGAGGTGTATAAGACTGTTATATAGAGGTGTAATTAGTCTATTGGAATCCTGTGTCCAGTCTGAGGCGTATAAGACTGTTATATAGAGGTGTAATTAGTCTGTTGGACTCCTGTGTGTAGTCTGAGGTGTATAAGACTGTTATATAGAGGTGTAATTAGTCTGTTGGACTCCTGTGTCCAGTCTGAGGTGTATAAGACTGTTATATAGAGGTGTAATTAGTCTGTTGGACTCCTGTGTGTAGTCTGAGGTGTATAAGACTGTTATATAGAGGTGTAATTAGTCTGTTGGAATCCTGTGTGTAGTCTGAGGTGTATAAGACTGTTATATAGAGGTGTAATTAGTCTGCTGGACTCCTGTGTGTAGTCTGAGGCGTATAAGACTGTTATATAGAGGTGTAATTAGTCTGTTGGACTCCTGTGTGTAGTCTGAGGTGTATAAGACTGTTATATAGAGGTGTAATTAGTCTGTTGGACTCCTGTGTGTAGTCTGAGGTGTATAAGACTGTTATATAGAGGTGTAATTAGTCTGTCTGACTCCTGTGTGTAGTCTGAGGTGTATAAGACTGTTATATAGAGGTGTAATTAGTCTGTTGGACTCCTGTGTGTAGTCTGAGGTGTATAAGACTGTTATATAGAGGTGTAATTAGTCTGTCTGACTCCTGTGTGTAGTCTGAGGTGTATAAGACTGTTATATAGAGGTGTAATTAGTCTGTTGGACTCCTGTGTGTAGTCTGAGGTGTATAAGACTGTTATATAGAGGTGTAATTAGTCTGTTGGACTCCTGTGTGTAGTCTGAGGTGTATAAGACTGTTATATAGAGGTGTAATTAGTCTGTTGGACTCCTGTGTCCAGTCTGAGGCGTATAAGACTGTTATATAGAGGTGTAATTAGTCTATTGGAATCCTGTGTCCAGTCTGAGGCGTATAAGACTGTTATATAGAGGTGTAATTAGTCTGTTGGACTCCTGTGTGTAGTCTGAGGCGTATAAGACTGTTATATAGAGGTGTAATTAGTCTATTGGAATCCTGTGTGTAGTCTGAGGTGTATAAGACTGTTATATAGAGGTGTAATTAGTCTATTGGACTCCTGTGTGTAGTCTGAGGTGTATAAGACTGTTATATAGAGGTGTAATTAGTCTATTGGAATCCTGTGTGTAGTCTGAGGTGTATAAGACTGTTATATAGAGGTGTAATTAGTCTATTGGACTCCTGTGTGTAGTCTGAGGTGTATAAGACTGTTATATAGAGGTGTAATTAGTCTGTTGGACTCCTGTGTGTAGTCTGAGGCGTATAAGACTGTTATATAGAGGTGTAATTAGTCTGCTGGACTCCTGTGTGTAGTCTGAGGCGTATAAGACTGTTATATAGAGGTGTAATTAGTCTGTTGGACTCCTGTGTGTAGTCTGAGGCGTATAAGACTGTTATATAGAGGTGTAATTAGTCTGTTGGACTCCTGTGTGTAGTCTGAGGCGTATAAGACTGTTATATAGAGGTGTAATTAGTCTGTTGGACTCCTGTGTGTAGTCTGAGGCGTATAAGACTGTTATATAGAGGTGTAATTAGTCTGTTGGACTCCTGTGTGTAGTCTGAGGCGTATAAGACTGTTATATAGAGGTGTAATTAGTCTGTTGGACTCCTGTGTGTAGTCTGAGGCGTATAAGACTGTTATATAGAGGTGTAATTAGTCTGTTGGACTCCTGTGCTCGTGAGTCTGAAGACTGTATAGATATAGAGGTGTAATTAGTCTGTTGGACTCCTGTGCATCTAGTCTTAGGCTTATAGACTGTTATATAGAGGTGTAAATGGTCTGTCGGAGGGTGCAAGTTGGGGGGCGGGTATTTAGATGGGGTAAGTGGGGGGGCTTGGTATTGGGGGGGGTAAGTGGGTAGTGGTATTATTAGGAGGGCTAAGTTTGGGGGGGGTATTCTTATTAGGACGAGTTGTAATTTAGGAAGGGGTAAGGTGAGAGGTTATAGCAGGGGTAAGTATAATTTCTGAAGAGTAGAAAAGTCTCTAATTTTCTGTATTTTTCCCCAGCATGGGTGCGAGCAGCGCCACTGTCTCCCTGCCAGAAACGCTGCTGTTTGTTTCCACCTTGGATGGGAGTCTGCATGCGGTGAGCAAGAGAACCGGCGCCATCAAATGGACCCTGAAAGAAGGTAATGGAAAGACTTCAATGGCTCAGGTCAGATTCCCTCTCCCTGGTATAGTATGGACATGGGAAGTTCTGGGCCCAAATCCTGATGGGAGGGGGTAAATATTCACAATGACACAACCAGGGTCTGAAACCCCGCGAGTACTGGAGTGCAAAGCAGTACATTGGGAAGCGGACCGGCATGCAGGAGGTGAAAGGGATAGTGATGTTTAGAAAACCAAGCAGCTCGGATAGTGAATAGTCCTGATGTCTGCCGCTCTGATGGTCTGTGATACCGAATAGTCCTGATGTCTGCCGCTCGGATGGTCTGTGATACCGACATAGTCCTGATGTCTGCCGCTCGGATGGTCTGTGATAGTGAATAGTCCTGATGTCTGCCGCTCGGATGGCCTGTGATGGTGAATAGTCCTGATGTCTGCCGCTCGGATGGCGCTGTGATCACGCGAATAGTGCCTGACTGTTGTCTGCCGCTCGGATGGCCTGTGATACTGAATAGTCCTGATGTCTGTCGCTCGGATGGTCCTGTGATACTGAATAGTCCTGATGTCTGCCGCTCGGATGGTCTGTGATAATGAATAGTCCTGATGTCTGCCGCTCGGATGGCCTGTGATAGTGAATAGTCCTGATGTCTGCCGCTCGGGATGGTCTGTGATACTGAATAGTCCTGATGTCTGCGCTCGGCTATGGCCTGTGATACTGAATAGTCCTGATGTCTGCTCGCTCGGATGGCCTGTGATACTGAATAGTCCTGATGTCCTGCCGCTCAGATGGTCTGTGATACTGAATAGTCCTGATGGTCTGCGCTCGGGATGGTCTGTGATAGTGAATAGTCCTGATGTCTGCCGCTCGGATGGTCTGTGATACCGAATAGTCCTGATGTCTGCCGCTCGGATGATCTGTGATGGTGAATAGTCCTGATGTCTGCCGCTCGGATGGCCTGTGATACCGAATAGTCCTGATGTCTGCCGCTCGGATGGCCTGTGATACCGAATAGTCCTGATGTCTGCCGCTCGCGATGGCCTGTGATACCGAATAGTCCTGATGTCTGCCGCTCGGATGGCCTGGAATGGTGAATAGTCCTGATGTCTGCCGCTCGGATGGCCTGTGATACTGAATAGTCCTGATGTCTGCCGCTCAGATGGTCTGTGATAGTGAATAGTCCTGATGTCTGCCGCTCGGATGGTCTGTGATAGTGAATAGTCCTGATGTCTGCCGCTCGGATGGTCTGTGATACCGAATAGTCCTGATGTCTGCCGCTCGGATGATCTGTGATGGTGAATAGTCCTGATGTCTGCCCGCTCGATGGCCTGTGATACCGAATAGTCCTGATGTCTGCCGCTCGGATGGCCTGTGATACCGAATAGTCCTGATGTCTGCCGCTCGGATGGCCTGTGATACGAATAGTCCTGATGTCTGCCGCTCGGATGGCCTGGAATGGTGAATAGTCCTGATGTACTGCGCTGCGGCTGGCCTGGGATAGTGAATAGTCCTGATGTCTGCCTCTCGGCATGGCCTGTGATACCGAATAGTCCCTGATGTCTGCCGCTCGGATGGCCTGTGATACCGAATAGTCCTGATGTCTGCCGCTCGATGGTCTGTGATAGTGAATAGTCCTGATGTCTGCCGCTCGTGATGGTCTGTGATACCGAATAGTCCTGATGTCTGCCGCTCGGATGGTCTGTGATACCGAATAGTCCTGATGTCTGCCGCTCGGATGGTCTGTGATACCGAATAGTCCTGATGTCTGCTGCTCGGATGGCGTGTGATACTGAATAGTCCTGATGTCTGCCGCTCGGATGGTCTGTGATACCGAATAGTCCTGATGTCTGCCGCTCGGATGGTCTGTGATACTGAATAGTCCTGATGTCTGCCGCTCGGATGGTCTGTGATACTGAATAGTCCTGATGTCTGCCGCTCGGATGGTCCTGTGATACTGAATAGTCCTGATGTCTGCCGCTCGGATGGTCTGTGATAGTGAATAGTCCTGATGTCTGCCGCTCGGATGGTCTGTGATAGTGAATAGTCCTGAGCGGGCAGACATCAGGACTATTCACTATCACAGGCCATCCGAGCGGCAGACATCAGGACTATTCAGTATCACAGGTCATCCGAGCGGGCAGACATCAGGACTATTCAGTATCACACGCCATCCCGAGCGGCAGACATCAGGACTATTCACCATCACAGGCCATCCGAGCGGCAGACATCAGGACTATTCAGTATCACAGGCCATCCGAGTGGCAGACATCAGGGACTATTCGGTATCACAGGCCATCCGAGCGGCAGACATCAGGACTATTCACCATCACAGGCCATCCGAGCGGCAGACATCAGGACTATTCACTATCACAGACCATCCGAGCGGCAGACATCAGGACTATTCACTATCACAGACCATCCGAGCGGCAGACATCAGGACTATTCGGTATCACAGACCATCCGAGCGGCAGACATCAGGACTATTCAGTATCACAGGCATCCGAGCGGCAGACGTCAGGACTATTCACTATCACAGACCATCCGAGCGGCAGACATCAGGACTATCACTATCACAGCCATCGAGCGGCAGACATCAGGACTATTCACGATCACAGACCATCCGAGCGGCAGACATCAGGACTATTCACTATCACAGGCCATCACGAGCGGCAGACATCAGGGACTATTCACTATCACAGACCATCCGAGCGGCAGACATCAGGACTATTCAGTATCACAGACCATCCGAGCGGCAGACATCAGGACTATTCAGTATCACAGACCATCCGAGTGGCAGACATCAGGACTATTCGTATCACAGGCCATCCGAGCGTCAGACATCAGGACTATTCGGTATCACACGTCCATCCGAGCGGCAGACATCAGGACTATTCACTATCACAGACTATCCGAGCGGCAGACATCAGGACTATTCACTATCACAGACCATCCGAGCGGCAGACATCAGGACTAGTCACTATCACAGACCATCTGAGCGGCAGACATCAGGACTATTTGGTATCGCAAACCATCTGAGCTGCTTGGTTTTCTAAACATCACTATGCCTTTAAAAGCCCCTTTTAGTAGGAGTTTTTGGAAAATGTAATTGTCCCACAAGCTGCGATTGCTCTTCCAAAATTGCATCTCTTGAGCTTCCACAATAGCACCTTATGTGTCCAGGTTTGACCCCGTAGACATACACTAGAGACTTGTTTCAGCCCTCCGTGTCCTGCCTGTATAGTGAGGCTGCAGTGACCAACACCTGGGATGTAGGGATTACACCAGGAGAACAACCTGAAAGCACAAAGATGTTTATTTTATCTATGTTTTGCAGTATTAATTATTATTAATATTAAGAGTAGACTAGAGTCAGTTGCCCTGTGTAATAATGATAATCAGGATTTCACTAATAATTAAGACCTTGACTAGATGGTGTCTGGACTGGATTGAATCATTTCTGGATCATTTGGGGAACTGTGACAAGGTTAGGGGTAGTCTGAATACATCACTCTGTAGGAGGGACTTCACTAGAAGGGATTAATATGATTTATTATTACTATTTATTATATAATGTGTATTTGTGCTTGGGCCTTCCCCCTCTTGGGCAAAGATCTGGAGACTTGTCGCTCTCCTCTGTACAAGATCAGAGTCGAGATTCTCCCCCAGGACACGGAAATGTTCTCTGTTTAGAGAGAAGCTTCCAGATCATACTGAGATCACTTCACGGATTAACCCTCCCCCTGCTGCACACTGCAGAGCCCTTGGGCAGAGGAGGGGATAAAGAACCTCAAATGCTAACAGGTTCCTTTAATATGTAAAATCTGTGTTGCAACTTTCCCAAAGAGAGAGATGTAAATGTTTCCACACTTGTTAGAATGTGAGCTATATGATATTGTGTGCTGGGGGAAGCCATTTTTCTGCGCACTTCTCTCTTCCTGGTCAGGAGGCTGCACTGTGCGATGGAAGACATTACAGGAAATGGGGAGTGAAAAGAGAAATGGCTTCCCCAGCCTGCTTCACACTACACATGCAATATGGTGTATCTCTGTTATTCTGGAAGTGTGTGAGTGTATATATAATAATATTATGTATGTGTACACGTGAGTGTTTATGTACCAGCAGACTGTATTCCTCTGAGAGTGCTGCACAGACTTATGGGTTAAAGTCTCTGTGTTAGTGCCAAACAGTAATGTAACGGCGGGAGAAGCGACTAGGCAGGCGTAATCCGGTCTCTCAGGAGAAATGTCTCAACCATCCTCTACTGGACTGTCTTCCATCACTAGGAGAACCCTTGCTTTACTCTGCAACAAAAATAGAATAACCATATAGATATTTTCATTAAAAATGTCATGTTCATTTAACTTTAAACCCATGTAGAGAGCTGTGCTCCCCTGTGCAGCTGCCAGCTGGTTGCTCTTCTTTGAGTAGCATGTAATGAGTAACCGGAAATGTCAGTTAATGGGATGGGCAACACCCAGCCTCTATTTTTCAGAAAGGCCGTCAACTTGTTTCTGACTGTTCACAGACCTTACAAGTCAAATGGGGAAAAGGCTGAAGGAAAATGAAATCAGAAATGGCTTACAGAGAGTATAAAAACAACAACAAAAAAGTGTTTTAAAAGAGAATTAAAACTATGCTTTTCCTACTGAGAAAAACAAGAGCGCTCTCACCACTGTCAGTTGTTTTATTCAAAAGTTATAATAGTTGAAATAATCAGGAAGTGAATTACAGTGTGATTACTTCCTGATAGATCTAACAGACAGGAAGTGACTCAGCAGTTTCTATTGCATTCTGTGGAGAACTGTTTAGTGACTTTACTCTTAAATAGAATGGGACTTAATAACTAATTGGAATCGGACCACTAGAGGGCACTGTTAATTAAATAAATACACATCTCTCAGCAGTGAGAATACCCTTATTTTACTCCACTCCTGCCCGTAGGTTGTACCCAGGATAGTGTGATTTTGGTTTAATCTTTTGTGGAAGAATTGGGAGTAATGTGGATGACTGTAGTGTACGGGGAAGCCATTACTCCATGTATCGCTTCTCCAGTTGGTGACTACAATGAACTGACACCCAATAAATAACCATGGAACACTATAATTATCCTATATATTAATAATCATCATCCTACAAATTAATAATCCTGTTAACTCTTCGTTGAGACCCAAAGTGGATTGAGTGATTTAATTTGAAATAATTTTCTTTTCTTTCTGAGCACTTCACAACATCAGATTCCCCACCTAACTTACCTAAACTGAATTAATCAATTGCAAAAGCTGTGAAATCTTTTGTATTTTTATTATGACGATATTGACATTATTTAGCCACACTGTTTACCTTCTGGACCTGACATCCCACCAGTAACTGTCATGTCTCCTCTAGTGGACCTGACATCCTGCCAGTAACTGTCATGTCCTCCTCCATGGACCTGATATCCCTGCCACTAAGTGGTCATGTCTGCCCCCATGCACCTTGACATCCTGCCAGTCGCTGTCATGTCTGCCCCCATGCACCTGACATCCTGCCAGTCGCTGTCATGTCTGCCCCCATGCACCTGACATCCTGCCAGTCGCTGTCATGTCTGCCCCCCATGGACCTGACATCCTGCCAGTCGCTGTCATGTCTGCCCCCATGGACCTGACATCCTGCCAGTCGCTGTCATGTCCTCCTCCATGGACCTGATATCCTACCAGTAACTGTCATGTCCTCCTCCATGGACCTGATATCCTACCAGTAACTGTCATGTCCGCCTCCATGGACCTGATATCCTACCAGTAACTGTCATGTCCTCCTCCATGGACCTGATATCCTACCAGTAACTGTCATGTCCGCCTCCATGGACCTGATATCCTACCAGTAACTGTCATGTCCGCCTCCATGGACCTGATATCCTACCAGTAACTGTCATGTCCTCCTCCATGGACCTGACATCCTGCCAGTAACTGTCATGTCTCCTCCATGGACCTGATATCCTGTCAGTAACTGTCATGTCTGCCTCCATGGACCTGACATCCTACCAGTAACTGTCATGTCTCCTCCATGGACCTGATATCCTGCCAGTAACTGTCATGTCCGCCTCCATGGACCTGATATCCTACCAGTAACTGTCATGTCCGCCTCCATGGACCTGATATCCTACCAGTAACTGTCATGTCCTCTGCCAGTAACTGTCATGTCCTCCTCCATGGACCTGATATCCTGCCAGTAACTGTCATGTCTGCCTCCATGGACCTGACATCCTGCCAGTAACTGTCATGTCCTCCTCCATGGACCTGATATCCTACCAGTAACTGTCATGTCCTCCTCCATGGACCTGACATCCTGCCAGTAACTGTCATGTCCTCCTCCATGGACATTAGGATTGTAGGGTGTAAGGCGGCTTTAGATCTCCTTTAAGTCCTTAGAAATGTGCTAAAATGTCAGTGAAGAATTGTGTTGTCCCTAATATAAAGTTCTGAGGTGAAGGAGCTGCTCATTCCACGCACATCTCATGTTGAGCGCTGCTGGAATGGCGGCGTGTGCCAGTTGGCATCATTCTTGTCTAGTCTGATGTGGATGTGTCTTGTGTTCAGACTGGATAAAGAGGATTCCTCTGTATTGAATTGAACTAGGTGGGTCTTAGTAGTGGGGTTCAGTAGGGGTGCACCGAAATGAAAATTTTGAACCGAAACCGAAACGTCAGGATGCACTTGGCCGAAAACCGAAACCGAAACTGACTTTAATGCATATTTTAAAACCGTAACCCTGACAAACTGTAGAATAAAAAACTTTACACAGTTAACATGCATCATTGTTATTATTTTACTATGGGGTCTATGCACCTCTCTTTCTCCCCCATGTACTTCTTTGTCCCCCCATGTACTTCTTTCTCCTCCCTTGTGCCTCTCTTTCTCCCCCCTTGTACTTCTTTCTACCCCTTGTGCCTCTCTTTCTCCCCCCTTGTACTTCTTTCTACCCCTTGTGCCTCTCTTTCTCCCCCCTTGTACTTCTTTCTACCCCTTGTGCCTCTCTTTCTCCCCCCTTGTACTTCTTTCTACCCCTTGTGCCTCTCTTTCTCCCCCCTTGTACTTCTTTCTACCCCTTGTGCCTCTCTTTCTCCCCCCTTGTACTTCTTTCTACCCCTTGTGCCTCTCTTTCTCCCCCCTTGTACTTCTTTCTACCCCTTGTGCCTCTCTTTCTCCCCCCTTGTACTTCTTTCTACCCCTTGTGCCTCTCTTTCTCCCCCTTGTACTTCTTTCTCCCCCTTGTACTTCTTTCTCCCCCTTGTGCCTCTCTTTCTCCCCCATGTACTTCTTTCTACCCCTTGTGCCTCTCTTTCTCCCCCTTGTACTTCTTTCTCCCCCTTGTACTTCTTTCTCCCCCTTGTGCCTCTCTTTCTCCCCCTTGTACTTCTTTCTCTCCCTTGTGCCTCTCTTTCTCCCCCTTGTGCCTCACTTTCTCCCCCATGTACTTCTTTATGCCTCACTTTCTCCCCCTTGTACTTCTTTCTCCCCCTTGTGCCTCTTTCTCCCCCATGTACTTTTCTCTCCCTTGTGCCTCTCTTTCTCCCCCTTGTGCCTCTCTTTCTCCCCCATGTACTTTTATCTCCCTTGTGCCTCACTTTCTCCCCCTTGTGCCTCTCTTTCTCCCCCATGTACTTTTACCTCTTTCTCCCCCATGTACTTCTTTCTCCCCCATGTGCCTCTTTCTCCCCCATGTACTTCTTTCTCCCCCATGTACTTCTTTCTCCCCCATGTGCCTCTTTCTCCCCCATGTGCCTCTTTCTCCCCCATGTACTTCTTTCTACCCCTTATGCCTCTTTCTCCCCCATGTACTTCTTTCTCCCCCTTGTGCCTCACTTTCTCCCCCATGTACTTCTTTATGCCTCTCTTTCTCCTCCTTGTGCCTCTCTTTCTCCCCCTTGTGCCTCTTTCTCCCCCATGTACTTTTCTCTCCCTTGTGCCTCTCTTTCTCCCCCTTGTGCCTCTCTTTCTCCCCCATGTACTTTTATCTCCCTTGTGCCTCACTTTCTCCCCCTTGTGCCTCTCTTTCTCCCCCATGTACTTTTACCTCTTTCTCCCCCATGTACTTCTTTCTCCCCCATGTACTTCTTTCTCCCCCATGTACTTCTTTCTCCCCCCTTGTACTTCTTTCTCCCCCCTTGTACTTCTTTCTCCCCCTTGTACTTCTTTCTCCCCCATGTGCCTCTTTCTCCCCCATGTACTTCTTTCTACCCCATGTGCCTCTTTCTCCCCCATGTACTTCTTTCTCCCCCTTGTGCCTCACTTTCTCCCCCATGTACTTCTTTCTCCCCCATGTACTTCTTTCTCCCCCATGTACTTCTTTCTCCCCCATGTGCCTCTTTCTCCCCCATGTACCTCTTTCTCCCCCATGTACTTCTTTCTCCCCCATGTGCCTCTTTCTCCCCCATGTGCCTCTTTCTCCCCCATGTACCTCTTTCTCCCCCATGTACCTCTTTCTCCCCCATGTACTTCTTTCTCCCCCATGTGCCTCTTTCTCCCCCATGTGCCTCTTTCTCCCCCATGTACTTCTTTCTCCCCCATGTGCCTCTTTCTCCCCCATGTACTTCTTTCTACCCCTTATGCCTCTTTCTCCCCCATGTACTTCTTTCTCCCCCTTTGTACCTCTCTTTCTCCCGGTCCCCTGCGGCTGGCTGGCTCTGAGCTCCCTCCTGCCCGCCCGCATCATCACTCGCCCCTGCGGGCCGTGATGACATACAGACAGAGAAGAGGGCAGAGGCACCGGAAGAGAAGCGCTTGCTGCCAGACTGTAACGATCAGTCTGCTGGCAGCAAGCGCTTCTCTTCCGGTGCCTCTGCCCTCTTCTCTGTCTGTATGTCATCACGGCCCGCAGGGGCGCGTGATGATGCGGGCTGACAAGGATTTTCGGCCATTTTTTTCATTTCGGCTTTTTGCCGAAAAGGCCATTTTCGGCCGAAACATTTCGGCCACCGAAATTTCGGTGCACCCCTAGGGTTCAGTAGTAGGGGTTCACTCCCCCCCCCCCCCCAATCTAAATTCTCTCACATGGCCTGTGTTTTGAGCCCACACACACTCATACTTCCTTTTCAGTCGTTTACATACAACACTGCACTATCACTGCTGGGAAACACTTTTTTATATATATATATATATATATATATATATATATATATATATATATATATATATATATATATATATATATATATATATATATATATATATATATATGTGTGTATTCTATAATATAAATAGACCCGGCTCTGGGGGTTTTACAGATTTTAGATCTTCTGTACCATAGGAATGAAGTATACCTGTGCCAGTTTATGGTACACCATAATATTCCATATGTGTGTGTATAATAAATATATATATATATGCACATTACATCTCTATTCCTCCAGACATGACTAATATTTACTCTGGAATTAAGATTCCTGTCGTCTGCTGACACAATGTTACAACTGGCTTCGGTCCCAGCGCAGACGTCTCCGATACGAGCCCATGTGTTCTGGTTTCAGCAGGTGGAAAATAATCGTCTTCTAATTTCTCTGGTTCTAACGATCTTCTGCTCTCTGTCCACAGATCCCGTCCTTCAGGTTCCGACACATGTAGAGGAGTAAGTTCCCTCTGTTCTGTAAGGGGTAGAGGGGGTAACTTTTGCTCTTTTGGTTGGGGTACATTCACTCCTTTTGTCTATGGTAAAGGGGTGCCTTCACTCCTCTTTCTGGGGTAGACTGGTACATTCCCAAACCAGAAGACCACACAGACATTTTCTGTACAATAAAATCACATCTGTGACCGGCCTCTTGTGAAATCCATTTATTTATTTGTTTAAATTGCTGAGAAAACGTCTGTATTTTGTCTTCTCCTCCCCTTCCTCCTAGCAGGGCTCTGCTTGTGATCCATGGAACCGGTCATCCGCACAAAATCAGGAAGTGAGGAGAAGGTGTGAGATAAAAAACAGGATCGTACCAAGTGCTCGCACTGCATCAGTGATCAATGGGAGGAGTTACATGGAGTCTTCCTCCTACTTCGCTCCTACTGCATTGTGCCCAGCTGGTGCCCTGGTTACCATGATCACAAGCAGAGCCCTACTGGGAGGAGGAGGAGGAGGTATGAGATGAAATACAGTAGCATGCCCAGTGCTCACACTGCATCAGTGATACAAGGGGAGGATAGACATGGAACCTTGCTCCTACTGCAGTGTGCTCAGTTGGTGCCCTGGTTACCATGAGCCCTGCTATGAGGAGGAGGAGGTATGAGGTAAAATACAAGAACATACTTAATACAAGAGGGGGAGGAACATGGGGCTGAATGCCTCATTTAAGTACATGGACGTTTGGGGGATGATCTGGTTCCCTGTGCCAGATTTTGCCTGTGAATGAAATCCACTTGATTCATGATACATTTGGGAGATGTTTCCATTGATCTCAGTCCATCTGTCACACCGGTACCACAGATAAATAATTCCCCTAACCTTGTGTAGGTTGTGATGACTTCTAGTGTCCAGATGTCTGTGTCAGTGACTCTTTGCTTTGGTTTCAGGCCGGCCTTTCTTCCAGATCCTAACGATGGCAGCTTGTACACGCTGGGCAGTAAGAATAAGGAGGGGCTGACGGTAAGCGTGGGATCAGTGATCTATAGAACATTGTGTGTGATGAGAGGACTCTGCCAGACCTCTGCGTTTGCTTTAGTGAGGGAAGCCCTTCTGCAGTAAAGGGCTTGACCTGGCTGACCGACTGCCAGAGCTGGGGTTGTCCTGGTGATCTGGTGAAGACCTGTGTGTGTGAGCAGTTTCGGCACGCCCTGAGCACTGGCTGTGTTGAAATTGGTGCTGTAGACTGCATACAAATAGTGGTGCGCAAGTTAGGGTTTCCATGGCAACCCCAGTTACGAGGGAAGGTCCGCCAGGTCAGTCACTCACTGCAGAAGGAGCTTACGTCAGGCAAAGGGTAGCCAATAATAAAAAAAATGTTCTATATCCCAAACAATAGAGTCTGAAGCTCTAATTCCAGTTTGTAATGAGCAATCCTATATCTTTCACCTCTAATAAATAACATAAAGCGCTAGCCTGCGCAAGCTCCCTGTGTGCGAAACCACATATGCGCAGTAGGACTGGCCGAACGCGCTGATCCATAGCGGGGAGCTTCGAATGGCTCACCACCTGTCTCTGCTCCCGGCGCCGGGGCAGCAGCGGAGGCCACAGCGGAGCCCCGTGTATAGGGCTTTCCTACTAGTTTTATTTATAAATCGCCCACCTATTCCATAGCGCTGTACAGAGGAGGATTAATGAATACATAACCCCACATGAGCTAGGATTTATTGGGGAGCGAGCTCCCCTGTTATTCTCAACCTAAGACCGTGCTGGGCAGCATGAGGCTCTCCAGCTGTTCATGCCTTCAGTTTCCATCATCCCCAGCTGGAGGTGATGGGATTTGTAGTCCTAAATGAGGCCTCGGGGTCCCAGTTATGACTGAGCGGTAAGGGGGTACTTCTCCCCTCTTTACTCATGTTCTGTGGGGGTTTGAAGCTATTTCACCCATTTTTAGGTCTGATTATTTCGTCCGTTTGGCTTTTGTCTGTTTGATTAAATCTCTAAAAACCAAACCGGCTTCGCTTGACTTGGGGGGTCCCCAAACCCGTCCACAAGTCGCTCCAACAGGCCACATGTTTAGGATTTCCCACCTTCAGCACGAGGGGGTCAGTGAAGGTTCTTTATTAGACTGATCCACCTCTTCTACGTCAGAGACACGGAAAGTGACAGAGGGGTAATGCAGATACATGGAGGTGAGAGGGAGGGATGAGGGATTAGACGTGGAGATAGGAGAGAGATGTCTTAACTACACCCATTACCAGGGGGACTTTTTCATGCAAGAGGTAGGGATTGCTCCCCTCATCTTCTATTACAATTACAACCTCCCCCCCCCCCCTACACACACCTGCTGCTGTCTGGTGATCCTATCTCTGCTGGAACTGATTGTCTGACTGAATCAGGAATAAACTTCCAGTGTTACCAGGTCTGTGGGGTGGGGGTGGGGGTAAAGGAATGGGGAGGGGCATCAAATGGAACCTCCAATTGGACGTGGGGGAGGAGTGAGTGAAATGGGGGATTCAAATTGTATGAAGTGGGTTGAAGGAGGAAAGAGAGGGGCAAAATGGGATGGGGTGTCATTGTGTGTGGGTCTGTGACTAATACTGGACAGTGGAACAAGACTGGGCTGTCAGACAGTGATTCTGTAGATAAGCACCCGCTAGAGCCTGGCTCTGTATAAGACCCAGCGCCCGCTAGAGCCTGGCTCTGTATAAAGCCCGGCACCCGCTAGAGCCTGGCTCTGTATAAGACCCAGCACCCTCTAGAGCCTGGCTTTGTATAAGGCCCGGCGCCTGCTAGAGCCCGACTCTGTATAAGGAATGGGGAGGGGCATCAAAAGGAACTTCCAATTGGACGTGGGGGGAGGAGTGAGTGAAATGGGGGATTCAAATTGTATGAAGTGGGTTGAAGGAGGAAAGAGAGGGGCAAAATGGGATGGGGTGTCATTGTGTGTGGGTCTGTGACTAATACTGGACGGTGGAACAAGACTGGGCTGTCAGACAGTGATTCTGTAGATAAGCACCCGCTAGAGCACCCGCCAGATTGAAGGGTCTTACAGACAGACGCTGGGCACCCTGTGGCACCAGTAGTGAGGTTCAGGTACCCACAGCCGGGGGGCGGGGAGAGGAACGTTGGATCCACCTGCTCCCTCCACCACATGATTACCCAGTGATCCGAAGGCATCGCCTGCACCCTCTGGGTCCTTCAGCGCTTTAATGCGGCAGTAATAGCTGGGAGGGAGCGGACACTAAAAGGCATTAAATTAACTGACAAAAGCTATTTATTCCCTCTCCTTCACATGTAATCTCGCTGGACTCCTCCACCCGCATTATCAGACTGCTGGGGCAAACCAGCATTCAGGTGGGACTTTAATAACTCCTTGAATTTCAAAGCAAAACTTTGTAGATTTTTCTAACATTCATGGGATTAAGAGCCTCGTTTACACTTTTCAATGGGAATTTGCAGAATTTTCAGCCCCCCTGTGGTGCAGTTGGTTTGTTCCAGCTCGTTTTTGTCTAGAGGAATACGGCCCCAAACTCCTCAGATCTGGACCCCTTTAAATTTCCTTTCTGTTTTATGGAGGAGCTAGCGGTAGAGCTGTGTGTCTGCCCTTTACCGCGCCCCACGCCGGGCCCTTTACCGCTCCCCACGCCGGGCCCATTACTTCTCTAACTCTGGAATGTGACTGTTCTGGTTTTCTTCCCACAGAAACTCCCCTTCACTATTCCGGAGTTGGTCCAGGCCTCTCCGTGCCGCAGCTCTGATGGCGTCTTGTACATGGGTGAGTCTCCTGTACGGGGGCGAGTGTCTTATACATGGGCGAGTATTTTGTACGGGGGGGTGGCATGTGTCTTGTACAGGGGGGGTCGAGTGTCTTGTACGGGGGGGTCGAGTGTCTTGTACAGGGGGGTTGAGTGTCTTGTATGGGGGGCGTGTGTCCTGTACAGGGGCGGGTCTCCTGTACAGGGGCGGGTCTCCTGTACAGGGGCGGGTCTCCTGTACAGGGGCTGGTCTCCTGTATGGGGGGCGGGTCTCCTGTTCGGGGGCGGGTCTCCTGTACGTGGATTAGTCGCTGTCTGGGCATTGATGGCACACTCTTCTGTTTAGTAAACACGCAATGAATGTCGTCCCCTGTGCCAGTGCAGATGTGTGAATTGCTCCTATGGGGTCATTGGTGGTTATCAGACGCTAAACTGGAGAAACTAGTGGACAAATAATGTTCACAAAATTCACATATTTATGTATGTATATTTATATAGCGCCATACACGTACACAGCGCTGTACATTATATGTATGTATATTTATTAAGGTTGCACCGAGACTGGTATCGGTATCAGTGCCGATACCAGCATTTGTGCAAGTACTTGTACTCGCACAAATGCGGCCGATGCCAGCACCGATACCCTGTGTCAGGGTCGGTGCTGCAGTGAGGGAGCCTGGGGAGCTGCTCACAATGCTCCCGGGTTGCCTCTCTCCCTCCTGTAGCATTGGAGCGTTGCCGCGGGTTACCATGGCAACGCTCCGACACTGACTTCTGCCGGGGCTCGTGAGAGAACAGCGAGCACCCGGTAGAGGAGGGTAAGGGAGGTAAGATGGGACATTGAGCGGGTGGTGAAAGAGGCAGAGAGGGGGGCCAAGAGGGAGAAAAAGGCAAAAGGGACTGAGAAAAAGAAAAAAGGAGGAAAGATCAGGAGACAAAAGGAGGGGGAACAAGAAGAGGCAAAAAGGAGGGGGGATCAGGAGAGAGAGAGAGAGGCAAAAGGGTGGGATCAAGAGTCAAGGAGGGGGACAAAGGGGGATCAAAAGGGAGAGAAATAGCCAAGGCAAATGACCGCAAAAAAAAAAGTATCGGTAATTGGTATCGGTGAGTACTTGAAAAAAGTATCGGTACTCGTACTCAGTCTTAAAAAAAAAAAAAAAAAAAAAAAAGTGGTATCGGTGCATCTCTAATATATATATATATATATATATATAATCTCACTATACATGTACACAGCACTGTGCATTATATATATTTAACACTATACATGTACACAGCACTGTACATTATATATATATATATATATATATATATATATATATATATATATATATAATATAAATATACATATTATAATCACTATACATGTACACAGCACTGTGCATTATATATATTTAACACTATACATGTACACAGCACTGTACATTATATATATATATATATATATATATATATATATATATATATATATATATATATATATAATATAAATATACATATTATAATCACTATACACGTATACAGCACTGTGCATTATATATATTTAACACTATACATGTACACAGCACTGTACATTATATATATACATATATATATATATATATATATATATATATATATATATATATATAATATAAATATACATATTATAATCACTATACACGTATACAGCACTGTGCATTATATATATTTAACACTATACATGTATACAGCACTTTACGGAAGTTGAATTAGTACAGTTCACAGATACAGAACAGGGATAAGAGCGTTATGTATGTTTTAGGCAGATCCCCCTCTTACCCCCTGCATGTGACAGACACGTCTGACATGTAAAAGGTTAAATTCTTCCCTCTATTAATCCTGTGTGTTCTGATCAGGGAAGAAGCAGGACGTCTGGTACGTGATTGACCTGGTCACTGGGGAGAAGCAGCAGACTCTGACCTCGTCCTTCGCAGAGAGTCTCTGCCCGTCCACCTCTCTCCTGTACCTCGGGAGGACTGGTAGGTACTTGCCTGGCCTCACTGGGGACTGGATGATGGGGAGCGCAGGAGGGACCAATCCGAGCACTCGCCCCTCTATCAGAACACCTTCACGTCTCGGGGCGGAGGCGTTGCCCTGTCTCGGGGGCGGAGGCGTTGCCCTGTCTCTGTGTTGGACGGTGGGAGTGATGTTTAGACAGCAGGTTCCAGGCACGGAATTGACAGTGTATGTGTCCTGGTTATTCAGATAAATTGGATTAATGTTCATGTAAAGGAGAAGTTTATCTTCTGTCCTGTCCAGTAGGGATTTGATGAATTTATTATGTTCTGTGAAAGTGAAAAATCCTTTGGTGCCATTAATATAAAGTAGAAAGCTTCTGTAGGCAGCCATGTTTCCTGACCATGTGACATGAACCAATACTTAATTTACAGAATACACCATTACCATGTATGACACTAAGAATAAAGAACTGCGCTGGAATGCCACGTACTACAACTACGCCGCCAGCCTGCCTGACGAGGGCACCGAATACAGTAAGTGCAAAACAGTCGGTCAGACACCTATATAGTTATACAGTCTAGAGGTGTGTGTGTGTGTGTGTGTGTGTGTGTGTGTGTGTGTGTGTGTGTGTGTGTGTGTGTGTGTGTGTGTGTGTGTGTGTGTGTGTGTGTGTGTGTGTATGTATGTATGTATGTATGTATGTATGTATGTATATGTATGTATATATATAATTATACAGTTTAAGCAGTGTACAAACGGCACTCACAGGACTTTTGAAGTAGTGGAAACAGGTTACTTTTATTAAATCGATGTTTCGACCGACACAGCAGCCTTTTTCAAGATTACAATAGTGCGAACACTGAACCCTTATAAACCCCACTAACAGACACAACTCAGGCTGAAAGAGGCACCAAACAGAATTAGATCTCTAATCGGTTAATCAGACAAATGAATAACACCCAATGTGATGAGGCATAAAAATATCCCCATAACCGTGAGCAGATATAAAGTTATCATACAATATTCATAAAGTGATACAAGACATAGAAATATGTGTGCACAAAACAACAATAAAGATGCAATATGTATGATAAAGTGACACAAATCTGACCATATTCCCCATTATTAGCGGGCAAATACTATATATAAATCTAAAATTGCTGGCTAAAACATTAATAGGCAACACTAATTGGTCAGAGACCGTTTAATCAGAGACTAGTAAAAAATGAAGCTCTCTTGTAGGAGATGAAAAGCCAATAGTATATCAGATATAAACCGAAATCAGTGGCAGCAGGTACAAATAGTGCACCAAACTATCTAAACAAGTCAAAATAATAGACGCCCCCGAGCTCACCACTAATCTCCGTGTCTCATTCAATATGGACAGAGAAATTTCACATCCACAGGTATCTATAAGGGTGTATACGCCTTATCCTCTTTTGTGTTCTCAGTGAGGAGAAGCTATATACCTCGTTAATGACAATACAGTATGGTTAAGATCTGTATAACAACGACAGTCACCGGGCATGCAATATGAGGTGTAAATCACAAATCACACTGAGGCACCCTCATGCACTTTGTGTGGTACAAACAATAAAGGTTCCCATGGACAGTAATCATACATGTACTTAAGTCTCTTTACATCTGCAGAATCCTTCTTTCAGATCAAATTGATGATCTCCAAGGCAGAAGTTCTCTCAATGTATATGAAAAACAGGAGGAAAAAAAGAGGGTAGTAATCTCCTTCACCAGATCCCCACACACTGTAAATCCTACTTACAGGAGGTCCATAAAAACTTCAGTTCCTCCGTACAATCCGTTTCACCTTCAACAACAAGATTGTCCACACAATAGTGTAATATGTTTCAACAAGGCAGAGTAAACCCGCGCCCCACGGATCCTACTTACACTGCATCACTTCATCACAATCTTGTATCATACTTCAGAGCATCTCGTATGTACAAAATGTAACTTTATTCGATGAGGCAAAGGGAGACCCGCTCCTTCTGAATTGTCAGACCAAATACAGCATCAGTAGAATAGGGTTCACCCGGGACTCCACCATATCTCAACGCTTGCTTCAAATGTGGAGATGACATAACGATGCCAAATCTAATAACATGGGTATCCTAACTGATGGATCCAAAATAGCTGCCATGTAAATCCGCATGATACACAACATAGAAGAGCAATCATATATACCATTTCCACCAGGTGGTCACTTTTACAACCTTTGGCTTGTTTTGTGGACTATTCTATCCAGCCTCTTCTCCCTTCCATACCCAATTGTATCCGTGATACTGTAGGCCCACTACCTGTCCATACTCCACTTATAATGATGGACGTTACCAGTCGTCACACAGTTACACCTCTGGAAGATAGTATTGAAGCAGTAAAAGATATTCTGGAGAGGAATCCCTCAGCTTCTCGCCCACCCAGCAATTTCCTTCTTGAACTATTACGACGACGTCTTACATTAAATTTCTTTAATTTTGAGAATAAGTTTTACCGTCAAATATCAGGGACAGATATGGGGAGCAATGTTACACCCTCATATGCTAATACCTTTATGTACACGTATGAAAAAAAGTATATATTATCCATATATGGCAGATTTGTGTCACTTTATCATACATATTGCATCTTTATTGTTGGTTTTGTGCACACATATTTCTATGTCTTGTATCACTTTATGCATGTTGTATGATAACTTTATATCTGCTCACGGTTATGGGGATATTTTTATGCCTCATCACATTGGGTGTTATTCATTGTCTGATTAACCGATTAGAGATCTAATTCTGTTTGGCGCCTCTTTCAGCCTGAGTTGTGTCTGTTAGTGGGGTTTATAAGGGTTCAGTGTTCGCACAGTTGTAATCTTGAAAAAGGCTGCTGTGTCGGTCGAAACATCGATTTAATAAATGTAACCTGTTTCCACTACTTCAAAAGTCCTGTGAATGCCGTTTGTACACTGCTTAAACTGTATGTATTTTCTTCTTTTGATACGAGAACTCAGGCTATGTGTACAACGTTCCAGAGAGTTCATCTCAAACACCTGTAGACGCATGTGTGTCTGTGTATATGTGTGTGTATGTATGTATGTATAAATATATATAATATACACACAGTGAGGGAAAAAATGATTTGATCCCCTGCTGATTTTGTACGTTTGCCCACTGACAAAGAAATGATCAGTCTATAATTTTAATGGTAGGATTATTTGAACAGGGAGAGACAGAATAACAACAAAAAAAATCTAGAAAAACGCATTTCAAAAAAAGTTATAGATTGATTTGCATTTTACTGAGTGAAATAAGTATTTGACCCCTTTGTAAAACATGACTTGGTACTTGGTGGCAAAACCCTTGTTGACAATCGCAGAGGTCAGACGTTTCTTGTAGTTGGCCACCAGGTTTGCACACATCTCAGGAGGGATTTTGTCCCAATCCTCTTTGCAGATCCTCTCCAAGTCATTAAGGTTTTGAGGCTGATGTTTGGCAACTCGAACCTTCAGCTCCTTCCACAGATTTTCTATGGGATTAAGGTCTGGAGACTGGCTTGGCCACTCCAGGACCTTAATGTGCTTCTTTTTGAGCCCCTCCTTGTTGCCTTGGACGTGTGTTTTGGGTCACTGTCATGCTGGAATACCCATCCACGACCCATTTTCAATGTCCTGGCTGAGGGAAGGAGGTTCTCACCCAAAGTTTGATGGTACATGGCCCCGTCCATCGTCCCATTGATGTGGTGAAGTTGTCCTGTCCCCTTAGCAGAAAAACACTCCCAAAGCATAATGTTTCCACCTCCATGTTTGACGGTGGGGATGGTGTTCTTGGTGTCATAGGCAGCATTCCTCCTCCTCCAAACACAGTGAGTTAATTGATGCCAAAGAGCTCGATTTTGGTCTCATCTGACCATACTTTCACCCAGTTCTTCTCTGAATCATTCATTCACTGTTAAACTTCAGGCTGGCCTGTACATGTGCTTTCTTGAGTAGGGGCACTTGCGGGCGCTGCAGGATTTTAGTCCTTCACAGCGTAGTGTGTTACCAATTGTTTTCTTGGTGACTATGGTCCCGGCTGTCTTGAGATCATTGACAAGATCCTCCCGTGTAGTTCTGGGCTGATTCCTCACCATTCTCGTGATCATTGAAACTCCACGAGGTGATATCTTGCATGCAGCCCCAGACCGAGGGAGATTGACAGTTATTTTGTGTTTCTTCCATTTATGAATAATCGCACCAACTGTTGTCACCTTCTCACCAAGCTGCTTGGCGATGGTCTTGTAGCCCATTCCAGCCTTGTGTAGGGCTACAATCTTGTCCCTGTCATCCTTGGACAGCTCTTTTGTCTTGGCCATGGTGGAGAGTTTGGAATCTGATTGATTGCTTCTGTGGACAGGTGTCTTTTATACAGGTAACAAGCCGAGATTAGAAACCGTTCCTTTAAGATAGTGATCGTAATCTCAGCTTGTTACCTGTTTAAAAGACACCTGGGAGCCAGAAATCGTGCTGATTGATAGGGGGTCAAATACTTATTTCACTCAGTAAAATGAAAATCAATTTATAACTTTTTTTTTTTTTTTTTTTAAATGCGTTTTTCAGGATTTTTTTTTTTGTTATTCTGTCTCTCACTGTTCAAATAAACCTACCATTAAAATTATAGACTGATCATTTCTTTGTTCTAATGGCAAACGTACAGAATCAGCAGGGAATCAAATAATTTTTTTCCCTCACTGTAGATATATAGATATAGATACACATGACCTATACAGTAACAGTTGTAGATTAATGTATGGGTGTGTATATATTGTATATAGATACACATGACCTATACAGTAATAAGTCTTACTCTAATGTACAGTATGTACGGGTGTGTATATAATGTACAGTATGTATAGGGGTGTGTATATGTATGGATGTGTATATAATGTACAGTGTGTATATGTACGGGTGTGTATATAATGTACAGTGTGTATATGTATGGGTGTGTATATATTGTATATAGATACACATGACCTATTCACCAATATACACTGTACGGGGACATACTGTTACCGTCCCTCTGTGTTGTAACCTTTAGGAGCGAACAGCTTCATCCTTAAATGTGTTTCCCTAAATGTCTTGTCTCCCTTCTTCCAGAAATGTCCCACTTTGTGTCCAATGGGGACGGGATGGTGGTGACCGTGGACAGTGACTCCGGTGACGTTTTGTGGATACAGAATTACGCCTCCCCTGTGGTGGCCTTGTACATGTGGCAGAGGGAGGGCCTGAGGAAGGTTCTCCACACCAATGTGGCGGTAGAGACTCTGCGATACCTCACGTTCATGTCTGGAGAGGTCGGACGCATCACCAAGTGGAAATATCCCTTCCCCAAAGAAACGGAGACTAAGAGTAAACTGATGTGAGTACATCACACTGTGTGTATAGATATATTCCTCTGTCGTCCGATACAGGTTACTGGTAATTCTGGGAGGGGATCCGCCCCTTAGTAGGAACATTTCTCTAAGTGTATGCAGGGGGTGGAGACTCCATTCCCTTCTTGGCTGCAGCTAGCCAACCAGCTCCAGAAAGATTTGTTCCTTCGGTGCGACACCAGGTGGAGAACAGTTCTGCTATAGTTTGTTTCTTTTTTATTTTTCTGTTAGATATGGAATACCACCATTAGGCGGATTACCATCACTGACAATGTCCTTAGATGTGGCTAGCTCAGTGACCAGGTGCTTTTTGTGGACCTTAAGTCCTGAGGGGGTAAATCTTGACTACAAGTGCTTCTTCAGGAGTTACCCACTGAGGTTACTTCTTACTACATGGTCCTCTAAAGACAGAAGATTTGCAGGAAAGGTGAGCTACCCTATGAATGCTGCAGGTCCACATGTCCCACAGTGCCCCTCCGCACAGGGGTTATTCCTTTGTAGTTCCTATTACACACACCTGCACTCATTGGGTATGTCTGTATGTCTGTTGGGTGTTTGGAGCAGGTTTATGTGGTAGCTTAACCCTTTCACTGCTGGTTTGACATATTATTGGGGGGTTTTATGGCACTTCTCCCAATGGACTAGTGTTTTCTAGGTGTTCTCACATGTTCCCTTTATGTTTTACACTTGTTAATGTTTTAATTTTTATTTTTGGTAAAATTGTGTACTACGCCTTTAAGGCGCACTTTACCGCATAGACGCCATTGCTCCATTCACTCCTATGGGACTACACTGTTTGGGATGTATCTCTGTAACCGTTTAACCTAGAGACTTCAGAGATGGCTCATTTTACTTGTCTACCCTTGCGCTATCATCCAGTTTATAGTTCAAGTGTGTTGGGGGCTCAAGGGGCTTCAGGAACTGTTTGGAATACTTTTTTCGGAAAAACTACATTTCCCATGAACACTTGCTTCGCGCCTATTTTCTGATTGGCTCCCGCCGCTGCAGCCATTTTGTGAGCTTTTCTAGCGAGTATCCTACGCAGGGCTTGGCCTCTCCTTCTCTCCTCTGCAGATTAACCCTTCGCCTGCCAGATAAGTCTGTATTTAGCATTTCTGGGGTGAAATTTTAATCTTACACATTGTAATTGTCTGATTCACTGTACAGTTGGTTATTTTGACACTGTGAGAATGTCTATACTGCTGGAGCTTGGGGCTAGACCCAAGACTAAGGAGGCTGGGGTCTCTGTACCCCTATTGCGCATTGCTCTTCCTGTCACGCAGGGTTACCTACAGAGTCCTCTGGTCATTTCTGCCCAGCATGTTCTGAAGTTCCTGACAGCAACCCAGGGCCTTCCAGCCATGCTACTGAGCCAGCTTGGGTGCAAGAGTTTAAGGCTGCGACTAGGGACCTTAGGTCCACATTGTAACTCTTTCCATCCCAGATACAGAGGGTCCTACAGACATTGCAAACCCCCTCTACTATCATATCTTCCCTGCCTAAACCACAGGGGGCACCTGATGTGTCAGATTCCTCTGAGGAGATACTACTGTTGGTTTCAGATGTTGAGGATTGTTCGGTTCTGGAGTCTTCTAGGTGTCTTGGAGACCCCTTTGAGGCTGATCCTGACCTCTCTGCTGAGGGTCTGATCAGGACCGTCTTAACCACCCTTAACATCCCCTAGATTCAGGAAGTTCCTTCTGATCCCTCTGATGTTTTTCAGGAGCTTGCTAAGCCCACTCTTGACCGTCTGGTTTCTGAGGAGTGGGAATCACCGGACAAGACTGCTTCTGTGTCCAGGAAAATTGCCAAGCTTTACCCCTTTTCTGAAGCTGCGCTTGCTAAGTGGGTTCATCCCCCCCAAGGTGGATGCAGCTATGTCCAGGCTATCTAAGTCTACTGCCTTGCCAGCCTCCGATGCTTCTGCTCTGAAGGACTGGACTGACAAGAAACTTGCGATTTCTCTCAAGTCCATTTTTGCCTCTGTTGGTACCGTTATGCGCCCAGCGTTTGCTATTGCATGGGTTAACCTGGCTATTGCAGTCTGGACTGAGCAATTCACTACGGCTGTCCGTCAGGATGCTCCTACTTTGGAAAAATTGCGTCTCCTTGCCAATATCTCTGAAGCGAAACACTGTTTCTGCCGCTGCCTTTGATGCCGTCCGCATGATGGCTAGGGTTTCTACTACTTCTATGGTAGCCAGGCGAGCCCTTTGGCTCAAGATCTGGTCTGCTGACACTGCTTCCAAGAAAGTCTTGCTTTCTCTGCCCTTTCAGGGTACCTCCTTGTTTGGGCCTGATCTTAAGGAATTGATCAGCGAGGCCACTGGAGGTAAGAGTACTCTTCTTCTCTTGGTCCCTAAGAAGAAATTGCCACTTAAGCGTAACTAGTATTTTTGTTCCTTTCAGAATGAGACACGTCTGGCGAACCAGTTGGTTCCCTCAGCTCCGCGTACCTCCTCCAAGCCCAAACAGCAATGGAAGCCCAAGGTCTCCTCCAAGCCTAAGGCTTCCAAGACTGCTTTGGCATGACTTGCCGAACCCGGGTCTGCACCCTGCTGTGGGTTGTCGTCTGCGACACTTTCACAGCATTTGGGAGGATTCTGTGTCGGACCCATGGGTTTTACAGGTGGTGAAAGAAGGACGGCGATATCGTAAAAGATCCCTTTCTATTCTCTTCCTCGCTTTCATCTTTCTCATACTCCTCAGGGTACCGAGAAACGTCATCTGTTTGATGGCGCTGTTCAGGCTCTACTGGACAAGGATGTCCTGGAGCCGGTGCCTCTTCCAGACAGGGGTTTGGGGTTCTATTCCAACCACTTTGTGGTCACCAAAAAGGACGGCAGATGTCACCCTATTTTGGATTTGAAGGATCTAAACTCCTTTGTGACCAGGACTCACTACCGCCAGGAATCTCTGAATACAGTGATTGCTGCTATGTCTCCGGTGGAGTTCCTTGCTTCTGTGGATCTACAGGATGCTTATTTACACATCTCAATTCATCCGCAGAGCAGGCAGTACCTTTGGTTTGCCTGCGACAGAGGGCATTTTCAGTTCTCACCTCTTCCATTTGGTCTGATGATGGCTCCTCAGGTTTTCCAATGGGTTCTGGGGGCCTTGATATCCGTCCTCTACAGGGACGGCGTCAGAGTGACTCCTTACATGGGTGACTTGCTTTTGAAGGCCACCTCTGCAGACCTTCTTTATCAGCAGGTTCAGACCTGCATCCAGACTCTCACCCATCACAGGTGGATCATCAACTTGGACAAATCGGATCTTGTCCCATCCCAGTAACTGGTCTTCCTGGGTCTTTGCTTCGATACTCAGAAGAGCATGGTGTTCTTCCCAGACAAGGTGGCTCACCAGATCACCCACAGGGTTTCAGCGATTCTGTGTCAGGATCCGGTTCCAGTTCAGAAGCTGTCTTCTCTGGTGGGGAACTTCATATCCACGATAGAAGCGGCCCCGTTCACCTTGCCGCACACCAGGGAACTCCAGAGGTTTGTGATCCAGGTGTGCAAGGATCGGCCAGATCATCAGAGGATGTCGGTTTCCCTTCCTCTTCATGTGGAACTTGGCGTGGTGGCTGGACCTTTCCAACCTGCTGAAGGGGAGATCCTTTCTGATCCCCTACTGGACCACGGTGATGACAGATGCCAGCCTCTCGGGCTGGAGGGCTGTCCTGGGTCGCTTCAGCGCTCAGGGGAAATGGCCCACTGAGGAGTCCCTCCTACCGATCAACATCTTAGAGCTTTGGGTGATATTTCATGCCCTGCGTCCAGTCCGAGTGGAATCCGACAACGCCACAGCAGTGGCCTACATCAACAAGCAAGGCGGAACAAGAAGTCTCACTGTTTGGTTAGAGGTCAAGGCTATTTTGTCCTGGGCAGAAGATCATGTTCCTGCCATATCCACAGTGCACATTCCAGGAGTGGACAGTGTCATGGCAGACTTCCTCAGTCGTCACACAGTGGACAGCAGAGAGTGGGAGTTACACCCTCAGGTGTTCCAGCTCGTGGTTCAGAGGTGTGGGATGCCCCATGTCGACCTGATGGAGACGCAACAGGAAGGTTCCGGTGTTCTGCTCTCAGTGGAGAGACCCTCTAGCTCTAGCCGTAGATGCAATGTCCATCCCTTGGATGTTCCCTCTGGCCTACATATTTCTTCCCCTTCCCATGTTGACAAGGGTGTTACGGAAATTGAAGATGGATCGTTGTCCAGTCATCTTGATTGCTCCGTATTGGCCTCGTCAATCCTGGTTTCCGGAGCTTCTGGCTCTATCTATGGCGGAGCCTTTTCAGCTCCCTTCCTGTCCGGATCTTCTTCTGCGGGGTTACCTGTGGAAGGAAGATGTTAATTGGCTATCTTTGATGGCTTGGAGGTTGAATCCTCGATATTAAAGAAGAGAAGTTTTTCTTCTGGTGTGGTGGCTACTATGCTTAGTGCCCATAAAACCGTTTCTTCCAAGATCTATCACCGTGTCTGGTCAACTTTTGTGTCTTGGTGTGCTGACAGGGATATGTCCCAAGATTTTGATCTGCCTACTGTCCTGGCTTTTCTGCAGGATGGTGTGGATAAGGGACTCCGTTTGAGTTCTCTTAAGGTTCAGACTTCGGCTCTTTCTGTCTTCTTCCAAAAGCGCATTGTCACCCTTCCTGATGTCAAGGTTTTCTTTCAGGGAGTTGCTCATGTTTGTCCTGCCTTCTGGAGTCCCACTCCTCAGTAAGATCTTAATTTGGTCTTGGGCGTCCTTCAACGCCCTCCTTTTGAGTCTTTGGCTACTATTCCTTTATGTCTTTTGATGTGGAAATGGCCTTTTTCTTGGCGATCGTGTCTGTCCGCCATGTTGTGGAGTTACAAGCTCTTTCCTGTAAACCACCATATCTGGTGTTTCACAAGGATAAGGCAATGCTTCTCACTTCCAAGGAGTTTTTACCCAAGGTGGTCTCTGAGTTTCACATCAATCAGGAGATTGTGGTTCCCTCTTTCTGCCCTAACCCCTCCTCTGACAAGGAGAGAGATCTCCACTTGTTGGTTGTGGTGCGTTGTCTCAAGTTTTATGTCCATCGCACTGAATCTGTCAGGAAGTCTGACGCTCTGTTCGTCATTCCCGTGGGTCCTTGGGCAGGAAGACCTGCATCCAAAGTGACTATTGTGTCGTGGATCAAGTCCACTACTTGTAAGGCCTACGAGTTGAGGAATAAGAATGTCTCCTTTCGGGTCACGGCTCATTCCACCAGGTCCATTGGGTCCTCTTGGGCCTACAAGAATCAGGCTTCTGCTGATCAGCTGTGCAGGGTGGCCACTTGGTCCTCTGTGCACACCTTCTCAAAGCACTATCGTGTGGACGTGCTGGCTTCGGCTGAGGCCAGCTTTGGGAGGAAGGTCCTTGAGGCAGTCTTGCCTGTCTAGGATCTTCTTCTTGGGTTCTTGGTGCTTCCTTACTGTTGAGCCCTATTGGCTCTAGTTCTGTGTGCTGTGTAACAGTTCCTGGGGTGTTTACCCCTGTTTGGTGTCCGTTGACACTTCAGTTTTGTTGGGCTATCTCTGACCTGTTGGTCCATAGCTGAACTGGTGACTTTGGGGGCCCTGCGTCTGGTCCTTGCCTTACTTCCTACTTCTGGGAAACTCAATGGTTGGACATCCCAGAGTTACCAGTAACCTGTATTGGACGAGAGAGAAAAGAGGATTTTAGTCTTACCTGTTAAATCCTTTTCTCTTAGTCCATACAGGTTACTGGTCTCCCACCCTGTCAAGGGACCATGCTTGGCTCTCCTGTGGTAGACCGTGGGGATCCTTCGGGGTCATGCTCACAGGAGTCTTCTTCCCTTCTACTATCTAATCAATAGTTAGTGTCTCAAATCTTTCTGGAGCTGGTTGGCTAGCTGCAGCCAAGGAGGGAAGGGAGGCTCCACCCCCTGCATACACTTTGAGAAATGTTCCTGCCTACTAAGGGGCAGCTCTCCTCTGAGTTACCAGTAACCTTTATGGACTAAGAGAAAAGGATTTAACAGGTATGACTAAAATCCTCTTTTATATATATATATATATATATATATATATATATATATAATATATATATATAGAACTGTGTGTGTGTGTGTATAGATAGAGATATAGAACTGTGTGTGTGTGTGTATAGATAGAGATATAGAACTGTGTGTGTGTACAGATAGAGATATAGAACTGTGTGTGTGTACAGATAGAGATATAGAACTGTGTGTGTGTATAGATAGAGATATAGAACTGTGTGTGTGTATAGATCTATATAAGTGTGTGTGTCCATACACATGTGGGGATTTTTAGACATTTGGGTTAATGTACGCCCTGTTTCTCTCGACATTAAGGCCGACTCTGTACGTAGGGAAATACTCCACCAGTCTCTACGCCTCTTCGTCTCTGGTTCATGAGGGGGTGACCGTTGTGGTAAGTTACACGTCGTTTTCTGTATAGATTCCAACTAAGGGGACATTAGCACCAAAATACTAAAAGGCTGCATTTATAGTTAAATGTACGAAGGGTGCATATATATTTAAAGGGGTAATAATACTTGCTTTTTATAAAGTTTAATATTGTTCATATTAAAAAATACATGAAATAATGTAAGTCCCGTTGCTTACATTAGATTTTGGGTTATACATTTATAAAGTCCCCGCCTCTTTCGTTCACGCCAGCGCTGTAGCTGACAGATTGAGATTCGGGTCATTTGACTGGGCGGCTCTTCAGCAGAGCCTAAATGGCGTTGTCTACAAAGAAACATTTCATTAGAACGGTCTACAAAGTGTGCCTGCTGTTGTTTTTTATTTTTGTGGAAAAGTTTTAAAATATTTTATAAATATCTGACGGGTGGCTGTTATTTGGATAGAGTTATCAGTCTTGTTTTAAAAAATTGCTAAAACCATAAACAGAGATAATACTTTTGAGATCAGATTCCATCCAGTTCACAGAAACTCGTCTTCTGCTTGTTTGTCCCTAATTATCCCAAACCTTATACTTGTCCCTTATCAGGAGCTTGTACATTTGCGCAGGCACATACATACATATACATGCACACATATACATGCACACATATACACACACACGCACACACACATGTGTGTCTGTGTGTTCACAGCTGTCATATCAGTAGGAAGCTCATGGTAAGCAGATTTGGGGCTCTTGCACTATAAGGAATACAACATCTCTAATAATATTAATATCTTTTTTGGGGTCCCCAGCCTAGAGGGAGAGCCATTCCCCTTCTTGATGGACCTAGAACCGATGGAGTAACAATAGAAGACACCGGCGAGTGTGAGTTCACACCAAGCACAGACCTGAAGTTTTCTGCTGGGATGAAAGAGAAGAACAAATTGAATTACTGGAGGAACCAGTGGCTGCTGATAGGTACAGACCTGGTTATCATCCAGTATTATACTGCCCCCTGGTGGGTACAGACCTGGTTACCATCCAGTATTATTCTGCCCACTGGTAGGTACAGACCTGGTTATCATCCAGTATTATACTGCCCCCTGGTGGGTACAGACCTGGGTGCCATCCAGTATTATACTGCCCTCTGGCAGGAACAGACCTGGGTACCATCCAGTATTATACCACGCTCTGGTGGGGACAGACCTGGGTATTACACGTTTTTTTACTTGCCTTTGGTGGGGACAGATGTGACCATCCAGTATCATACCGCCCTCTGGTGGGGACAGATCCCTCTCATTAGCTAAATAATTCTGAGTTGGACAGTTTGCAGTTGTTGGACTGCAATGCACATCATCTGCCAGTTGTTTGCCTGCTGAGGATGATGGGAGTTAGAGTTCAACAACTCCTGTAGCGCTGTGAATTGGGAACCCTTGTACTAATTTCTGGCCACTACAAACGCTGCCTTTATAATAGACCATGTTATCCAATATGTCCATAATCCCCATGATATTAGAACTTGAATTGCGATTATACATTATTACTAGATCCTTGTGCTTCCTGTTCAGTTCTCTTTGCGGGGGTCTGTATATCACTCATAGTAAGGGATATGGGGTGTCTCACAATAGGGTACCCTTCTACTAAACCATTTATTGATTGAGTTAAGATCCCAAGGATATTGTCTGCTCCTGCAGTGACTGGACTGTGCCGGAGGGGACCCTGCAGGTTCTAGACCCAGAGCAGAAACCCTCAGTTTCCCCTCCCTCCCAGTAAATACGACCCTCTCGGTGGCCCCCTCCCAGTCGATAACTACCCCTCAAGTGGCCCCTCCCAGTAAATACGTCTCCTTCGGTGGCCCCCTCCTGTCCTAGTAAATACGTCCCCCTCTGTGACCCCCTCCCCTCCTAGTTAATACGTCCTAGTTGGTGACCCCTCTTTTCCTAGTAAATAGGTTCCCCTCGGTGACCCCCTCCTCTCCTAGTAAATACGTCCCCCTCGGTGACCCCCTCCACTCCTAGTAAATACGTCCCCATCGGTGACCCCCTCCTCTCCTAGTAAATACGTCCCCCACGATGGCCCCCTCCTCTCCTAGTAAATACGTCCCCCACGATGGCCCCCTCCTCTCCTAGTAAATACGTCCCCCTCGATGACCCCCTCCTCTCCTAGTAAATATATCCCCCTCGGTGACCCCCTCCTCTCCTAGTAAATACGTCCCCCTCGATGACCCCCTCCTCTCCTAGTAAATATATCCCCCTCGGTGACCCCCTTCTCTCCTAGTAAATACGTCCCCCTCGGTGACCCTCTCCTAGTAAATACGTCCCCTTCGGTGACCCCCTCCTCTCTTAGTAAATACGTCCCCCTCGGTGACCCCCTCCTCTCCTAGTAAATACGTCCCCATCGGTGACCCCCTCCTCTCCTAGTAAATACGTCCCCATCGGTGACCCCCTCCTCTCCTAGTAAATACGTCCCCCACGATGGCCCCCTCCTCTCCTTGTAAATAAGTCCCCCTCCTCTCCTAGTAAATACTTCCTCCTCGGTGACCCCCTCCTCTCTTAGTAAATACGTCCCCCTCGGTGACCCCCTCCTCTCCTAGTAAATACATTCCCCTCGGTGGGCCCCTCCTCTCCTAGTAAATACGTCCCCCTCGGTGTCCCCTCCTCTCTTAGTAAATATGTCCCCCTTGGTGGCCCCCTCCTCTCCTAGTAAATACGTCCCCCTCTGTGTCTTCTCCTCTCCTCATAAATATGTCCCCCTCGGTGACCCCCTCCTCTCCTAGTAAATATATCCCCCTCGGTGACCCCCTTCTCTTCTAGTAAATACGTCCCCCTCGGTGACCCCCTCCTCTCTTAGTAAATACGTCCCCCTCGGTGACCCCCTCCTCTCCTAGTAAATACATTCCCCTCGGTGGCCCCCTCCTCTCCTAGTAAATACGTCCCCCTCGGTGTCCCCTCCTCTCTTAGTAAATACGTCCCCCTCGGTGACCCCCTCCTCTCCTAGTAAATACATTCCCCTCGGTGGCCCCCTCCTCTCCTAGTAAATACGTCCCCCTCGGTGTCCCCTCCTCTCTTAGTAAATATGTCCCCCTTGGTGGCCCCCTCCTCTCCTAGTAAATACGTCCCCCTCTGTGTCTTCTCCTCTCCTCATAAATATGTCCCCCTCGGTGACCCCCTCCTCTCCTAGTAAATATATCCCCCTCGGTGACCCCCTTCTCTCCTAGTAAATACGTCCCCCTCGGTGACCCCCTCCTCTCCTAGTAAATACGTCCCCTTTGGTGACCCCCTCCTCTCTTAGTAAATACTTCTCCCTCGGTGATCCACTCCTCTCCTAGTAAATACGTCCCCCTCAGTGGCCCCCTCCTCTCCTAGTAAATACGTCCCCCTCGGTGTCCCCTCCTCTCTTAGTAAATATGTCCCCCTTGGTGGCCCCCTCCTCTCCTAGTTAATACGTCCCCTTCGGTGTCCCCTCCTCTCCTAGTTAATACGTCCCCTTCGGTGTCCCCTCCTCTCCTAGTTAATACGTCCCCCTCGGTGACCCTCCTCTCCTAGTTAATACGTCCCCCTCGGTGACCCCCCTCCTCTCCTAGTAAATACGTCCCCTTTGGTGACCCCCTTCTCTCTTAGTAAATACTTCTCCCTCGGTGATCCACTCCTCTCCTAGTAAATACGTCCCCCTCAGTGGCCCCCTCCTCTCCTAGTAAATACGTCCCCCTCGGTGTCCCCTCCTCTCTTAGTAAATATGTCCCCCTTGGTGGCCCCCTCCTCTCCTAGTTAATACGTCCCCCTCGGTGATCCCTCCTCTCCTAGTAAATACGTCCCCCTCGGTGTCCCCTCCTCTCCTAGTTAATACATCCCCCTCGGTGACCCCTCCTCTCCTAGTAAATACGTCCCCCTCGGTGACCCCTCCTCTCCTAGTAAATAGGTCCCCCTCGGTGACCCCCTCCTCTCCTAGTAAATACGGCCCCCTCGGTGTCCCCTCCCCTCCTCTCAGTAAGTACGTCCCCTCGGTGACCCCCTCTCTCCTAGTAAATATGTCCCCCTCGGTGATCCCTCCTCTCCTAGTAAATACGTCCCCTTCGGTGTCCCCTCCTCTCCTAGTTAATACGTCCCCCTCGGTGACCCCTCCTCTCCTAGTAAATACGTCCCCCTTGGTGACCCCCTCCTCTCCTAGAAATATGTCCCCCTCGGTGATCCCTCCTCTCCATAGTAAATACGTCCCCTCGGTGTCCCCTCCTCTCCTAGTTAATACGTCCCCCTCGGTGACCCCCTCCTCTCCTAGTAAATACGGCCCCCTCGGTGTCCCCTCCCCTCCTCTCCTAGTAAGTACGTCCCCCTCGGTGACCCCCTCCTCTCCTAGTAAATATGTCCCCCTCGGTGACCCCCTCCTTCTCCTAGTAAATACATCCCCCTCATTGTCCCCTTGTGTGTTACGTTGCGGGATCTGATGACTGTCTGGACATGCATCCTGTAGTCCATGTAAAACTGAGACCCTGCAGGGTGTAACCAAGAATTAAAAGGGATCTATCACCCCTATACAAAGTTAGCCTTAATAGGTAGGTTATATACCGAATAGGTCTACGATAGTAGTATTTACTGTTTTAAAAACTGCTGTTTGCCTGGAAACTTAAAGGGGAACTACCACCCTGCAATAACTTTACATTAATTAATTCTTCATCTGGCGACTAGCTGCTTAGTAGCGCTAGTCGCCAGAAATATTGCCTCGTTCAAAGATTTTCCAGTTTTTCGGAGGCTGACAGTAGCAGGAAGCACGGACATCTTGTCATAGTGACGTCCGTGTGCCTGCGCTGTCAGTCCCTGTTGGACCCGGCCGTGCTTCCTGCTACTGTGAGCCTCGAAAAACTGGAAAATCTTTGAAACTAGGTAATATTTCTGGTGACTAGCGCTACTAAGCATCTAGTCGCCAGATGAAGAATTAATTAATTATTGCGGGGTGGTAGTTCCCCTTTAAGTTTCCAGGCAAACAGCAGTTTTAAAACCGTAACTACTACTATAGTGTTTATAGCATCTAGTCGCCAGATGAAGAATTAATTAATGTAAAGTTATTGCGGAGTGGTAGTTCCCCTTTAATAATTAAATACTGCCCTGGCCCTACGTCGGACATACTGCGGTTACCAGATCTGTACCGCAGTCTGTCACTCTGCCTCTGCTCCCCTCCCTTGATCCAGTCTCCTGCCATGACGGAGGCTTTCTGCCTGTAAGCTGGAGCACTCTCATTGGCTAGATATCTATCTCTGCCAATGAGAGCGCTCCAGCTTACAGGCAGAAAGCCTCTGTCATTGGAGGAGGCTGGATCAAGGGAGGGGAGCAGAGGCAGAGTTGACGGACTGTGGTACAGAGCTGATAACCGCAGTATGTCCAGACGTAGGCGCAGGGCAGTATTTAATTATTAAATTTCAGGCAACCAGCGATTTTTAAAACCGTAAATACTACTATAGTAGACCTATTTGCTATATTCACCTACCTATTAAGGCTAACCTTTATAGGGGTGATAGATCCCCAGGAGGTAATTGGTGTGGTGGTTGTGGTGGGGGTCACCTTTCTTCTGATTTAATACATTTCCCCAATTCTTACACAGGGCACCATGAGATCCCACATTCTTCTCCCACCAAGATCCTTGAGACTTTCCCCAGGACCCTGCCCAGAGGGGAAGAGAAGGTCATAGAAGCTGGTTCTGAAAAATCCCGCTTCAAAGAGGTTCGCAAGATCTTGCTTTTTTTATGGGAATCCATCAAAGAAAATACATGACCTGAAAACAAATGATGGATATATATATATATATATATATATATATATATATATATATATATATATATATATATATATATATATATATCAATACAGAAAGTGATGCCTTATAAGAACCATTTAGCCCATCTAGTCGTCCCACTTCCCTAAACACAATGTGCTGATGAGAATCATTTGGACCATTTAACTATAAATAATGTGAGTGCTGACAAGATCCAGTTGGCCCATTTTGTATACATAAACCAGTCTGCCCATTTCCCTATAAAGAATCTGACTGATGACAAGAACCAGTCTACCCGTTGCTGTATACACAATGTGACTGCTGATGAGAGCCAGTCTGCCCATTTCCTGTACAGAATGTGACTGCTGATGAGAACCAGTCAGCCCATTTCCCTATACAGAAGGTGACAGGCGACACATCTAGTCAGCCCATTTCCCTATACAGAATGTGACTGCTGATGAGAACCAGTCTGCCCATTTCCCTATACAGAATCTGCTGATGAGAACCAGTCTGCCCATTTCACTATACAGAATGTGACAGGCGACGCATCTAATCGGCCCATTTCCCTATACAGAATGTGACTGCTGATGAGAACCAGTGTGCCCATTTCTCTATACAGAATGTGACAGGTGACACATCTAGTCAGCCCATTTCCCTTTAAAGGAAGTGGAGAAATAAAAACCAGTTGGCCCATCTAATTGTCCTGTTTAGCAATATGTTGTGCTCCAGTGTGTGATTCTCCCAGATAACCAGGACATTCACTCGCTAAGGTTTCAGGGCACCTTACAACATGTGAAGGGCTTTAATAAATCTACTTGTTTGTAGGCAATAATTCTCCCTAAAGTGGAACAATCACATAGATATAACTGTTAGTATAGCGGTAATCATGTGTTTATGAAGTGCCGGCGTTATTGGGAATCACAAGTTGGTGTGAGATTCACCCAACACGACAGGGCAGACATCATGGTGGAGTGATCTGTGCGCCTGCGCTGTCTGTCCCTGTCTCCTCACTGATAGGTTATTTGCCAAAGTGGGAGTGGCATTGTACCGTGCAGGCAGGGCCGGACAGCGCAGGCGCACAGATCACCCTTCACCATGATGTCTGCCCTGTTGTGTTGGGCGTGTCTCGTGTGGACTTGTGATTCCCAATAACGCCGGCACTTCATAACCATTATAACACCATTTCATGATTATCGCTATTCTGACAATTAACTGGGGGTCAGTTATATCTACGTGATCTGCTTTAACTCCTAGGGGATCACAGAGTTCTGCAACACAACTGCCTCGCACCCTTTTGGTCCTCAAGATGTTAAATTAACCCTTTGCTGTGAGATGGAAGTAAACCCCATCCTGTGTTTTGTTCCCACCTCTGTCGTTCTGCAGGACGTTCTGGAGATGGGAGACGAGTCCTCCGAGGATCCGCTGCCCCCATTCCCCCAGGAGATTCGGGACGTGTCCGACCCATTCCTCCCCAAACCCGAGGCACCGGTGGACACCATGCTGAAAGACATGGCCACCATCATATTCAGTACTTTCCTCTTGGCCGGATGGGTGGCTTTCATCATCACGTATCCAAAGGTAACACAAGGTCACCATCGGGGCAAGGTCACCCCGGGGGTCTTCCTAGTATACACTGAGGCACATGTACCGAGTAAAGGGGTGCCATTCTGGAGAATACTAACTGTCTTAATTTGGACTTTTAACCTCTTGAATGCTAGAGAGGAGGTCAGAGAACACACTGATATTTAGGGGCATAAAAGCCCAGTTTCTGACAATGGAAATTGTGATTTATTCCCCCAAATTGCACCACGTTTATTTAGTACATCAGCCCTGTTGTCTGCACTGACTACAAAGTGTTGATAATTATTATTATTATTATTATTATTACTGAAACTGAACTAATTGTATCTAGAATCACTTTTATTCCTGGAATTGCCTGGCATCTGGGGATTCTGGGTAATGAGATGAAAACGGAACTCCATACGGATCTTTTGACTGTTAACGTATGGACTGAACGGTAGAGCATTATGGGTAGCCATGTTATTACCCAGAATCTTCTGCGGTGTGGTTCTGAGGCCCGTCCTTTGGCTGGGGGAAGTCTGCTAGCTCATCCTTCCATGACGGTCTCTTTGTGTCCCTTCAGACTGTGCAACAGCAGCAGCAGCTGCAGCATCAGCAGTTCCAGAAGCAGCTGGAGGAGAAGATTCAGCTTTTGCAGATGCAGAACGTTCCCTTCCAGTCTCAGACTGAAGTCTCTGCAGATGCAGATTTTCTGGATATCTCTGGGATTCAGGGAGAGAATTCTGCCTCCAGCAGTCCCAACATCTCCCCTAAGGCATCCAACCACTCCCTGTATTCCAACGCTTCCACGTCTGAGGTCTGCAGCATGGTCTCCTCTGAGCAGGACGAAGGAGGTACCATTGTCCACTTATTTCATGTTATGTTGCCTGTTAGATCACATTAGATCACCATTTACATTACCCCGGCAGTAGATGGCGGGGTTACATTACCCCGGCAGTAACGTTGTGTGTGTGTGTATATTATATAGTTTGTAGTATGTAGTCTGACCGTACATTAAAGGAAAACCAACACATCAGAATAACTCTCCATTTACCTTACTACGTCCACAAATTCCTAATGGCCATTTCAGGTTTGTTCTTCTGTTCAGGAAAGATCTTCAGTCAGTCCTGAAGATCAGATCCATGGGGGCAGAGGGTCAGACAGGAGCTCCCAGTACCTGTCTGGTCTGTGGGGGGGAAGACATGAGCTCTCAGTACCTGTTTGGGTCTGTGGGGGGCAGACATGAGATCCCAGTATCTCTTAGGGTTCTACTCACATCCATTCCTGAACTATATTATAGTGGTCTTATAAGCTTGCACTCTGTTTCACCATATAAATACCACAGGATGTTCACATGCATTAGACAATAATGTTCTGTGTCGCCAAGGGTAAGTTAACCTGTATTAACCCCTGTTCTGCCTGTTCCCACATGTCTCCTCTACAGATGAGGACAGGACAGTGACCGTTGGGAAGATTTCCTTTAATCCAAGAGACGTTCTGGGCCACGGAGCAGAGGGCACAATCGTATACAGGTGAGGGGGGAGGGGGATTATACCATTGTCTGTGCAGGGGAAATACGCTGAAATGTTATAAAATGGCATATTTCCTCTGGAGATCTCCTAATGTGTCGTCTTCTCATAAAACGTAACTGAGTAACAGTTCATGAGGCTAAAAGTAGACCGGTGTCCATGAAGACCAGCTCATGACCTATCACCCCTGTTGATCCAGATGAAGGCAAAAAAATCTCAAAGAAGCCATTTCCAATTTAGCTGCAAGTGGCTAAAAAAATCCTTCCTGACCCCAGCAGTCACATATGTCCCTTCATAAACAAACACCCTGAAAATAACACTTAGATGGGAATTGTACCTTAAGAATAAGTGGTTATTAATCTATTTATCAGGACGTGTTTAGGTCTAACAGCCTTCAGTTATATTGATGCCATGTTTGTTCGGGTAGTTTTCTGTTTTTTATCTTTTCCATTTGCTGAAGTGTGAAGCTGGACAGTAACATTTTACTATCAGGACAATCTTTACATGATTCCAGAAGTCCATGGGTGATCTCACTTAGACTAACAATTCTACTCCGTATTAGAGATGTGTGAACGAATTACAAAATTAAATGGGGATTAGCAGCTGCAGACAAATGCAAAATAAATCTCTATTATCTGTCTGCAGTAAACAGGACTCCTGCCTGAGGCCTTCTGTTCAGAGATACTTATTCCTAGGGAACAGAGAGAATTAGGGCTACAGTGTTAAAGCGGAACTACCACCCCTGTATAAAGTCGCCCCCAATTAATCGGCATATAGCAACTAGCTTCCTAATAGTGTTGTTATCTCACACAAGGACGGGTTCTGAAGTAATCCTTATCCTTCAGAGTATGACGGCCATGTTCTTGCTTTAGCGCCGCCTGCACCTTCAGTCCCTTCCTGTGCCTTAAAGGGATAGTAATCCTTATCCTTCAGAGTATGATGGCCATGTTCTTGCTTTAGCGCCGCCTGCACCTTCAGTCCCTTCCTGTGCCTTAAGGCACCCAGCAGTGCCTCCTAGAGGAGAACTGCATGGACTGCGCAGGCGCCAAGATGTCTGCATGCAAGCCTGGCTTCCGGTCTCAGAAAAAGAAGGATGACTTCAGAAGCGGGTGCGTGTGTGAGATAATAGCTCTATTAAGAAGCTATAGGCCTAATTATTGGAGGGTGACTATAGATAGGGTGAAAGTTCTGCTTTAATTATAATAGCTCGCATTATCCGGTGAAATATCCGGCTGTCATTTGGAGTCGGAAGGGAATTTATTTATCCACTTGCATCTTAATTGGAATTGGTTTCAACAGGGGTTAATTGGCATGGGCTGGACTGGATGGACTGGATGGACACAGGTCTATTAATATGTCATTATGATGTGGTTTTCTGTCTCCGCTCCTAGAGGACGGTTTGATAACCGCGATGTTGCAGTGAAACGAATACTTCCAGAATGTTTCAGCTTTGCGGACCGCGAGGTTCAGATGTTGAGAGAATCCGACGAGAATCCCAATGTGATCCGCTATTTCTGCACAGAACGGGACCGCCAATTCCAGTACATTGCCATCGAGTTGTGCGCAGCTACACTACAGGAGGTCAGACGTTCTAGTAGGAATAAAAAATAAATCTCCTAAACTAAGAATAATTATACATATATCTATATTGCACAGCCTCATAGGCCTCTGTACAGTCCTTCCTGTTACTTTACTGTGTTCCTGAGGGAATACAGTAATAATACAGCCTCATAGGCCTCTGTACAGACCTTCCTTACTGTAACTTTACTGCGTTCCTGAGGTAATACAGTAATAATACAGCCTCATAGGCCTCTGTACAGACCTTCCTGTTACTTTACTGTGTTCCTGAGGGATTACAGTAATAATACAGCCTCATAGGCCTCTGTACAGTCCTTACTGTAACTTTACTGTGTTCCTGAGGGAATACAGTAATAATACAGCCCCATAGGCCTCTGTACAGTCCTTACTGTTACTTTACTGTGTTCCTGAGGGAATACAGTAATAATACACCCACAGGCCTCCATACATACCTTACTGTAACTTTACTGCGTTCCTGAGGGAATACAGTAATAATACAGCCTCATAGGCCTCTGTACAGTCCTTCCTGTTACTTTACTGTGTTCCTGAGGGAATACAGTAATAATACAGCCTCATAGGCCTCTGTACAGACCTTCCTTACTGTAACTTTACTGCGTTCCTGAGGTAATACAGTAATAATACAGCCTCATAGGCCTCTGTACAGACCTTCCTGTTACTTTACTGTGTTCCTGAGGGATTACAGTAATAATACAGCCTCATAGGCCTCTGTACAGTCCTTACTGTAACTTTACTGTGTTCCTGAGGGAATACAGTAATAATACAGCCCCATAGGCCTCTGTACAGACCTTACTGTAACTTTACTGTGTTCCTGAGGGAATACAGTAATAATACAGCACCATAGGCCTCTGTACAGACCTTACTGTAACTTTACTGTGTTCCTGAGGAAATACAGTAATAATACAGCCCCATAGGCCTCTGTACAGACCTTACTGTAACTTTACTGCGTTCATGAGGGAATACAGTAATAATACAGCCCCATAGGCCTCTGTACAGACCTTACTGTAACTTTACTGCGTTCCTGAGGGAATACAGGAATAATACAGCCCCATAGGCCTCCGTACAGACCTTACTGTAACTTTACTGCGTTCCTGAGGGAATACAGTAATAATACAGCCCCATAGGCCTCCGTACAGACCTTACTGTAACTTTACTGTGTTACTGAGGGAATACAGTAATAATACAGCCCCACAGGCCTCTGTACAGACCTTACTGTAACGTTACTGCGTCCCTTAGGGAATACAGTAATAATACAGCCCCATAGGCCTCTGTACAGATCTTACTGTAACTTTACTGTGTTCCTGAGGGAATACAGTAATAATAAAGCCCCACAGGCCTCTGTACAGACCTTACTGTAACTTTACTGCGTCCCTTAGGGAATACAGTAATAATAAAGCCCCATAGGCCTCTGTACAGACCTTACTGTAACTTTACTGTGTTACTGAGGGAATACAGTGATAATACAGCCCCACAGGCCTCTGTACAGACCTTACTGTAACTTTACTGTGTTACTGAGGGAATACAGTGATAATACAGCCCCATAGGCCTCTGTACAGACCTTACTGTAACTTTACTGCGTCCCTTAGGGAATACAGTAATAATAAAGCCCCATAGGCCTCTGTACAGACCTTACTGTAACTTTACTGTGTTACTGAGGGAATACAGTGATAATACAGCCCCACAGGCCTCTGTACAGACCTTACTGTAACTTTACTGTGTTACTGAGGGAATACAGTAATAATACAGCCCCATAGACCTCTGTACAGTCCTTCCTGTTACTTTACTGTGTTCCTGAGGGAATACAGTAATAATACAGTCCCACAGGCCTCTGTACAGACCTTACTGTAACTTTACTGTGTTCCTGAGGGAATACAGTAATAATACAGCCCATAGGCCTCTGTAGAGACCTTACTGTAACTTTACTGTGTTCCTGAGGGAATACAGTAATAATACAGCCCCATAGGCCTCTGTACAGACCTTACTGTAACTTTACTGTGTTCCTGAGGGAATACAGTAATAATACAGCCCATAGGCCTCTGTAGAGACCTTACTGTAACTTTACTGTGTTCCTGAGGGAATACAGTAATAATACAGCCCCATAGGCCTCTGTAGAGACCTTACTGTAACTTTACTGTGTTCCTGAGGGAATACAGTAATAATACAGCCCCATAGGCCTCTGTACAGACCTTACTGTAACTTTACTGTGTTCCTGATGGAATACAGTAATAATACAGCCCCACAGGCCTCTGTACAGACCTTACTGTAACTTTACTGTGTTCCTGAGGGAATACAGTAATAATACAGCCCCATAGGCCTCTGTAGAGACCTTACTGTAACTTTACTGTGTTCCTGAGGAATACAGTAATAATACAGCCCCATAGACCTCTGTACAGACCTTACTGTAACTTTACTGTGTTCCTGAGGAAATACAGTAATAATACAGCCCATAGGCCTCTATACAGACCTTACTGTAACTTTACTGTGTTCCTGAGGAAATACAGTAATAATACAGCCCCATAGGCCTCTATACAGACCTTACTGTAACTTTACTGTGTTCCTGAGGGAATACAGTAATAATACAGCCCTATAGACCTCTGTAGAGACCTTACTGTAACTTTACTGTGTTCCTGAGGGAATACAGTAATAATACAGCCCCATAGGTTTCTGTACAGACCGTACTGTAACTTTACTGTGTTCCTGAGGGAATACAGTGATAATACAGCCCCATAGGCCTCTGTACAGACCTTACTGTAACTTTACTGTGTTCCTGAGGGAATACAGTAATAATACAGCCCCATAGGCCTCTGTACAGACCTCCCTTACTGTAACTTTACTGTGTTACATTGTAACTAAATCACCTACAATATCTGCATAAAGCAATCCTCATACACAAATAAATCATTCATACTGTACATGGGCAACGCTGTGCTTCCTTTACTAGCATCACCCACTCTTTTATATGTAAATATATATAAAATATTATAGAGGGCATGGAGAGGTGAAAGCACTCACTCTTAAAGGGATAGTAATGTTTCACAAAAACAGCAGCTCCGAGTACTCTTCTTAGTACTTGAGCCATAGAGAGTGTTGTTTCAGTACTGTCAGAGTTGTAGTACAAGAGTAATTGAATGATAAAGTATCCACCTCCCGCCCCTTTTACTGATGTAACACTGCTCACCTCAGAGCAGCAAGACTGTCCGGATGGATCACAGAGAGGGACAATCTTCAGTGACCATAAGGAAAAACCTGTCAAGGGGGCAATGTTTTCCTTATGATCACAGTAAGAAGATTGTCCCTTGGTGTGATCTGTCCGGTCAAGAGACCAGATTCCACATCTGAGGGGAGGTGTCTTACACTAGGTAAAAGGGGCAGGAGGGGGATACTTTATCATTCAATTACTCTTGTACTAAATCTCTGACAGTACTGATATAACACTCTCCGTGACCCAAATACTATGAAGGTTAATTGGAGCTGATTGTATTGTGAAACATTACTGTCCCTTTAAAAGCACAAAAAATGCCCTGGTACACAATCCCAGACCGGAATGTAAATGTTGGAAGAACACACATGGGACTTGTATTAAACTTAAAGTTTATTAACAAATAAGCAGTACAAAGGTCATCCTTTATATTGCTTATTCTTAAATGAATATTTTGTGTATTACAAGTCCTATGGGTTCTGCCACCCTTATATATATATATATATATATATATATATATATATATATATATATATATTGTTACACACACAGTATATTGCGCATGTGTGTGTATAGTATGTCTGTATAGTATGTATGTGTGTATGTTATATATTTGTAATAGAAGGTAGATTTTATTTCTTTATATCCAGTATGTTTGTGGCTGTTTTCTTGTAAGCAGTATATGGGTGATGGGTTGAACCTGTCCTGTTAGAGGGATTTATACTGTTGAAGTGATTTTTCTCTCTCTGAATGATATTTCTGATGTTTATTTCTCAGTATGTGGAGGAAAAAGACTTTGATCGTTTTGACTTGGAACCAGTCACCCTTCTAGAGCAGACCATGTCCGGGCTGGCGTACCTGCACTCGCTGAGTATTGGTAAGATAAATAATTGAGTGAATGTGCACGGTGGGTGGACATGCAGGCGTGTACCTACCTCACTTCCACATATGAGCAAAAATCTTCTTTTAGACCACAGACTTAAATTGAGAGCATTAGGTACAGTTTCAATGTGTGAAAGAGAAGCACTTACCTAGGTAGGAGTCCATCACACAGCAGTCAGGTGTATCTATATAATTACTGTGTGTAACAGAAGCACTTACCTAGGTAGGAGTCCATCACACAGCAGTCAGGTGTATCTATATCATTACTGTAACAGAAGCACTTACCTAGGTAGGAGTCCATCACACAGCAGTCAGGTATATCTATATCATTACTGTGTGTAACAGAAGCACTTACCTAGGTAGGAGTCCATCATACAGCAGTCAGGTGTATCTATATAATTACTGTGTGTAACAGAAGCAGTTACCTAGGTAGGAGTCCATCATACAGCAGTCAGGTGTATATCTATACAATTACTGTGTGTAACAGAAGCACTTGCCTAGGTAGGAGTCCATCATACAGCAGTCAGGTGTATCTATATAATTACTGTGTGTAACAGAAGCACTTACCTAGGTAGGAGTCCATCACACAGCGGTCAGGTGTATCTATATAATTACTGTGTGTAACAGAAGCACTTACCTAGGTAGGAGTCCATCACACAGCGGTCAGGTGTATCTATATAATTACTGTGTGTAACAGAAGCACTTACCTAGGTAGGAGTCCATCATACAGCAGTCGGGTGTATCTATATCATTACTGTGTGTAACAGAAGCACTTACCTAGGTAGGAGTCCATCACACAGCAGTCAGGTGTATCTATATCATTACTGTGTGTAACAGAAGCACTTACCTAGGCAGGAGTCCATCACACAGCAGTCAGGTGAGTGTAAGGGTTAATATATAAATGCTGGATCACTTTGATCCGTGTGTGTAAGGGTTAATATATAAATGCTGTATCACTTTGAGCCGTGGGTCTGTAAGGGTTAATATATAAATGCTGTATCACTTTGACCCGTGTGTGTAAGGGTTAATATGTGCTCTCTCTCTCTCTCTCTCTCTGTCTCTGTCTCTGTCTCTCTCTCTGTGTCTCTGTCTCTCTCTCTGTGTCTCTGTCTCTCTCTCTCTCTCTCTCTGTGTCTCTGTCTCTCTCTGTGTCTCTGTCTCTCTCTCTCTCTCTCTCTCTCTCTCTCTCTCCCCGTCTCCTCAGTTCACAGAGATCTGAAGCCTCACAACATCCTGATCTCCATGCCCAATGCCCACGGGAAGGTCAAGGCCATGATTTCAGACTTTGGCCTGTGCAAGAAGCTGGCAGTTGGTAGACACAGTTTCAGCCGGCGCTCCGGGGTGCCAGGGACAGAAGGCTGGATCGCTCCAGAGATCCTGTGTGAGGATTGTAAGGAGAATCCTGTAAGTACTTTCACATCTTGCCTGACCCTGTGTCCAGTGGCCTGGTAGTGCCCTGTTCCCTGTGTCCAGTGGCCTGGTAGTGCCCTGTTCCCTGTGTCCATTGCCCTGGTAGTGCCCTGCGTCCATTGCCCTGGTAGTGCCCAGTGTCCAGAGCCCTGTTTTTAGTGCCCTGTGTCCATTGCCCTGGTAGTGCCCTGCGTCCAGTGTCCTGTTTTTAGTGCCCTGCGTCCAGAGCCCTGGTAGTGCCCTGCGTCCAGAGCCCTGGTAGTGCCCTGCGTCCAGAGCCCTGGTAGTGCCCTGCGTCCAGAGCCCTGGTAGTGCCCTGCGTCCAGAGCCCTGGTAGTACCCTGCGTCCATTGCCCTGGTAGTGCCCTGCGTCCATTGCCCTGGTAGTACCCTGCGTCCCGTGTCCTGGTAGTGCCCTGCGTCCAGAGCCCTGGTAGTGCCCTGTGTCCTGGTAGTGCCCTGTGTCCATTGCCCTGGTAGTGCCCTTCGTCCCGTGCTCTGGTAGTGCCCTGCGTCCAGAGCCCTGGTAGTGAGTGGCGCTGCTGGTACGGTGACTGTACAAACAGATTATATCCCGGCGCACAGAGCAACAAAATTACTAATTCTGGGGCAAACCAACTGCACAGTATCGGGGGGGGGGGTGCAAAGAAATTCCTCAATTTCCCTTTGAGCTGAGTGAGTATATTAAAGGGACAGTAATACTTTTACCTTTATTTAATATTGTAGGCATAAAAAAAACATAAAAAACTATGCAAGGCTTATCTCTCTCCTTTATGGTTTATATACCTCAATAAAGTTACCTCTTCTTGGTGTTTGAACGAAGTCAGCGGTCTGACAGCTGCAGATTACGGTCCTTTGATCGGATGGAGGCTCTTCAGCAGACCAGGCACACTTTGTAGACCGTTCCAATGAAGTATTAATGTTTAGAGCGAGCGTTTTTGAGCCTCCATCCAATCAAATGAGCGTATTGTGCAGCTGTCAGACCGCTGACTTCAAACACCAAGAGGTAATTTATTTAGGTAAATAAACCATAACGGTGAGAGAGAAGCCTTACATCGTTTTTATAGATTTTTTTATGCCTACAATATTAAATAAAGGTAAAATTGAATATTACTATCCCTTTAACCCCTCAAATGCTAGCTTTCTCAACTGCATTGCAAAGCTATACGTTGACAATCACTCTAGTATTCAAGGAGTTAAAATCCACATTCAGATGAAAGGGAGTTTCAGTTGTCCCCTACGGGTGCAGTTGGTTTTGTCCCTCAGGGATCAGTGGTCTTTTGTACAAAGACAAAGCAATTCTGGGGCAAACCATGTGCGCTGTAGGGCGCAAATATCCTTGAAATTCTCATTGATTTTAAATGGATGTTGTAACCCCTTAGTGCAAAAGAAAACGAATAAGGGCCACTAGTGTTTTATCTTAAATACAACAGGGCAATGTAATAATATAAAGGCTGAACTCGCACGAAGTACTAGTGAGACAGCTTGTACCTACTCCTAGCAATACATAATCCCGTCTTCACTCGCGAGACGTCATTTATCTTTTATATAATTCACCACGCATTTCATAAAGCGGTGTTTGGAGCCGTGAAATGCGTCATGTGAATTGGTGTTCTTTTTAATAAATATACAGTTTTACTGATTCGTAGGAACACAGTTTTACTTTGACGATTCATGCCGAGCGGAGACGGATTTATGTATTGTTGGGAGTAGGTACAGGCCGTCTAAACTTCTATTCATGTGAGTTCAGCATTTTATATTATTACATTTCCATTTTGTATCTGGGATAAAACCCTATTAGTGCCCCTTCCGTGTTTTCTTTTCTTCTATACGTGTTCCCTGTGCCGTGTCTTCTATACGTGTTCCCTGTGCCGTGCCTCGTGTTCTATATGTGTTTCCTGTGCCATGTCTTCTATACGTGTCCCCTGTGCCATGTCTTGTCTTCTATACGTGTCCCCTGTGCCATGTCTTGTCTTCTATACGTGTTCCCTGTGCCGTGTCTTGTCTTCTATACATGTTCCCTGTGCCGTGTCTTCTATACATGTTCCCTGTGCCGTGTCTTCTATACATGTTCCCTGTGCCATGCCTCGTGTTCTATATGTGTTCCCTGTGCTGTGTCTTCTATAAGTGTTCTCTGTGCCGTGTCTTGTTCTCTATACGTGTTCCCAGTGCTGTCTTGTTCTCTATACATATTCCCTGTGCTGTGTCTTGTTTTCTATACGTGTTCCCTGTGCCGTGTCTTGTTTTCTATACATATTCCCTGTGCCGTGTCTTGTTTTCTATACGTGTTCCCTGTGCCGTGTCTTGTTTTCTATACGTGTCCCCTGTGCCTTGTCTTGTTTTCTATACGTGTTCCCTGTGCCGTGTCTTGTTTTCTATACATATTCCCTGTGCCGTGTCTTGTTTTCTATACGTGTTCCCTGTGCCGTGTCTTGTTTTCTATACGTGTCCCCTGTGCCTTGTCTTGTTTTCTATACGTGTCCCCTGTGCCTTGTCTTGTTTTCTATACGTGTCCCCTGTGCCGTGCCTTGTTTTCTATACGTGTCCCCTGTGCCGTGCCTTGTTTTCTATACGTGTCCCCTGTGCCGTGCCTTGTTTTCTATACGTGTCCCCTGTGCCGTGTCTTGTCTTCTATACGTGTTCCCTGTGCCGTGTCTTGTTCTCTATACGTGTTCTCTGTGCCGTGTCTTGTCCTCTATACGTGTTCCCAGTGCTGTCTTGTTCTCTATACATATTCCCTGTGCCGTGTCTTGTTTTCTATACGTGTCCCCTGTGCCGTGTCTTGTTTTCTATACGTGTCCCCTGTGCCGTGTCTTGTTCTCTATACGTGTTCCCTGTGCCGTGTCTTGTTCTCTATACGTGTTCCCCGTGCCGTGTCTTGTTCTCTATACGTGTTCCCCGTGCCGTGTCTTGTTTTCTATACGTGTTCCCTGTGCCGTGTCTTGTTTTCTATACGTGTCCCCTGTGCCGTGTCTTGTTCTCTATACGTGTTCCCTGTGCCGTGTCTTGTTTTCTATACGTGTCCCCTGTGCCGTGTCTTGTTCTCTATACGTGTTCCCTGTGCCGTGTCTTGTTCTCTATACGTGTTCCCTGTGCCGTGTCTTGTTCTCTATACGTGTTCCCTGTGCCGTGTCTTGTTTTCTATACGTGTTCCCTGTGCCGTGTCTTGTTTTCTATACGTGTCCCCTGTGCCGTGTCTTGTTCTCTATACGTGTTCCCTGTGCCGTGTCTTGTTCTCTATACGTGTTCCCTGTGCCGTGTCTTGTTCTCTATACGTGTTCCCTGTGCCGTGTCTTGTTTTCTATACGTGTCCCCTGTGCCGTGTCTTGTTCTCTATATGTGTTCCCTGTGCCGTGTCTTGTTTTCTAGACGTGTTCCCTGTGCCTTGTCATTTGAAGAGTTGCTGCTGATTGCATGGGATGGACGGTGAACTTTCTGTATGAGTGTATAGGCTGGACAGTGAGCTTTCTGTATGAGTGTATAGGCTGGACAGTGAGCTTTCTGTATGAGTGTATATGCTGGACAGTGAGCTTTCTGTGTGAGTGTATATGCTGGACAGTGAGCTTTCTGTGTGAGTGTATAGGCTGGACAGTGAGCTTTCTGTGTGAGTGTATAGGCTGGACAGTGAGCTTTCTGTACGAGTGTATAGGCTGGACAGTGAGCTTTCTGTACGAGTGTATAGGCTGGACAGTGAGCTTTCTGTATGAGTGTATAGGCTGGACAGTGAGCTTTCTGTATGAGTGTATAGGCTGGACAGTGAGCTTTCTGTATGAGTGTATAGGCTGGACAGTGAGCTTTCTGTACGAGTGTATAGGCTGGACAGTGAGCTTTCTGTAGAGGAGAAGACATTTATTCCCTAACTTGTTGCTGCTGGTGGTCACATACGTGTCCTGTAGCCATTTTTCCTGAGTAGGAATGTAATATTGGTGATTATTAATAACTAGTGTAAAAGCCCGTGTGCATGGGCCGTGGAGCAGTGAGGCAACGGCAGGACGCAGAGCAGGACCGGCCTCTTAACTCTTTGAGTGCCAGATGGGAAAGCAACGCATTGCAAAGCAATGTGTTGCGTACTGCTCTGGCACTCAAAGGGTTAACATTACCCGGACCTGCTCTGTGTACTGCCGTTACCTCACTGCTCCACGAGATTGAGCCGCCTCACTCACGCAATCATGCTCAGTAGAAACTGTCCGAACGCGGGCACTGCGCATGATTGCATCATGACAAACTTTCTGGCCTTTTATTATATAGGATGTTTGGAGATTGTTGCGCTAGGAAGCTCCTCCCACCCTTTAATACTCAGATCCCTTCCAGTGCACTGCATTTAACCCTTTGAGTTTTAGAGGGGTGCTCAATGTGTTACACACCTCTTTGGCACTGGAAGGGTTAAATCGGTGAGATTTTTTGTCTCCTGTGGTGCAGTGTCTCCTGCTTTTACTTTGTGTTTATGACCCTGTTTCCCCTGTGCTGTGAGGGGACATCGGTCAGATGTAGCCGCTCTCTGATGTCCATGTGTCTCCCCAGACCTGCTCAGTCGACATCTTCTCTGCTGGCTGTGTCTTCTACTACGTGGTGTCCGAGGGGAAGCACCCGTTTGGTCGTTCCCTGCAGCGGCAGGCCAACATCCTGCAGGGGGCGTACAGCCTGGACAGCCTCAATCTGGAGAAGCATGGTGAGTCTGGCCTCTCCTTTATACGTGCCCACTGCCAGGAGCCCGGCCTCTCCTTTATACATGCCCGCTGCCTGGAGCCCGGCCTCTCCTTTATACGCACCCACTGCCGGGAGCCGGCCTCTCTTTATACGCACCCACTGCCAGGAGCCTGGCCTCTCCTTTATACACACCCACTGCCAGGAGCCCGGCCTCTCCTTTATACGCACCCACTGCCGGGAGTCCGGCCTCTCCTTTATACGCACCCACTGCCGGGAGCCCGGCCTCTCCTTTATACGCACCCGCTGCCAGGAGCCCGGCCTCTCCTTTATACACACCCACTGCCAGGAGCCCGGCCTCTCCTTTATACGCACCCACTGCCGGGAGCCGGCCTCTCTTTATACGCACCCACTGCCAGGAGCCTGGCCTCTCCTGTATACGCACCCACTGCCAGGAACCTGGCCTCTCCTACGCACCCACTGCCAGGAGCCCGGCCTCTCCTTTATACGCACCCGCTGCCAGGAGCCCGGCCTCTCCTTTATACACACCCGCTGCCGGGAGCCCAGCCTCTCCTTTATACGCACCCACTGCCGGGAGCCCAGCCCGGCCTCTCCTTTATACACACCCGCTGCCGGGAGCCCAGCCTCTCCTTTATACGCACCCACTGCCAGGAGCCCAGCCTCTCCTTTATACGCACCCACTGCCAGGAGCCCAGCCTCTCCTTTATACGCACCCGCTGCCGGGAGCCCAGCCTCTCCTTTATACGCACCCACTGCCAGGAGCCCAGCCTCTCCTTTATACGTACCCACTGCCAGGAGCCCGGCCTCTCCTTTATACGCACCCACTGCCGGGAGCCCAGCCCGGCCTCTCCTTTATACGCACCCACTGCCAGGAGCCTGGCCTCTCCTTTATACACACCCGCTGCCGGGAGCCCAGCCTCTCCTTTATACACACCCACTGCCGGGAGCCCGGCCTCTCTTTATACGCACCCACTGCCGGGAGCCCAGCCTCTCCTTTATACGCACCCGCTGCCGGGAGCCCGGCCTCTCCTTTATACACACCCGCTGCCGGGAGCCCAGCCTCTCCTTTATACGCACCCGCTGCCGGGAGCCCAGCCTCTCCTTTATACGCACCCGCTGCCGGGAGCCCAGCCTCTCCTTTATACGCACCCGCTGCCGGGAGCCCAGCCTCTCCTTTATACGCACCCGCTGCCGGGAGCCCAGCCTCTCCTTTATACGCACCCGCTGCTGGGAGCCCGGCCTCTCCTTTATACACACCCACTGCCGGGAGCCCAGCCTCTCCTTTATACGCACCCACTGCTGGGAGCCCGGCCTCTCCTTTATACGCACCCGCTGCCGGGAGCCCGGCCTCTCCTTTATACACACCCGCTGCCGGGAGCCCGGCCTCTCCTTTATACACACCCGCTGCCGGGAGCCCGGCCTCTCTTTATACGCACCCGCTGCCGGGAGCCCGGCCTCTCCTTTATACGCACCCACTGCCGGGAGCCCGGCCTCTCCTTTATACACACCCACTGCCGGGAGCCCGGCCTCTCCTTTATACGCACCCGCTGCCGGGAGCCCGGCCTCTCCTTTATACGCACCCAGTGCTGTGGTTTGCCTTTTTCACATACTATTAATGAGAGAACTTCCATTTTAGAGAGCAAGAGAGATGTTTTGTGTCATGGCGGCACCGTCACTAATCAGAATTCTGTAAATGACGATAACAAGAAGCATCACAACAGCGGCTACCAACCCACTAGTCAGTCCAGAGAAATGAGGCCTAATCCTCGGTACGCAGAGTGACCGCTGCCAGACTAAATCCGCCAGCCAGAAACGAAATGGACCCCAGTGCACAAATACAAGTCCGATCTGGAATGGCTAGAGTTCACGGGTGGGGGGATTAGCAGGGTTTGGGGGGGGGGGGGGTAAGCAGAGCTGTCATGGTGGGGTGGAGAAAAGTAGCAGAGGGGACAGTGTATTTCTGGAAGAAAGGTGTCACGAGAGCATCCCACAGACCCCCTGCACGAAGAAGTAGTGGAGCAAACCAACTGCACCATGAGGATGAAAAGATTCCTATAGATTTAACCCATTAAGAACCAGATGGGTGTGCTTCTCTGATCCTTAAAGGCTTAAATAGGGATCCTTAAAGGCTTAAATAGGGATTTTTATTGCTTGAATGCAAGAGACGTCTCCTTTGAATTGCAAAGCAATGAGAATTTTAGGAATTTTATCCCCACCCCATGGTTCAGTTGGTTTGCCCCACTTGTTGGTCATGCACGTGGCCTAAATAGGTATTCCTGTCCCTTTAAACCTGCACGTCTGATAGATTGTGAGGACAGAGTGTGAGAGCCTTTGGTGTAAAGGTCACTGGACCTGCCCTAAACCCTTAGAATCTGGTGCACAGCAAAACCCAACTGTCCATCGCTCTCTTCTGCCAAATCTGACCCCCCCCCCCCCCCCTTACCTTGTGTGTTTCAGAAGACATTGTGGCACATCAGCTCATTGAGCAAATGATAGACAAGGACCCACAGAGACGTCCATCCGCAGAGGGCGTGCTCAGACACCCGTTTTTCTGGAGCCTGGAGAAGCAGCTGCAATTTTTCCAGGTGGGTTTTCTTGAGCTCACAATGAACTTTCAGCTTCTGATAGGTTTGTGTTCGATCATGTTCTGTTTGGGGGCGTTCCTTCTGTTCGTAACCGTCAGGAAAAGAATGGGAATTGTGACCAGATATGGTGAGTGGTGGTGAAATCTCAGTCTAGTGTTTCACTCTGCAGGCTGGTCTAGAGCACCATCTCTCTAGGGCACAAACCATCCTACTTATTGTGTCTGACTTGTAGTGGAATTCCCTGTATTGGCACTTGATAATGGAGCCAGGGTTGTATAATTATATAGTGGTTTTGTTCATCTGCCCCATGCCAATGGACAATCTTCTTGGTTACAGGACGTGAGTGACCGGATAGAGAAAGAAGCTCTAGATGGTTCGCTAGTTAAACAGCTGGAGAAGGGAGGACGACCAGTGGTGAAAATGGATTGGAGGGAACACATCACCGTTCCGCTTCAGACTGGTACTCTCCATAGTGCTGCGCTGCTATAATCTGCTTAGAGAGAGTGCCCACGCATTTAACACATTAGCACTGTAAAGAAGTACTCGCCATAATGCTGTGCTGCTATTATCTGCTTAGAGAGAGTGTCCACGCATTTAACACATTAGCACTGTAAAGAAGTACTCTCCATAATGCAGCGCTGCTATAATCTGCTTAGAGAGAGTGTCCACGCATTTAATACATTAGCACTGTAAAGAAGTACTCTCCATAATGCAGCCATGCGATAATCATCTTGGAGAGAGTGCCCACGCATTTAACACATTACCACTGTAAAGAAGTACTCTCCATAATGCTGCTCTGCTATAACGGAGAGTGTCCAGTCACTCATTAAAACCAAACTACCTCAAACAGATATTCACAGTGAGGCTGTGCTGCTAGTATTTAAACACGCACGCGTTTCACATCCTACCACTTTAAATAGGTAAAGTTTGTATGGCAGTGGTGCCATTCGGTAACCAAGAAATGATTTAATGGGCTTATGCATTTCACACAGAATCACTTAAAACACGTAAGACTGCAATCCTGTTGTGTAACCTACCACCAGCTTGGCAAAGGGGCCCACACATTTACAGGGATACAGATATTTAATATACATTGCAAGGTTTATCCTGCTGAGCAAAACCATCTATTCGCCATCTGCTAAAAGATGTTTTATTGAAATGTTATTGTAGCTCAGACTAGCGATTTTTAGGTGCAATTATCTTAATGGCCTGAAATTTCACAGTGATGCTGTCCTACAGAGGCTTGGACAGCTCCACCATAACATTTCAGGTCATGTAAGTACTGCACCTGAAAAATGTAAGTCTGGGCTGAAGTAACTTTTGGATAAAACCTCTCTCGGCGGTGGGAGTGCCCTTGTTTTACTTGGAATGATGATATTTAATCAGTATTAAGAGTTACTGTCCCTTTAACACTGTCCGCTAGTACTCTGTGTAAAGCTGCTGTGTTCCCCAGAGAAGTCCCCCACGCATTTCACACCAGCGCTTTCTTGCAGGCGGTATTGTTAATAAATTAGTTGATTAATTTTGCAGAAATGTGAGAAGGAAAAACCAAATAAAATGTGAATTATTGTAATAGGCGCTGCCCTCTGGGCGCTAGACTGCCCTGCCGCATACTCCTCCTCTCAGTAGACAATTCATTCAGTGGTTTGCTAATTAGAAATATTTAACCTTTTAAGGACCTTGGGAGTGGGTAACGCATTAATGGGTTAATATTTATTTCTTCTTACATTGCTCATTTTCGGATGGGTCAGTAAAGAAAACCCTCCTCCTGGCAGATTGTAACGTGACTATTTGTGCTCAGTGTGTGGTCCATACAGACTGACGTCCTCCTCTGGGAGACACAGGCACCACGGGGTTAATCTCCTTCCACTAGGAGGTAGGACACTTTAAGGCAACAGTCCCTGGAGAAAGCCACTCCCACTCAGCCTTTCTTGCCTCCCCCCACCCAACACACGCACCCCGCACGCATGCACTTACATACACACACCCCCACATACACACCAGCACAACCCACATACACACCTGCACAACCCACATACACATACACATGCACAAACACCCCCCACATACACACGTGCACAACCCACATACACATGCACAAACACCCCCCACATACCCACATGCACAAACACCCCCCTCATGCGCACACACACACACACACACACACACACACACACACACGCGGCGCGCGCCCCAGGGATTGTTTTGATTCTGACCAGTAGGGGGTGGTGTCAGTAGTTCTGCCTGAATCCAGACTTGGGTCGTCTCATTATGCATCCAAATCTTCTGATTGGAAAGGAGAGGAGCTTCATTATATGGATGTGTTTTTGCCCTCCTTTCTCTTTCCCTTTGTCCTTTATTTTGGAAGGACCAGGTGGTCCAGATGTCCTTTATTTTGGAAGGACCAGGTGGTCAAGATGTCCTTTATTTTGGAAGGACCAGGTGGTCCTGATTGTGTCTACGTTTCATGTTCCAGGCCGATTCTGTTTTCGGACTTGACTTTCCCTTTCTCAGTGGGCCCAAGTTTGGATAGTATCTGTGTAAGGCTGCTATATGTGGACCTCTCCACGTTTCCTCTGTGTAGTCCCAACAGGGACATGTTTTGGTGTTACTACCCCTGACTGTGCAGTTGTTCCTGTGTTTTCCTGACCTGTTTGGTCTGTTTCATTCAGGAATCTGATAGGCCCAGTCCTGCTGCCTTTGTCTTGGTGGTGGCTTTCCTTCGCTATTGATATATATTTGTCTCTTCTTCTCTCATCGTTTTTGGTGCCACGTTGGAATGTTCCCTTTGTCCCCCATAGCGCCTGCTACTTCCCAGTAAATCCTTCTCTCTTCATACCCTGCCGTTATTGGTTTGTCTGGATTGGTGACGTCTCATCCCCGGTGTGTGTCCAGAATTTGGCCTTTTTTTGGAGAATCCGAGCTGGGCGGGGGTTAGCCCTTTGAGTGCCAGAGGGGTATGCAACGCATTGCAAAGCAATACTTTGCCTATCCTCTGGCATTCAAAGGGTTAAGGCTGAATGGAAGTGGCTTTGCCTATCCCTCGGGCACTCAAAAGGTTAAGGCTGAATGGGAGTGGGTTTCATCAGAAAATGTTTTTCACAAAGTGCCCTAACTCCTAGTGGAGGGAAGTTAACCCTGTGGTCCCTGTGTCCCCCATAAAAAGAATGTTTTTCTAGTTACAGAACAATCACAATCTTCTCTCTTCTTCCATTAGACCTAAGGAAATTCCGCAGTTATAAGGGGAGATCGTCCGAGACCTGTTACGTGCTTTACGGAATAAGGTGAGAGCCCCCCCCCCCATTAATAGCCTCACTGTGCCCCCCCCCCATTAATAGCCTCAGTGTATCCTCCCCCCCATTAATAGCCTCAGTGTATCCTCCCCCCCCATTAATAGCCTCAGTGTATCCTCCCCCCCATTAAGTGTCCCCTCCCATTGACAGCCTCACTGTCTCCTCTCCCCCATTGACAGCCTCACTGTCTCCTCTCTCCCCCATTGACAGCCTCACTGTCTCCTCTCTCCCCCATTGACAGCCTTGCTGTGTCCTCCCCCCCCCCCATTGACAGCCTCACTGTGTCTTCCCCCCACTGACAGCCTCACTGTCTCCTCCCCCCATGACAGCCTCGCTGTGTCCTCCCTCTCCCCCCCCCATTGACAGCTTCTCTGTGTCCTCCCTCCCCCCCCCCCATTGACAGCCTCGCTGTGTCCCCCCCCCATTACCAGCCTCATCCCCCCGCTCCCCATTACCAGCCTCTCCAGGTTATCAGACTCACTGTGCCCCCATTTCTGTTTCAGAAACACCACTACAGGGAGCTTCCCCCCGAGGTGCAGGAGACGCTGGGCAGCGTGCCGGAGGACTTTGTGCGCTACTTCACATCGCGCTTCCCCGGCTCCTCATTCACACTTACCTGGCCATGCGCATGTGCGGGGGCGAGAGACTGTTCCAGCCCTACTATTACCTGGATCCCTCGGAGGAGGCTGCGCCCCGTACCGTCTGCCCGGATGTGGCGTGAGACCAGCGGATTGGATCTGTACTGTAAAGTGCTGTGGGAGGGGTCAGTGAAAGCCAATGCCTGGCGCCATTGCATACCGTGCCTTATGCTGCCCTCTTGCCACGTACGGAGATGGCAGCGGCCTGGACCCACAAGAACCCAGATGGACTGGTACCGCCCAAGCGCTGGGAATGAGACTTCAGGCCATACGTGTCATACCACAGTGGTGCAATTCTGGGCAGATCAACTGCACTATAGGGGATATGTAACATTGCCATTGAGAACTCTCTGGCATTAAAATGGTTAAAAATCCCCATTCACATCAGTGGTCATTTCCACTTTTTTTTTATCTTCCGCCAATGTCCCAGTTGGTTTTCCCAGAATTGCCCCACTTTTACTTGGTACAAATGGCCGTTATCTGTTGCACTATTCTACAAGTCTTAAAGGGTTTTCACATTGGCCTTCTGAGAGGACCTGGATTTGTGGTGGGAAAGCTGGTGGCTGCCATCTTGTGGTGGGAAAGCTGGTGGCTGCCATCTTATGATGGAAAGCTGGTGGCTGCCATCTTATGATGGGAAAGCTGGTGGCTGCCATCTTGTGGTGGGAAAGCTGGTGGCTGCCATCTTGTGGTGCAAAAGCTGGTGGCTGCCATCTTACGCTTGTTACATATATCCCATTGACTGACAGGGGAAACCAGTCCTGTTTATCAGCCAACAGGGCAGTACTGTGACTTTAATGGTTGCCAAGCCAATGGGATGTTATTGCATTTTAATAGATCTATTTTATGAGCTTTTTTATTACCATCTGGAAGGAAAATGTTTTAATTTATAATTTTAGAAAAAGACATTTATATATCTTTCTATTTTACCTGTCGTGTCCGGGTGTGTGAGGGGTTCTCACGCTGTCAGTATTGGTTATCGCTGTATTACTGTAGTCTGTGACTGGGCAATGCTTTACAGCTCTGTCACCCATAACTCCTAAGTCACAAATGATGGGCTCTTGGTTACCCACAATCCTTTAGAATTGACAGGATGATGGGCTCTTGGTTACCCACAATCCTTTGGATTGACAGGGATGATGGGCTCTTGGTTACCCACAATCCTTTGGACTGACAGGATGATGGCTCTTGGTTACCCACCAATCCTTTGGACTGACAGGGATGATGGGCTCTTGGTTACCCACAATCCTTTGGACTGACAGGATGATGGGCTCTTATACAGCGGATGAACCTGGATATGATTAGGCTCATCTCACATGTCATCCTGGCTTATTATCATTATCCCCTTGGATGCTAGACAGATCTCTTGGGACCATCTCTAGATTCCATGGGATCAAAGGAACAGAAATATATTATTTTTAACTTTATTATTAGAGAAGAAGATATTTATTATACTTGCTGGCTCTTTCCTCTGTGTGTTACTTCTTCCTCTTAATTCCATTGCTGTTAGCACCATCTATTTGCAGGATGTACAAGCAGTCTGTGACTCCGCTGTATCTGTACTGTGTCCCAGGTGTCGGCTATTCAGCTGAACAGAACAAAACACAAAAAGTGTATAATTATTTGTGATATAATTATCAGACTCTTTTACAGATTACAGGTAGAGGGCGCTCACAGAAGTGGAAAGAAGCAAATAACTGAAATAGTCAATTCAAGGTAGTACACAGAATTACAGGAAAAGACATCTAGCCGTGTAAAATACAGGTATATATTGCTAAAATAATAGAAGAAAATAAAACACAGTAATTGTTTTCCTTAACCCTTTAATTGCCAGAGGGGTACGCAACCCGTTGCAAAGCAGTGAGTTTTGTAACCCCCTGACCCTCAAGGGTTAAACTATGTGATCGCCATAGGGTTTGGAAAACGTTATTTAAGCACAGCCATCGAGCATATACAATATATTGTGTATCGGTCCTGTCAGCCCCTGTATAAACTTGGGTAACCTGATGTTGGAGCACCAGATGTGGGGGGTCTACAACTCCCATCATGCCCTGCAGGAGATCCAGTAATTACTAACCCTGGAATTAAGGAATCCTAAATCTGATTGGTTTCCCCCAGTGACACATTTATATGGACGCGTCCTTCTTTATGAACATTGGGGGGTGTAGTTCCGAGGTGATGACGCTGGTGGTGCATTTCACGTGTAACCTGCTCCTGTAGGTTGGTGGGGAGGCGCGTGTTGGTGGATTATATTTAGTGGTAGATTCTGTGTAACGGCCGAGTGCGATGGAGAAAAATCCTTTTCTTGTTTTTGTTTTACTTTCATCGCATCCTGGTCCGTTATTGTGCTGGGAACCAGCTTCCTTCTACTGGGGGACAAACCTCTGTTATCTTCAGCTGGCTGAGAATGATGGGAGTTGTAGTGAAGACCCCGCTAGAGAGGTGCATGTGTCCCATCCTGCTTTAGGAGCACACCTTGTTTTGGGGTGTTTGGCCTTCCTTGAAGTTGTTCTAGACAGAGGGATATTGGGGTTCTGTAAACGACTGCCCCTGAACTCGTATTCTCTGATTGTTCTTACTCTGTCCTTCAAGCTGAGTACGGCAGAATGTTCCACCTCTGGATGATGCTTCACTCAGAAGTTATTATAAAGCAATCCTGTGATCTCCATGTCCTTCCATTGTTATAGTGATCCTCGTATTGCTGTCTATGCTGTTCTTTTCATCACAGATTTGAAAAACCATTGAACAAGACTGTATCCATCATGTCACAGATATGCCCTTTTCTTTGTAATAACTTTTGAATAAAGTATCTCCCAGAAGGAAACTCCCTATAATATAAACTCCTAAATTCCTATTAGGAACCTTATTGTTTTTATCTATTTAAAATCTGAATTCTGCCCACTGCCCTCACGCAGGTCCGTTTTGTGCTAGAACTGGTGTAGTCCACCTTCTGTCTCTACAGCTGTAGGGGACTGCAACGCCCATCTTTCCTAGGCGGCCAGTGGCTGTAGTCCCCAACTGCTAGAGAGCCACAGTTTGCCAACACCAGCCCTAGGGGCCTCCATCTTGGATACCAGAACCCTGAGTATCTGCTGGAACAATTTCACGTTTGTTCTCACACCAAATTGATTAACTCTTTCCGCAGTAGCGTCGCCCCGTATAGGAATGTACGGCTGGCAGATTTATACCTTACTTTGCTGTTTTTAATCACATCTCAAATGATTTGCCTTCATCCTATTGTCTTTAGATCAGAGCGAAAAAATGGGAAACAGTTTTGTGTTTGTTCCTTTGTTTAATTCAAAAAATGTTTTTTTCATAATGAAATAAAATGCTATTTTACTGCAGTCTGTCCTCATGTGACGAGTGCTGTCCATCCAGTGTTGGATATGGAAATGGACTTTAGTCTTTGCGCTATTTATAATGTAATTCTATATAGACCTTTGGCTCGCCCCTCTGTTCACAATGTAATTCTCCTCTTCCCTGACAATTCCAGGAACAGCTGTGTAATGGGGCCTGAGTGTGTTCACATACATCAGAGGGGGACACACTCTCCCCCCTTTCTCTCTCTCTCACACGCGCACTCTCTCTCTCATGCGCTCTCTCTCTCACACACGCATTCTCTCACACACGCACTCTCTCTCACACACGCACTCTCTCACACACGCGCACTCTCTCTCCTTCTCTCTCACACACACACGCACTCTCTCTCCTTCTGTCACACACACACACACACACACACACACGCACTCTCTCTCCTTCTGTCACACACACACGCACTCTCTCTCCTGTCGCACACACACACACTCACTCTCTCTCCTTCTGTCGCACACTGTCTCTCTCGCACACTGTCTCTCTCGCACACTGTCTCTCTCGCACACTGTCTCTCTTACACTCTCACACACTCTCTCCCTCTCTCTCACATTTCTTCCTCCCTCTCACGCACTCTCTCTCACGTGCACTCTCTAACGCAATCTCCCCCTCTCTCTCTCTCCCCCCGCTCTCTCTCTCCCCCTCCCCCTGCTCTCTCTCTCCCCCCCTGCTCTCTCTCTCTCACACACACACTCTCTCTCTCTCTCTCTCACGCACGCACTCATAGGATTTGGTGAAATGTCTGTAGTCCAAAGCTGCAGGTGTAATCATAACCCGCAGTCCATATACCAGTCACCTTACTGAGTGTTCCTGTCACCATTCTGGAACCGTTACGACTGCCTCAGAGGAGAAAATTCTAAATACTCAATGACTTAAATGGGAATTTTAACCTCTTCAGTGCTGCACAGGTCTCCAGTTGTTTTCCAGTGCTGTGGAGACTTATCTTGTATTTAAATGGTTAAACTGTAACAGTCCATATTAATGCCTTCTCATTTATTTCCACCTTTACCCTCCATACATTAAACCTTTACTGCCTGGCAGTACAAACCCACTGAACGGGTTAAGACCAGATCACAACTGAAGCCGGCATGTCTTGCTGTTATAATGGCCCCAATGTATGTTTTATTTATTTAGCAATTTTATAACTGGAAACTGAGGGGGGGGGGTTCCTAAGCATTTATTAAAAAATAAAACAAACTTTTGAAAGCGGATTTAGTGTTTGTTTTTTTTTTCTTTGCACTTGAAAAGAGAAAGTACCGATCTATGAATGTGAACTGTAAAATCATCCATCACACAGCAGTCAGGTGTATCTGTATAATTACTGTGTGTAACAGAAGTACTTACCTAGGTAGGAGTCCATCACATAGCAGTCAGGTGTATATCTATATAATTACTGTGTGTAACAGAAGCACTTACCTAGGTAGGAGTCCATCACACAGCAGTCAGGTGTATATCTATATAATTACTGTGTGTAACAGAAGCACTTACCTAGGTAGGAGTCCATCACACAGCAGTCATGTGTATCTATATAATTACTGTGTGTAACAGAAGCGCTTACCTAGGTAGGAGTCCATCATACAGCAGTCAGGAGTATCTATATAATTACTGTGTGTAACAGAAGCGCTTACCTAGGTAGGAGTCCATCATACAGCAGTCAGGAGTATCTATATAATTACTGCGTGTAACAGAAGCTCTTACCCAGGTAGGAGTCCATCACACAGCAGTCAGGCGTATCTGTATAATTACGGCGTGTGACAGACGCACTTACCTAGGTTGGAGTCCATCACGCAGCAGTCAGGCGTATCTGTATAATTACTGCGTGTAACAGAAGCGCTTACCTAGGTAGGAGTCCATCACGCAGCAGTCAGGTGTATCTGTATAATTATTGCATGTAACAGAAGCACTTACCTAGGTAGGAGTCCATCACACAGCAGTCATGTATATACATAATTACTGTGTGTAACAGAAGCACTTACCTAGGTAGGAGTCCGTCACACAGCAGTCAGGTGTATATCTATATAATTACTGCGTGTAACAGAAGCACTTACCTAGGTAGGAGTCCATCACACAGCAGTCAGGCATATCTGTATAATTCGTGGATTTTCCTAACAAGTGTGAAGAAAAGTCAGAATTTTATAAAAGACACGGAGGCGAATATTATGCATTTAACTTTCCCCACTGCCTCCTAGCAGCAAAGACAAACTTTATTTAACATGTCAAATAAAGAGAGAAAACTTGTTAGCAGGTGTAGTAGTATCCCACCAATCACAGTAAGACCTCTGTCATAAGATGAACTGTAAGCGCTTCCTTTTTCTTGCGTGTCGAACTCTTCAAATAAGGATCTTCATTATTATAACGAAATAGTAAATGTTCACTGAACCAGATAATCCATTGAAACAAACATGTTACATCAAAACATCTCAACTGGTATCTATGAAGGGATGTCGAACCTCTTAAGATATCGCCCACTTTCAACCTGTAGAAGTCACAGAAAATATACATAAATGGGGAGGGAATATACATAGGGAGGGATAATATTCACCTCCGTGTCTTTTATAAAATTCTGACTTTCCTTCACACTTGTTAGGAAAATCCACTAATTTTATGGCATTCTCACGGGGGCTTCATATTATGCAAATTCAAAGTTAGAAAACTAAGCATTTTAAAGATTATTTAATAAATTAATTGACACATGATCAATGGGTTTACAATAAAAGTCTTTAAAGGTAGATTCCCTAGACCAGTCTGCAGCCCTAAGGATATCCTCCAATCTTCCCCCGGCTTGTAACGCCATAGAAGCCATCGCGCCTCTAGAAGAATGAGCTCCAAACAGAGCAATATTAATGCCGGCTAATTGCATGATCCATCTGACCCAACGGGCTAAGGTGGCCGCTGAAACCGGAAGAAAAGGTTTATGGAAAGATATCAATAATTGGGACCATTTGGGATTGCGATGTGAAGCGGTTCGTTTCTCATATTCTTGTAAGCATCGAACCACACATAACTGTGGTAGTGAAGGAAAAGCAGGGTAAGATACCGTTCGGATCGTTGTCTTAGTACGACGGGATATTTGAAATTGGACTCCTAATGGTTTGAAAGATCTAGAACGTAGGTCCAAGGCTCTAACATCTGAGACTCGTTTGAAAGACACTAGGCAAAGAAGCATAGTCAACTTTGCCGATAATTGCTTTAAAGATAAGGAATAGTTGGTTGGCCAATTTTCTAGAAAATGTAAAACATCGTTCACATTCCATATAGAATGGTATCTCAATTTGGGGAGGTCTCGAGAAACTGATCCCCCACATAAGGCGACAAACAACAATTGATTGGCCAACCGGGATGCCATCTACGGTAGCGTGATCTGCTGATATGGCAGAACGCTAAGTATTGATAGTGCGGTAAGCTTTACCCAGATCGAATAGTTGGGATAGAAAATTGACTACTTCAATTGGAGAGGTTGAAATGGGATCTAAGTCCCGTTCCAGGCACCAACTACTCCAAAATGACCAGGCGGATTGATACATGGTTCGGGTACCTGGTGCCCAAGGTTCCGCCAGGAGTGATCGAGCTGATTCCGAAATTCTTCCGGTATCGATGGTATTCCCGATACGAGCAAGGCCATGAGTTGAAGATTCCCGGACACCAATAAATCGTGTGGATCACGGGAAGGATTCGTTTAAAGATTGGGAAAAGATGGAAGTAGGCGTGGAACGTCTGCGGATAACTCCAGAAGAGGAGGAAACCACGGTTGCATTGGCCAAAAGGGAGTGACCAGAACTACCGTTGCTTGTTGAGGGCGAATCGACAGAAGGGTCCATGGTATCATTGCAAAAGGTGGGAAAGCATAATTAGTTCCCAGAACCCACGATTGTGGAAACGCATCCGTGGCCAGCGTTTCTGGATCTGGTCTCCAGCTGAAGAATCGGGGAACTTGTCGATTCAGATGGGATGCAAAGAGATTGATTCAAAAAGGCCCCCATAAGTGATGATATAGGGAGAAAACCCCTCTGTGTAGCATCCAGTCGCTGCGATCGGAGAGGTATCTGGAATTCCAATCCGCCACTGCGTTGGAAAGTCCAGGTAGATGTTGTGCAAGGACAGTCACATTGCGGTCCAGGCAAAAATGCCAAAAATCTTTGGCTAGTTCCGCCAATTGTTTGGATTTCGTGCCTCCTAGGCAATTGATGTATTGTACCGCCGAGACGTTGTCCATTTTTAAGAGAACACAACAATTGACACGGTCTTTTGCTAAGCTCTTCAGTGCAAAAGATCCCGCCAGTAATTCCAGACAATTGATGTGTAAAGTCGCTTCCTGCGGTGACCATTTTCCACTGTAGAAAGATCGCCTAAACATGCACCCCAGCCCAAAAGGCTGGCGTCGGACTCGATGACAAGGTTTGGCACCATACCAAAAATGGCTTTGCCATTCCATGCATCGAGATGCTTTAGCCACCAAATACGTTCTTCTTTTACGTTGGAAGAAAGAGTGATAAAGTCAGTATAACCGAGGCCTCTGCGTAAATGGAGAGCTTTCAATCTCTGCAGTGCTCTATAGTGGAGCGGGCCCGGAAAAATTGCCTGAATGGAGGCTGACAAAAGGCCCACTACCCGGGCAAGAGTTCTCAAGGAGATCAGTTCCCTCCGAAGAATGTATCAAATTTACTTGAGGATAGTTCGAATTTTTGTTCCCGGAACGCTCAAAGAAGTCTCTAGGGAATTCACTACGAAACCCAGAAATTTCATGGTCTGCGATGATACCAACTGGGATTTTTTCCAATTGATCAGGAAACCTATATTCGTGAGAAGACTAATTGTGCAATCGGGATGACTACGCAGAAGAGACAGATCCTGCAACATGATTAGAATGTCTAGGTAAATTATGAGTCTGATTCCGCGACTCCTCAAATATGCTATGACAGGCTTTAGGAGTTTCGTGAAGCACCATGGTGCTGAGGACAAACCAAGTCTCTCTTGACCATCCAATCTGACGGAAGAATTAAATCTCTCAAGAGATGGATTCCTTCCATTTTGAAGTGACGGTATAGGACATATGCGTTTAGTGATCTTAGATTGATGACTGGGCAAAGGCCTGAGTCATTTTCCCGTACTAGGAAAATATTGCTCACAAAGCCTGGGGTGGAACCTGACGCCAGATTGATAGTCCTCTTTTTAATCAGTTCTTTGATTTCGGCATCTACTAAGAGATTGTCTACTTTTGAGAATTGGAAAGGAGGAGGAATAGTCCTTTGGACTGGGGGAGTGTAAAATTCTATATGATATCCCCTTACCATCTGAAGAACCCATTGATCGGATGTTAGATTGCACCAATGTTGGAAAAAATGGGAGAGTCTGCCCCCCACTTTTTCCGGGAAAGAATGGATTGATGGAAGTAATCTTACCTGTATAGGGTCGGGATCGAAATGCCCTCCTGCCGGAGCATGATCTCCAAGCTCTGCCCCGTGAAGGAAAGAACGGACTCTGGATTCCGGGGTCTTGAGGGAATTGTCCCCTAAACATGTTTTGGGGAGGGGCCTGAAATCTTTGTTGGGCATAATGGGTACAGCCGAGAGAACGACCCCTGCTTCTCCCGGCCTTGTTGAAAACATTTTTTAAAGAGGTTTGCGCCTAAAAGAATCCCCAAACAATTGTCCGTTTGTGGACGGACCGGGTTGTGAATTGGTCATATCTGCTAAGTTTGGGTCTATCCTTAATAAGATAGCTCTCCGTCGTTCAGATGTTATGGCAGAATTAGCATTCCCTATAAGGCATATGGCCCTCTGTATCCACCCCAGAAGTACATATGTATCAATAGGGGTATCGGTTTGGATGGCTGTCTCTGATAGTTAAAATATTTTTGTGAGAGGACCCAAGGAACCTAAGAGTTTGTCCTGGCAAGATTTTAGGGCTCTATCTAACCCCTTCCTGGGGTCCTTGCCAGATTTTGAAATGAATTGTACCATTCTGGTATCCAATTCAGGTGTTTCACACACTTATTAGCCACAACAGCTCTGAGTTTATTCCTGGTGGTCCTGTTCATAGATTTACGTACCCAATTTTCCAAATGTTGGGAAATGTGAGGGGTAGGAGTCCACGCTGAGGAACGGGGGTGTTTGATACCCTCCGGATCAAAAAGGGGATTTCCCATAGAATTCAAAATAGTGGGGTTAGTTACGTCAGAGGAAATAACCTTAGACCGTGATTCCATCAATTTAATCTTTTTAGTTGGAGATTCGTCAGAACTCTCTCCATCTTCTGAGGATAATTCCCAGTCTGAATCAGAAGATTCCTCGCTAGACGAGAAGCAATAAGAATCTGGTTTTGACCTCCTCAGGTTCTTTTTCCTCAAATATACTTCCTCTTAAGGTGAGGGGTTGTCTTTGTGGGCCAGAGCCTCACGGTTCAATATCGCCACCAGAGGGCGTATTCTCATTAGAACTTAATGTCTTATCTCTACCACTCTGCAGGGTCTGAGGTATGCCACTGTTTACCTAGGCATTTGTGCCCTTTATGACTTGGTTCTGTTTATTTTTCCTCAGACAATACTGAGGATGAATGGGTTTCAGCCCCTACCTTAGGGATTACAGGGGCATTAGATAACGTAGGGTTAAGATTTGATATAGAACAGTGGCTTTTAAAAGCCAAAGCAAAGGACTCCGCTAAGGAGGTTGACAATTTTTGCATTGTACTTTGGAGAGACAATTCCATCATTTTTTGAAATTGAAAACAGGGAATGGTACTGGATTCTCCCAAACCTTGGTCAGGGTTAATGTTATTAGCTACCTCAGCGCTGTTTTGTTGGTCCAACAATGGGGACATAGGCCTCTCATAGTCAGAGCTTTCATTAGACATGCTATAATAATATTGGGATAAATAATAAGAATTAAAGAAATGATACTATTACTTAAATAATAATAATAAATGTATCCCTAGGGAGAAAAAATGGCTTATGTGAGGTAAATATGTATAAATGTATTAAACTGAAAGTTTGTACATAAATGGAGGATGTATTAGATTTAAAGGTAATGAAGAAATACGATACATAGAAGGGAAAACCGCTCCGTGCGCAGAGAATTGAAAATGGTGCCGTCAGAGATATGACGAGTCGCCTGATGAACTCGACGCATACGTGGTAGAGTTACCCAGGAGTTCCGGAGGCGCGTCTGTGTAGAGTGTAGCGGGCGCCGTCCTGGCCTGGTTAGGAAAGAAGAAGGAAGGTAACAGGGGTTTTAAGCGGTTGAACCGCAACCAATGAGTGAAGGAAAAAGGAAAGAAATAATCGCTAGGATGTAGTTATTAAAAGGGGAAGAAGACAGACATTGGTGAACAGCTAAAAGCATGAAAGGCAATAGCGGAGTAAAGGTACTGGCAACAAATGGGTTAAAGACAAATGCTCAGACAATTTTAATACAATGAAATTGAAATGGAAAAATATACTGCTAGGACAGCAGCAAAGAAAGAGGAAGCGCTTACAGTTCATTTTATGACAGAGGTCTTACCGTGATTGGTGGGATACTACTACACTTGCTAAAAAGTTTTCTCTCTTTATTTGACATGTTAAATAAAGTTTGTCTTTGCTGCTAGGAGGCAGTGGGGAAAGTTAAATGCATAATATGAAGCCTCCATGAGAATGCCATAAAATTACTGTGTGTAACAGAAGCACTCACCTAGGTAGGAGTCCATCATACAGCAGTCAGGTGTATCTATATAATTACTGTGTGTAACAGAAGCACTTACCTAGGTAGGAGTCCATCACACAGCAGTCAGGTGTAACTGTATAATTACTGTGTGTAACAGAAGCACTTACCTAGGTAGGGGTCCATCATAAAGCAGTCAGGCGTATCTATATAATTACTATGTGTAACAGAAGCACTTACCTAGGTAGGAGTCCATCACACAGCAGTCAGGTGTATCTATATAATTACTGTGTGTAACAGAAGCACTTACCTAGGTAGGAGTCCATCACACAGCAGTCAGGCGTATCTATATAATTACTGTGTGTAACAGAAGCACTTACCTAGGTAGGGGTTCATCATACAGCAGTCAGGCGTATCTATATAATTACTGTGTGTGACAAGCATGGAGGGGGGTATTATGCATTAACTTCTACTGCCATTCCTTAACGCAAAGAAAAAACTTTATTTAAATAACACAACAAACAAGAAAACTTGGTAGTTAACACTTTCCCACCAATCACATAATGTCCAGCTCTCCAAACTGAGGTGCAGCAACTTCCTCTTATAATGTCGACCAAAAGTCCATAAATAACTGTAGTAATCCAAACTTATTCCTCCAGACTACACACCACGAAGGCAAATGTTCCACGGAAATTAACCTAGAAAATACATAATTAGGGTGGGATACATGGGAGGCATAATACCTCTGTATTTTTAATAAAATTCTGACTTTCCATCACACTGGTTAGGAAAATCCACTAATTTTATGGCAAGGATGGAGGCTTTGTATTCTAGTTTAAAGCTCATCAACAATATGCATAGACACATGATCAAAAGGTTTAAATAAAAATCCCCAAACGTCAACTCCCTAGACCAACCTGCTGCTCTTAAAATATCTTCCAACCAACCTCCCACCTCAAGAGCCATAGATGCCATGGCTCCTGTAGAAGAATGTGTTCCACACAATGTGACATCAGTTCCTGCTAACTGCACAATCCACATAACTCATCGAGCCGGAGTCGCCTCACACACCGGGAGGTGAAGTTTAAGGAAATAAATTAATAACTGATTGCACTCTGTTCACCTCAAAGGAAGGGTTCTAGATTCCTAAACCTACAAACAATTAACCCCTTAACGACCCTTGACGGTCCTAGTACGTCAAGGGTCAATTTGACTTAACGACCGATGACGTACTATGACCGTCATCGAGTTCCGGGCTCCCCCCGCGGCTGCACACCGTTCGGGGAGTCCGGAACACAATGGAGCAATAAAAAAAAAATAGCTCCGTGGTTGTTAAGTCACGTCCGCTTCCGGATTCCCTGGTCGTTAAGGGGTTAACAACACATAGTTGAGGCCTACTAGGAAAAACCAGATACGATACCACCCAAACTTGTGCTATGGTTCTTCTCGTCTGAATCAAAAAACTGAACTCCGGAAGGAGTAAAGGAAAGCATGTTAAGGTGGAGTTCTCAGGAAACACCTGTGACTTACATGGATTTACCAAACTCTGTCCTTTTTGACTTAACAGATTCTGCTATTGGATAATATTTCAAGTCAAACTTGGCTTACTCATATACGCTTTAGGTCACACGCAGAGCTCTGTGCATCTGTTTCCAGAGAGATCTCTGTCAGGAACTGTGAGAGCAGGGCTGTTGTTACAATGTTGCACTATGCCTCTCAGAGGCAGGGACACGTTTATCTTGTATCACTAAAGAAAACAAGAGAGATTAATAAGATAAAATAAAAAAATGAAAATAAAATGAATATAAAGTAATAATGAGTCCTCAGCCATATGTTCCCGGTACACTGACAATCACCTGCACCGCTAAATTCTTCATTATTACTTATTTTATTTTCATATTTTTATTACTTTTAGAGCTCTCCGTTGTTTTCTTTATTCATATAAATAATATATCACACTTACGGGGATAGTAGCCGCTCTACTAGAGATCCTATATTAACCCATTCTTTGCTGTCTATCTTTTGCTGTCTGTTGATCTTGTATCACTATCTGCTTTCACAGCTCCTGGCAAGAAAGCTGTCTGGAAAGAGAGGTCACTGGCAGCGACGGAAGTGCTTTAAATCAACACAAAAGTCAGGTCATTTATTCCCTTTGCACTTTTACAAAATGGCCAAAAAGGAGGTGACGGTCACTAAAACAAACCGATGCGCCATGATTTAAAGTGATAGTAATGCTTCATAAGAAAAGCAGCTCTAATTAATCATCATAGTATTTGGACTTTGGAGAGTGTTATTTCAATACTGTCAGAGTTGTAGTACAAGAGTAACTGAATGATAAAGTATCCCCTCCCGCCCCTTTTACTGATGTAACACTGTTCAGCCAGATCAGAAGGGAGGTGCCCAGGTAGACTGCAGAGAGGGACAATCTTCAATTAACAGAAGGGGAAAAACCTGAAAAGCTTGTCAATGGGGGCAGGGCTTTCATTGTTCTCATATGAAGAAGATGGTCCCCCTGCTGTTATCTGTCTGGTCTATGGGCTGGATTCCACATCTGAGAAGAGATGGCTTACACTAGGTAAAAGGGGCAGGGCTTTCATTGTTCTCATAGGAAGAAGATTGTCCCCTTCTGTTATCTGTCTGGTCTATGGACTGGATTCCACATCTGAGAAGAGATGGCTTACACTAGGTAAAAGGGGCAGGGCTTTCATTGTTCTTATAGGAAGAAGATTGTCCCCTGCTGTTATCTGTCTGGTCTATGGACTGGATTCCACATCTGAGAAGAGATGTCTTACACTAGGTAAAAGGGGCAGGGCTTTCATTGTTCTCATAGGAAGAAGATTGTCCCCTGCTGTTATCTGTCTGGTCTATGGACTGCATTCCACATCTGAGAAGAGATGGCTTACACTAGGTAAAAGGGGCGGGAGGGGAAACTTTGCTTGTGAATATCTCTCAAACCATAAAGGTCTGAGAGATAAGACTTCTATCGTTCTTCATGTTTTTTTTTAATGCCTACAAAATAAAATAAAGATAAAACTAAGTATTACTATCCCTTTAAAGGGCTGGGACGTATCAGTGAGTGAAGAATAATTTAAGAGAATAATTAGATGATTTCTTAGAGGGAACGTACAGGGTTATACAGTCTATTAGAGGGTAAAGCAGGACATTCTGGTGAATAGACTAATACTCATTTGGTGGCAAGGAGATTGATATAATTCTCATGTTTCTGTCTTACAAGGCAAACGCTGAACTCCTCATGTACAATGTAATGTGTGTGAATGGTGTGTGCAGTTCCCTTATCGAGGCCTCTGGAATTCATTCTGTTACATCTCCTCCCACACTGGTTATTACACTCAGACGCACCCACTGCATCAACACCAGGAAACGAAACCTAGCAGAGAGACCACAGTATACACCCTAATCTGGAAGGGACACTGCTGTATACACCCTCATGTGGGAGGAGACATCACTGTATACACCCTAATCTGGAAGGAGACACTGCTGTATACACACTAATCTGGAAGGAGAGATCACTGTATACACACTAATCTGGAAGGAGACATCACTGTATACACACCGATCTGGAAGGAGACATCACTGTATACACACTGATCTGGAAGGAGACATCACTGTATACACACCGATCTGGAAGGAGACATCACTGTATACACACCGATCTGGAAGGAGACATCACTGTATACACACCGATCTGGAAGGAGAGATCACTGTATACACACTGATCTGGAAGGGACACTGCTGTATACACACTGATCTGGAAGGAGAGATCACTGTATAGACACCGATATGGAAGATGAAGCCATTATTTACAAACCCCAAGCACAAAGGAAAAGAAACACTGCGTGACTGACTGCACAGAGCTGTGTAACAGGTAACGTACACAACACTGCACCCCATCTACTGTACACTGCTACCCCATCTACTGCACACTACACCCCATCTACTGTACACTGCACCCCATCTACTGTACACTGCTACCCCATCTACTGTACACTGCTACCCCATCTACTGCACACTGCACCCCATCTACTGTACACTGCTACCCCATCTACTGCACACTGCACCCCATCTACTGTACACTGCACCCCATCTACTGCACCCCATCTGCTGTACACTGCTACCCCATCTACTGTACACTGCATGCCATCTACTGTACACTGCATGCCATCTACTGTACACTGCTACCCCATCTACTGCACACTGCACCCCATCTACTGTACACTGGTACACCATCTACTGTACACTGCTCCCCATCTACTGCACACTGCACCCCACCTACTGTACACTACCTCATCTACTGCACACTACTACCCCATCTACTGCACCCCATCTACTGTACACTACCTCATCTACTGCACACTGCTACCCCATCTACTGCACACTGTACCCCATCTACTGTACATTACATCATCTACTGTACACTACCTCATCTACTGTACACTGCACTCCATCTACTGTACACTACCTCATCTACTGTACACTGGTACCTTATCTACTGTACACCTCCTCATCTACTGTACACTACCTCATCTACTGTACACTGCTACCCCATCTACTGTACACTACCTCATCTACTGCACACCGTACCCCATCTACTGTACACTACCTCATCTACAGTACACTGGTACACCATCTGTTATACACTGGTACCTTATCTACTGTACACTGCTACCCCATCTACTGCACCCCATCTACTATACACTGCACTCCATCTACTGTACACTACCTCATCTACTGTACACTGGTACCTTATCTACTGTACACCTCCTCATCTACTGTACACTACCTCATCTACTGTACACTACCTCATCTACTGCACACCGTACCCCATCTACTGTACACTACCTCATCTACAGTACACTGGTACACCATCTGCTATATACTGGTACCTTATCTACTGTACACTGGTACACCATCTACTGCACCCCATCTACTGTACACTACCTCATCTACTGTACACTGGTACACCATCTGCTATACACTGGTACCTTATCTACTGTACACTGGTACCTTATCTATTGTACACTGGTACCTTATCTACTGTACACTGGTACACCATCTACTGCACACTGCACCCCATCTACTGTACACTTCACTCCATCTACTGTACACTACCTCCTCTACTGTACACTGCACCCCATCTACTGCACAGTGGACCCCATCTACTGCACAGTGCACCCCATCTACTGTACACTGGTACCTTATCTACTGTACACTGGTACACCATCTACTGCACCCCATCTACTGTACATTACATCATCTACTGTACACTACCTCATCTACTGTACACTGCACTCCATCTACTGTACACTACCTCATCTACTGTACACTGGTACCTTATCTACTGTACACTACCTCATCTACAGTACACTACCTCATCTACTGTACACTGGTACCTTATCTACTGTACACTGGTACACCATCTACTGCACCCCATCTACTGTACATTACATCATCTACTGTACACTACCTCATCTACTGTACACTGCACTCCATCTACTGTACACTACCTCATCTACTGTACACTGGTACCTTATCTACTGTACACCTCCTCATCTACTGTACACTACCTCATCTACTGTACACTGCTACCCCATCTACTGTACACTACCTCATCTACTGCACACCGTACCCCATCTACTGTACACTACCTCATCTACATTACACTGGTACACCATCTGCTATACACTGGTACCTTATCTACTGTACACTGCTACCCCATCTACTGCACCCCATCTACTATACACTGCACTCCATCTACTGTACACTACCTCATCTACTGTACACTGGTACCTTATCTACTGTACACCTCCTCATCTACTGTACACTACCTCATCTACTGTACACTACCTCATCTACTGCACACTGTACCCCATCTACTGTACACTACCTCATCTACAGTACACTGGTACACCATCTGCTATACACTGGTACCTTATCTACTGTACACTGGTACACCATCTACTGCACCCCATCTACTGTACACTACCTCATCTACTGCACACTGCTACCCCATCTACTGCACACTGCACCCCATATACTATACACTGCACTCCATCTACTGTAGACTACCTTCTCTACTGTACACTGCACCCCATCTACTGTACACTGCTACCCCATGTACTGTACACTACCTCATCTACTGTACACTGCTACCCCATCTACTGCACACTGCTACCCCATCTACTGTACACTTCACTCCATCTACTGTACACTACCTCCTCTACTGTACACTGCACCCCATCTACTGCACAGTGGACCCCATCTACTGCACAGTGCACCCCATCTATACACTGGTACCTTATCTACTGTACACTGGTACACCATCTACTGCACCCCATCTACTGTACATTACATCATCTACTGTACACTGCACCCCATCTACTGTACATTACATCATCTACTGTACACTGATACCCCATCTACTGCACCCCATCTACTGTACACTACCTCATCTACTGTACACTACTACCCCATCTACTGTACACTGGTACCTTATCTATTGTACACTGGTACCTTATCTACTGTACACTGGTACACCATCTACTGCACCCCATCTACTGTACACTACCTCATCTACTGCACACTGCACCCCATCTACTGTACACTGGTACACCATCTACTGCACCCCATCTATTGTACACTGGTACCTTATCTACTGTACACTGGTACACCATCTACTGCACCCCATCTACTGTACATTACATCATCTACTGCACACTGCTACCCCATCTACTGCACACTGTACCCCATCTACTGTACATTACATCATCTACTGTACACTGCACCCCATCTACTGCACACTGCACCCCATCTACTGTACACTACCTCATCTACAGTACACTGGTACACCATCTGCTATACACTGGTACCTTATCTACTGCACACTGCTACCCCATCTACTGCACCCCATCTACTATACACTGCACTCCATCTACTGTACACTACCTCATCTACTGTACACTGGTACCTTATCTACTGTACACCTCCTCATCTACTGTACACTACCTCATCTACTGTACACTTCTACCCCATCTACTGTACACTACCTCATCTACTGCACACCGTACCCCATCTACTGTACACTACCTCATCTACAGTACACTGGTACACCATCTGCTATACACTGGTACCTTATCTACTGTACACTGGTACACCATCTACTGCACCCCATCTACTGTACACTACCTCATCTACTGCACACTGCACCCCATCTACTGTACACTGGTACACCATCTACTGCACCCCATCTATTGTACACTGGTACCTTATCTACTGTACACTGGTACACCATCTACTGCACCCCATCTACTGTACATTACATCATCTACTGCACACTGCTACCCCATCTACTGCACACTGTACCCCATCTACTGTACATTACATCATCTACTGTACACTGCACCCCATCTACTGCACACTGCACCCCATCTACTGTACACTACCTCATCTACAGTACACTGGTACACCATCTGCTATACACTGGTACCTTATCTACTGCACACTGCTACCCCATCTACTGCACCCCATCTACTATACACTGCACTCCATCTACTGTACACTACCTCATCTACTGTACACTGGTACCTTATCTACTGTACACCTCCTCATCTACTGTACACTACCTCATCTACTGTACACTGCTACCCCATCTACTGTACACTACCTCATCTACTGCACACCGTACCCCATCTACTGTACACTACCTCATCTACAGTACACTGGTACACCATCTACTGCACACTGCACCTCATATACTATACACTGCACTCCATCTACTGTAGACTACCTCCTCTACTGTACACTGCACCCCATCTACTGCACAATGCACCCCATGTACTGTACACTGCTACCCCATGTACTGTACACTACCTCATCTACTGTACACTGCTACCCCATCTACTGCACACTGCACCCCATCTACTGTACACTTCACTCCATCTACTGTACACTACCTCCTCTACTGTACACTGCACCCCATCTACTGCACAGTGCACCCCATCTACTGTACACTGATACCTTATCTACTGTACACTGGTACACCATCTACTGTACACTACCTCATCTACTGCACACCGTACCCCATCTACTGTACACTACCTCATCTACAGTACACTGGTACACCATCTGCTATACACTGGTACCTTATCTACTGTACACTGGTACACCATCTACTGCACCCCATCTACTGTACACTACCTCATCTACTGTACACTGCTACCCCATCTACTGCACACTGCACCTCATATACTATACACTGCACTCCATCTACTGTAGACTACCTCCTCTACTGTACACTGCACCCCATCTACTGCACAATGCACCCCATGTACTGTACACTGCTACCCCATGTACTGTACACTACCTCATCTACTGTACACTGCTACCCCATCTACTGCACACTGCACCCCATCTACTGTACACTTCACTCCATCTACTGTACACTACCTCCTCTACTGTACACTGCACCCCATCTACTGCACAGTGCACCCCATCTACTGTACACTGGTACCTTATCTACTGTACACTGGTACACCATCTACTGCACCCCATCTACTGTACATGACATCATCTACTGTACACTGCACCCCATCTACTGTACATTACATCATCTACTGTACACTGATACCCCATCTACTGCACCCCATCTACTGTACACTACCTCATCTACTGTACACTACTACCCCATCTACTGTACACTGCACCCCATCTATTGTACACTGGTACCTTATCTATTGTACACTGGTACCTTATCTACTGTACACTGGTACACCATCTACTGCACCCCATCTACTGTACATTACATCATCTACTGCACACTGCTACCCCATCTACTGCACACTGTACCCCATCTACTGTACATTACATCATCTACTGTACACTGCACCCCATCTACTGCACACTGCACCCCATCTACTGTACACTACCTCATCTACTGTACACTACTACCCCATCTACTGTACACTGCACCCCATCTACTGTACACTGGTACACCATCTACTGCACCCCATCTACTGTACACTACCTCATCTACTGTACACTGCATCCCATCTACTGTACACTACCTTATCTACTGTACACTGTACCCCATCTACTGTACACTACCTTATCTACTGTACACTGCTACCCCATCTATTGTACACTACCTTATCTACTGTACACTGCACTCCATCTACTGTACACTACCTCATCTACTGTGCACTGCACCCCATCTGCTATACACTGCACCCCATCTATTGTACACTGAAACATTATCTACTACACACTGCACCTTATCTACTGTACACTGGTACCTTATCTACTGTACACTGGTACCCCATATATCGGAGGAGACATTACACAGAGATATACAGTGTATATGATAGACACATTCAAATACATGAAGGGATTCAACAAAGTGCAGGAGGGAAGTACATTTCAAAGGAGTAAAAATGTTAGGACAAGAGGCCATAGTCTAAAACTGGAGGGAAAGAGGTTTAGATGTAATGTAAGAAAATTTTACTTCACTGAGAGTGTAGTAGATAAGTGGAATAGCCTAACAGCAGAAGTGGTAGAGGTTAATACAGTGAGGGGATGTAAGTATGCATGGGATAGACATAAGCCTGTACTCAACACAACACAAGACCAAGGACTAAACAAGGTTTGAAGTTTTTACAGTAGGAAAATGGCCGACTACATGGGTTGAATGGTTTCATCTGTCAGCGATTTCTATGTTTCAGTAAGAACATTTCACAGTAATACCATATTTATCTCAGGGATGTTGCAGTGCAGACAGCCCATTTCAAGGTGTAGCTCTGCGGTAGATTCCTTGTCTGTTGGACTCTGTTCCAGTAGGTGTATATTGTAATTCCAGACGAGATTGCTGCTCTCAGTACACACCCTGAGGCTGGATGTTTTACTATATGTGACATGATCTGTCTTGGACCAGGTTCATTTCCAGGAAGAATCTCTCAGGTGTGGTGTGTTAATGCGTGCGTTGTGGAGACGAATGAATGAATATGTTTATTTATATAGCGCCACAAGTGTACGCATCGCTTTACAATTTCAGGGTTTAAACAATACAGGGTTACAGGTGCTTTGTAGAATGAAACATTGGGTGCGAGGTCCCTGCCCAAAAGCTTACAATCTAAAGTATGGCTGTTTTCCAGTGTAGATGATGGCTGGCGTCACAACAGAAAGGTGATTATCATTCCAACATCTTCCTGACTTTTATGTGCACCAGTGATGGGCGCTTCCCGTGATGGGCTCTGTGTTGAGGTGTGCTTGTTCCAGTGGATCATGCACATTTCAATGGATCTTCTTGATAGCACAGTCACACTGCTATCGTTATAGTCGGACTCCTATGTTAAATGATGATTTGTAGATGTTACAGTGTTTGAATAAAATGAAGAAAGAAGCAGAAATTTGGCAGACTGAGATTTGCTTTTAAAGGGATAGTAATGTGTTACAATAAAAGCAGCTCCAATTAATCTTCATGGTATGTGGGCCTTAAAGAGAGTGTTATTTCAGAATTGTAGTACAGGAGTAATAGAATGATAAAGTATCCCCCTCCAGTCCCTTTTACTGATGAAACACTGCTCACCTCAGAGGAGCAAGACTGTCCAGATGGATCACAGAGAGGGACAATATTCAGTGATCATAAGGAAAAACCTGTCAAGGGGGCAGTGTTTTCCTTATTATCACAGTAAGAAGATTGCTCCTTGCTGTGACCTGTCCGGTCAAGTGACCAGATTCCACATCTGAGGGGAGGTGTCTTACACTAGGTAAAAGGGGCGGGAGGGGGATACTTTATCATTCAATTACTCTTGTACTACAACTCTGACAGTATTGAAATAACACTCTCCATGGACCAAACACTATGAAGATTAATTGGAACTGATTTTATTGTGACACATTACTATCACTTTACAGGAGAATGTACACCCAATAATAATACCCATGCTTGGCTTACATTGGGCAGAAAATTTTAATGGCCCTTATAAACTTTTATCTTGTGCCTGCGTTCAAGACAAAACCTCTTCAATCAGTCCTGGAGGTCAGGTCCATTGAGAAGGAGGTGACCGTTGCTGGCAGGACACAAACAAAATGTTTCCTCCCAATAAATAGTGTCTCAGTGTATAACAAACCGCACAGTGCTCGTCCGGGGTAGAACCCACACTGACCTGGGCAGCTCGTTATCACGCACAGTGCGTGTCTGGGGTAGAACCCACATTGACCTGGGCAGCTCGTTATCACGCACAGTGCGCGTCTGGGGTAGAACCCACACTGTCTGGGTAGCTCGTAATCACGCACAGTGCGCGTCTGGGGTAGAACCCACACTGTCCTGGGCAGCTCGTTATCGCGCACAGTGCGCGTCCGGGGTAAAACCCACACTGTCCTGGGCAGCTCGTTATCACGCACAGTGCGCGTCTGGGGTAGAACCCACACTGTCCTGGGCAGCTCGTTATCGCGCACAGTGCGCGTCCAGGGTAAAACCCACACTGTCCTGGGCAGCTCGTTATCACGCACAGTGCGCGTCCGGGGTAGAACCCACACTGTCCTGGGCAGCTCGTTATCACGCACAGTGCGCGTCCGGGGTAGAACCCACACTGTCCTGGGCAGCTCGTTATCATGCACAGTGCGTGTATGGGGTAGAACCCACACTGTCCTGGGCAGCTCGTTATCATGCACAGTGCGTGTATGGGGTAGAACCCACACTGTCCTGGGCAGCTCGTTATCATGCACAGTGCGCGTCCGGGGTAGAACCCACACTGTCCTGGGCAGCTCGTTATCATGCACAGTGCGTGTATGGGGTAGAACCCATACTGTCCTGGGCAGCTCATTATCGCGCACAGTGCGCATCCGGGGTAGAACCCACACCCACATCTGAGCAGATGGGAAAGCTCAGAGTTAGCAGAAAGCTCGTTTGATATAGATAAGTAGGAGGGAACCCAACACGGCAGAGACCAGAACGCTGATGCCACAGGAAAAACCGAGAACGAATGGTCAAGGGCAGGCCGACGTCGAAGGAAGGCAGAAACATGAGAGACAATACAGAGGACAAGCAAGGGTCAAAACCGGAGAAATCACAAGGCTAGAAATAATACAGAAGCACAGAGGCGGAAGCTGGTTAGGAGCCCGACAAGAGAGCGCCGAACCGCAAGAGACACAGGCTTATATAGGCCCGCACACGTCCTGATGTCATGACGCATTACATCAGGAACCTGGAAAAGAAGCAACCGGCACCGCGCATGCGCGAGGCAGCAACCCGGAAGAAACAGAAGCAAGACCCGGTGCGCATCAGGTACGGGGACCGAGACGCAATAGATTCCCCCCATCTTATGGATGCCCTCTGGATAGACACAGGGCCAGGATGATCAGGATGAGCCCTATGGAAGGACCGTAGGCAGGCTGGGGCATGGAGGTTGTCAACAGGCTCCCAGGAACGGTCCTCAGGTCCTTAGCCCTTCCAATGTGCCAAGTATTCCAGGCGTCCCCAATGTAGACGGGAGTCTAGGATCTCATGCACCTCATACTCTTCAGACCCGCCTATATCCAACGGGGGAGGACAGGGAGGATGGCGGTCCGGAAAAGGACTAGGTGTCCAGAGTTTGAGATGAGAGACGTGGAATGTTGGATGTATGCGGATTGAGTCCGGTAGGGATAAACGGTAGGTGTGTGGATTGATGACATGAGAGATGCTGTAAGGTCCTATGAAGCATGGTCCCAACTTATGGGAAGGACAGGATAAACGTATGGTGGCAGAAGACAACCATACTTTGTCTCCGACTTGATACATTGGACTGACACACCGGCTTTTATCTGCTTGCGCCTTGTAGGCTGCTTGGGCTTGCTTTAGCATGGTATGAAATTCTTTCTGCATTTGTTGTAATTCCTGAATCCGTTGATTGACGTTTGGGACAGCAGTAGTAACAGGCATGTCGGGCAGAAGGGACGGATGATACCCATACGTAGCATAGAAGGGAGAAGTTTTGATGGAATAATGAAAATGGTTGTTATGTGCAAATTCCGCTTGTGGTAGTAGCTGCAAACAATTGTCTTGTAGATAGGTAGAAAAGTTTTGGAGGTATTGTTCTAATGTCTGATTTGTCCTCTCGGTTTGACCATTGGTCTGTGGGTGGTATCCTGAAGATAGGTTGCATTTGATTTGTAATCCAGAGCAAAAGGCTTTCCAAAACTTCAAGGTAAAATGAGGTCCTTTGTCCTAGGTGACAGTAGAGGGCATGCCATGCGGACGGAAGACCTCTTTGAGGATGAGTGTTGCTGTGTGTGCTGCTGTAGGCAGTCCTTTGCATGGTAAGAAATGTGCTATTTTAGTAAATCGGTCTACCACCACTAGTATGGAGTTATGTGAATTGGAATCTGGTAGTTCCACTATAAAGACCAGTGTAATCTCCTTCCAGGGACCGGTAGGAACTGGCAAGGGATGGAGCAGACCAGGTGGTCTTTTATGTCTGTTTGTTGATCTGTGGCAAACATCACAGGAAGAGACATAAGATTCCATGTTTTGCTTCGTTAAGGGCCACCAGAAATGTCTTTGAATCTCTTGCATAGTCTGATTGATTCCCCCATGGCCGCCTGATGGAAGGTCATGAAACATATGAAGGGTCTCCTGACGTGCAGCAGGAGGGACATAGATATGGTTCAGATGTCGAAGGAATCCATCAGTGTAGGTGAGTGCATATTTCTACACTAGAATAGAGGTTAATTGTTTGATTTTAGTCAGAAGGTCACTACTGAGGCATAGGAAATGGAGTGGTTGAAGGACAGTATCCGTGGTCTTGGATTTCTCATTAGGAGGTTCGAACATTCTGGATAAAGCGTCCGCCTTTCCGTTCTTCGCACCGGGTCTGTATGTGATGTGCATAGGAAACTGGAGACGAAAAGGGCCCATCTGGCCTGTCTAGGACAGAGTCTGCGGGCTGATCTGAGATATTCAAGGTTCCTGTGAATTATGTAGATCTTAATTGGTTTTACGGAGCCCTCCAATAAGTGACGCCACTCTTCCAGTGCCTGTTTGATAGCCAGTAGTTCCTTGTCATTCAAATGGAGAAAGGCATTTAGAGAAAAATGCTACAGGGTGATGGCTATCCTTCATACCCCATCGTTGCGAGAGCACAGCTCCGGTAGCGAGGTTAGAGGAGTCGACCTCCAGAAAAAATGGTTTGGTAGTGTCCAGTTGACAGAGCACAGGTGCCTGCATGAAGGCTTGCTTAAGGGTGTCAAAAGTGGTTTGGGCCTCTGTGGTCCAGGAGAATCGAGTCTCAGCTTTAGTTAGTGCTATTAATGGGGCTATCAACTTAGAGAAATCATGATTAAATCAATCATCATTAGAAATTAGCAAAGCCGATGAATCTTTGTACAGCATTTTTGTTGTGGGGAGTGGGCCATTCCAGTATGGCTGAAACTTTCCTGGGGTTCATTTTGATGCATCCAGGGGAGATGAGAAAACCGAGGAAATCTATCTCTTGCATCTCGAAGATACACTTCTCAAGTTTCGTGTACAGGTTATGGGCACGTAGGCGTGCAAGAACAGTCTGTAAATGACATCTATGTTCCATAATGGTGGCAGAAAAAATAAGAATATTGTATAGGTAAGCTATGACATATTGATCTAGTAAATCTCGAAAGACGTCATTGATGAAACACTGGGGCATTACATAGACCAAAAGGTATTACCGTATACTCGTAATGCCCATAACGAGTCCGAAAAGCCATCTTCCATTCATCTCCTTCCCGTATACAGACGAGGTTGTATGCTCCTCGTTGATCGATCTTAGTAAAAATTGTTGCCGTGGATAGTCGTTCAAGGAGCTCTGGTATGAGTGGTAGCGGGTATATGTTGTTTATGGTTATCTTGTTTAATTCCCTGTAGTCTATGCAAGGACGCAGACCACCATCTTTCTTGGGTACAAAAAAAGATTTCTGCTGCAGCAGGTGAAGTATAGGGACAAATGAACCCTTGCTGAAGGCTTTCTTCAATGTATGTCTTCAAATGTTGTGTCTCAGGTCCTGACAAAGGGTACACATGCCCAAAAGGAACTGTGGCACCGGGAAGAAGATCTTAATGTCGGTGAGGTGGTAGCTCTCTTCTTATAGAAAACATCAGAATAGGACTGATACTCACAGGTATACTAGATGTACAAGGCATGGATAAGATCGTAGTCGTGCTATCTGGTAGGAATCGAGTCTTGCAGTAGGTGGAGTGGAATTGAATGTATGCTGTAGACCAAGTGATATGCGGGTCGTGGGTACAGAGCCAGGAGAGGCCTAGAACAGGAGAGAGGGCATGACATCAACATAATGGTCTCCAGAGTGATAGGCCCAGACTACAGGTGGATTTGGTTGGCCATTTGTACTGCCAAAGGATGTCTTCTATTCTTCACAGAAATTCTCAGGGTGGAAACCAGATCTTGACTGATGAAGCATCCACTCGCTTCGAAGTCGATCATCACAGTCACTTCACTCTGCTGACCATTCCACTGAAGGGTGACAAGAATAGACATGTAAGTGGAAGGAGTTAGAGCAAGTAGAATGCGGGATGTCAGAGAGATACAATCTACACCTTGGTATGAACGTGGTCTAGATAGTAGCAGCTATGGTACCCACAGCCAAAGATGGCATCCCCATGGTAGGCCTCCCACACAAGTCCTTGGATCTCCAATCGCAAGCGGACTGGGCAAAAGATGACAAGAATCCCGGACCCATACTCCCAGTCCATGTACTTGACCATTTCCCAGAACTCATCCTGCATTTGAAGCTCCTCTTCAATACACAAGTCCAGATCTGTGTCGAATTCCTCCACCAGATCGCCCAGCTGGGTCCTCCACTGGAACCTTATATTGGCATACCTCGGTCCATAAGGGCCCAGAGGCTCTGACTGTGCTGCTGTGTCCGCCATGGCTCACTCCGATGAAAACGTGAAAGAAGGAGAAGATCCCACTGCTGCCACCAGTGTAACGGAAGTTGGAAGGCACTGTGTCGGCCTCAGCCATCATTCCAGGTCTCTCCTTCTCCATGGCAGATTACACAGCGTGGATCCTACTGGTCGAGCACTAACCAGCTCGACTGAACACCTGCGGTGTTGTACACTCAGTGTCGAAGTCGAATGAAGTTGGTAGCATCGTCGGCTCCATGTCGGAGTCAGAAGAAATACAGTCGAACAGGAAAAGGTCGAGAGACTCAAAGCCAGAGTCAGGTCGCAGACTGGTACCACAGGCCGTAGAGAGTGAGGCCTCTACTCCCGGTCGAACGGTAGCTGGAATATGTCGCAGGAAACACAAGGATGTTGATCTGAGTCCACACTGCCACCTGACAGCATACAAAAGCCCCGACTCGGAATCGGATCCGCAGATAGCTGGCAGCAGATGGTCGACGATACAGGATACTCAGCTCAGGTGGGCATCAGAGGGGATACTTTAAACCAACGGAGCAATAAGACACCAGGACTCCCATTCACTTCAACATAACTGACTCTTTATTGAAACAAACCACAGCATATTTATACAGTTTAACCACACTGACAATACATGGGCAGACATGACACAATGGGCAAGTTTACAAGGATAATACAATCAAAACACATAAGACAAAGAACCAACAACAAATGGTTCAGGGAAGCATAATAGGGCAGACATGATTGAATTAACACACAGCAGGGGGTCTCAATACAGTTCACAAACATACAATGGCTAGTGTGGCTAGAATACACATCTTAGGGACACTGACCCAAGGTTGGAGCTTTTGTTCGACTACTTTGAATGTCCTGCTCCAACCTTGAACAATCACTGAGCTGCCTACGGTTCTCCATGTTAGGCTACGGAAGTTATCTGCATGTCTGCCTCAGGGATTCGAACGAACAAGCCTTCGCCTCTTGCCCCACCACTGAGTGTTCGACCCAGTGGTGATGATCGTACACCGAACCGGAAACCTCTGAGTCACTGCCGGCGAATACGTAAACCCTCGAACACGACAATCCAGTCTACGCCTAACACAGGTCAGTCCTGTGTATTGAGTTCTGTTCGACCCAGCTGCTCATCCACATAAGGGCTAGCCACCGTCTCTTAGTCTAGGGTAAAGGCTTGAGGGGTCATACGCCAAGGCCCAAAGGGGTATCCAATAGGTCCTAGTGTCCACGGTCTCATGTGCCAGGGGCTGATAAGCTGTATGCCCAGACAAGGGCTACAGTAACAGAGTACGAACCGTTACAACCACGGACAACACCCACTTGCATGGGTTCATAGAAACAGGGGAGTCTGATGTGAAGGAAGAGGAGGGTTGATGCCGTCTTGCTAGTGTGGAAGTGGACACCGTTCTCTCTCTTTGTCTCTCTCTTAACAGCCAATCAATTTGTATGGCGAGATGCATTAAATCCTCCAGAAGAGAGTGTAATGGCCCCCTAGCCAATTCATCTTTCAGACTGTATGAAAGACCATAGCGGAACTGGTCAAGCAGAGCCGCTTCGTTCCAATCAGCGTTGCTGGACAGCCTATGAAATTCCGTTACGTAGTCTTCCACCTGTCTTTTGCCCTGAACCAAGGTCCATAGGGCATTTTGAGCTGTGGAGACCCGGAAAGGATCCTCATATAGGGCTTCCAGAGCAGACTGAAAGGCGGACCAGGTATCTAATACCGAGCTGCAGTAAATTATGAGCCCAGGACTGCGGTGGATCTCCCGACAGGAGAGTAATCGCAGTACGTACCCTGAAGTACTCTGTGACATAAGTGCGAGGGTTATGGCAAATAACAGTTCACAGGAGGTGATAAAAGACCTGACCTGTGTCCTGTTCCCATCGAAGCGATCCGGGAGAGGCACTCTAGGTTAATGAGTTGAGCCCCTTCACCTTTTTACGCCACAGCAATTCCAGAGGCAGAGGGAGACACAGAAGGGGGAACAGAAGGATGCAGATCATGCAGCTGCTGCTGCAGATGGGCTTGGTTGGCTTGCAATTCTTGTACTGACAATGTCAGTGCAGAAATTTGATTCCCTAATGAGTTGAGGGCCTCAATGAGCCCAGAAGGTTCCATCCTAATACTGATATATGGGTATATACGTAGATGATCCTGAGTATATAGGTATATATATGTTCAGGCTGTACTGTCAGCTTTCTGAAAACTGTCTCTGAGCAGACGGGAAAGCTCAGAGTTTGCAGAAAGTTTGTTTGATATAGATAAGTGGGAGGGAACCCAACACAGGAAAGACCAGAATGCCGAAACCAGAGGGAAAAACGAGAACGAATGGTCAAGGGCAGGCTGAGGTCAAAGGAAGGCAGAAATGCGAGAGACAATACAGAGGGAAAGAAAGGGTAAAAACCGGAGAAATCACAAGGCTAGAAATAATACAGACGCACAGAGGCGAACGCTGATTAAGAGCCCGACAAGAGAGCTCCGAACTGCAAGAGACACAGGTTTATATAGGCCCGCACACATCCTGATATCATGGCACGTGACGTCAGGAACCTGGAAAAGACACGACCAGCACCACGCATGTGCGAGGCAGCAACCCAGAAGAAACACACAAGCATGACCTGGCTCGCATCAAGTACGGGGACCGAGGCGCGATAGGCCTGGGAAGCTCATTATCACACACAGTGCATGTCTGGGGCAGATCGTACACTGGCCATCAACTACCTTGACCTGAAGAATCTCACAGCCAAAATGCGCTGCTTAATGTCTTCAAAACAGGTAGTCTGCCCAGACAACAACCTTTAGACCTCAGTGTCCAGTAACAACAAGCCCGTCACTGCAGGATTATGATCACGTACACGTCTCCTAGTCAACCCTCCTTCCCTCCAGATGTGAGATTGCATTGGAGTGCATTGAATAAAATATTTTGAGGTCCAAATAGTCTCAAATAAATTGTGTGTGTGTGTGGGGGGGATTACATTATTCTCCCCCATCTCTCCATCCTGGTCAGATCAGGGTAGGAAGACCCCTTTTTGTAACCAAAAGAGGGAACATTTGTTCCTTCCAGGAACAAACTAAATAAACAAAATTAATAATATGGGGTCAAAGACTCAAAATTAATGAAGAATCTTATTAATCCTGGGTCCAAAACCACCAAATTAAAGCAAGGAAAGGTGCTTGGACCCCTCCCTGTACACTTACACAAAGAGAAGAGATCATCAGTAATATAAAGGAATCTCTAGTCCTGTTCTATGGTTTAGCAGTAAGGGACCCATATTATCATCATCATTATGATTATTACAGTGTGAACACGCCCACATCATTATGATTATTACAGTTGTGAACACACCCTCATCATTATGATTATTACAGTGTGAACACGCCCACATCATTATGATTATTACAGTGTGAACACACCTTCATTATTATGATTATTACAGTGTGAACACACCCTCATTATTATGATTATTACAGTTATGAACACACCCTCATTATTATGATTATTACAGTGTGAACACTCCCTCATCATTATGATTATTACAGTGTGAACACGCCCACATCATTATGATTATTACAGTGTGAACACACCCACATCATTATGATTATTACAGTGTGAACACACCATCATCATTATTATTACAGTGTGAACACACCCTCATCATTATGATTATTACAGTTGTGAACACACCCTCATCATCATTATGATTATTACAGCTGTGAACACACCCTCATCATTATGAATATTACAGTGTGAACACACCTTCATTATTATGATTATTACAGCTGTGAACACACCCTCATCATCATTATGATTATTACAGTTGTGAACACACCCTCATCATCATTATGATTATTACAGTTGTGAACACACCCTCATCATTATGATTATTACAGTGTGAACACGCCCACATCATTATGATTATTACAGTGTGAACACACCTTCATTATTATGATTATTACAGTGTGAACACACCCTCATTATTATGATTATTACAGTTATGAACACACCCTCATTATTATGATTATTACAGTGTGAACACTCCCTCATCATTATGATTATTACAGTGTGAACACGCCCACATCATTATGATTATTACAGTGTGAACACACCCACATCATTATGATTATTACAGTGTGAACACACCATCATCATTATTATTACAGTGTGAACACACCCTCATCATTATGATTATTACAGTTGTGAACACACCCTCATCATCATTATGATTATTACAGCTGTGAACACACCCTCATCATTATGAATATTACAGTGTGAACACACCTTCATTATTATGATTATTACAGCTGTGAACACACCCTCATCATCATTATGATTATTACAGTTGTGAACACACCCTCATCATCATTATGATTATTACAGTTGTGAACACACCCTCATCATTATGATTATTACAGTGTGAACACACCCTCATCATTATGATTATTACAGCTGTGAACACGACCATATTTATTATGATTATTATGGTGTGAATATACCCTCATTATTATGATTATTACAGCTGTGAACACGACCATATTTATTATGATTATTACAGTGTGAACACACCCTCATCATTATGATTATTACAGCTGTGAACACGACCATATTTATTATGATTATTACAGTGTGAATACACCCTCATTATTATGATTATTACAGTGTGAACACACCCTCATCATTATAATGATTATTATAGTTGTGAACACACCCTCATTATTATGATTATTACAGTTGTGAACACACCCTCATCATTATGATTATTACAGTTGTGAACAGACCCTGAAGTCATGGACACAAATACTTTTTTCTATATGTAGAGAAGCTTTGACCTCTGAGACACAGAACTTGATATATGTGATTCTGGAGTCAATGCGTCCACCTCCTTGGAACGAGGCACATCACTAGTGCACCTGGGAACAGATCTCTTGACTCAGAGGAAGGTTCCAGTTCTCAGGGTGAACACACAGGGCACGTGCACAGAGACACAGAGTATCTGTACATATACATGTATCACGGTGCTCCTATTGGTTGAGCCTGTTTGGCCCGCTCCTGGTGACCTTTTTATACCTGGCCATTGGCACCTGTCAGGTGTCCTTTCGTGGTGTTCCTGAGCCAGTATTGCTGTGCTGTGTTCCTGATACCAGGGTACCGACTTGGCCTGTTTAGACTACGCTCCTGTGTTCCTGCTCCGTGATCTGACCCGGCCTGGCTGACGTTCCTGCTCGTGACCTGATCTGGCTTGTCTGAGAACCCTGCTCTGTGATTCGACCCGGCCTGGCTGACGTTCCTGCTCGTGACCTGATCTGGCTTGTCTGAGAACCCTGCTCCGTGATTCGACCCGGCCTGGCTGACGTTCCTGCTCCATGACCTGCACCGGCTTACTCTACCCCGACATCGTTCCTGCTTCCTGCTGTCGCCGAGGTGACATTCTGACTATCTCCTGTGATTGTGACATGGCAGATTGTGAGCCTCCGTTAACTCGTGCAGAGCTGTACTCCTGCTGGCTGAGCCCGTTAACCCGTGCAGAGCTGCGCTCCTGATTGCTGAGCCTGCGTTTACCGTGAAGAGCTGTGCTTCCTATACTGAGCCTCCAGTCACTGGTACAGAGCGATAGCTGACTCTTGCAGAGCCGTTATCTTACAGCCACTATTACTGGTGAGCCGGTCCATCCTAGCCTAGTGAGGTGACGGTTCATTCCACTCCTTGCAGTATAGTCGGCCTACGTTACCGCGCCCGGAGGAAGCGCCAGGGCTCTAGCTTGTTCAGTGCTATTCTCCGTTATTACGCCCGTGAGGGCTATTGGCTCAAGCTCTTGCAATCCAGTTGCTTCCGTTATTATGCCCGTGGGGGCTATTGGCTCAGGCTCTTGCAATCCAGTTGCTTCCGTTATTACGCCCGTGGGGGCTATTGGCTCAGGCTCTTGCAATCCAGTTGCTTCCGTTATTATGCCCGTGGGGGCTATTGGCTCAAGCTCTTGCAATCCGGTTGTTTCCGTTATTACGCCCGTGGGGGCTATTGGCTCAAGCTCTTGCAATCCAGTTGCTTCCGTTATTACGCCCGTGGGGGCTATTGGCTCAGGCTCTTGCAATCCAGTTGCTCCCGTTACTACGCCCGTGGGGGCTACAGGCTCAAGTTTCTGCAGGGTGCGGGTCGCAGTTCCCGTTTGCTGAAGCAGTTATCTCCGTTTTATGGACTTAAGGTGTTGTGTCAACTACACCACTCATTGCCTAAATTACCACCTAGGGCGTGCCAAACACCACAACTGAGACGGACTGATTACTGTGTTAACCCTTGTGTTCTCTGTCCCCAGTATCTGTTATGTGACAGTATCTATAAAAGTTATTATATGTATATTGGGCCTATACAGCCTACTTGCTATTACTCAGTGCTGCCTATAGAGGGCGATCCTTTCTTTTATATTTTTTTGTTTAATAAAACTGTGTTTTATTTTAACTACTGGTCTGAGTGTCTTGAAAACCGTTACAACATTCACATACACAGTACCTGTACATATACACACGTGTGCACACACTGTATCCATACATACATACATATACACACACACACAACATCTGTTCATATACACGCACGCACAGTATCTGTACATATACACACACATGTGCACATACACAGTGTCCGTACATATACATGAACACGTGCACATACACAGTATCTGTACATATACATGAACACGTGCACATACACAGTATCTGTACATACGCACACACACGTGCACATACACAGTATCTGTACATACGCACACACACGTGCACATACACAGTATCTGTACATATACACACACTTGTGCGCACACTGTATCTGTATATATACATGCTCATGTGCGCACACACACAGTATCTGTTCATATACATACACACGCACACACAGTATCCATACATACATACATACATACACACACAGTATCCATACACACACACACACAGTATCCGTACATATACATGCACGTGTACACACACACACAAACACACAATAAGACCAGAGACCACGTGACACGGTTAGATGTGTGTATATTCATACGTGTTTCTGCTGATTATAATGTCTCCTTGTACTTTCTGTTTTGTAGGTTCTGCCTGTGTACAACACTAAACCCTTCTCACCAACATGGGTAAGTACTGAACCATAGGAACATTTTATCATGGAAAATGACTTTGTGTTTAGTTTTTATAACAATAAAACAATTAAAGAAACCCCTTCCACCACCTCAATTTGGACAGAAAACCCTAATGGCCACTATGAGCCCATTCTGTAGGTACTGGATCACCAAAATGAATTTGGAATTAGTACTGATCACAATGTTCCACTCGTCCCTTTGTTCCAAGATCCAATCAGAACTAGCACTTAACTCATATTAATGAATTTGCCCAAAAATACCAAAATGATCAAAGTATCTTGATGGCATGTACCCTGGGACTCATGTAAATGTGCAACTATAATACAGTCTAATCACTGCCACTAAGTGCCATTGTGGTGGTGGTGGGGTAATACAACTAAATACCATTGTGGTGGGGGTTATATAACTGTCACTAAGTGGTAGGTTGTAGTGGGGGGGGGTTGATAAAACTCAGGACAAGTACTACTAGGTAACACCAAGTTTATTAGACACCAACAATGAAACAGAAATATCACAACAGATAGTATGACAGAGAAGCGCACAACGGAGCAAGCGACAACTACCAGAAATAGAAGACTGCTTCCGTGTGATTCTCTTTAGATAGGTCCCAGCGATGGGACAAGGAGAGTCTGCAATGCCACAGGTCCGCACCTGGGAGAAGCCAGACAAAATAGGAAGGCAACAGGAGTACGTCTGCCAGAGCCACAGGCACGCACCAGATTGGATATCTGACTTCACGGAAGGCCAAACTAGAGGATAGTCAGATAGAGCCACAGTTCAGCACCAAAATGGATGGTCAGACAAGCCAGGGGTCATACACGGAGCAGGTAGTCAGCCACAGCCACAGGTTTGTGCCAGATAAGATATCCACTGAAGCGTTGGTATGCTGGATGCGCAGTGGACAGAGCACCAGGTCAACACCAGAACGGGTAGTCAGACAAGCCTAGGGTCAAACACGGAGCGGGTAGTCAGCCAGAGCCTCAAAGTGCAGGTATGGTGGTAGCAGGGGTTATAGAATTGTCACCAGTATGCCAGTTGTGGTGGGAAAGGTTATATAACTGTCACTAAGTGCCAGGGGTGTGTGTGTGTGTGTGTGTGTGGTGGGGGGTTACAAAACTGTCAATAAGTGCCAGTGATGTGTGGGAGTGTTATATGACTGTCACTAAGTACCAGGTGTGTGTGTCTGTATGTGTGTGGGGCTTAAATAACTAAACACCAGTTGTGTTACTAAGCTACAGTGTGGGGGCAGAGGCTTATAGAACTGTGACTAAGTTCCAGCGTAGTGTTTGTGCGTGGGGGGGTTGTATAACCATCACTGTGCCAGTATGGTGATGGTGGGGTTATATAAATCCTTTCAGAAATATGGTCATTTCATGAATTCAAACATATATTAAATACATTGTTTCTGTCCTTTAGATTTCCAAAGCATACCCATAGATGACTGGACAGAAGGTCATGTCCGAGACTGGCTGCTTTCCATAAAGATTAAAAAGGAATATATTGATAAGATGTTTGAAGAGGAAGTATCTGGACCTGTCTTAAAAGAAATTGGTACAGACTTTTTAATGACAAATATTGGTATGAAACAAGGTCCAATTCAGTTATTAATCAGAAAGAGAGATGAGATACTCTTCAAAAGCAATGCTGCTACATCTGGTCCTTGTGTAGAAAATGCACAGCCAAGTTCTTCAGAACACAGAGATCTTCTTACGGATCCAGTTCCAACAAAACCTCCTGCTGAACCTCCAAGTGCATTGAAAACCACAAGTGCTGCCCATTCATTAGATTCCAGAACCAATGGCCTGGACGCAGACCCGCATCCAGATACTGACCTTCACAAGTCTGTGCAGTCTTTGTCCCTAGGGAATAACGAGAAGCAAGGTGATGTAAATCTAGGGGATTCCTGTAAATCAGAAGGAAAATCTCAACAAAAACACTTGCCATTTACTGTAAGTAACTTCCGTCCATTTAACAAGGAACCTAAACATTTCAAATATGTAAAAAACCAAGTTCTTCCTCCTGAAACCGGAATAATAGATCTGATCACTCCTTGTCACGAATACAAATCATTTGCTACAGCAGCAAAACTGAATCGAGTCAGGCTTCAGGCAAAATTTGCTTTTGAGGTTCTTCGATTCGCTTGTGCCTGTATGAATACCAGAACAAACGGCACAATACACTGTGGTGTTATGGACAGCGTGGAAGACAAAGGTTATTACCATGGACAGATAGTTGGAATTCCGGTGAATGACCAGGATTGGTATGTCGATGCTTTAGACTATATTGAGAAATGCTTTACTAAAGACAGGCAGGCAGATGCTAGATCCTGTATTCGCCCACCCAAATTTGTTGAGGTCATTTGTAAGGATTCCAGTGAACAGAGATTTGTTGTTGAAGTTGACATTGTGTCTGATTCCAGCTGTGTAAAAAATAAACTGTTCCAAGTCACTCTGCCCAAATTTCATGAAAAAAACAATAAAATCATCCAAGAAAAAAAAGCGATTTATCGGAGGGTGGGAGCTAAATCTGAACCTGTTCTAGAGGATGATCATATCTCATTTATCCAGGGCCTTCAAGATGTTGACCTCAAAAGGACAAAAGCAGAAACCCAGACTACATGTGAAATCACAGGTCCTGAAAATCTGAGGAGAAAGTTAGTTTTACTGACAGGTGGTAAGGAATATATGGATGATACTCTGTGGTACATACTTGTGACAAACAAGTGTGACATCAACCATCAGAAAAATCTAAGTTTTCTAATGAGATTAAATATCTTTTGTGTTTTTGATTTTGATCCAGACTCTGATGAGACAGGACTATGTTCAAAGTACAAAGAGCACCATGCAAGAAATATCCACTCGTTAATTAGCTTTTCTAATGAAAGCGGACTGAGCATGAGTGAACTTAAGAAATCCCTTTGTTTGTTTGATCAGACTAGCTGGATATTTTGCAATGGGCGCAGCAATTATCGAGGTGGTGATGAGCCATGTGACGAGGACACTTGGATTAAGACAAAAAAAAAATATCTTAAAAAAGCTGTTTCTTTAATCTGTGATGATATTTTTCCAAAAGGATGCTTCGCTGTAATTTTTTTGTTGTTATCACCAGTTGAAAAACCAATTGTTGATGCCTTTCATGAATTTTATGCCGAAATGAATGGCATGGAGGACATCATTTGTATTGCCGAAAACAAAGACTATTATGAAAAATGGGCAAATCTGGCACAAGCTTCATGTAAAATGGAGAAACTTGAACAGAGAAGTATCGTTGGCATACAACTCAGTCACATTGACGCTACATTACAGCATATGTCCCCTTTGGCTAATTCAAGTAGGAATCTACCTGTTTCCTCAAAAGGAGTGTGTGTTCTGGAAACCCCTGAGGAAGAAAGAATGCATTCACTCGAGATATTATGTGTAAATGAATGTAATGATAAAAACCTAGACCTCTTGAGTAAAGAAGAAGTAAAAGAGTTAGAAAGTATCTTTTATCGAGGTGGTAAAATCAGTTGGAAACATTTTTGGCTCTCAGAGCAAAAGAAATGTGGAGAATTCATTGAGCGTGATGCATGTTGTAGGGTTCAAGAGATATTACATGGAATTTTGCATGAAAACACAGTTAGACTTCCTGTAGCTAGAATAAAGATTTTCCATCATCCAGGCAGTGGAGGGAGCACAGTAGCAAGACAAGTTCTGTGGCAAAATAGGAAAGAATTAAGATGTGCCATAGTCAAGCCTTCACACCTATTCTCAACTGTCAGTCAGCATGCAGTAAAACTTAGAGAATATGACGAGGAAAATCCTAACCTGTGTCTACCAGTCCTTCTCCTTGTTGAAGACTGTGAAGAAGATTATCTTGATGATTTAAGGCATGACTTAAGTGAAGCTATGATCTTTAAAAAAATTACTTACTCAAAACCATGCTTCATCCTTATGAGCTGTAAACGTTCCAATGCCCCAGAAGATCTCTGCAAAGCCTCTCCTCTTGATACTGTTGCAATCACACACAAGCTTAGTGCAAAAGAAAAACTAGAATTTTCAAGAAAAGCAAAGGAGCTAGAAAAAGAGTTTCCAAGTTTAGAGTTTATACTGACCTTTGTTTTAATGAGTCAAGAATTTAATGAACAGTATGTGACTAACTTTGTGCAGAATGTCATGGAAGGCATTGATCACTCAGCAGACGTAACACGGTTAATGAGGTATGTGGCATTACTGAATTGCTACGTGCAGAATTCCTATATCTCTGTGTCACATTGCGAGGCATTCCTTGGACTTGACACATACACAAAAGATCAGCATAACAGGGTAAGACAGTGTAATTTCAAAAGTTACTTAAGTGAGCAGGCAAGACTTTTATTCATTGAGTTGAGGGAATCAACCACTTGGATAACATCCATTCATATCATTCATCCTTTAGTGGCTAAAGAAGTTTTAAATCAGCTGTCAGGAAGACGTCCCCAAAGTGAAATTGCTAGAGATCTTCTAGAAGAAAAGGTTCTTCTCCAGCACAGATTTGGTCGAGATGAGTTTATTAAATTAATTAGAGATCTGTTTTTACGGCGTCACAGAAAAAGCAGAGGCGATAATGTAGATAGCTTCTTTTCACCACTTATTGAACATGTATGTGCAGTTGAAAAAGACATAGAGAAAGCTATTAGTCTTTTAAAAGCTGCTTATGAACGATTTGACAAAGATCCCTTTTTTGCACAACAACTTGCCAGACTTCATTATAAAAATGAAAAATTTGAAGATGCCAAGCAATGGGCAGAGATAGCCAAATCACAGTTGCCAGATGATTCATTTATCCTGGATACCGAAGGTCAAGTGTATAAGAAATGGTTTAATGTGACACTGGACAAAAAGAAAACTGAACTAAGCCCGGCAGAGGTGATTGAACTGATTGAACTTGGACTTAAATCTATGGAGTGTTTCAGAGCAGCAGAAAAAGCTGCAAAATCTGAGATGGACAATATGAATAACTCTGGATATTTTGGAGAAGTAGATGTTGGCTGCAGATTATTACAGATGCTTTCCTCACATGCTGTGTTTTCAAAAAATGAAGGTGGACAGAGTACAGAACTTTTGGATTATCTTTTAACAGACTATATACCCAAAGAGATAGAAAAACCTTGGTTTAAGCTTCATGGCCGTTTGAAAGGTTTGTATATAAATATTTACAATGCTTTAGAGTGGATTGCTGATGACGTAGGTTACTTTCAGTCTGAAAAAATTGACAATGGAGAACAAAACAACAAAACGGAAGAACATGTCCACAGTCCCAGAAAATGGTTATTAAGAAAAACAGAGGTCTTCGCAAGGATTTTCAGTTCTGAAGTTTTAACCTCCTATACTAATGCTGGACCAGAAAGTCAACTAGTCCGGAAAATGAATATTTACAGACTTGGAGGTGGAAGTACAGCAACAATACTTTCTCTGTTATCTGATTCTAAAGATGAAAGAGCAAGTAAAAAATTAGAAAAGATCATAGACCTTTATCCAGAAGATGTTAAGAAACAAGGTCTGGATGATGTAAGTCTCATAAACTACATAATGTCTCATATTGCGTTAGGATGTGTATCTCCTGGTTCTCCTAAACTCTTAACCTTTCAGAAGCTACGTGAGCTGAGCGAAAGGTTCCTAAACAAAAGAAAATCCTTCTCTCCAAGTGCCTACTTGCTGATGTTTTTGCTGTACTGGCCAGATGACAAGGCTGACAACAAACACGATGAAAACAAGGACAATATTTTGACTTTTGCATGTCAGACAGCAAAAGTATTGCATGAAATAAGAATAAAAAATATCCCTGTAAGAAAAAAAAGGACAAATGTGCTGTTCTTTCTTGGACAAGGCCACGGACTCCACAAGATCATGCACAGAAGTAAGATTGAGAAGCAGATTGCAGGTCCCCTAAATGAGCGGAGGATGAAGTGGGACAATGGGGATGTGTGGGAAATGGTCAGTGTACACAGACTTTTGAAAGCTGTACCAGGATGGACAGAGAATGGAAAGGTTTATGCACGGGGACACGGCCAGAAACACAAAATTGAGATTCTGCCACTGAATGTCTCGTCTGTGCCTCACGGGAATGAAAACGTCACCTTTTATTTGGGATTCACATTCATTGGCTTTGTTGCTTACAATATACAGATACAAGAAAAAGTCAGCTAAGGGGTGCAGGTGGTACACACGTACAAGTCACATATTGGGAACGCAGGATGGAATGCAAGAGACACGTGTTATCGCAATTCATGATGTAGTTTGTGAGAGGATTAGCGATTGCGTCTAATTCAGCGAAGCAGTTATCACTCATTTCCATCCATCTGGCAAACTGCGCCATTAATTTAGAAGCAGGTGCCATTTTGCATCAAGGTGTTCGATATATCTCTTACATCGAATCAGGGACACTCACAAATAGCAAGTTAATTTATGGCTTTCAAAGAACAGCGACTGCTCCGCTCTCCTGCATTCCATCCTTACGGCCATATACAAGAAGTTAAAATGGAGAAATCCTGGATCAAAGCAACTGCACCATCAGACAGATATGAAAACTGCATAGATTTAAGAGCTAGCAATATGTAGCTATTAAGGCAAGGTCGATTACACTTTTATATATATATATATATATATATATATATTTGTGGTCAGGGCTTACACCTGGATGGATGCTGAGATGACATTAATATGTTAGGGGGGTTGCCATCCCTGGGCCTACTGAGGCCCCAGGGTCGAATCTAGGTGGTTAACCTGTAAGAGGGCTAACCTAACCACAACCCCTGAATGAAGGGGGGGTGTAATGGGGGGGCTCAACATGAATTGAAGTGGGAAGGGCTGCTGCCCGTATTTAAGGGCTTGCAGCCCCTCCCACAAATACAGGTGTTACCACCTTAAACATATATATATATATATATATATATATATATATATATATATATATATATAAAAATAAAATTGTACATTTCTAAGTGTCCATAACATTGTATTCTTTGTGTTATTTTAAAGTGTCCCCCTCCCGTCCCTTTTCCCTACATCACGCTGCCATCCCTCAGATCTGAAATCCAGTCGCTTGATCAGACAGAGAAAAAAAGAGGAAAAACAATAGCGCTCCAACCTCTAGTCCATTGTTATACACGATATTGAAAGGCAAAAGTCAATGATTAAAATGCCGCTTTCAGCCTGCAGCGTCTTGTGGTGATGTCCAGTCACACCTTCACTTGTGTCTGTATATAGAAAAAAGGAACAAGAGCGCAACGGATCTGAGCGCGGCTATAATATAAAATGAAATTCACACAACTATGTTGCACTTAATAGATATATTCTTATCAGAATGCTCCAAGACAATAGAGTAGGTATTTTTCATCAATGGGGATATTCGAGGTTCCCTCCGTGCAGTAGTTTGACTCCCCACAGATCACCCGTATCTGCGTGCATCAGAAATGTCCACCGTGTCTCCGGATTTAAAGCAACATCATCCGAGCTCCATATGTGGAGTATCTCTTCCAATAAATGCAACAGAATGACTAACTGGAACCTGGCCACTAGAGGGAACCGTTAGACATCTCTGATGCAAGCAGATACGGGTGATCTGTGGGGAGTCAAACTACTACACGGAGGGAACCTCGAATATCCCCATTGATGAAAAATACCTACTCTATTGTCTTGGAGCATTCTGACAAGAATATATCTATTAAGTGCAACATAGTTGTGTGAATTTCATTTTATATTATAGCCGCTCTCAGGTCCGTTGCGCTCTTGTTCCTTTTTTCTATATACTTGATCAGACAGATCACAACGAGGGACAATCTTGTGCCTGTCAGTAGAAGGAAAACCCCATGATGAAGGAGGGCAGGTTTGTCCTATCTGACACGATTGTCCCTCATCACAATCCAGACAGCTTGTTGTTCTGAGGGAAATCCATGTGATGTAGGAAAAAGGAGGGGGACACATCAATGTAAAATAACATGAAGACTACAACATTATGGACACTTAGAAAGGTACACTTCATTGCATTTATTAAAAAAAACCCAAAAAAAACAAACAAACAAAAAAAAACGACCTTGCTTTAATTGCCACACATTACTATGTATTTAAATGGATCTTTTTTAACTCATTGAATGCTAGAGAGATAAGGGTTGTGGAGCAATGAGCCGGGGACCTCTTTTATTTGTAGTCTCTGGAACAGGTTTGCTCATCTTCAGCTTCCCAAATACTGATCATAACTTGCACCTTCCACCAGCAGCAGCACTTACTAGAACCCTGAACATTGTGTTGTCTAGAACAGTGATCCTCATCATGTTCCTTCCACCACCACCACCTGTATTCACTTACTAGAACCCTGAACATTGTGTTGTCTAGAACAGTGATTCTCATCATGTTCCTTCCACCACCACCACCTGTATTCACTTACTAGAACCCTGAACATTGTGTTGTCTAGAACAGTGATTCTCATCATGTTCCTTACACCACCACCACCAACACCTGTATTCACTTATAGAACCCTGAACATTGTGTTGTCTAGAACAGTGATTCTCATCATGTTCCTTCCACCACCAACACCTGTATTCACTTATAGAACCCTGAACAATGTGTTGTCTAGAACAGTGATTCTCAGCTTGTTCCTTCCACCACCAACACCTGTATTCACTTATAGAACCCTGAACAATGTGTTGTCTAGAACAGTGACTCTCACCATGTTTCTTCCACCACCACCACCACCAACACCTGTATTCACTTATAGAACCCTGAACATTGTGTTGTCTAGAGCAGGGATTCTCATCATGTTCCTTCCACCACCACCACCACCACCACCTGCATTCACTTACTAGAACCCTGAACATTGTGTTGTCTAGAGCAGGGATTCTCATCATGTTCCTCCCACCACCACCACCTGTATTCACTTACTAGAACCCTGAACATTGTGTTGTCTAGAGCAGGGATTCTCATCATGTTCCTTCCACCACCACCACCACCAACACCTGCATTCACTTATAGAACCCTGAACATTGTGTTGTCTATAGCAGTGATTCTCATCATGTTCCTTCCACCACCACCACCTGCATTCCCTTACTAGAACCCTGAACATTGTGTTGTCTAGAGCAGTGGTTCTCAACATGTTCCTTCCACCACCACCACCACCTGCATTCACTTACTAGAACCCTGAACACTGTGTTGTCTAGAGCAGGGATTCTCATCATGTTCCTTCCACCACCACCACCACCTGTATTCACTTACTAGAACCCTGAACATTGTGTTGTCTAGAGCAGGGATTCTCATCATGTTCCTTCCACCACCACCATCTGCATTCACTTACTAGAACCCTGAACACTGTGTTGTCTAGAGCATGGATTCTCATCATGTTCCTTCCACCACCACCACCACCTGCATTCACTTATAGAACCCTGAACATTGTGTTGTCTAGAGCAAGGATTCTCATCATGTTCCTTCCACCACCACCACCTGCATTCACTTACTAGAACCGTGAACATTGTGTTGTCTAGAGCAAGGATTCTCATCATGTTCCTTCCACCACCACCTGCATTCACTTACTAGAACCGTGAACATTGTGTTGTCTAGAGCAGGGATTCTCATCATGTTCCTTCCACCACCACCACCACCTGCATTCACTTACTAGAACCCTGAACATTGTGTTGTCTAGAGCAGGGATTCTCATCATGTTCCTTCCACCACCACCACCACCAACACCTGCATTCACTTATAGAACCCTGAACATTGTGTTGTCTATAGCAGTGATTCTCATCATGTTCCTTCCACCACCACCACCTGCATTCCCTTACTAGAACCCTGAACATTGTGTTGTCTAGAGCAGTGGTTCTCAACATGTTCCTTCCACCACCACCACCACCTGCATTCACTTACTAGAACCCTGAACACTGTGTTGTCTAGAGCAGGGATTCTCATCATGTTCCTTCCACCACCACCACCACCTGTATTCACTTACTAGAACCCTGAACATTGTGTTGTCTAGAGCAGGGATTCTCATCATGTTCCTTCCACCACCACCATCTGCATTCACTTACTAGAACCCTGAACACTGTGTTGTCTAGAGCATGGATTCTCATCATGTTCCTTCCACCACCACCACCACCTGCATTCACTTATAGAACCCTGAACATTGTGTTGTCTAGAGCAAGGATTCTCATCATGTTCCTTCCACCACCACCACCTGCATTCACTTACTAGAACCGTGAACATTGTGTTGTCTAGAGCAAGGATTCTCATCATGTTCCTTCCACCACCACCTGCATTCACTTACTAGAACCGTGAACATTGTGTTGTCTAGAGCAGGGATTCTCATCATGTTCCTTCCACCACCACCACCACCTGCATTCACTTACTAGAACCGTGAACATTGTGTTGTCTAGAGCAGTGGTTCTCACCATGATCCTTCTCAGATCAGGAACAGGCCAGGATTTTAGGATTTATCTGCTTTAGTTCAGGTGAGCTAAACAAAACCACTAAGCCTCTAATTAACTCACCTATTCCAGCAAGGACATCCTCACATCCAGGCCTGTTAATGGGCATCGATGGTGTGAGTTGAGAACCACTGCTTTAGAAGCTTTACGACTGTTTTTCTTAACTGTATTATAAATGATGATCATGAAAATGTACAGAAAGTGTCATAACGTAAGCCAGATATCTTTAATAAATTCTTTGAATGAAGTCACCACTATGTTGTGTTACTCTGCCTGAAACAAGGACATATATACCTGAGATGAATAGGTCTCAAATCATGTTTTGCCCTATATGTCTGTTAAATCCTTAAAAGTTCATCCTAAATTAGCATTTTGACACTTGTACACTGTCCTATTCAGACACAATTTGATTAGTTTCGACTTGGTCTTAGGCCTCAGGAAACAAAAATATAATATTTACAGCTACTGCATGGAGTACAGATTATTTAAGTGTATGTACTCCCAGGTAATTTCTATGTCTTAGAGTTTCTTTAATTACAAGATTTTAATTGGTTCTACATGTGTATAAAAAGACTTACCTAGGTAGGAGTCCATCACACAGCAGTCAGATGTATCTATATAATTACTGTGTGTAACAGAAGCGCTTACCTAGGTAGGAGTCCATCACACAGCAGTCAGATGTATCTATATAATTACTGTGTGTAACAGAAGCGCTTACCTAGGTAGGAGTCCATCACACAGCAGTCAGATGTATCTATATAATTACTGCGTGTGACAGAAGCGCTTACCTAGGTAGGAGTCCATCACACAGCAGTCAGGTGTAGCTATATAATTACTGCGTGTGGCAGAAGTACTTACCTAGGTAGGAGTCCATCACACAGCAGTCAGGCGTATCTATATAATTACTGCGTGTGACAGAAGTACTTACCTAGGTAGGAGTCCATCACACAGCAGTCAGGCGTATCTATATAATTACTGCGTGTGACAGAAGCACTTACCTAGGTAGGAGTCCATCACACAGCAGTCAGGCGTATCTGTATAATTACTGCGTGTAACAGAAGCACTTACCTAGGTAGGAGTCCATCACACAGCAGTCAGGCGTATCTTATGTGTAACAGAAGCACTTACCTAGGTAGGAGTTCATCACACAGCAGTCAGGCGTATCTATATAATTACTATGTGTAACAGAAGCACTTACCTAGGTAGGAGTCCATCACACAGCAGTCAGGTGTATCTATATAATTACTGTGTGTAACAGAAGCACTTACCTAGGTAGGAGTCCATCACACAGCAGTCAGGTGTATCTATATAATTACTGTGTGTAACAGAAGCACTTACCTAGGTAGGAGTCCATCACACAGCAGTCAGGTGTATCTATATAATTACTGTGTGTAACAGAAGTACTTACCTAGGTAGGAGTCCATCACACAGCAGTCAGGTGTATATATAATTACTGTGTGTAACAGAAGCACTTACCTGGGTAGGTGTCCATCACACAGCAGTCAGGAGTATCTGGCAAATATGCTTTAACTTTCTTTTAGTGTTCCCACAGCAGCAAAGATACAGATCTATTCAAACAGAAAACCTTTATAACACACAAACTTTTACATCCCTCTTTAGAATCTCCCTCCTCTTTCTTTGATGATTTCTCATTCTGATGCTCAAACTTTTCTAACTTCACTGGATTAACCGCCATGTGCTTCAAATATATATATGAAAGTTTTCATCTGTAAAATGTGTTATGAAGCACCAGCTGCAAAGTTATCCGTTAACTTCCTTATGTAGCAACATAAGTGATAGGGAGGGGTTCATATGGGAGGGATAATATTTGCCTCTGTCTTTAATAAAATCCTGACTTTCCTTCACAAAGTTAGGAAAATCCTCAAATTGTATTACAAGAAATGAGGTTTCATATTATGCTAGTTTAAAGTTGATCAATAACCTTACAAGATACATGTGAAACAGGCTTGAAAAAAATGATTTGAAGGTGGATAATCTGGAACAGTCAACAGCCTTTAAAATATCCTTGAGGCAACATCCAAATAAAAATTATCTTGAGGCCATAGCACCTCTCAAGGAATGAGCTCCAAAAAGGAATTCTGAGTGTCTGCTGACTGCTTATCCATTGAATCCATCTAGCTAGAGTAGCTGATGATACTGGAAGGTGAGGTTTCCTGAATGAAATTAATAGCAGAGTTGAATCAATAGATATGATTGGAAGTAGCTATTTCATATGATTGTAAACATCGCACAAAGCAAAGCTTGGGGTTTTGAGAAAAAGCCGGATAGAAGCCCTCTCTAGAAAAAGTTTTAGTTCTTCTAGAAGTGGAAAAACCTCACTCCATTAGGGGTGAAAGACAGCGATTTGACATCTAACGAGCGAACATCCAACACTCTCCGGAATGAGATGAGGCAGCGAAACATGGTAAGCTTGGCTGAAGTTGTTTCATTATGAACTTCTCATTGTCCTGCAGGATTCTAGGAAACAAAGAACTGTAGTGACATCCCAAAGACTATTATATTTGGAAGTGGGAGGCCTAGTTAACTTAATGCCTTTCATTAATCTGCAAACTAGGGGCGTTGACCTGTCGGAAGATTATCTATATGGTTATCTCCCGATGAAATAGAAGATCTGTAATTAATCGTTCTATATGCTTCGCCTGGCTGGAAACAAGACAAAGGAAAATTAAAGACAGTAGTTATATTGGAATAAATGAGACCATATAGACCAGCAGGATCTGTAGCAGGTGCCCAGGTTTCGGACAAAAGTGAAAGAGCAGATTCCGAAAGTCCCTCGACACCCCAGAAACCCCTGAAATCAGCCAGGCCAAAATATTTAGTTGGTTTGATTGCAGTAGGTAGTGAGGATTCCCCAATGGATCTGTTAACCCTTTGGGTGCCAGAGGTGTATGCAACGCATTGCAAAGCAATGCGTTGCGCACACCTCTGGCACTCAAAGGGTTAACAACAGTGGAAATGGGTTACGAAATCGAGGATAGTCTATCGACAACTCTAGAAGTAGAGTGAACCACGCTGAGCTGTCCAAAAGGGAGTGATGATAACTAAAGTGGCAAATTGCTTCCCGACTTGTAGAATGACATAGGGAATCATTGCAAAGGGAGGAAAGGCATAATCTCTGAAACCATTGCACATTTGGAGGAAAGCGTCTACAGCCATGGCCTCTGGATCTGATCTCTAACTGAAACATGTTTTGGTAACTGAGTATTCAGTCTTGATGCAAAAAGATCTATTTCTAGGGGACCCCAGATAATGTTGATGTTCCTGGAGATCGATTCGTGAACAGTCCATTTGTTGGAGTCTGAAAGATGTTTTGAATTCAAATCCGCTATGGTATTGGAGAGGCCTGGGATTTTCCGCTTGATTAGAGATGTCCCTGTCTACACAAAATTGCCAAAAGTCTTTGGTCAGATTGGCGGGTCTTTTTGACTTGGTGCGTCCCAAGTGATTGATATACCTCCCTGCTGACACATTGTCAATCTTCAGGATGTAGCAGTTTGACGTGTTCTTTGTGAAATTTCTGATCGCGAAGGATCCTGCAAATAATTATCCTGTTAATAACAAATGATGTGCATGTCTCTCTAGATCTGACCATTTGCCTCAGATTAACCAAAATGTTAATTCTTCCCGCTTTTCTAAAGGAAGAAGATGAAGGATTTTTAATCTCTGAAGAGCTCAGTAATATAGAGGGCCTGGAAAGAGTGCTTGAATCAATGCATATAAGAGGCCTACAATTCTTACCATCGTTCTCAACAAAAAAGATCTCTTTTTAGTAAGAGAATAGGGAGAGAAGACTATAAAACCTAGGAATTCAATTGACTGAGTTGAATGCAGGATGGATTTGTCCCAATTTATAAGGAACCCAAGTTGGGTCAATAAATGAATGGCCAATAGGAGTGGATCCTTTATCGCCTCCAGATTTTGGGACATGATGAGCTTTTCATCTAGGTAAATTTTCATTCAAATTCCCCTGTTTCTCAAGAAACTACACCACTTTCATGAGTTCTGTGAAGCGCCAAGGGGCTGATGATAGTACAAAGGGTAGTGAGGTGAACTGACACATTTTCCTTCCCAAAGGAACTAAAGAAATTGTTGATATTGTTGGGACATGGGAACTAAGAGATAGGTGTCCATGAGGTCTACTTTTACTATCCAGTCTGGTGGCATCAATAAATTTGGTGGCAGTGAATTCCTTCTATCTTGAAATGTCTGTGCATCATGTATTTAACTCTTTACCTTTATAATTGGGTGCAAACCCACATCTTTTTACTTTACAAAGAAAACACGTTGCTTATATAACTTAGTTTTTCCAGTGGAATTTGAATAATTGCTCCTTTTTCTTTAAAGCTTGGATTTCTAAATCCACCAATTGTCTTTCTTCCTTTTGGAGAAGTCTTTGAGTAGGGAGAGAGTAAATTCTATTTCTTATCCTGATATAGTTTGCAGGATCCATTGATATAAGGTTGTCTGAGACCAAATGGGGAGAAAAAGGGTGAGTCTGCCACCCACTTTCAAAGAGTAAGGTGGGGAAAAAGGAAAAATATTTACCTGAGTAAGGTCTGAAATGGGATAGCCCACTTGCCGGCCTGGATCTCCACACTCTGTCTCTCTGTGGAAAGAAGGGGTAAGGGGCCCTGGTCTCAACTGAATAAGGTCTTGAGTAAATGTAGATTGTCCTCTGGAAGTACCTTGAAATGATTTGCCAGGAAAATCGCCCCCTCTTTTCCAGGTCCTCCAAGAAACTTGCATCTGTTGTTACAAGGTTCCCCTTCGGAATCACAATGGAAAGTCCAAGTCAGGTGTGGGGGCGAGGAGAGAGGGTAATTTTATGAGAGAGATGTTCCTTCTGATAGGACCATGTCTTGAGGATGTTGCGTTGAAGTTCCCTTGTGTGGAACTGAGCATAGGGGACTGCTTCCAGTGCAGACACCATATGAACCAGGACTGACTTGTAATCCATGATCTTTGCAGAGGTCCACTTCAGTGCCTGAAACACATTATGAGACAGGAGTTGGATCATCTGCTCCATGAGAAACATTCTCCCCTGCAGGGGAAAGACTGACCAGATCCACAAACCACTCTCTCCTGGTCCAGTAAGGAATGACCGGAACCACAGCTGCGCCATTTATCCTGGTCTGTCAGAATAACCTGGGTATGAGGGGAATTGGAAGAAAGTCATAAGCTAGATGGAGGTTCCATGGAAAACAACATAGTGTCCATGGCAAAGGCCAGAAGATGTCCTCTCCGGGAGCAGAAGGTTGGTACCTTCCCGTTTTCCCTAGTGGCCATGAGATCTATCATAGGCATGCCCCAATGAAGCACAATCAGGTAAAACACCTCCAGACTGAGTTCACACTCTCTGGGATCCATGTGTTGGTGACTTAGGAAGTCGGCTAGCATTTTTTCTACTCTTGGAATGTGGAGATGGCCAGAATGCGGGCTATTGCCCAACCTAGAAAGTACATTACCTCGAACCAGGTGGTAGCACTTTGAGTGCCCCCTTGATGGTTGATGAGTTCCATAGCCATGGCACTGTGTGACTGAACCCTCCCTGGCCTTCCCTTCAAGTGTGAGGACCAGTACACAAGGGCCAGACTGATTGCCCTGAATTCCAGGACATGAGCGATTCCTCTGCAGTCCACCTATCCTGGACTCCCGGGTGACCCAGAACCCCCCCCCCCCCAGCCACAAGGCTGGCACCAGAATGGACCCTGGTCATGATGGGCATCACAAAGGGTTTCCTCTGTTCCAGGTTGTGCTCAGGCAGCCACCACTGAAGGACTCTGACTCTGCTGGTTCTGGAGAGAGGGAAATCTGCCGATCCAGGTGTGCCAGATTCCATGACCAACTCTGAAGAACATGTCTCTGAAGTTCCCTGATGTGTATCTGAAAGTAAGGCACAGCCTCTAGTGTTGACACTAGCCTACCCAATACTCTTTTAAACTCCCTGATCGTGTTCCAGTGCCAATCCAGGACCTGAGACACCTCCTGCATTACCAGATAAATCTTCTTTGGTAGGAAAACCTTCCCCTAACGGGTGTCGAACCTCATCCCCAGAAACACCAATTCCTGATAAGGTATCAGAGAGGACCAGAAGCCGGGCACAGTCGTGGACGTACTGAGTCAAGAGCTCCTCTGAGGGAGCCTGGAGCAAATATAGTTCAGATAGGGTAAAATGGCACAGCATGGAGATGCCCCTGGTGTGAATGAAGGCCACAACGGTCCCCATGACCCGGGTGAATACTTGGGGCACAGAAGCCTGGCCAAAGGCAGTGCTGTAAATTGGCAATTATCTGAGCTGTAAAGAATGCAAATATTCAATCTTGAAGTGTGTAGTTACCACATATTTGTTGAGACATTTTAGGTCCAAGATGGAAAGACAGCTGCCATCCTTCTTCTTGACCACAAACAGGTTGGAATAAAAATGTGAACCGTGCTCAGAGTGGTACTGGAATCAGAACCTTCTTTGCCAGCAGTGACTCCATTGCCTTGTCCGCCTCTTTCAGCACCCTGGACAAAAAGAAACAAAATGATGGAAGATATTCAAAATCTATGCAGTACCCTTCCGAGATTACCTGCAAAACCTACTGGTCCGCGACTGAGGAAGCCCAGGCCTCTCGAAAAACTCGGAGACATCCCCCCTACATGTAAACGCAGACCAGTATTCCGTGTCATGCGGTAGATTGCTTGACAACCTTCGCCCTTGGAGCTGCTCTCTTAGGCTGCCTCTGCTGTCTAGGTTTGGCAGAGGAGCGCTCGTGCCAGGCCTTGCACCTCCATTTGGTGGGGATGAAAAAGATTACGTTTCCTCGCCATAATCGGCTATTTGGTGGACGTCTGAGGCAACAAGGTATTCTTGCCCCCAGTAGCATCATTAATGATCTGCTTTAATTCAGGTACAAACAGGGACTTGCACTGAAACTGCAAGGAAACCAGTGGCTTTTTGGAAGATTGATCCGCAGACCAAATCTTTAGCCACAAAGTGTGTCTCGCAGCAACAGAAAAGGCTGAGGCCTTGGCAGACAAGCTAACTGACTCAAAAAAGAGCCTCAGGCACATAAGTGTTGGCCTCCTTAATGTTGGCCAAAAGGAACAGATCCTCTCTGGCAGCCTCAGTCCGGACAGCCTCCATAAGCTGTTCACTCCAAATGGCAACAGCCCTATTAACCCAGGCAGAGGCAAAGATAAATCTAAGTGCCGCACCAATGGCCGCAAAGTTGGCCCTGAGGATAAAATCCAGCTTCTTATCTACTGGATCCTTGAGTCCTGCTGCTTCTGCCAAAGGCAAGGCTTAGCCAATCTGGGGACAGGGGAATCCATGGTTAGAGGAGAGGCCCACTGCGCTAAGGCGGCCTCTGAAAAGGTATGTAGTTTAGAGAACTTCTTGATGATAGACAGCCGTTTGTCTGGGGTTGTCAAGAGTGGCATTGGGGGGGGGGGGGGGGAGGTGGAGA
>CM074727.1:985655-1224812 GCA_037306005.1 Rhinophrynus dorsalis | reverse complement strand
TAAAGGATAAGAGTCCATGACTGCAGCCTGTCTAATGGGGGCACTATACACCCCGATATCTAAAGGGAAAGGATAAGAGTCCATGACTGTAGCCTGTCTAACAGGGGCACTATACACCCCGATATCTAAAGGGAAAGGATAAGAGTCCATGACTGCAGCCTGTCTAATGGGTCACTATACACCCCGATATCTAAAGGGAAAGGATAAGAGTCCATGACTGTAGCCTGTCTAACGGGGTCACTATACACCCCAATATCTAAAGGGAAAGGATAAGAGTCCATGACTGTAGCCTGTCTAATGGGGGCACTATACACCCCGATATCTAAAAGGAAAGGATAAGAGTCCATGACTGCAGCCTGTCTAATGGGGGCACTATACACCCCGATATCTAAAAGGAAAGGATAAGAGTCCATGACTGCAGCCTGTCTAACGGGGTCACTATACACCCCAATATCTAAAGGGAAAGGATAAGAGTCCATGACTGCAGCCTGTCTAATGGGGGCACTATACACCCCGATATCTAAAGGGAAAGGATAAGAGTCCATGACTGCAGCCTGTCTAACAGGGGCACTATACACCCCAATATCTAAAGGGAAAGGATAAGAGTCCATGACTGCAGCCTGTCTAACGGGGGCACTATACACCCCGATATCTAAAGGGAAAGGATAAGAGTCCATGACTGCAGCCTGTCTAACGGGGGCACTATACACCCCAATATCTAAAGGGAAAGGATAAGAGTCCATGACTGCAGCCTGTCTAATGGGGGCACTATACACCCCGATATCTAAAGGGAAAGGATAAGAGTCCATGACTGCAGCCTGTCTAATGGGGGCACTATACACCCCGATATCTAAAAGGAAAGGATAAGAGTCCATGACTGCAGCCTGTCTAACAGGGGCACTATACACCCCGATATCTAAAGGGAAAGGATAAGAGTCCATGACTGCAGCCTGTCTAACGGGGGCACTATACACCCCGATATCTAAAGGGAAAGGATAAGAGTCCATGACTGCAGCCTGTCTAATGGGGGCACTATACACCCCGATATCTAAAGGGAAAGGATAAGAGTCCATGACTGCAGCCTGTCTAATGGGGGCACTATACACCCCGATATCTAAAAGGAAAGGATAAGAGTCCATGACTGCAGCCTGTCTAACAGGGGCACTATACACCCCAATATCTAAAGGGAAAGGATAAGAGTCCATGACTGCAGCCTGTCTAATGGGGGCACTATACACCCCGATATCTAAAGGGAAAGGATAAGAGTCCATGACTGTAGCCTGTCTAACAGGGGCACTATACACCCCGATATCTAAAGGGAAAGGATAAGAGTCCATGACTGCAGCCTGTCTAACGGGGGCACTATACACCCCGATATCTAAAGGGAAAGGATAAGAGTCCATGACTGCAGCCTGTCTAACGGGGGCACTATACACCCCAATATCTAAAGGGAAAGGATAAGAGTCCATGACTGCAGCCTGTCTAATGGGGGCACTATACACCCAGATATCTAAAGGGAAAGGATAAGAGTCCATGACTGCAGCCTGTCTAATGGGGTCACTATACGCCCCGATATCTAAAGGGAAAGGATAAGAGTCCATGACTGTAGCCTGTCTAACGGGGGCACTATACACCCCAATATCTAAAGGGAAAGGATAAGAGTCCATGACTGCAGCCTGTCTAACGGGGGCACTATACACCCCAATATCTAAAGGGAAAGGATAAGAGTCCATGACTGCAGCCTGTCTAATGGGGGCACTATACACCCCGATATCTAAAGGGAAAGGATAAGAGTCCATGACTGCAGCCTGTCTAACGGGGGCACTATACACCCCAATATCTAAAGGGAAAGGATAAGAGTCCATGACTGTAGCCTGTCTAATGGGGGCACTATACACCCCGATATCTAAAGGGAAAGGATAAGAGTCCATGACTGTAGCCTGTCTAATGGGGGCACTATACACCCCGATATCTAAAGGGAAAGGATAAGAGTCCATGACTGCAGCCTGTCTAACGGGGGCACTATACACCCCGATATCTAAAGGGAAAGGATAAGAGTCCATGACTGCAGCCTGTCTAATGGGGGCACTATACACCCCGATATCTAAAGGGAAAGGATAAGAGTCCATGACTGTAGCCTGTCTAACGGGGGCACTATACACCCCGATATCTAAAGGGAAAGGATAAGAGTCCATGACTGCAGCCTGTCTAATGGGGGCACTATACACCCCGATATCTAAAGGGAAAGGATAAGAGTCCATGACTGCAGCCTGTCTAACGGGGGCACTATACACCCCGATATCTAAAGGGAAAGGATAAGAGTCCATGACTGCAGCCTGTCTAACGGGGGCACTATACACCCCAATATCTAAAGGGAAAGGATAAGAGTCCATGACTGCAGCCTGTCTAATGGGGTCACTATACGCCCCGATATCTAAAGGGAAAGGATAAGAGTCCATGACTGTAGCCTGTCTAACAGGGGCACTATACGCCCCGATATCTAAAGGGAAAGAATAAGAGTCCATGACTGCAGCCTGTCTAACGGGGGCACTATACACCCCGATATCTAAAGGGAAAGGATAAGAGTCCATGACTGTAGCCTGTCTAATGGGGGCACTATACGCCCCGATATCTAAAGGGAAAGGATAAGAGTCCATGACTGTAGCCTGTCTAATGGGGGCACTATACACCCCGATATCTAAAGGGAAAGAATAAGAGTCCATGACTGCAGCCTGTCTAATGGGGGCACTATACACCCCGATATCTAAAGGGAAAGAATAAGAGTCCATGACTGCAGCCTGTCTAACAGGGGCACTATACACCCCGATATCTAAAGGGAAAGGATAAGAGTCCATGACTGTAGCCTGTCTAATGGGGGCACTATACACCCCGATATCTAAAGGGAAAGGATAAGAGTCCATGACTGCAGCCTGTCTAATGGGGGCACTATACACCCCGATATCTAAAGGGAAAGGATAAGAGTCCATGACTGCAGCCTGTCTAATGGGGGCACTATACACCCCGATATCTAAAGGGAAAGGATAAGAGTCCATGACTGCAGCCTATCTAATGGGGGCACTATACACCCCGATATCTAAAGGGAAAGGATAAGAGTCCATGACTGTAGCCTGTCTAATGGGGGCACTATACACCCCGATATCTAAAGGGAAAGGATAAGAGTCCATGACTGCAGCCTGTCTAATGGGGGCACTATACACCCCGATATCTAAAGGGAAAGGATAAGAGTCCATGACTGTAGCCTGTCTAATGGGGGCACTATACGCCCCGATATCTAAAGGGAAAGGATAAGAGTCCATGACTGCAGCCTGTCTAATGGGGGCACTATACACCCAGATATCTAAAGGGAAAGGATAAGAGTCCATGACTGTAGCCTGTCTAACGGGGGCACTATACACCCCGATATCTAAAAGGAAAGGATAAGAGTCCATGACTGCAGCCTGTCTAATGGGGGTACTATACACCCCGATATCTAAAGGGAAAGGATAAGAGTCCATGACTGTAGCCTGTCTAATGGGGGCACTATACACCCCGATATCTAAAGGGAAAGGATAAGAGTCCATGACTGTAGCCTGTCTAATGGGGGCACTATACACCCCAATATCTAAAGGGAAAGGATAAGAGTCCATGACTGTAGCCTGTCTAATGGGGGCACTATACACCCAGATATCTAAAGGGAAAGGATAAGAGTCCATGACTGCAGCCTGTCTAATGGGGGCACTATACACCCCGATATCTAAAGGGAAAGGATAAGAGTCCATGACTGCAGCCTGTCTAATGGGGGCACTATACACCCCAATATCTAAAAGGAAAGGATAAGAGTCCATGACTGTAGCCTGTCTAACAGGGGCACTATACACCCCGATATCTAAAGGGAAAGGATAAGAGTCCATGACTGCAGCCTGTCTAATGGGGGCACTATACACCCCGATATCTAAAGGGAAAGGATAAGAGTCCATGACTGCAGCCTGTAATGGGGGTACTATACACCTCGATATCTAAAGGGAAAGGATAAGAGTCCATGACTGTAGCCTGTCTAATGGGGGCACTATACGCCCCGATATCTAAAGGGAAAGGATAAGAGTCCATGACTGCAGCCTGTCTAATGGGGGCACTATACACCCCGATATCTAAAGGGAAAGGATAAGAGTCCATGACTGCAGCCTGTCTAATGGGGGCACTATACGCCCCGATATCTAAAGGGAAAGGATAAGAGTCCATGACTGCAGCCTGTCTAATGGGGGCACTATACACCCCGATATCTAAAGGGAAAGGATAAGAGTCCATGACTGTAGCCTGTCTAATGGGGGCACTATACGCCCCGATATCTAAAGGGAAAGGATAAGAGTCCATGACTGCAGCCTGTCTAACGGGGGCACTATACACCCAGATATCTAAAGGGAAAGGATAAGAGTCCATGACTGCAGCCTGTCTAATGGGGGCACTATACGCCCCGATATCTAAAGGGAAAGAATAAGAGTCCATGACTGCAGCCTGTCTAATGGGGGCACTATACACCCCGATATCTAAAGGGAAAGGATAAGAGTCCATGACTGCAGCCTGTCTAACGGGGGCACTATACACCCCGATATCTAAAGGGAAAGGATAAGAGTCCATGACTGCAGCCTGTCTAATGGGGGCACTATACACCCCGATATCTAAAGGGAAAGGATAAGAGTCCATGACTGCAGCCTGTCTAACGGGGGCACTATACACCCCGATATCTAAAGGGAAAGGATAAGAGTCCATGACTGCAGCCTGTCTAATGGGGGCACTATACACCCCGATATCTAAAGGGAAAGGATAAGAGTCCATGACTGTAGCCTGTCTAACAGGGGCACTATACACCCCGATATCTAAAGGGAAAGGATAAGAGTCCCTGACTGCAGCCTGTCTAACTGGGTCACTATACACCCCGATATCTAAAGGGAAAGGATAAGAGTCCCTGACTGCAGCCTGTCTAACGGGGGCACTATACACCCCGATATCTAAAGGGAAAGGATAAGAGTCCATGACTGTAGCCTGTCTAACAGGGGCACTATACGCCCCGATATCTAAAGGGAAAGGATAAGAGTCCATGACTGCAGCCTGTCTAACGGGGGCACTATACACCCCGATATCTAAAGGGAAAGGATAAGAGTCCATGACTGCAGCCTGTCTAATGGGGGCACTATACACCCCGATATCTAAAGGGAAAGGATAAGAGTCCCTGACTGCAGCCTGTCTAACTGGGTCACTATACACCCCGATATCTAAAGGGAAAGGATAAGAGTCCCTGACTGCAGCCTGTCTAATGGGGGCACTATACACCCCGATATCTAAAGGGAAAGGATAAGAGTCCATGACTGCAGCCTGTCTAACAGGGGCACTATACACCCCGATATCTAAAGGGAAAGGATAAGAGTCCATGACTGCAGCCTGTCTAATGGGGGCACTATACACCCCAATATCTAAAAGGAAAGGATAAGAGTCCATGACTGTAGCCTGTCTAATGGGGGCACTATACACCCCGATATCTAAAGGGAAAGGATAAGAGTCCATGACTGCAGCCTGTCTAATGGGGGCACTATACGCCCCGATATCTAAAGGGAAAGGATAAGAGTCCATGACTGCAGCCTGTCTAATGGGGGCACTATACACCCCGATATCTAAAGGGAAAGGATAAGAGTCCATGACTGCAGCCTGTCTAATGGGGGCACTATACGCCCCGATATCTAAAGGGAAAGGATAAGAGTCCATGACTGCAGCCTGTCTAATGGGGGCACTATACACCCCGATATCTAAAGGGAAAGGATAAGAGTCCATGACTGTAGCCTGTCTAATGGGGGCACTATACACCCCGATATCTAAAGGGAAAGGATAAGAGTCCATGACTGCAGCCTGTCTAATGGGGGCACTATACACCCCGATATCTAAAGGGAAAGGATAAGAGTCCATGACTGCAGCCTGTCTAATGGGGGCACTATACACCCCGATATCTAAAGGGAAAGGATAAGAGTCCATGACTGCAGCCTGTCTAACGGGGGCACTATACACCCAGATATCTAAAGGGAAAGGATAAGAGTCCATGACTGTAGCCTGTCTAATGGGGGTACTATACACCCCGATATCTAAAGGGAAAGGATAAGAGTCCATGACTGCAGCCTGTCTAATGGGGGCACTATACACCCCGATATCTAAAAGGAAAGGATAAGAGTCCATGACTGCAGCCTGTCTAATGGGGGCACTATACACCCCGATATCTAAAGGGAAAGGATAAGAGTCCATGACTGCAGCCTGTCTAATGGGGGCACTATACACCCCGATATCTAAAAGGAAAGGATAAGAGTCCATGACTGCAGCCTGTCTAACAGGGGCACTATACACCCCGATATCTAAAAGGAAAGGATAAGAGTCCATGACTGCAGCCTGTCTAATGGGGGCACTATACACCCCGATATCTAAAGGGAAAGGATAAGAGTCCATGACTGCAGCCTGTCTAATGGGGGCACTATACGCCCCGATATCTAAAAGGAAAGGATAAGAGTCCATGACTGTAGCCTGTCTAACAGGGGCACTATACACCCCAATATCTAAAGGGAAAGGATAAGAGTCCATGACTGTAGCCTGTCTAACGGGGGCACTATACACCCCAATATCTAAAGGGAAAGGATAAGAGTCCATGACTGCAGCCTGTCTAATGGGGGCACTATACACCCCGATATCTAAAAGGAAAGGATAAGAGTCCATGACTGCAGCCTGTCTAATGGGGGTACTATACACCCCGATATCTAAAGGGAAAGGATAAGAGTCCATGACTGCAGCCTGTCTAACGGGGGCACTATACACCCCGATATCTAAAGGGAAAGGATAAGAGTCCATGACTGCAGCCTGTCTAACGGGGGCACTATACACCCCGATATCTAAAGGGAAAGGATAAGAGTCCATGACTGCAGCCTGTAATGGGGGTACTATACACCCCGATATCTAAAGGGAAAGGATAAGAGTCCATGACTGCAGCCTGTCTAATGGGGGCACTATACACCCCGATATCTAAAGGGAAAGGATAAGAGTCCATGACTGCAGCCTGTCTAACGGGGGCACTATACACCCCGATATCTAAAGGGAAAGGATAAGAGTCCATGACTGCAGCCTGTCTAATGGGGGCACTATACACCCCGATATCTAAAGGGAAAGGATAAGAGTCCATGACTGCAGCCTGTCTAATGGGGGCACTATACGCCCCGATATCTAAAGGGAAAGGATAAGAGTCCATGACTGCAGCCTGTCTAACGGGGTCACTATACGCCCCGATATCTAAAGGGAAAGGATAAGAGTCCATGACTGCAGCCTGTCTAATGGGGGCACTATACACCCCGATATCTAAAGGGAAAGGATAAGAGTCCATGACTGCAGCCTGTCTAACGGGGTCACTATACACCCCGATATCTAAAGGGAAAGGATAAGAGTCCATGACTGCAGCCTGTCTAACGGGGGCACTATACACCCCAATATCTAAAGGGAAAGGATAAGAGTCCATGACTGTAGCCTGTCTAACGGGGGCACTATACGCCCCGATATCTAAAGGGAAAGGATAAGAGTCCATGACTGTAGCCTGTCTAACTGGGTCACTATACACCCCGATATCTAAAGGGAAAGGATAAGAGTCCATGACTGCAGCCTGTCTAACGGGGGCACTATACACCCCGATATCTAAAAGGAAAGGATAAGAGTCCATGACTGCAGCCTGTCTAATGGGGGCACTATACACCCCGATATCTAAAGGGAAAGGATAAGAGTCCATGACTGTAGCCTGTCTAACGGGGGCACTATACACCCCAATATCTAAAGGGAAAGGATAAGAGTCCATGACTGTAGCCTGTCTAACTGGGTCACTATACACCCCGATATCTAAAGGGAAAGGATAAGAGTCCATGACTGCAGCCTGTCTAATGGGGGCACTATACACCCCGATATCTAAAGGGAAAGGATAAGAGTCCATGACTGCAGCCTGTCTAACAGGGGCACTATACACCCCGATATCTAAAAGGAAAGGATAAGAGTCCATGACTGCAGCCTGTCTAATGGGGGCACTATACACCCCGATATCTAAAGGGAAAGGATAAGAGTCCATGACTGCAGCCTGTCTAACGGGGGCACTATACACCCCGATATCTAAAAGGAAAGGATAAGAGTCCATGACTGCAGCCTGTCTAATGGGGGCACTATACACCCCGATATCTAAAGGGAAAGGATAAGAGTCCATGACTGCAGCCTGTCTAACGGGGGCACTATACACCCCGATATCTAAAAGGAAAGGATAAGAGTCCATGACTGCAGCCTGTCTAACGGGGGCACTATACACCCCGATATCTAAAAGGAAAGGATAAGAGTCCATGACTGCAGCCTGTTTAATGGGGGCACTATACACCCCGATATCTAAAGGGAAAGGATAAGAGTCCATGACTGCAGCCTGTCTAACGGGGGCACTATACACCCCGATATCTAAAGGGAAAGGATAAGAGTCCATGACTGTAGCCTGTCTAATGGGGGTTTATAGGGGACAACAGATATAAAAAGGAAAATAACAAGTCTATAGAGAAGTAAAAGGTTCCTCTATTCACTGCTCCTTGGAATGTAGGACAATCAGGGGTGCGGGAGGTTTGAGCTGGAGGGATAAGGAGGGAGACTCTACCCCGCAGATCCTGTTTTTAATTTAACCCCTTAAGGACTGGCGCAGGCACGCATGGCCGGTTCAGGTCAGGAGCCTTGAACTCCATGACGTATCAGGACCATCAGTGGTCCTTAAGTGCTGGACCGCCGTGATGGTCCTGGTATGGCAATGGTCCTTAAGGGGTTAAAGTGCCCTACCATACTAGAGGCGGAAGCTCAACTCCCCATGGTTCCTGTGTTCCATATGGGACATAAGTGTCATCTCTGCCCCTTCAGTCTAAACCTTATCCATGTCTCCACAGGAGGAATACATTAATAGGAATAGTTACACACATTCTGGCTGCTGGGAGGCGATGGAAAGGAGACAGGTCCACTAACACCGAATAATTGACTGATCTGTTACCAGATATTAGATCAGTGAATCTGTGTTACCAGACTCCGGGACCAAACACTCCTCCGTGAACACATCAATAGGAGCCATCTGGAGTCCAGCAACAAAGAACTGTCTGCCTTCCATGGACACAATATATCATATAGTAAATACAGATTTAGTAACTAGGTAATTCAATGACATTTCTAAGAATAGAACAAAGTTGGTAAGTGATAAAGGTTTAATGATTGGAAATGAACGGCAATTAGGATCCACTTTTATTGAAGAAATAAATATCGTAACCCATAAATCTTGTAAAGACAACACGTCACGTAGTTCACTCACTTTACCTTCTCTTCTGGACCTAAAAGGACCGGGTTGTTACACATTTACATACCCCGACCACCACACGCAGCATCCGTAAATCGCCTGCTTCCTGACGCCCAAAATCTAGTCATGTCCATGGTCTGTGGGGGCAGCCATTACTTCAGTTTCCTGGGCTTCCTGACCCCCAATACCATAGTAATCTTCATAGGTGTCTTAGAAATGATAGCGTCTGTAACGGGCTAAGATAAGCCAACAGCCTGATTACAAGAAAAGTGGGAACTAATCTCAATGAATTAGCTGTCTTAGTCTTATGTCATAACACAGTGCACAATCAGAATTACCCAAAGTGTGCCTATATAGGAAAGCCTATACAATACAAAGGTAAGGAACAGTAAACCATACAACTATGTGACCTTACAGTGGCCTGTTTCCTACACATTGTAGTCATTTCTTCTATTCACACCACCTACTGCCTTGTGCTTCATTGTGCAAACAGTTTAATATTTGAGGTTTATGATTTAGTTGGAAATCTGATCTCCGCAGAGCTTTGTTTTCTGTCAGAATTACTGACATGCCCAGAAAATCACCTCTCCACCTTCTTAGGCTGCTAAAACCTCATGTCCCGTTCCTCATGTGAAATACACAATGGATATTCATACAGATTTTTCTCATCATGGAAGTGCCCACTGGGGGGACGACTTGGAAAGGTGATAAGATCTTTATATAAAAGAGGACTGCAGCTTTGGAAAGATCAGGCATATTGTAAGCTACTTTTTTTTAATAGGCAACAGTTTTCAAAGTGATCGGAAACCATGGCCAACCTTCTAAAGTAGATTAACCTCCTCTTTACCCCCTGAACTACTGGAGTATTTAACACTTGCTCATATCGCACCCAAGCTAGTGCAGATTCTAGCCGGTGTATCCCTGCTCCTCTTTCCCATCTGATCAGTGACTGAGGACAAAGCACACTTCACGTCCCACAGTACCAGCGAGATTGTGCAGAAACAAAATCCAGGCTGTGCCCATCCCAGCAGTGATGTTAGGACATTTCATTCTCGGCCCCCACCACAATTACTGATCAGGCAGAAAGAGGAGAAGACATTCACTTCACCCTGCAGGAACCAGATTGGGTGAGCGACTAGGTAAGTATTAACCCCTGGACTATTTCAGTGGATGTCAGGAAAACATGGCCAGGCTTAAGGTCAGAGTAGTAGGGTTTAATGTTCAAGCGTTAACCATCAGGGACCTCGAATAAAACTAATTTTAAAGATGCAGATTTAAATTTTGGGTACATGTTCCTGTGAGAGGGCACAAGGGGTTGAGGCATAGGGCTGCTGACATGAGGTGCATCAAGTCTAAATAATAGTTATTTGGACATCGGAGTTTTAGCAAATACAAGTAAACTAGATAAAGTCGTTACAATGAAGAGGAAAAATTTCTCATTTATTAGACAGGAAAGATCACATAAAATGGCTGCAATCACATGTGAATATAGGGCTCTTATACAGCAAGACTGCAACAACTTATAACCTAATCTTCTGAGTGCCGAGTGTGCGACATTTCTTCCTAATGTACTTCACACCAGTATGGGACTCAAAGGGTTAGAGGATTCCATCCAATATAAAAACGTGTTTAGATAAAGGACATGAGGAAATACGCCTCATGAAAGCAGCATTACCACATGGAAGCAGTCACAATAACACACTAGGTATTCCAGAGCCTCTGGCTACTTATAAAATGAATGTGAGGGTGTGTATAACGATAACAGGACATTCTGGAAGTGAGTGCCTCCTTCTGGGCTTCATGTACTTGTAGAAGTGCCCAAAATAAAGCCCAAATCGCCCAGGCAGGAACTTGTGTGGGTAATAGGACTTTATGTTTGATGCACTTGGATACACAAGTCCGGAAGGAGGCCAATGTCATAAGACTTCCTGTTCCAGAGCAAACACTGCAGCCAAATTCATAGTAAAATCTCAATATAAGCGCATGTACGTGATGATCACAAGAGCCATAAAACTTATAGCAATTCAAAGATATCCAGGTGGTAATGTTACCTTAAAGGGATATTAACAATTTGTGGCTTAAACAATTTCACAAAAGCTGGCTCGGAATACAGGACATTTAAAGGATTATGAACCCTTCATTTTGGTGCTAATGCCACGTTAACAAAGTGGGGATAAGTGCGTTGTATTGGTTCAAGTGTTAAAGGGACAGTAATGCTTCATAATAAAAGCAGCTCTAATTAATCATCACAGTATTTGGACTTTGGAGAGTGTTATATCAATTCTGTCAGACTTGTAGTTCAAGAGTAATTCAATGACAAAGTATCCCCCTCCTGCCCCTTTTACTGATGTAACACTGCTCAGCCAGATCAGAAGGGAGGTGCCCAGTTAGACTGCAGAGAGGGACTATCTTCAATTAAGATAAGGGAAAAACCTGAAAAACTTGTCAAGGGGGGCAGGGCTTTCATTGTTCTCATAGGAAGAAGATTGTCCCCTTCTGTTATCTGTCTGGTCTATGGACTGGATTCCACATCTGAGAAGAGATGGCTTACACTAGGTAAAAGGGGCGGGAGGGAAAAATTTTGCTTGTGAATATCTCTCAAACCATAAAGGTCTGAGAGATAAGACTTATATCGTTCATGTTTTTTTTAATGCCTACAAAATAAAATAGAGAAAACGAAGTATTACTATCCCTTTAAAGTTAAATGTGAACTAAATGCAGAGTTTATCTATAGGAAAATCTGTCTCCGCATTTGTGATAAACAAGGTCTTACACCAAGGCAGGTATCAATCATACACTATCAGCTATACCCATGTATGTATTGATAAGTTTTGCAATGATTTCCAATTGCAGTCTTTACCTATCACTATCCGATCCTCGTACAGACTTTTATATATCGTTGTGTGGGGTCTCTCTTACAGTCTGGTCTTCCAGGACTAGAACAGATTGCTGTACATAGGACACCAGAAGGTAAAAGCTGGTGTATTACACACAACGCCAGTCCATATAGGCATTTTCAGTTTAAATACAGTTGTTTAACACTATATTAAAGGATCAGTATTTCCCAGCAAGGCGTTTGTTAGGTGATATTAACTATACTGATAATGAATACGCAGCATTAACGTAAATTGATGCAAGTGTCTTCCACAGTCAGAATACTACACAGCAGTTTACTATGAAAAGCGCTCCTAAATTAATCAAATGTCAGGGGCTTTCACCAAACTTGCTGCAAGTTTGGGGACATATATATCCAACAGCTAAAGCTGTGAAAGCCCCTGAAAATAATAAAATAAATCCCACTTGCCTCAGACTGAACAGGGCAACAAGTGAGAATCAGCCTCAGCCTGTCCTATGGCAGTGCTATGGGGAGAAGAAAATGCACATTTTAGAACAGATCCCAAATAAGGCTTATCTGAAAAACATGCAAATACTTTATAGATCCACTGATCAAAAATGTGTCAATTCTACTACTGCTATACGACATTGTGACCTTTCCTGATCAAAGGGCCTAACAATACTTTATTGTCAACGTACACAAAGTTGCCTTAACACAAATTACAGACAGTAGTAGTGAAACAACCCCGCCATCTTACTGATCACAAAGCAGGCAGACCTGTACCAACACGTATAAAAGGGATATTACAGTCTAAATGGACCAATCGGAATGCCACGTGTCCCTGACTACTGTGATGCTAGTCTGCTAGCTCAGGGATTTGTGCTCATTCGATCCTACAGAATCCTGAATTATCTGGTGAGGCTCCTCTAACTTGACTAGAGACTGGGATTAGGACTTTACATGGAATAAGATTCCTCACTGCTTAAAGGGATAGTAATGTCTAGTTAAAATTATTTATATTAAAATGGAGATTGCGCTATATTTAAGTCCCTACTTTTGCGTAATTCAAAAGTTATGCAGAGAAAGATGCCCCTCCCGCCCCTTCTGAACATCTCCCTCTGAATCTGTAATCGGGTCGTGTGACTCGACAGCTGCATCAAGGAAAAAAACATCAAAGGGATAGTAATGTTTCAAAATAAAAGCAGTTCCAAATTAATCATCATAGTATTAGGGCCATGTAGAGTGTTATATCACTACTGTCAGAGTTGTAGTACAAGGGTAATTGAATGATAAAGTATCCCCCTCCCGCCCCTTTTACTGATGTAACACTGCTCACCTCAGAGCAGCAAGACTGTCCGGTTGGATCGCAGAGAGGGACAATCTTCAGTGATCATAAGGAAAAACCTGTCAAAGGGGGGCAGGGTTTCCTTATGATCACAGTAAGAAGACTGTCCCTTGCTGTGACCTGTCCAGTCAGATCAGATTCCACATCTGAGGGGAGGTGGCTTACACTAGGTAAAGTAACCACCTCCTGCCCCTTTTACCTAGTGTAAGTCACCTCCCCTCAGATGTGGAATCTGGTCACTTGATCGGACAGATCACAGCAAGGGACAATCTTCTTACTGTGACCATAAGGAAAACACTACCCCCCTTGACAGGTTTTTCCTGATGATCACTGAAGATTGTCCCTCTCTGTGATCCATCCGGATAGTCTTGCTGCTCTGAGGTGAGCAGTGTTACATCAGTAAAAGGGGCGGGAGGGAGATACTTTATCATTCAATTACTCTTGTACTACAACTTTGACAGTAGTGAAATAACACTCTCCATGTCCCAAATACTATGGAGATTAATTGGAATCGCTTTTATTATGAAACATTACTATCCCTTTCCGTAAGTATAAGGAAAATCCTGCCTGCACACACACTTGGAGGAGGACAGGATTTCCATTTGCTCATCTCCCTGCAGCCATCCGGACCAGACTGCAGCTTTTGGTCAGAAGGTCTTTATCTCGGCATAACTTTTGGACTACACAAAAGGAATGAATTATAGCGCACTCTTAATTTTAATATAAGTACTTTTAAAGTGGCACTACCACCGCAAAACAAAACAACCCCCCATCTGGCAACTAGCTGTTTAGTAGCGCTAGTCGCCAGAATTATTACCTTATTCAATAGATGTATCCCTTCTTCCATGGCTGACAGGTAGGATGGATTGCGGACATCTTGCCATACTGACGTCTGTGCTGTCAGTCCATTCCAGAGCCGAACGGCTCCTAGCAACGCCTACTAGAGCCGGCTAGGACTGACACCGCAGGCACGCAGAAGTCGTTACGGCAAGATGTCCGCAATTCATCCTGTCAGCCGTGGAAGAAAGGATAAATCTATTGAACAAGGTAATAATTCTGGCGACTAGCGCTACTAAGCAGTTAGTCGTCAGATGGAGAATTATTTAAGCTAAAGTTTTTTTGCGGTGGTAGTGCCACTTTAACTAGACATTACTGTCCTTTTAAACCCATTGCTTTGCATGTATAAAGGAAAACACTGGCTCCAAGCTATTACAATAGCAATACTGGGTTTGCGCAGTGAGGTTTCACATCTCAGGCCACATAATACCAGTTACCCATCAAGTCAGAAGAGGCCAAACAGGATTAATCCCACAGTTACAAGCTTAGAGGGAGTCAGGGACATTTGGACTTTCCATTAATGTAGTTTGTAGGTTTATGCTTTACTATTCCTTTAAGAGGTGGTCTGTGTGCGAGACAGCTCCGTCTAAGTGCCTAACACTAAAGAGGATCTCATGTAACCCACAGTTTAGACAGAAGCACTACGGACCATATTCAGGGAGATAAAAAGTAATTCTAGGACAAAAGGCACCATCGCAAACAAATCTACTTCATCTTCCTGAATGAAGCCCTGTGATTCCTAATCTCTTGGATACTAGAGATCTCCACAACATTGCAAAGCACTGCAGATCTCTCCTCAAGAAAATATATTTATGGATGGAAAAACTGACCTGTCAGGAGTGGGCAGCATCGGTCCCAAAGAGCTGTACAGCCTCATTCACATGGGTGTTTGTAACAGGAAAACCACATGTTACACCAAATGCACCAGATCACAGGAGGCTGTTCAGGCAGTTAATCAGAGCGCACTCTGTAGGTGAACACAGCGCTCCAACAAGTGGTGCATTAAAGGGACAGTAATGTTTCCTATTACGTGTCATAGTACTGCTGTGCGCTGGTTATCCTGTAATATGTTGACGTTGATCCCTCCCACCCCCTTTCCCCAACAGCAGCATTTTCATCCCAGATCAGACATCGGATCATAAGGGACAATCTTCCCGTAGTATTAGGAATAACCCACCTGTCAAGGAGGGCAGGGTTTTCCTTAAAAAGAATGAGGCATGGTGGTCCCTCACGGTGATCCGCTGTCAGATCTGGGACAAAAATACTGATGTCAGGGAAAGGGGCAGGAGGGATCAACATATTACAGAGTAACTAGCACGTGTTAAGTGTAGGAGCATCGCACAGCACTATTACATATGTTCAGTGTTCAGAGCTACATGTAATATGAAACAAGCTTCAGAAAATCTGCCTACAGGGGGTGCCATAAAAGTCACTGCCTGATCCACCTGTGCTCAAGCAGAGATCCTGAAAACACCCATTTAGCATCATTTGATGTCACTCTGCCCAACCCCGGTCTAGGTCATAACAAATGGTGTTCGATGCGGCTAATAACCCTTTGAGTGCCAGAGGGGAAACAGGACCATCTCTTCACAGTGTACTTAGCATCCCTTTTGGCACTGAAGGGGTTACTTATCTCCCTGCAGGATAGGTACAGGTATGCCTACTTTGCACAAGAACATTGCTGAAGACATTTAACATGCAGCAGTCATAAGTGAAACAATAAGAATATATACAGATTAGACCTGATGTGTGAGAGGCAAGGGGCCATGTCAGGAGTCAGTACAAACCTTGAGAAGAATGTCCACAGCTGGCAATGAATAAAAAGTCCAAAAAGTTTCTCTCGTTTTATTACATAATGAGGTTCTGAACAGTACACATTAACTTGCTGAACGTTAGCAGGTCAGGTAATAGGAGTCCTAAATACAAGTCATTCAGATTGATCAAATACTGCCCTCACCAACCAACGTTGGGGACCGAAGTCCAACAGCACCCGAAAGCACTGTGAGGGCTTCAACTTTACAGAGAGCAAAGTAACGTTACAGAACTTGCCTTTAGGATGGTATTTGGCGCCTTCACAATTAAACGAACCATATTTACTATACGCCACTTCTAAAAACCTAGATGAAACATGAAAAAGAAGCCACACAGTATAAATTGCATCATCAGGACTTTTTCCTGTTTTACGTCCCACAAATTCCCCTCCCTCAAATAAAAATATTCCTCCCCCAAGTAAAATAAATGTCCAATAGTTCCAGGTATTGCGGGAGTTATGGTTTTGCCACAATGAAGCTTGGCTATATACACAGCACAAGATGAGAAAAGGTTTAATCTCCAAACCTATTTAACAGCGCAGCATCAGTAACGTCCACCCTGAGACATTACAGGGGGTCTCATTCCCATGAGAGGACGGGGAGGTCCGCCTTGGAACGGTGGAACCATGGGAGGTCCTTGTCCATAGGGATGCATGCCAGGATGATACCCAGGCATACCTTGGTGAGGGTTGCCATACTGACCTACAAAGAAAAGAGAACCTGTGATTAGATGCTGGGAAGAGAAGCCAGAACGCACACGTATTCTAACACAAGACAATTTCTTCATTCTTTTGTGTCAGTAGAAAACATTAACAAGTGTATGCTTCTAAACAAAAGTCAGTCTAGCCCACAGCTGGACAACATACAGCTCTCCTGCTGGTGAGATCTACAGCCGCTGGCTGGACAAAGGGAACTGCGGTCCTCCACATCATGCACTTGCCTCTTCCCTATCCCTGCGCTTGCCTCTTCACTTCAATCCAGTGGTAAATTACTGGAAATATCACCCTCTTAAAACTGTACAAATCTGCCTATAAGCCAAGGGTAAAACAAAACTCAAAGGGTCAGATACACAAAGGAAAGTGGAACAATTATGGGTCAAACCAATCGCAGAAGAAAATGTTTAAAGGGATAGTAATACTTTGTTTTAACTTTATTTTATTTTGTAGGCATTAAAAAAACATGAAGAATGATATAAGTCTTATCTCTCAGACCTTTATGGTTTATGAGATATTCACAAGCAAAGTTTCCCCCTCCCCCCTTTTACCTACTGTAAACAATCTCTTCTCAGATGTGGAATGCAGTCCATAGACTGGACAGATAACAGAAGGGGACACTCTTATTCCTTTGAAAACAATGAAATCCCTGCCCCCCTTGACAAGCTTTTCAGCTTTTTCTGTTATCTTAATTGAAGATTGTCCATCTCTGCAGTCTACCTGGGCACCTCCCTTCTGATCTGGCTGAAAAGTGTTACATCAGTAAAAGGGGTGGGAGGGGGACACTTTGCTTGTGAATATCTCTTAAACCATAAAGGTTTGGGAGATAAGACTTATATCATTATTCATGTTTTTTTAATGCCTACAAAATAAAATAAAGTTAAAACGAAGTATTACTATCCCTTTAAATTGATTTAAATAGGGATTTTAAACTAGCACCTTGAATGTGAGAGATCGCCAAAGAATTGGGAAACAACCCACTGCACCCAGCTAGCACCTGGGATTAAAGTGTCCCAGTTAAAAAAAATAAATAAATGGTTCCAGCTGGTTTGTCCCTCAGATGCTCCACTCTCTCTTTCTGCATGCGCCATTTATTGTCAAAGGAAAGTACAACCCCGACACAGACGACACACACACAGACGACACACACACAGACGACACACACACAGACGACACACACACAGACGACACACACACACAGACGACACACACACACAGACGACACACACACACAGACGACACACACACACAGACGACACACACACACAGACGACACACACACACAGACGACACACACACACAGACGACACACACACACAGACGACACACACACACAGACGACACACACACACAGACGACACACACACACAGACGACACACACACACAGACGACACACACACACAGACACACACACACAGACACACACACACAGACACACACACACAGACACACACACACAGACACACACACACAGACACACACACACAGACACACACACACAGACACACACACACAGACACACACACACAGACACACACACACAGACACACACACACAGACACACACACACAGACACACACACACAGACACACACACACAGACACACACACAGACACACACACAGACACACACACAGACACACACACAGACACACACACAGACACACACACAGACACACACACAGACACACACACAGACACACCCAGACACCAAATAGCAGCAAGTGAAGAGGGGTTCTACCCTAGGTCAGGAGGTAACATCTCCCCATGTAATAGACACCTAGAACTCAATAACACCAAGTGAAGAGGGGTTCTACCCTAGGTCAGGAGGTAACATCTCCCCATGTAATAGACACCTAGAACTCAATAACACCAAGTGAAGAGGGGTTCTACCCTAGGTCAGGAGGTAACATCTCCCCATGTAATAGACACCTAGAACTCAATAACACCAAGTGAAGAGGGGTTCTACCCTAGGTCAGGAGGAAACATCTCCCCATGTAATAGACACCTAGAACTCAATAACACCAAGTGAAGAGGGGTTCTACCCTAGGTCAGGAGGTAACATCTCCCCATGTAATAGACACCTAGAACTCAATAACACCAAGTGAAGAGGGGTTCTACCCTAGGTCAGGAGGTAACATCTCCCCATGTAATAGACACCTAGAACTCAATAACACCAAGTGAAGAGGGGTTCTACCCTAGGTCAGGAGGAAACATCTCCCCATGTAATAGACACCTAGAACTCAATAACACCAAGTGAAGAGGGGTTCTACCCTAGGTCAGGAGGTAACATCTCCCCATGTAATAGACACCTAGAACTCAATAACACCAAGTGAAGAGGGGTTCTACCCTAGGTCAGGAGGTAACATCTCCCCATGTAATAGACACCTAGAACTCAATAACACCAAGTGAAGAGGGGTTCTACCCTAGGTCAGGAGGTAACATCTCCCCATGTAATAGACACCTAGAACTCAATAACACCAAGTGAAGAGGGGTTCTACCCTAGGTCAGGAGGAAAAACGTCACCATTCAACAGACGCCACTAGAACGTCAACGTTGAACAGCGGAAAGGGAAGCGGTGTTCTAGGCTAGGTAAGAGAAAGCAGAGGATTGTCAACGCAGACATATCAGGTGTCTGGCACTTTGTTTGGGGTTCTTTTAACCAACAAAGGAGGGAGGGCAACATCTTCAGACTAAATCCAACATAAAGACTATTCTGATTACAAACACAGAAAAGATTCAGAACCAAGTTTAGCACATACACTCTCCCTCCGATATGGCCAGTCTCTGCTTAACACTCAGTTGTGTTGCTGTCATACAATGAAGTGGAAGTTACAAGGTTAAGAGAGACACTAACCATGAGGTGGCATTGGATGGCGCATGCCAGGCTGCTGAGGTGGTATGCCAGGTTGTGGAGCCATCATTGCTCCCACTGGACCAACAGCAGGGTTTCCCATAGGAGCCTGACCAGGCCTAGGTAGATTGCGCTGGTATTTGGGATGCTGGGCACGTTTTTCTTCCTACAGAGAAAATATATATATAAAAAAAAAAGTATATACATCAGGTCTTACACAAATAGAGGAACAGATTAAAATAGGTATCAATGTCTGACATATACAAGTGGAGTCAAAGGTGGCCAGACATCCCTTTAAATGCAGGACACAAAAGCTCATTCCTCACAGGAATCAGTGAAACCATGTAGTAGGTCTTTCAAGTGTCCTGCGTGTAAAGGTACAGCGGATTAACTTATATAAAACGGACAACAGCAGATGTAAAATAAGCACCAAAACCGGCTTGGCTAGGAATATTCACTACATCAGCATGCAATCTAAGAGCATTTACATGTAAACAGGGTTCAGCACATCCAGTACCACAGGGGTTAACACGAAGGCACTTTTCACGTTTCCTTAGTTAACATTAACCCGGAGGTCAGAGCTGTGCAAAACATTCTGCACACCTTTCTGGAGCTCAAAGGGTTAAGCAGTGTAGAATAAATGACCAGAGAAAAAACGGTTATTGGGGAACCAGATGACTACGAAGTATTGCTAAATGTGTCCAAAACTGAACCTTGTGCTATGGAAATGCTATAAAGAAGCAGTAAGCCCCAACACTAACTTAGCTCAGTAGAAAGACCGTAACACTGTACCATTATGTTAAATCTAAGGTCGTTCCGTACAGGAGCAAAGCCGATTCCTGTCTGATAACAGAACAGCACAGTGAAGGCTTCGTCCTCTTTAGATTTGATCCACAAGTGGTCATATGGTGACTGAGGACAAATTTCACCTTGGTATAACCCAATAGTATTACTGCATGTAGAGTAATACGGTTTGGGGCCAGGGTGACGTTTGGCCTTCTCAGATCACATGACCAGCTGACAAGGCAGAAGAGAAGAAGCCTTCATCAGACTGCCGTCTCTGGACAGGGATTCAGTGTGCTGCTTGGAAACTCGTACTTCTGAATGACTGAAAACACTCTGCTCTAGTTAAAGCAACCGGCCCTATTCAGCAAGACAAGGGCTCATTTTTACTGCTCCTTTAATCAATTTTTCTTTATTGTATTAAAGCGTATAAAATGCTTCAGTGTAAGTCTAGTTCACTGTCCAGCACTGGACAGGTGCAGAAATACAGACCGAATAAGGTCATACTACAGAACAGTGCAATTATGGCTCTCCAGCTGTCAACCACAACTAAGTGCGCTGCTGGCCAATGGACTGCTTCATAGTGTGCTAGACACCTAATAAACAGACTGTGAAGGACGTCCAAGCACAGTGACAACTGGAGCGCCACAACAGCACGTTAGAAAGGAGATGGAGGGCCACACTAAAGGGTCTAAAGAAGACTTATCCAACTGCAACACAGTAGAGAAACAAAAACATTAATGACTTTAAATGGCGTTAACACCCCATGATTGTAGAGAGGTCTCCAACGCATTGTGGTCTAGCAGGGTGCTGCACACAGCTGGCATTCATGAGTAAAAGTCCCATTTAAACCATTAGGAATCCCCTCTACGTTGCGGTTGGCATAACCCTCTTTAGTCTCCTGAATACGGTACAAGCATTCTAGACACAGGTCAGAGGTGACACCTACGCTGCTTCGCTGACACGTGCGCCTTACCGCTGCCCCACGGGTACTCAGTACCTGTCCATTCTCTTAGCGCAATAATTAAAGAGTGAATGCAGCGCAGTACTCACCAGAGATATATCCTCATCTGGGTGGATCAACTTACTGCTGGCACTAGAAGTTGTCAGGGTAGCAGGCTTACTTGTTATGGATGCCGCAGCTTTAGGAGCGGTGCTATTGGTTGTGTTAGTGGTTGACAACGTTGACTGGGTGTAAGCTGGGAATGTGGGTTTTGGGGGCTCAGATGTTGTAGCAGGTGCATTGTTCAAGGGTTTAAAGTCTGTTCCAACAGGTCCTGCCATCGTTGCTTGGGCCTAATAAGCAAAATAATACAGTAAGTAGCATTCTCAGAGGAGAGTCAGTGTTGTGTATCACAGCCAGTCTACTGAAAGGAATGACTACAACAATGAGCAAAACAGCAGACGCCACACACCGCAGGCAAAATAAAATTATGAAATAAATCTGCAATTTACGTGTGTGTGGGGGGGAACACTGAACTAGAGTCAAAAATGAATGGTAAAAGCACAATTTATTTATTTGTTAAACAGGCACCACATGTGAGGACCAACTTGTGTCTCTACTGCTGATATACAACCCACTTCAACTTCTATCCAGTGAAGGATAAGGGAAGGGGGCTCAAGTCCAACAGATTGCCTGTCGGTGGGAACAATAAAGAAAACCAGAACAGACCGCTTTCTTCCTGATGTGGCCACAGACTGCTCTGTCCACTGGAACAATAAACTAAACGAGGACAGATCAAGGCCATATAAGCCTCAGGAAGACAGAAGACTGCCCTACAAGACGAATAGTAAATCTGGGGACCTCTAGCCCTATTTAGCAGCCTGGGGATATTAACCACTATAGTTTCAAATATCTGGAAGGTCACCGATTGGCTGCCGCTGCCCTAAAGAGCTCAATGTGGCAACCGATTGGCTGCCCCTGCCCTAGAGCTCAGTGTGGGCTGCTATGGACCTGGTTGGTCTGCTCTGCTTTTAAAGGGACAGTAATGTTTCATAATAAAAGCAGCTCTAATTAATAATCATAGTATTTGGTCCATGGAGAGTGTTATTTCAATTCTGTCAGAGTTGTAGTTCAAAAGTAATTGAATGATAAAGTATCCCCCTCCCGCCCCTTTTACTGATGTAACTGCTCAGCTTAGAGCAGCAGGGAGGTACCCAGGTAGATTGCAGAGAGGAACAATCTTCAATTAAAGGGATAGTAATACTTTGTTTTATCTATTTTATTTTGTAGGCATTAAAAAAACATGAACGATATAAGTCTTATCTCTCAAACCTTTATGGTTTGAGAGATATTCACAAGCAAAGTCTCCCCCTCCCTGTTCAACCAGATCAGAAGGGAGGTGCCCAGGAAGACTGCAGAGAGGGACAATCTTCAATTAAGATAAGGGAAAAAGCTGAAATACTTGTCGGGGGGGGGGGGGGGGCTTTCATTGTTCTCGTAGGAAGAAGATTGTCCCCTTCTGTTATCTGTCTGGTCTTACAACCAGATTCACATCTGAGAAGAGATGGCTTACACTAGGTAAAAGGGGCGGGAGGGGAAACTTTGCTTGTGAATATCTCTCAAACCATAAAGGTTTGAGAGATAAGACTTATATCGTTCATGTTTTTTTAATGCCTACAAAATAAAATAAAGATAAAATGAAGTATTACTATCCCTTTAAGATAAGGGAAAAAGCTGAAAAACCTGTCAAGGGGGGCAGGGCTTTCATTGTTCTCACAGTAAGAAGATTGACCCTTGATGTGAGCTGTCTGGTCTATGGACTGGATTCTACATCTGAGGTGAGGTGTGTTACACTAGGTAAAAGGGGCGGGAGGGGGAAAACAGTCAATTACTCTTGAACTACAACTCTCACAGTAATAAAATAACACTCTCTATGGCTCAAATAGTATGAAGATTAATTGGAGCTGCTGTTTTTGTGAAACATTACTATCACTTCAATGATCAAGAACATGTGTTTATGTTCCAATTAATTCTCATTTTGATACTAAGCAAGTGGTTTCTATAGACCTGGGGACACGTGCAGCAGGCTAAAAGGTCTCCAAGTCTGGGACAAAAGTTATTCCCATAGTTTACACTGATTTCAATGGAACTTAAGGCAACGTCTTTCTTCCCTGTTGCTTGCTCCACAGTAGGTTCTTTAGCCTGTCCTGTTTTAGTGCAGAGATTATAGACTGTTAATGGTGCCAAGTATAGGAATGAACTTTACACACACTTAAATCATGCAATAAGCCAATCTGCCCACTTGATGCACTGCATGCATTAACCCTTTAGACTGGTAAATGAAAGTGTAAACTAAGCCTTATACGCAATGCATTTTCAACTACTTATCTGAAGTCAGTCAAAAAAACATTACGATTCCAAAAGGGTTAGTGTGAGAGGCGAATAGGAAGTGGGATTTCCTGCGTACTTGTGCAGCGCTAGGAAACAGTGCTTTAGCAGGCACAGACAGACTGTCTGAACTGGAGGAGGCTGCTGTACTGGCGTTTGTGACGGGGGCTCCCATCTGCAGCACAAAGAAAGGAAACCGTCAAGATGCTAAAAGGGGAAGGATAAGACCTGTTCTAAGGAGCAGAGGGTTTGAGATGTAAATGCGTACAACTCTTGTACAGTCACTTCTTTCCTTCTGTTCGTAAAGGAAGATAAATAGGAACATTTCTGTGACAATCCAGTAACACCATAAGGGAATAAAATTTCTGATTAAAGTTGGACTTTTAACCCTTTGAATACTATGGGCTAATGCACGTCAAAGCAATGCAATGACCTCAGCAGCAATCAAAGGGTTAAAGCAGGGCTAGAGGGCGGGAAGCTACTGCTCTACAGAGACAACATTAGTGGCTTTCACTGGAACCGGAGAATGATACATTATACAAAGCCCAAGTCTGATATATCTCACTACCAGCGCAGTCACAGCACCGATACATCAGGGGACATTCACTAAGCTGTGACAAAGAGAGGACTTCTCCAGTGATATCAATTCTCCAGGTTCTATGTACTATGACTGCCAGAGGTGAAGAAATCTAAGTGCATAGGCTCCACAGAACATAGGAACTGGAGAAGGGATCTCCACTTTATCACCACTTAGTGAATCTGCCCCATTGTCTTGGTAGTAGCAGCAGCTAATCGGAAAAAGAATAGCAATAGATCCTTGCATCACTCAGTTTTAACCAATGTGACCCGAGCCAAAATAACTTGAGATTTTCAAAGAGCTTTACAAATTCCCCAGTTTTCAAAAAAAAAAAAAAAAAAAAAAAACCCTTTTAGATGTATAGCTGCTGGTAATTACAGCCATGCAAACACTTCTTGTTTTAGATCCCCAATCAGACAGCTCCGCAATCCACTGACCACCACCCTTAGCACTTAAAGGGTTAAGTACGAGTGGCGAGGTAACGTAGGGCTAAGACAGGAAGTGCATGCACAGCCTTAAATAAAAAATACTGGCCCAAAATTACCTATGTTTTCGGGCGACGTGGCCCCTTAACAGTCGCTGTTTAGTGTAATGTGAAGTTTGATTTACTCTCTATGGGCTGGCACCCATAATTCACAATGTCTCCTATTGATCTGCAGGTTTCCCTTTATGCTCTGAATTCAGACTACACAAGCGAGTGAGATCCAGGGACTAGATCAGTAAAACGTCAAAATGGGTTCAGATTGCGAGTGGGGCAAGACGGAGCTCAACCCCTCCCACCATCCTCAGCTGTGGGCACCGCAGTCAACAGCAGGGGGTGGATGTCGACTGCCATGGTTCCACGTCATTTCACGTGCGACTTGGTGGCATTACAAAGAAATTACATCAGTGGGAAAGTCAGGGGAAACTACACGCTGGCAGGTAGTGATCCCCAGTCATGACATGGAGGTCAGTGGGGAAGCTGAAGTACAAGTAACAGGGGTTCTAGAGCACTTTGTGACAACTCGTACATAAAGGCTTAATATATACATACACGTGAATATTATATATACACACACACAAATACATACACATTATATTATATACACACATACACACAAATACATACATACACACACATATATGTGAAAGAGGTGCAGTTGTGGAATAACACAGCATCATACAGAACAAATGTAAATTTCCCAGACTGACACCATTTTAGCCTCCACTCCATTGCGAAGCAACCCACTGAAGTCTCTACACTTGGTAAAGTTATTTGTCCCCTATGATGCAGTTTGTTTCATCCAAAATTGCACCCGAATCGTTGAACAGCCCAAAGTGTTTCACTTCCAAACAAAACAAATGACATTCTGCACACAAGCCGAGTGGCCGACGTGCCCTTACCTGGCCAGCGCTTGGGAATAGTGGTTTGGGGACAGAGTGCAAGGTGGATGCCGACGTATTAGGAGCAGCCAGTCTGCTGACCACAGCGGGTGATGTGATGGGCTGCGACTGTGAGACAGGAGGGACTCCAGGGCGTGGCCCAACTGGGGGAGGGACACCTACAACATGGATAATCATTGTTCAGGTGGACATCTCCACACATAACCACTTCCTAGTGTGATGTTATCCCACGATTCGTTCTCAGTACACACCATTTCTGTCTGCTCTGCATCCAACTTAAATCAGTGAGCTTTGTTAGGAATACAAGGCTGGAAAAATTAAAAAACAGGATGTTTATACTTACCAATAAATCTGTTTTAGTCTATTGAAGGATGCAGGGACCATAGAAAATAGAGCTCCTCCTTCCGAGAGTCAGGGCACTCCCAAATTAAGTCCCTCCCATCCCCTGCCCTCTACACCAGTCCACTGGGTAGACTTTAGTATACATCTAGGGAAGCAGGACAAAACCCAACTTCTATTGGAATGTAGTTCACAGAGCTGGAAAGAGCTTCCATCTAAAGAAGAATACTTTCCACTTCTGTCCATGTAGTCTTGCAATTGGTGCCTTCCTGATGGTTGATGTAAGACACTGCTGTGGCACTGAGACGGAACCCAAATGGGAAGCCCTTGTGCACTGAAGGCTGCCCTCAGTTCCAGAACACGGACTGATGGACCAGCAGCCAAGAAATATGAGGACACATACTGCACCCCAGCCAACCAGGCTAGCATCTGTCATCACATTCCAGACAGGACAGGACAGACCGCCTCTGACTTGTCAGACACTCGAGAGACTTATGTGGACCAAGACCGAATCAGCCTGTGATGACGTTGAGGGGGATCCTTGTTCCAAGAGTGTAGCAGGCTCAACTGCAATGGTCAGAGTGACCTCTGCAAAGGGTACCGTCCATCTTGGAGACCATATACAGAAAAATAAAAAAAAAAATAAAAAAATTGGGAGGGAGGCTCTTAGTGCAATACCGTCAGCACGAATAGTCACAAGAGATCTACTCACAAAGATGGTGGCTGATGGTGTTGATCAGCAGAATGCAGTCAGGGGTCATTAGAACTGCTCCCCTCTAGCAGTATCTTTCCTAGACGGTATCTCCAGATAAATGAAAGGTAGCTCCACTGCAGGTAACCATCCACACAGTGTAAGAACATGATATGTAAAAAGGGAAAGTAAAAAGGGGAGGGGGCACCAACAGTGCCATTTCTAATGTATATATGGCAAACAACAGCCATTCCTCCGTAGAATATAGAAATGTATTAAAATTATTAAAACCACAATGCACTGTTGTGGTTTTAAAAATTGTAATACATTTCTATATCCTAAGGAAAAATGGCTGCTTATATTTTATTTAATTTTACCATTTTTTCATAATCTCTTACCAAATTAGCCCATACATAATCAAGAAATTAAAGTTCTCAGTGAGCAGTCCAATCGGGGTAACTGGAGTCACTGCTTGCCGAGCCCAGAGACAGAACGGCAGGTTGACAAGACCTAGTGTCACCAGAGAGCTCTCCAGGCCAAGTTAGGGGACCACTATAGCGAAATACAAGTAGAGATAATGAAAATAAGACAAAAAAACATTTCCCCCACCCCCAAGGGAAGTGGTCCTGGAACTCCTGAGGTCACTCAAAAAACTAAAGTCTAGTCAGCGAGCACCCCGATTCCTGGAAGGAAGAACTCTATGATCCACGGTCCTGCATCCCTCACCGCTCTAGTAATCTAGTTCAGTTCCTACACTCCAAGGACCCAGTGGTCTCAGTGAGGATTGGTTGTGCATTACAGCCCCCTCCTTCAGCCATTTCAGCTGGACTTGAAGGGTAAAATGGAGCATCAATTCACAGGGGGCCAATAAGACTTTAGGATGATAGTCTCTAGTCCTGATTAGAAATAAAGTCTCACCAAGTAGACTGTCCATTGCCTCTTTGATGGCATCTAAAGAACTGAAAAGTAAGAGACTAGTATTGTACACTGCCCCCTGATGGAGGGAAATATATCCACGGTCACTTTCACCTACAGCATCCAAGAGAGAAGTGGATTACTTTTATTGTTATGAAAATGCTAGTTTTACTTGTACGTGCCAGATTACTGGGCCTATCCTTACAGGACAATTTATAGGGGCCATTAGGATTTTCTGGTCATAGTAAGATGACTGGGATTTATTGAGATGACAGTTCTCTTAGAAATGCCAACATTTTTACACACACTCAGACACTGGTTACACAATTTGTTACTACTTCTTAACCCCTTAATGACTGCCCAATCCAGGAACTGAGCGACCCTAGAAGACGAATAACCTCTTTTTGGAGGAATGAATTCTGGGATGGGAGAGCGGCATCCACCTGCTCTGCTACTCTGGAATTCCATGATGTTTAAGGACCGTCAGTAGTCCTTAGCATACAGGCCGGTGTGACAGCCCTGACAAGTCATGTGACATTAAGGAGTGAGTGACAGATGTGCTGCCAGTACTGTACGGGCACCCCGGTGAGAGGACCAGCACCATACATACCTGGAGGTAAACCAGTCATCATAGGAGGGATTCCGGGCCCATGATGGTGCATCATACCACCCATTGGCATCATTCTGTGGGAACACAGGTTAGATAGTATCAGGATGTGATAATACTGGAATCTAGTCCTTATAAGAACATTTTCTGTATTCAGTTCATTACAATTTGGATAATAAAAGGAATCTGATAATTCAGGGGGTTCATCCTGATAGCCGTGAGCTCTATTTACCTTCAAATCCTCACCATAGCTTATACACAGCTGTCCCTCTCACCCCCATATTAGCAACTGATTATACACACAGCTGTCCCTCTCGCCCCCATATTAGCGACTGATTATACACACAGCTGTCCCTCTCGCCCCCATATTAGCAACTGATTATACACACAGCTGTCCCTCTCGCCCCCATATTAGCAACTGATTATAAACACAGCTGTCCCTCTCGCCCCACATTAGCAACTGATTATACACACAGCTGTCCCTCTCGCCCCATAGCCTCATATTGGTGACACACAGCTGTCCCTCTCACCCCATATTAGCAATTATACACACAGCTGTCCCTCTCTTCCCATAGCCTTGTATTGGTGACATTACACAAAGTTGTACCTCTTGCCCGATATTAGCGACTGATTATACAAACAGCTGTCCCTCTCCTCATGGCCTTGTATTGGTGACATTACACACAGCTGCCCCTCTTGTCCCATAGCTTTGTACTGGTGACATTACAAACAGCTGTCCCTCTCGCCCCATAGCCTCGTATTGGTGACATTACTCACAGCTGTCCCTCTCACCCCATAGCCTCGTATTGGTGACATTACACAAAGCTGTACCTCTCGCCCCACATTAGCGACTGATTATACAGACAGCTGTCCCTCTCGCCCCATAGCCTCATATTGGTGACATTACACACAGCTGTCCCTCTCGCCCCATAGCCTCGTATTGGTGACATTACTCACAGCTGTCCCTCATATTAGCAACTGATTATACACAGCTGTCCACCATAAACATTGAAAATTTCCCATTTAAATAATGCTTTTAACCCTTTGAATGACATGTCTCCAACAAATTGCAATATGTTGAAAGCCTCTAGAACTGAAGTAGTTAAAGCGGTGCTACCACCGCATTACAGGTTTATCTTAAATAACTCCCCATCTGGCGACTAGATGCTTAGTAGCGCTAGTCACCAGAATTATTACCTTATTAAATGGATTTCTCCTTTCTTCCCAGGCTGACAGGCAGGACAGATGGCAGACATCTTGCCATAGTGACATCTGTGAGCCTGCGCTGTCAGTCCCTTCCGGAGCTGAACCGCTCCTAGCAACGCCTCCTAGAGCCGCTGAGACTGACAGCAGACGCACAGACGTCACTATGGCAAGATGTCCGCGCTCCATCCTGCCTGTCAGCCCGGGAAGAAAGGAGAAATCCATTTAATAAGGTAATAATTCTGGCGACTAGCCCTACTAAGCAGCTAGTCGCCAGATGGGGAGTTATTTAAGATAAACTTGTAATGCGGTGGTAGTTCCACTTTAATATGGTGATTTGCACTCCAGCCCTTGTGACACATCAACAGGTCAGCTACTCAGACCTCCACAGTAAGGAACAGGGAGCTCAATCACAATGATTCAGCCACTGAGCTTCACCTATGGACAAGCATAGAAACTGCACCGCTGGTGTCAAGGACCAACTTAAGGAATGTGGATTTAAATAAACAGGAATGTTTGTCCCCATATCCCCCAGGATTGCTCCACTTTGAACAGAGCCCAAAGACTGAAATTAAGCACACACCCATGGAGAAGGAAAGCTTACATTTCAGTCTAATGAAGCTTAGGCCCATCCGGGGGACCTAGCTTGGTGCAGATAAGTCCTAGGTGGTTGGGGAATTCAGCCCTATCACTTGGCTCCTTCTGGAAACACAAGCCCTAGGTGGGCTCTCAGCTACACGTGTATAGGACGGAGTTTTAAGGCAGATATTCTGGGATGTTAGCGATGCCACCAGCACAGAACAACTATGCAATGGAGAATTAATATTTAAGGGGTTAATATGCAAAGAAGATCCTCTTTAAAAGTAATCTTGCTGAACAATAGAGTTGTGTGCAGGGTGTCAAACCAATAAGAGCATCATGCGCTGGGCTGCACTTGGACAGTCTTCAGGAGACTGACCAAGCATTAAAGTTCAGATTAAATTAAAGTTCACACAGCTGTGAATACAATCAGCAAAAAAGACTACATAGAATCCTGATTGTCTAACGGTCTATATAGAAAGACCAGACAGATCCTTGTAAACACAGGATTGCTTATCACTGTTCTATATACTGACCCATGGTGATGCATTCCAGCCATTACAGGCGGTATCCCGGGGATTAGTGGCGGCACTGTTGGCATTAGTGGTGGAATACCTACAAAAGGAAAACCGTCCTGTTTATGGCTGCCTGAGAAACAGAAATGTAGTTTTATTACATGCACAATGATATACACAGACAAGAGTAACGGTGTTCAGGCTGCAGTTATAAGGAATGTGTCTACAGTTCCTACTGCCCTACAGACAACTACGGACCCCGAGAACAAGCTCTTCTGTACACCAGTAACTATGTGCTATCCGGAAATATACAAGACCATAGGGCATAGCTATAAAGGCAACTGAAGCCTTTATAAAAATCTGCACAGTATTCCTAAAATAAACTCGCTGCATGCATCTCCAAAGCACTAGGTAGCAGTACCCTGGACACCTCTCACTAGCACCCAAATGGTTACATTCTTAATAGGTATGCAGGACTCTTACATATGCTAGGACACTACTGTCTTAAACAGATGGCTCTTTTATCCAAACACTAACTACCCCCATGACTCCTCTGCAGATCACTGAACTCTACAAGAAGCTGCCGTACCTGGAGGTATTCCTGGGCCAGCAGGTATGCCATGGTGAAGGCCGGGCTGTCCCATCCCATGCATGAAACCTTGCTGGGTTTGCATTTGCTGAAATGAAGTAGATGGCACCGAATCATCATCATCGTAGTCCTCATCGGAATCATCTTGGTTTGATTTCTTTTTCTGTCCATCTACTGATAAAACAGAGGGGGGTGTTCAAATATCATTCCAGGCCAATGTCTAATCCCAAGACATTCACACAACAGGTTGCATAGATCATTCCTCCTAATGCCATGTCACGTGTGCCTGTGAAGGTCCCAGAATATGCCCTACTCCATACCACGCCATGTTTAACCCCTTAACGACTGGAGGTTAAGGACAGATGAAGCTTTTTTTTTTTGTTGGACGGATTTTGGGGTCCCAGAATGGTGAGCAGCCACAGGGACCCTTGGATTCCATGACACACACACAACAGTCATGGGACCTTAACACAAGTTTCCCATGACAGTTATGCACGTCATGGGTCCTTAACCCCTTAAGGACCGGGAAAATCTGGGGTGGATTTCACTTAAGGACCAGAGCAATTCTGACCTTTTTGAAAATGTCTGTTCAGTGTTTTCCCTCTAAGAAGGGCTGAGGCTGAACGCTCTGGTACCGGAGCGTTCAGTCTCAGCCTGGAATAAATGACAGCAGCATGCACAGAGGCACGCTGCTATCATTTATCCCATGACAGTCCAGGACCGTCATGGGTCCATAAGTGGAATCTACCCATGAAAGTCCTGGATCATCATGGGTCCTTACCGGGTTAAAGGTGTTAAAGGATACGGTCTGCATTGTGTGTATGTGCATACATGTTCCTGTGTCTGCTTGAATGACAGTGTATGGTGTATGGTGTAAAAGGGACTGACAGCGCAGGCGCACGGACGTCACTGTGAAGAGACGTCCGTGCTTCCTGCTCCTGTAAAACGCCGATATCTGAAGAACCGGGTAATATTGCTGGCGAGTAGCGCTACTAAGAAGCTAGTCGCCAGGTGTGCAATAAGTTAGCCTAAAGTTATTGCGGGGTGAAAGTTCCCCTTTAAAGTATTACTATCCCTTTAAAGGACCAGAGGGATGGGTAAATAACTGCACTCATTTAATACATAAAGGGTTACAACTAACTAGTAGGGTGAGAGGTCCACTTTAAATGAATGGACTCCTGTGCCACTTAGCAATTATGGTCTTACTAGTGGGGAGACAAAGGGACCACGGGGTTAAGAGTCTACGAGGAGACAGAGCTCTAGGAAGATTTGTCTGGAGACTGCCACCCCCCAACACAGCTCTGCCTCTCCTCCGTTCACCTGCAGTAAAGCCAAAAACTAGGCCACACAGGATGAGAAGCCACCAACCCAGAAAAGCCAAGATCGGCCTTGAATGTCCTGCCCCCCCCTCCACTGACCAAGTACAATTGGTAACATTTTCTCTTTCATCCTATGAGGGACATATGGGACTGTGGGGAGTTAACAGCTATGTACATCAAACGGACAGGAAGAGAAAACTCAACCACACTCAGGCAAAAACAAGTAGAATCATTAAATGCACCAGACTAGGAAAAAGTGACTACACAGTCTGCTACCACAGGCAAACATGCTGGTCTTTCCAAAACTGCATCATAGTCAAAATATAAGACTCCCCACAGAGAAGAGGGATGAAACGATGTGCCCAGATAAGCAGCACTGCACCTCTACTCTCAACACAAGACTGAGCAAGGCTACAGACCCACAAAAAGGCCGGGATAATTGGTCCAGCACACAGACAACCTATGGCCACAAGTGTTCGATATAGAAGCAATATGCCCAGAAAGCAGTGGCTCAGGAGGCTGCATCACACAAGCAATGAAAGAGTGATAAATTACTCTGGACAGTCGCCTGCTACATGGTGTCATAGGGTACAGATCCAGAATGAATATCCCATTCTCTGTACAATGGAAGAATCGCCATGTCTTCTACAGATTAACAGGGGTTATGGGATCACAGACACTTACCACCACACTACTGCCCTTATGCATTTCACATCAAAACCACACATAAAGATAGGTATCAGGTGTCAAAGTTTCCAGTTTTAAGTCTGCATCGCACATTTCACCTTGATTGGACTTGGATTTAAAGTTGAACTCGCCTTTATAAAAATGTCCATATTTGAAAACTGCATTACGAGTCATTTTAGCCAAAAGACCAGCAAATGTACAGTTAAGGAGATATTCAAACTTATTACCGTATGATTGTGATGTCAGTGATGCATCCTATGCTAATGAAGGTTTTCAGTCATGTTTCATATGCTAAAGAACCTGTAAGCAGTAACAGGAGATTTTCACTTTCACCAGAAATAAAAAGTGCATCTCCTAAACTATACATATGCAGAACGTTTGGTTAACATGACAGGCAGTTTTGAATGAAGTTTTCAAATTAAAACAAAACTGAGTTTTTGGTGGCACCCAACATATGGTTAAGCGTGGTTTTGATGTGAATTATTTAAGGGCCATATGTTGCTGTTAAGTGTGTGCACCCATAAGCCCTCTCTACTTAGAAAAAGAAAACTTATTTCATACTATTCTGAGAGATCTATATAGCACAGTGATTCTTCCTTCTAGGACACACAATTGTTGATCATGCATTGGACCTTCCAGAATGTATATATTTATATTTTTGTTTTTATTTGAGGTACTCTGCATACCTCTAGGAAAGGTAAAGAAAATTGGTCAGACTTGTTCCAAAAACAAAAAGCAGATAATAAAAATCTTATCTTAAAGCACATTGGATCGTTTGCATTAACTTGGATGTGAGCAGTCTTCAGAGATCCATGAATTGGGAATGAGGCCTCAAAATCCAGACCATATGGATCCCTGAGTGGAATGCATGACAATGGACCTCCCTAAAAGCCCACTATTGCGAGCTCTACTGGGAAGTGAAAACCATGCCTGTTGTGACCACACTGGTACCAGAAGAATATTAGCAATTCCCCCTTCCAAGTACAGTGATGTCCCAGGAAAACCTTGTCAGTTGATGTCACATTACTTTGGGCCAATGGAATCCATGTGGCATCTGCTGCCATATCTTGTGCTACAAGGACTAGAGATGCCACTCAGGACACAGTGCTCTCATGACAGTACTAGAGCCACCCGCAAAGGATAATAAATCTGAGGAAGTCTGCCTTCCAACTCTGTCCATTATTTCTGGTTGTATCTGGATGAGACAAGCATCAGAGAAACAATGTTCTGGATCCAAATGAAATAAAATGGCCAGACAAGAGGGCTACCCAAATAAAACGGGCATAAAAAAAAAAACAACAAAAAACCAAAGTGGTACAGACCACAAACACTGAGAAGGGCAATTTAAAAAAAACATTCCCAAACTGGGTAGTGTTGCCGGTGGCAAGCGTCTCGCCACGCTGGAGTAGAAGATATCTGCTTATGATGCAAGGTCTGCCAGTTCAGCCAACAAGCAAGGGACTACTGCAAGGCTTAAGACAACCAGATACAACTGGAGAAGAGTGGGGGTTTTCTGCTCCACTTCTGTAGAAAATGCTAGCTCTGCACCAAACTGATGAAGTCCATTCTGGGAGTAGGACCCCTACTTTTAAATTTAGAAGTACAGACCCAGAGAACCATGCGTTGGCAGTGAGTCATGGAGGATTTAACTTACTTAAGTAACCAGTTATGGCCAAGAGCATGCATTGCTAGTCTCATGTGCGGTCAATAAAATGAATTATGTTGCTTTTACTGTGTAATTGTCACCATAAGAAGTGATGTTGACCACCCGTTATCTTAAACATGCTGCCAATGGAAACAAGTCCCACAGTAACATTCTGGACGTTGTTACGAGTCCAAAGGAAAGGGGCAACATTGGCAAAGTTGTTTGTGAAATACAAACCTACTGAAACCATGACAACTATAATATGCCTATGATGATGATATGGCTCTGTCACGCCAAAAAGAAAGGAGTCCTCCCGGTCCTATAGCTGCTGTGACAGATTATTGGTTCCAATCCGAGGACTGTTAATCAATTGAAGGCGTAAGGATCCAGTACTGGCAAAAAACGGTTTGTTCTAGCCAGCCGAAAACCAACTCTTCCCTACATCTACTGAGTGATAATAAAGAGGGGAGCACTTTACCACTGTCCTGAGCAGTTATCTAGAGGAAGCATGACAGTTCCTCACAGTCTGCCCAGCACTGCTCAAGGGGAGACATGACAGGTATATGCATTAGAACACCCCCACAAGCAACCAAATGTTTTCATACTCAGAGAGTTGAGGGATACCACCTGGCTTCACTGGTTGTCGCTCCACTATCACATGAGATGTCTTTATGCATAGTGAACCACAGGCAGAACATGAAATGCAACTGAAACAGCCTCTTCATCATCTTTGGAACCAGAGCTGGGTGGGAGTTAAGCAAAGCTGAGTGGGAGAAGCTTTCTCCAGAGAACATTTTCATACCCTACAGGATCAATACCTTGTGTCTTTTGTTCAAGTATCCTCCGCCGTTCTTCCATGTCCTTCTCAGGAATACCTTCCATGCCATAGATTTCCAGTTCAATATCAGTCCTTCCAGGGATAGCGTTGGGTACAGCATCTATGGTTTCCTTATGTACCTGCAGAAAACCAACGTTTGTTAACAAGCCAGAGAGCACGGACGTGACTCACACAAAGGAATGAGGACACTCACCTGCATGCAATGGATGGCCAGACCAGGACCAGTGTAAAGCTTCTTGTGACAGATGTGACATTTGAAGTGTTTTGCTTTTTGGTGCTGGATGAGGATTTTCTCATCATCAAAGTCTCTGTTACAATACCTAATTTGCAGTTAAGAGCCAATGTCCTGTTCATATGGAAAGTTAGTTCACTTGTTCTATCACTCAAGGAATTTTCAGATGTACTTACATAAGAAATTTTAAAGGAATAGTAATACTTTGTTTTATCTTTATTTTATTGGCATTAAAAAAACATGAACAATATAAGTCTTATCTTTCAAACCTTTATGGTTTAAGAGATATTCACAAGCAAAGTTTCCCCTCCTGCCCCTTTTGCCTATTGTAAGCAATCTCTTCTCAGATGTGGAATCCAGTCCATAGACCAGACAGATAACAGAAGGGGACAATCTTCTTCCTATGAGAACAATGAAAGCCCTGCCCCCTTCACAAGTTTTTCCCTTATGTTAATTGAAGATTGTCCCTCTCTGCAATCTACCTGGACACCTTCCTTCTGCTCTGGCTGAACAGTGTTACATCAGTAAAAGGGGCGGGAGGGGGGTACTTTGTCATTGAATTCCTCGAACTATAACTGACAGAATTGAAATAACACTCTCCAAAGTCCAAATACTATGATGATTAGAGATGCTTATATTATGAAACATTACCATCCCTTTAATATTACTAATCCCCATTGTGTAGCTCTTTAAAAAATAATTCAACTGCCCCCAAGGTTCATCTCTCAGACTTTCATGGTTTGAGAGAAAACCGTAAGCAAAGTTCCCCTCTCTCCCCTGAAGTCAACGTTGTACTGACTGCAGGGATACCAGGTTTTATTTTTCATCAGGCGGCTCTGCAGCAGAGCCAAGATCATGTTAGTAAAAAAAGAATTATTTCACTGAAACGGTCTGCTACGTGTGCTTGCAAACCAAGCACAAACCAAGCACACGTAGAAGACTGTTTCAGAGAAATAATTCTTTTTTACTAACGTGATCTAGGCTCAGCTGCAGAGCCGCCTGATGAAAAATAAAACCTGCGGTTAGTACAACGTTGACTTCAGGGCAGGGAAGTTTGCTTACGTTATCTCTTAAACCATAAAGGTTTGAGAGATGAACCAGGGGGCAATTGGATTATTTCTTAAAGAGCTACACTATGAGGATTAGTAATATTAAAGTATAACTATCCCTTAAAGTAAACATTTACAGCCGTAGTTGTCAATATAAAAAGATGCAAGTATGGAGCAAACAGACAGCACCACAAGAGGAAAATAACAATTGCTAATGACTTAAAGGTGCTTGTAACACATTAAATGCAAGAGGTTACCAACACACCACACCATTAACTTAATGTATGAGACTCAAAGGGGAGGCTGTGATTGCATTTAGATCCCTTAAAGAGCTACATACTTCTACAGCTTACATGGTACCAACTCATCTTAAAGAGCTACACAACCAAAAAAATTTCAGAGCAGGTTACATAAATGTAAGCCTCTCATTTCAGCAAAGCCACAGTAATTAGTAATTGTACTATGGGTATCCTAAAGTTATTGCGGGACGGGGGGGGTAGAGATTAAATTATTTTTACAGGCGAGTAAAGCAAGGAACACAATGAATTGGATACCTCGGGCACTCAAAGGGTTAAAGCAGTTGCCCTCACTCCTCTGTACACAAATGATTTACCATATACATCACTCCCCAATACCGCAGTGCATCCCTTACACCCCTGTATAGGAGAGTGTGTCCCACAGGGCACATCACAAGAACACAGTCAAGCCGCTGCAACCCAAAAACATTAGCAAGTATGCAATCAAAGTATTTTTCATCTGTGGACAAAAATTAATTTCTGTGATTCCTTAATTGTGAACACTCCATTGATCCACATTAGCGTGTGCTACCGTAGAGGTTCTTCTAACACCTTAATATATACAGGACAAGTGTATGACATTTGTATCTTTGATGTATACGCATGGTGCACCTAGGTGTATTTTAAAATCATCAATTCCTTATTAGATGCAAATGTCAAACATACAAATAGTACCTGTTGTCATTCAGCAAGTGTAAAGAGTTAAAGAGATAGTATTACTTCAAAATTACTATCCCTCATATTGCAGCCCTTAATAAACTGAGTTAAATGACACCAGCGGCATCTCTCAAACTTTTATGGCTTAAGAGATAGCCGCATTCAAAGTTTCCTCTCCCCTGCTGTCAGCGTTCTGCTGCCGGCAGGGCAATCCGGTCCCGGGACAGGCGGAGGCGCTTCAGCAGAGCCGATATCTCATTATGGAAGGAAAAATGATTCACTGAAACAGTCTTCTACGTGTGCTTGGTTACCAAGCACGCGTAGAAGACTTTCAATTAATCCTTTTTCCTTCCATAACGAGATATCGGCTCTGCTGAAGAGCCTCCTCTTGATTCAGAGACCGGATTCCCCTGCTGGCAGCAGAACGCTGACAGCAGGGGAGAGGAAACTTTGAAAGCGGCTATCTCTTATACCATAAAGGTTTGAGAGATGCCGCTGGTGTCATTTAACTCAGTTTATTAAGGGCTACAATATGAGGGATAGTAATTTTGAAGTAATACTATCCCTTTAAGTCGGCACCTCTCTGCAGACATCTCTATATGGCTCAGAGCAATGCGTTTAACGTAAACACACACTCGTGATCATCCATGGATGTCTGCAGAGAGGTGACCACTTTACTCTCTGTACACTTGCTGAATGACAAGAGGTACTATTTGTATGTTTGACATTTGCATCTAATAAGGAATTTATGATTTTAACATACACCTATTTCTATCCTCAATGTATACGTGTGGTGCGCCTATCATGCACGTGTCCCACAGGGTAGCACCCGCTGCCATCTCTCCTATATAAAACAGCACCCCACCTTCATCTCGCCTATATAAAACAGCACCCCTCCATCTCTCCTATATAAAACAGCACCCCACCCTTCTAGGCCAGTGGTCCCCACACACACTGGTACCTCCCATTATACTCTAGGCAAAGACTCCCTCACCTTATCCTTTAGGCCAGGCCCCCCCACCACCACTGGTACCTCCCCTTATTATTTAGGCCAGAGCTCAATCCACACACTGTTACCGCCCCTTATTCTTTAGGCCAGGGCTCCCCCCCCCCCCAACACACACTTGTACCTCCCCTTATCCTTTAGGCCAGGGCCCCCCCCTCTACACACAATGGTACCTCCCCTTATCCTTTAGGCCAGGGCGCTCCCCCCCCCCCCCCCCCCAACACACACTGGTACCCCCTTCCTTGTAGGCCAGGGCTGCCCGCTCCCACTACACACAGTGGTACCTCCCCTTATCCTTTAGGCCAGGGCTCCCCCCCACTACACACAGAGGTACCCCCTTCCTTGTAGGCCATGCCCCCCCCAGTACACACAGTGGTACCTCCTTCCTTGTAGGCCATGCCCCCCCACTACACACAGTGGTACCTCCCCTTATCCTTTAGGCCAGGGCTCCCCCCCCCCACTACACACAGTGGTACCTCCTTCCTTGTAGGCCAGGGCTCCCCCCACTACACACAGTGGTACCCCCTTCCTTGTAGGCCATGCCCCCCCCTACACACAGTGGTACCCCCTTCCTTATAGGCCAGGGCTCCCCCATACACCGGTACTACCACCGCACCCCTGTGTAAATCAGTACCTCGAACTACAAGTCCCCACTCTTTGCGCCCCTTTCCCTACAGGCCAGCGCTTCCCCTGTATGAAAGGCTGGTGTCCCCCAATCCCCCCTCGGTGCCCCGGGCAGATCTCTGTGTAGGAAGGATACCAGCACCACGGCTTGAGCTGCTTCTTCTTCTTTCTCCCCATGGTCAGTGAGTCCGGGGCTCTGAGCGGAGGAGCTTGGCCTGGAGCAGCAGAAAGAAAGAACAAGATGGCGCCGCCGCGAACTCAGCGCCTGCTCCCAGCATGCACTGCAGCACTGGGTGGGACCCGACAATCTCCGCCCATTGTGGGAGGGGCCTGATGTGCTCGGAGACATGTCTGTTACTGGCATTTTGAGGCAAATACTTTCGCCAACATGTTCCTTTACCTCACTCTTATTTCATACCCCCCATCTTTATTATCTATTACGGGTCTGTACCTCCCAGTGTCCATCTTTATTATATATTAGGGGTCTGTACCTCCCAGTGCACATCTTTATTGTATGTTAGGGATCTGTACCTCCCAGTGTCCATCTTTATTGTATATTAGGGGTCTGTACCTCCCAGTGTCCATCTTTATTGTATATTAGGGGTCTGTACCTCTCAGTGTCCATCTTTATTATCTGTTAGGGGTCTTACCTACCAAGTGTCCATCTTTATTGTATGTTAGGGGTCTGTACTTCCCAATGTCCCTCTTTGTTATTTATTAGGCGTCTTGCCTACCAAGTGTCCCTCTTTATTATATGTTAGGGGTCTGTACCTCCCAAGTGTCCCTCTTTATTATCTGTTAGGGGTCTGTACCTCCCAAGTGTCCCTCTTTATTATCTATTAGGGGTCTGTACATCCCTAGTGTCCCTCTTTATTATCTGTTAGTGGTCTGTACCTCCCAAGTGTCCATCTTTATTATCTGTTAGGGGTATGTACTTCCCAAGTGTCCCTCTTTATTATCTGTTAGAGGTCTGTACCTCCGAGTGTCCATCTTTATTATCTGTTAAGGGTCTGTACCTCCCAAGTGTCCCTCTTTATTATTTGTTAGGGGTCTGTACCTCCCAGTGTCCCTCTTTATTATCTGTTAGGGGTCTGTACCTCCCAGTGTGCATCTTTATTATCTATTAGGGGTCTGTACCTCCCAAGTGCCCCTCTTTATTATATATTTAGGGGTCTGTACCTCAGAAGTGTCCCTTATTAGGAGATATTAGGGTCTGTACCTCCCAAGTGTCCCTCTTTATTACATATTAGGGGTCTGTACCTCCCAGTGTCCCTCTTTATTATCTATTAGGGGTCTGTACCTCCCAAGTGTCCCTCTTTATTATCTATTAGGGGCCTGTCCCTCTCAAGTGTCCATCTTTAATATCTATTAAGGGTCTGTACCTCCCAAGAGTCCCTCTTTATAATATATTAGGTGTCCATACTTCCCAAGTGTCCCTCTTTATTATATATTAGGTGTCCATACCTCCCAAGTGTCCCTCTTTATAATATATTAGGTGTCCGTACCTCCCAAGTGTCCCTCTTTATTATATATTAGGGGTTTGTACCTCCCAAGTGTCCCTCTTTATTATCTATTAGGGGTCTGTACCTCTCAAGTGTCCAACTTTAATATCTATTAAGGGTCTGTACCTCCCAAATGTCCCTCTTTATAATATATTAGGTGTCCATACTTCCCAAGTGTCCATCTTTATAATATATTAGGTGTCCATACCTCCCAAGTGTCCCTCTTTATTATATATTAGGGGTCTGTACCTCCCAAGTGTTCATTTTTAGGAGATGTGAGGTGTCCATACCTCCCAAGTGTCCATCTTTATTATATATTAGGGGTCTGTACCTCCCAAGTGTCCCTCTTTTTTAGATATTAGGGGGTCTGTACCTCCATAGTGTACCTCTTTATTAGATATTAGGAGTCTGTACCTCCAAAGTGCCCCTCTTTAGTAGTAATTAGGGGTCTGTACCTCCCAAGTGTCCCTCTTTAGGAGATATTAGGGGTCTGTACCTCCCAAGTGTCCCTCTTTATTAGATATTAAGTGTTCATACCTCCTAAGTGTCCCTCTGGTCTGTACCTTCCTAGTGTCCCTCTTCACTATATTTTAGGGGTCTGTACCTCCCAAGTGTCCCTCTATGGACCATTAGTGACCATTACAGTGTGACTGACCACTCTACAATGTGATTGACCACTGGCTGCGTGATGTTATGGACCATTAGTGACCATTCCACAATGTGACTGACCACTCTACAGTGTGACTGACTGCTCTATAATGTGACTGACCACTGGCAGCATGATGTTATGGACCATTAGTGACCATTCTGCAATGTGACTGACCACTGGCTGCATGATGTTATGGACCATTAGTGACGACTCTACAGTGTGACTGACCCCTGGCTGATTGGTGTCCTGGACCATTAGTGATGCTTTACAATGTGACTGACCCCTGGCTGCGTGGTGTTATTGACCATTAGTGATGCTTTACAATGTGCCTGACCACTGGCTGATTGGTGTCCTGGACCATTAGTGATGCTCTACAATGTGACTGACCACTGGCTGATTGGTGTCCTGGACCATTAGTGATGTTCTACAATGTGACTTGACCACTGGAGCTGATTTTGAAATGTTGGTAACTAGTCTGTTCATACCTGGGAACAGAAGGGCCAAATTCTCAGAGTGAGAACCTTGTGTCAACCAGTACATCATCGGAACCAAGTAACTGCTTATTTATTAACCAGTATCTCATCGGAATCAAGTAACTGCTTATTTATTAACCAGTATCTCATAGGAACCAAGTAACTGCTTATTTATTAACCAGTATCTCATAGGAACCAATTAACTGCTTATTTATAAACCAGTACCTCATCTGAACCAAGTAACTGCTTATTTATAAACCAGTACCTCCGCATCTGAACAAAGTAACTGCTTATTTATTAACCAGTACCTCATCTGAACCAAGTAACTGCTTATTTATTAACCAGTACCTCATCTGAACCAAGTAACTGCTTATTTATTAACCAGTACCTCATCTGAACCAAGTAACTGCTTATTAATAAACCAGTACCTCACTGGAACAAAGTAACTGCTTATTTATTAACCAGTACCTCCTCGTCTGAACCAAGTAACTGCTTATTTATAACCCAGTACCTCCTCATCGGAGCCAAGTAATTGCTTAATTATTAACCAGTACCTCATCAGAACCAAGTAACTGCTTATTTATTAACAATACCTCATCTAAACCAAGTAACTGCTTATTTATAACCCAGTACCTCCTCATTGGAGCCAAGTAATTGCTTATTTATTAACCAGTACCTCATCTGAACCAAGTAATTGCTTATTTATTAACCAGTACTTCATCAGAACCAAGTAACTGCTTATTTATAACCCAGTACCTCCTCATCGGAGCCAAGTAATTGCTTATTTATTAACCAGTACCTCATCAGAATCAAGTAACTGCTTATTTATAAACCAGTACCTCATCAGAACCAAGTAACTGCTTATTTATAACCCAGTACCTCCTCATCGGAGCCAAGTAATTGCTTATTTATTAACCAGTACCTCATCTGAACCAAGTAACTGCTTATTTATAAACCAGTACCTCCTCATCTGAACAAAGTAACTGCTTATTTATTAACCAGTACCTCATCTGAACCAAGTAACTGCTTATTAATAAACCAGTACCTTACTGGAACAAAGTAACTGCTTATTTATTAACGAGTACCTCCTCGTCTGAACCAAGTAACTGCTTATTTATAACCCAGTACCTCCTCATCGGAGCCAAGTAATTGCTTATTTATTAACCAGTACCTAATCAGAACCAAGTAACTGCTTATTTATTAACAATACCTCATCTAAACCAAGTAACTGCTTATTTATAACCCAGTACCTCCTCATTGGAGCCAAGTAATTGCTTATTTATTAACCAGTACCTCATCTGAACCAAGTAATTGCTTATTTATTAACCAGTACCTCATCAGAACCAAGTAACTGCTTATTTATAACCCAGTACCTCCTCATTGGAGCCAAGTAATTGCTTATTTATTAACCAGTACCTCATCTGAACCATGTAATTGCTTATTTATTAACCAGTACCTCATCAGAACCAAGTAACTGCTTATTTATAACCCAGTACCTCCTCATCGGAACCAAGTAATTGCTTATTTATTAACCAGTACCTCATCTGAACCAAGTAACTGCTTATTTATTAACCAGTACCCATACGTCCCAACATTTCAAATGGCCAAAGAGCGACACTTATGTTTTATGGGTGTGTAGCTGAGGGTGTGGCTGATGGACAGGGCATTACCGAGAATGATTAGATTGTTTCGTGACCAATTGACACCTCTTTGCGTAACTGAATGATTTAGAACAAGACCGAAGTATTTTATTCACATAAATTTATAAACACATATACTGACATTTAAACAAGCATTAATATGAGTTTTATTGCTGTGGAGCAATGTGATACACTTATACACACATCACACAGTCTGATCTTCTAAAAAGAGGGACACTGGGATAGGAAAGAGGGAATGTCCCTCTAAAAGAGGGACACTTGGGAGGTATGAGTACCTCATCGGAACCAAGTAACTGCTTATTTATTAACCAGTACGTTATCAGAACCAAGGAACTGCTTATTTATTAACCAGTATCTCATCGGAACCAAGGAACTGCTTATTTATTAACCAGTACCTCATCTGAACCAAGTAATTGCTTATTTATTAACCAGTACCTCATCAGAACCAAGTAACTGCTTATTTATAACCCAGTACCTCATCTGAACCAAGTAATTGCTTATTTATTAACCAGTACCTCATCAGAACCAAGTAACTGCTTATTTATTAACCAGTATCTCATCTGAACCAAGTAATTGCTTATTTATTAACCAGTACCTCATCAGAACCAAGTAACTGCTTATTTATTAACCAGTATCTCATCGGAACCAAGGAACTGCTTATTTATTAACCAGTACCTCCGCATCTGAACCAAGTAACTGCTTATTTATTAACCAGTATCTCATCGGAACCAAGGAACTGCTTATTTATTAACCAGTACATCCTCATCTGAACCAAGTAATTGCTTATTTATAAACCAGTACCGCCTCATCAGAACCAAGTAACTGCTTATTTATAAACCAGTACCTCCTCATCTGAACCAAGTAACTGCTTATTTATTAACCAGTATCTCATCAGAACCAAGTAACTGCTTATTTATAAACCAGTACCTCCTCATCTGAACCAAGTAACTGCTTATTTATAAACCAGTACCTCCTCATCTGAACCAAGTAACTGCTTATTTATTAACCAGTATCTCATTGGAACCAAGTAACTGCTTATTTATTAACCAGTATCTCATCAGAACCAAGTAACTGCTTATTTATAAACCAGTACCTCCTCATCAGAACCAAGTAACTGCTTATTTATTAACCAGTATCTCATCGGAGCCAAGTAACTGCTTATTTATTAACCAGTATCTCATCAGAACCAAGTAACTGCTTATTTATAAACCAGTATCTCATCATCGGAACCAAGTAACTGCTTATTTATTAACCAGTACCTCATGTAAACCAATTAAGTGCTTATTTAGAAACCAATATCTCCTCGGAGTTTAGAGGAGTGTTGCACACAGGGGCCCCTGTTTCCTCTCCCTTCTGTTAGTGCAATATTTAGAAGATATCCAGGTCAGCTTGACAGAACCCAAAGGTGGGGTACCTGCACTAGGGCAGCCAGATCATCCAAAAGAGGGCACGTATGAAAAATCCCTGCTACATTTACACATGGGGACCAGTGCAACTCAATAAGTGATCCCTGGAGCCCTGCAGCAGCCATGATTCATGTATGCCCTCTTTCAATTTAAAGGGATCATCTTGCGCCTGGTTGTGCCAACCAACAAAGCCTGCGTGTAGTCTCTGCCTGCAGGTACCGGGACGGATCTGGGTCACATGGCCTCATTCGTGTCATGTGACCAGTCCAGCTCAGCGCTATAGTCTAATGTGATGACTGCGGCTATACGACAAGACGCCGTGTCGGACTACAACAAAATGGGCGGCCAGCTACAAAGAAGGCTAATTTTCCCATGTATATTGACAGATACTTAGAGACTTCGAATCTATTTACACATATCCACTATATTACAGTGAAAGAACTTTATTACTAATTAAATGTTAAAGGTCGTCTTTATGCCTTCGACTCCAAGAAAATGGCGCTTTAACGCCTAGTCTGGCGTCAAAAAGTACTGCTCCGTTCTCTCTCACACATGACCTGCTGATGTCAGCATCACTAGTGTGTTCTCTCCTGTTGTGAGCTCCTACCGGTTCGCACAGAGGAGGCACAGGTGGGAGAGGAGGTAAAAGACAGAAGCACACGGGTGGAGGCAGGCACATAGAGGTGGAGGCACATAGTGTGGGGGCAGGGGAAAAGGTGGGAGGCACAGAGTGGTGGAGGCTGAGGAGGGAGGCACAGAGTGGTGGAGGCAGAGGAGAAGGAGGGAGGCACACAGTGGTGGAGGCTGAGGATAAGAAAGGAGGCACTGGCACACAGTGGTGGAGGCTGAGGATAAGAAAGGAGGCACACAGTGGTGGAGGCTGAGGATAAGAAAGGAGACACACAACAGAGGATGCTGCAGTCTCAGAGCTCTATTGCAGAGTCTGTAGATGGAGACGACCTGAGGAGTGAGGATGGAGTGCAGCCTGAGGAGGAGAGGAGGGCTGGAGAGCCACAGCACTATAGCTACTACTCCTTTTACCATTACCAGCCAGGGGGGTGAGTGCACATTTACTTCTTCCACTACCAATGGGGGGGGGGGGTTAATATGTTATACATAGTGTAAAGGTGGGACGTTTGTACCGGCTCACCCTGCCTGACGCACCATATAATAATATTATTCTATGGGAGATCCAAAAGTAGTAATAATACATAGATTGTAAGGTTATATAATGATAAGAGTACAACGGATAGCCTTACACTCCATGTATTATAATTATTATTACTCCTGGATCACCTTACAGTTCATATACCATTATATTATTATATATTGTCAGACTGAGGAGTTGGTGGTAGCGATTTATTAATATTGTTACTCTGGGATCACCTTACAGTCCCTCCATTCTCATACTTGTATCATCCTGCAGCTTGTCCCAGCCGGCAGCTGATAGCAATGATGGCAGCCCAGCAAGTCCTATGGTAGATACACCATCCCTAGAGGATTTCAGGTAACCTTATTCCTTCCTGTACTGTTCATCTATGCCACACTGGGGCTTGTCTGTCCTCAGTAGTGTTCCATTATACCCCTGTCTATGGTAGCATCCGACTGGGCCCTTCTGCCGCTAGTAGTGTTACACTCTGCCCCTAGCGCTGTGCCCGGCTGCCAAACCCAGCTACCCCAGTAGTGTTCTGTTTTGGAAATGGTGTTAATTTTCTTAAGTTAGATGATAGATCAATATATGGCGCAAGTCCTGCTAACTGATGCTGAAGTGACAAGTGGATATACACAGTAAGCTGCTGGAAGATGCACGGATCAGAAATAATCTTGCAAGCCCATGATAAATACTCCCCATAATCGTGTGCAAATTGCCGTGGAGATAAAACTAAAAATGACACTATTTAATCCATTGTATCAAGTGGGGGGGAATCCATTTCCCTCTACACACCCCACTTCATGTTCAGGAAGATGCACTTTACTATGTAAGTAACATCAGTAGTATCCAACTTTCTACGAACATATGGAATCGGTTTCAATATACATGGCTTCCAACATGTCAAATGGCCAAAGAGATTTAGATGGTGGTGTTGGGGGTGTGACTGGTGGGTGTGATGTTACCTCCTAAAGAGGGAGGTACAGACCCCTAATATCTCCTAAAGAGGGACACTCGGGAGGTACGGACCCCTAATATCTCCTAAAGAGGGACACTCGGGAGGTAAGGACCCCTAATATCTCCTAAAGAGGGACACTTGGGAGGTAAGGATCCCTAGTATCTCCTAAAGAGGGACACGTGGGAGGTACGGACCCCTAATATCTCCTAAAGAGGGACATGTGGGAGGTACGGACCCCTAATATCTCCTAAAGAGGAACACTTGGGAGGTACAGACCCCTAATATCTCCTATAGAGGGACACTTGGGAGGTACAGACCCCTAATATCTCCTAAAGAGGGACACTTGGGAGGTGCGGACCCCTAACATCTCCTAAAGAGGGTCACTTGAGAGAGATGGACCCCTAATATCTCCTAAAGAGGGACACTTGGGAGTTATGGCCATAATATCTCCTAAAGAGGGACACTTGGGAGGTATGGACCCCTAATATCTCCTAAAGAGGACACTTGGGAGGTACAGACCCCTAATATCTCCTAAAGAGGGACACTTGGGAGGTATGGACCATAATATCTACTAAAGAGGGACATTGGAGGGGGGATTCATATATGTCTGTGAATGTTACAAAATGATCTTTCATATAAAAGCCACTTTTAGTTTTGGAGTTAGTATTTGTTTTAGGTGGTGTTATAAAGTAAAATGGATAATTAAACATGACACATGAGTTTCCCTTTTAGCTACGTCTGAGTTTCAGACCAGTGCTGTTTGTCTTTAAGCCTGTCCCTGGTGGATACCAACCTACTGGCTGAAGTGGAACCTGAGCTGAGGAGTTTCATTGCTAAGCGGCTGTCCCGTGGCGCCCTTTTCGAGGGTATGGGCAATGTGGCATCTGTTGAACTGAGGTGAGTGAAACACCTGCTTAACTACCCTGCTATAGAGGAAGAGAAAAGACGCCTGTTAACCCTGTCTGGATCAGAAGAGTGGCATGACATTGCAAAGCAATATGTTGTCCACTCCTTTAGACCTGAAAGTGTTAACCTCTCAGTCTAGGTTTGATATTTCCTCCCAGATGGTAGCAACGCCTGTCGTTATGTCAGTCTCATGAGGGTTAATATTAATGGCATGGAATGTTCTATTATTTGTGAGGAGTCTTTGTGTACTTGGCGTCCTTTTCATGTGGATTGGAATGTCCGTTAGTAAACTAACCATCTGCCTGAGCTGACGTTCGTCTCTTTTCCCAGTTACCCAGAATGCACCTTGGGCTGTTACTACTGCCTGCTACAGCAAAACAAGATGTCCGCAGCGTCCAGCTCCGAGCCCAGTGACCGATGTCTGGAGTACGTGGTCTGCTTCCTGGGGGGGTCAGAGAAAGGGCTTGACCTATATCCTTTTCCTCAGTGTTAGAATGCAACACATACCCCACAAAATGTCCCTCTGCACCTAACCTGCCTTCTACTCCTATTCCATGGAGGATGGTGGGATAGCTATGGTGTAAGGGACACATACATGGGAAATGGTGGGATAGACCGGTGTAAGGGACACATACATGGGGGATGGTGGGATAGACTTGGGAGCCCACTGGGAGGCCATTCCATGCATTTACTACTTATTCCATAAAGTAGCACTGATGGGAATTGAGGTTGATGTATTAAGAACTGGAGGAATTTTGGGGAATTCCAAGAGCACTCTAGGGGAGGAATAATCTGTCCATTAGATTATAGGGAGTTTAACCTTTTGAGTGGTCTTCAAAGGGTTAAAAATGAATTGAAGCGTTTGTTTCAGTGGAAATGCATTGGCTTTGCACCACATTGGTCCAGTTCCTAACACAGTGTTTAGCAGTCCTTATGTGTCTTTACTGAAGGCGTTGCTGATACGCACTCTGGGATCTTCCCTTTATTGGTCATTTGTCCAGGACTGATGAAGGGTACAACACAGTTGAGCCGATAGTAGGTCTCACAGTCTGAATAACAAAGACAAACGTATTCCACACAACAATTTTCCATCATCTTATATAATATATAACGGGGCTTATAATTTTAAGTTCTTTGCTACTAGCCAGACCTGAAAAGTTACTCACCACTGCAAGTCACAGCATACCCACCAGGGCTGAATTTCTACCCCCCATTGGCTAGTGGAGATTGGAAATTTTGAGCCCTGATATATAGTGTGTGTGTGTGTGTGTGTGTGTGTGTGTGTGTGTGTGTGTGTGTGTGTGTGTGTGTGAAATGCTACATTGTCATTTCCTGTCAGTCTTCCTAGAAATGAGGGCCTTAGTACATCAGCCTCATTACCCCCCAAGTCTTCACCCTATAGCATCCATCCATCTCCTCTGGTTCCATCACACTTCTTTCCCTAAATCTTCTTCCCATGTGACACACAACTGAGTATGATGGGAGTTGTAGTCCAAGAACAGCTGAAGAGCCACAGACTCATAGTGATAAAGTTGCACAAAGCCCGAACCAAACTCTAAGCATTTTGCTGTGGCTCTCGAGGTGCTAAAGACATAATCATATTTCAGTTTAACCTTATTATTATTTTAAAAGTGTGTGTAATAATTGTAATAATATATATAGTGTGTGTTTGTGTGTGTATAGATTATATATGTGTGTTTATAGGTCGTTTATTTTAACTGGGTTTATTTTTCTTCTCTTCCTTCTATTTTCATTAATGTTAGCGCCCCCTACCTGCAGTCTGTAAGCAGTGCCTGCGATTCACCTGTGTCTGCAGGGAATCAGAAGATCTGTCTGTCTGTCTCTGATCAGCATGCACACGTGACTGTAGAGCAAGAGGCAGACAGATCGGACATCCTTTTTGCAGTCACAGACTGTTGTTACAGACATCAGGTAGAGGGAGCTCACATCACTGAAAATGGAAGAAAGAGAAGACCTGAAATAACTGAATGTAGATACATGGGATTAAAGACAGTGGGGAGGTGTAAGTCCAGCGGGGCGAAGCCGGGGTTAGTGCATTTCTAGATGTGCGAGGGGAACAGTATGATGAATCTGCCAGTGGCCTCTTTGTACTCGCTGCTGAGAACCAGTCACCAGCTCTTGTGTGGCATTACAGAGAGGAACATTTATCATGGAAAATATGTCTCTTTAAAGTGACAGTAGCACTTAATATGATGGGGGGCTGTAGTATGACCTTTACTGAGGAGTGCATGCTCCCACAGCTTGCTGAACCTTTGTTTACAAGTTATTACAATCTTAAACTAACATGTCATGTTGGAAAAAAAAATGCAAAAGGCATACAAAAATAGAAACGTGGACTGTAATAACTTTAAAGCATCTAACAAACCCTGTAATGTAATTATTAGTTTGAATGATTTATTTTTTCCCCATAAGTGTTACTCTCTCATTAATCCTTCAATGGCTGACCCACCCCCAGAGGGGAGCAGTGACCATCCCGTCTCCTGTGTCTGTGTCCTTAAGAACTTACATTCAGAGTGGAACTGGACAATCACGTGGAAGGACTGAAGTCCAAACTGGATCCACAGGTGAGAGCTGAGCCCCAGGGAGCATGTCACTAGAAGGTCTGCAAGCCTTTGGGAGTGATAACTTTTACTGAGCCAGTTGTCTGGATAGCTGTGCATCACTCTTGTGTTATGAGCTGGTCTGAGTCATAGAGCAATTCCTTGTACAATGAGGAACCTCGGGACACTCCTATATGTCTGTTACACAATGAGGACTGAGGGACGCTCCTATACGTCTGTTACACAGTGTGGACTGAGGGACGCTCCTATACGTCTGTTACACAGTGCGGACTGAGGGACGCTCCTATACGTCTGTTACACAGTGCGGACTGAGGGACGCTCCTATACGTCTGTTACACAGTGCGGACTGAGGGACGCTCCTATACGTCTGTTACACAGTGTGGACTGAGGGACGCTCCTATACGTCTGTTACACAATGAGGACTGAGGGACGCTCCTATACGTCTGTTACACAGTGTGGACTGAGGGACGCTCCTATACGTCTGTTACACAGTGCGGACTGAGGGACGCTCCTATACGTCTGTTACACAATGCGGACTGAGGGACGCTCCTATACGTCTGTTACACAATGCGGACTGAGGGACGCTCCTATACGTCTGTTACACAATGCGGACTGAGGGACGCTCCCATACGTCTGTTACACAGTGCGGACTGAGGGACGCTCCTATACGTCTGTTACACAGTGCGGACTGAGGGACGCTCCCATACGTCTGTTACACAATGCGGACTGAGGGACGCTCCCATACGTCTGTTACACAGTGCGGACTGAGGGACGCTCCCATACGTCTGTTACACAATGCGGACTGAGGGACGCTCCTATACGTCTGTTACACAGTGCGGACTGAGGGACGCTCCTATACGTCTGTTACACAGTGCGGACTGTCCCTAATGTGCTGTCTCTGTGCAGATGTGTAACCTGGAGTCTGACATTAGACCTCACCTAATGTTCTACATGTGTCCCTAATGTGCTGTCTCTGTGCAGATGTGTAACCTGGAGTCTGACATTAGACCTCACCTAACGTTCTACATGTGTCCCTAATGTGCTGTCTCTGTGCAGATGTGTAACCTGGAGTCTGACATTAGACCTCACCTAACGTTCTACATGTGTCCCTAATGTGCTGTCTCTGTGCAGATGTGTAACCTGGAGTCTGACATTAGACCTCACCTAACGTTCTACATGTGTCCCTAATGTGCTGTCTCTGTGCAGATGTGTAACCTGGAGTCTGACATTAGACCTCACCTAACGTTCTACATGTGTCCCTAATGTGCTGTCTCTGTGCAGATGTGTAACCTGGAGTCTGACATTAGACCTCACCTAATGTTCTACATGTGTCCCTAATGTGCTGTCTCTGTGCAGATGTGTAACCTGGAGTCTGACATTAGACCTCACCTAAGCAGCTGGTTTGAAGAGTCCGTGTTACCAATACACAGAGTCGTTGGCCTATTCCAGGAGAAGATTGCCTATTTATTACATGCGGTACAAGTGCTGGGAAATGCACCTCCTGTCTCTGTTACCCGACTGTGTGACTCTTATCTGTCCGTATAGCTACCTGTCCTCTGTAGCCGTCTGTATATCTACCCCTTCTCTATATCTGTCTGTATATCTACCCGCCTTCTATTATATCTACTCCTTCTCTAAATATCTCTGTATGTCTACCCATCTTCTGTATCCGTCTGTTTGTCTACCCGTCCTCTGTATCCGTCTGTTTGCCTTCCTGTCATCTGTATCCGTCTGTCTGTCTACCCGTCCTCTAGTTCCACCTGTGTAGATCTCTATTTTTGTGTCTCTTGCTCTCTCCATACTCAATCCTGTTTGTGCCATTTTCAGGCCCTGAGTTACACCCCTGTAGAAGTGCGGAATTCAGATGAGAGGACTCAGAATGACATAACCAGGTAAGGACAATGTTGTGTGTGATGGCACCTGCCCGATTTGGCTGTGCCACACAGTAATTATCATGAGTTGTGTGGGATGGCACCTGTAACGATCTTATAACGAGCGGGTAGATTGGTGCAGGACGCAGCCTCTAATCCCTGTGAGTACCGTATAACAAGCGGGTAGATTGGTGCAGGACGCAGCCTCTAATCCCTGTGAGTACCGTATAACAAGCGGGTAGACTGGTGCAGGATGCAGCCTCTAATCCCTGTGAGTACCGTATAACAAGCAGGTAGATTGGTGCAGGACGCAGCCTCTAATCCCTGTGAGTACCGTATAACAAGCAGGTAGATTGGTGCAGGACGTAGCCTCTAATCCCTGTGAGTACCTTATAACAAGCGGGTAGATTGGTGCAGGACGCGGCCTCTAATCCCTGTGAGTACCGTATAACAGGCGGGTAGATTGGTGCAGGACGCGGCCTCTAATCCCTGTGAGTACCGTATAACAAGCGGGTAGATTGGTGCAGGACGCAGCCTCTAATCCCTGTGAGTACCGTATAACAAGCGGGTAGATTGGTGCAGGACGCAGCCTCTAATCCCTGTGAGTACCGTATAACAAGCGGGTAGATTGGTGCAGGACGCAGCCTCTAATCCCTGTGAGTACCGTATAACAAGCGGGTAGATTGGTGCAGGACGCGGCCTCTAATCCCTGTGAGTACCGTATAACAAGCGGGTAGATTGGTGCAGGACGCGGCCTCTAATCCCTGTGAGTACCTTATAACAAGCGGGTACATTTGTGCAGGACGCGGCCTCTAATCCCTGTGAGTACCGTATAACAAGCGGGTAGACTGGTGCAGGACGCAGCCTCTAATCCCTGTGAGTACCGTATAACAAGCGGGTAGATTGGTGCAGGACGCGGCCTCTAATCCCTGTGAGTACCGTATAACAAGCGGGTAGATTGGTGCAGGACGCGGCCTCTAATCCCTGTGAGTACCGTATAACAAGCGGGTAGATTGGTGCAGGCCGCAGCCTCTAATCCCTGTGAGTACCGTATAACAAGCGGGTAGATTGGTGCAGGACGCAGCCTCTAATCCCTGTGAGTACCGTATAACAAGCGGGTAGGTTGGTGCAGGACGCGGCCTCTAATCCCTGTGAGTACCGTATAACAAGCGGGTAGAGTGGTGCATTACGCGGCCTCTAATCCCTGTGAGTACCGTATAACAAGCGGGTAGAGTGGTGCAGGACGCAGTCTCTAATCCCTGTGAGTACCGTATAACAAGCGGGTAGATTGGTGCAGGCCGCAGTCTCTAATCCCTGTGAGTACCGTATAACAAGCGGGTAGATTGGTGCAGGCCGCAGCCTCTAATCCCTGTGAGTACCGTATAACAAGCAGGTAGATTGGTGCAGGAAGCAGCCTCTAATCCCTGTGAGTACCGTATAACAAGCGGGTAGACTGGTGCAGGACGCAGCCTCTAATCCCTGTGAGTACCGTATAACAAGCGGGTAGATTGGTGCAGGACGCAGCCTCTAATCCCTGTGAGTACCGTATAACAAGCGGGTAGATTGGTGCAGGACGCAGCCTCTAATCCCTGTGAGTACCGTATAACAAGCGGGTAGACTGGTGCAGGACGCAGACTCTAATCCCTGTGAGTACCGTATAACAAGCGGGTAGATTGGTGCAGGACGCAGCCTCTAATCCCTGTGAGTACCGTATAACAAGCGGGTAGATTGGTGACTCCTTATACTGAATTTAGAGGTGGTTGCTTTGTCTTTCTGATTGAGATGCACCAGGATACCATCCTTTTACTGGACAGGACAGGTTAATCAGTCCTAGTAGATTTTCCTCATGCGTACTGCCAACCTTTTTCCCTCACTAGATAATTTCTTCTGCCCATCAGGTTCGTGAGTTCTGCCAGTTTACAGGGTCTGGTCCAAGAGGGAACAATGACCTCCCTGTGCATCGCAATGACCGAGGAACAGCCGCGATCTATCACTGTGGACTGCAGAGATTCTGAGCCACAAATCCTGGGTGCCGGTAAGTTCTTTCCGGACCCTGTGTGTAGATGTAGTGAGGGGTATTCCTGTCCCCGGCTCTGGAGTTAATCTAATCCCGGACCCTGTGTGTAGATGGAGTGAGGGGTATTCCTGTCCCCGGCTCTGGAGTTAATATAATCCCGGACCCTGTGTGTAGATGGAGTGAGGGGTATTCCTGTCCCCGGCTCTGGAGTTAATCTAATCCCCGGACCCTGTGTGTAGATGTAGTGAGGGGAATTCCTGTCCCCGGCTCTGGAGTTAATCTAATCCCCGGACCCTGTGTGTAGATGGAGTGAGGGGTATTCCTGTCCCCGGCTCTGGAGTTAATCTAATCCCCGGACCCTGTGTGTAGATGTAGTGAGGGGTATTCCTGTCCCCGGCTCTGGAGTTAATCTAATCCCGGACCCTGTGTGTAGATGTAGTGAAGGGTAATCCTGTCCCCGGCTCTGGAGTTAATCTAATCCTGGACCCTGTATGTAGATGGAGTGAGGGGCATTCCTGTCCCCGGCTCTGGAGTTAATCTAATCTCGGACCCTGTGTGTAGATGGAGTGAGGGGTATTCCTGTCCCCGGCTCTGGAGTTAATCTAATCCCGGACCCTGTGTGTAGATGGAGTGAGGGGAATTCCTGTCCCCGGCTCTGGAGTTAATCTAATCCCGGACCCTGTATGTAGATGGAGTGAGGGGAATTCCTGTCCCCAGCTCTGGAGTTAATCTAATCCCCGGACCCTGTGTGTAGATGGAGTGAGGGGCATTCCTGTCCCCGGCTCTGGAGTTAATCTAATCCCGGACCCTGTGTGTAGATGTAGTGAGGGGTGTTCCTGTCCCCGGCTCTGGGGTTAATCTAATCCCGGACCCTGTGTGTAGATGTAGTGAGGGGTATTCCTGTCCCCGGCTCTGGAGTTAATCTAATCCCGGACCCTGTATGTAGATGTAGTGAGGGGTATTCCTGTCCCCGGCTCTGGAGTTAATCTAATCCCCGGACCCTGTGTGTAGATGTAGTGAGGGGTATTCCTGTCCCCGGCTCTGGAGTTAATCTAATCCCGGACCCTGTGTGTAGATGGAGTGAGGGGTGTTCCTGTCCCCGGCTCTGGGGTTAATCTAATCCCGGACCCTGTGTGTAGATGTAGTGAGGGGTATTCCTGTCCCCGGCTCTGGAGTTAATCTAATCCCGGACCCTGTATGTAGATGTAGTGAGGGGTGTTCCTGTCCCCGGCTCTGGAGTTAATCTAATCCCGGACCCTGTGTGTAGATGTAGTGAGGGGTATTCCTGTCCCCGGCTCTGGAGTTAATCTAATCCCCGGACCCTGTATGTAGATGTAGTGAGGGGTAATCCTGTCCCCGGCTCTGGAGTTAATCTAATCCCGGACCCTGTGTGTAGATGTAGTGAGGGGAATTCCTGTCCCCAGCTCTGGAGTTAATCTAATCCCCGGACCCTGTGTGTAGATGGAGTGAGGGGCATTCCTGTCCCCGGCTCTGGAGTTAATCTAATCCCGGACCCTGTGTGTAGATGGAGTGAGGGGAATTCCTGTCCCCGGCTCTGGAGTTAATCTAATCCCGGACCCTGTATGTAGATGTAGTGAGGGGTAATCCTGTCCCCGGCTCTGGAGTTAATATAATCCCCGGACCCTGTGTGTAGATGGAGTGAGGGGCATTCCTGTCCCCGGCTCTGGAGTTAATCTAATCCCGGACCCTGTATGTAGATGTAGTGAGGGGCATTCCTGTCCCCGGCTCTGGAGTTAATCTAATCCCGGACCCTGTATGTAGATGTAGTGAGGGGTAATCCTGTCCCCGGCTCTGGAGTTAATCTAATCCTGGACCCTGTGTGTAGATGGAGTGAGGGGAATTCCTGTCCCCGGCTCTGGAGTTAATCTAATCCCGGACCCTGTGTGTAGATGTAGTGAGGGGTAATCCTGTCCCCGGCTCTGGAGTTAATCTAATCCTGGACCCTGTGTGTAGATGGAGTGAGGGGTATTCCTGTCCCCGGCTCTGGAGTTAATCTAATCCGGACCCTGTGTGTAGATGGAGTGAGGGGAATTCCTGTCCTCGGCTCTGGAGTTAATCTAATCCCCGGACCCTGTGTGTAGATGTAGTGAGGGGTATTCCTGTCCCCGGCTCTGGAGTTAATCTAATCCGGACCCTGTGTGTAGATGGAGTGAGGGGAATTCCTGTCCCCGGCTCTGGAGTTAATCTGATCCGGACCCTGTGTGTAGATGGAGTGAGGGGAATTCCTGTCCCCGGCTCTGGAGTTAATCTAATCCCGGACCCTGTGTGTAGATGGAGTGAGGGGAATTCCTGTCCTCGGCTCTGGAGTTAATCTAATCCCCGGACCCTGTGTGTAGATGTAGTGAGGGGTATTCCTGTCCCCGACTCTGGAGTTAATCTAATCCCCGGACCCTGTGTGTAGATGTAGTGAGGGGTATTCCTGTCCCCGGCTCTGTAGTTAATCTAATCCCCGGACCCTGTGTGTAGATGTAGTGAGGGGCATTCCTGTCCCCGGCTCTGGAGTTAATCTAATCCCGGACCCTGTATGTAGATGTAGTGAGGGGTAATCCTGTCCCCGGCTCTGGAGTTAATCTAATCCCGGACCCTGTATGTAGATGGAGTGAGGGGAATTCCTGTCCCCGGCTCTGGAGTTAATCTAATCCCCGGACCCTGTGTGTAGATGTAGTGAGGGGTGTTCCTGTCCCCGGCTCTGGAGTTAATGTAATCCCGGACCCTGTGTGTAGATGGAGTGAGGGGAATTCCTGTCCCCGGCTCTGGAGTTAATCTAATCCCGGACCCTGTGTGTAGATGGAGTGAGGGGAATTCCTGTCCCCGGCTCTGGAGTTAATCTAATCCCGGACCCTGTATGTAGATGTAGTGAGGGGTAATCCTGTCCCCGGCTCTGGAGTTAATCTAATCCTGGACCCTGTATGTAGATGTAGTGAGGGGTATTCCTGTCCCCGGCTCTGGAGTTAATCTAATCCCGGACCCTGTGTGTAGATGTAGTGAGGGGCATTCCTGTCCCCGGCTCTGGAGTTAATCTAATCCCGGACCCTGTATGTAGATGGAGTGAGGGGTGTTCCTGTCCCCGGCTCTGGAGTTAATCTAATCCCGGACCATGTGTGTAGATGTAGTGAGGGGCATTCCTGTCCCCGGCTCTGGAGTTAATATAATCCCGGACCCTGTATGTAGATGGAGTGAGGGGTGTTCCTGTCCCCGGCTCTGGAGTTAATATAATCCCGGACCCTGTATGTAGATGTAGTGAGGGGTATTCCTGTCCCCGGCTCTGGAGTTAATCTAATCCCGGACCCTGTGTGTAGATGTAGTGAGGGGAATTCCTGTCCCCGGCTCTGGAGTTAATCTAATCCCCGGACCCTGTATGTAGATGGAGTGAGGGGAATTCCTGTCCCCGGCTCTGGAGTTAATCTAATCCCCGGACCCTGTATGTAGATGGAGTGAGGGGAATTCCTGTCCCCGGCTCTGGAGTTAATCTAATCCCCGGACCCTGTGTGTAGATGGAGTGAGGGGTATTCCTGTCCCCGGCTCTGGAGTTAATCTAATCCCGGACCCTGTGTGTAGATGTAGTGAGGGGTATTCCTGTCCCCGGCTCTGGAGTTAATCTAATCCCCGGACCCTGTGTGTAGATGTAGTGAGGGGAATTCCTGTCCCCGGCTCTGGAGTTAATCTAATCCCGGACCCTGTATGTAGATGGAGTGAGGGGCATTCCTGTCCCCGGCTCTGGAGTTAATCTAATCCCGGACCCTGTGTGTAGATGGAGTGAGGGGAATTCCTGTCCCCGGCTCTGGAGTTAATCTAATCCCGGACCCTGTATGTAGATGGAGTGAGGGGCATTCCTGTCCCCGGCTCTGGAGTTAATCTAATCCCGGACCCTGTGTGTAGATGTAGTGAGGGGTATTCCTGTCCCCGGCTCTGGAGTTAATCTGATCCCGGACCCTGTGTGTAGATGGAGTGAGGGGTATTCCTGTCCCCGGCTCTGGAGTTAATATAATCCCCGACCCTGTGTGTAGATGGAGTGAGGGGTAATCCTGTCCCCGGCTCTGGAGTTAATCTAATCCCCGGACCCTGTGTGTAGATGTAGTGAGGGGTATTCCTGTCCCCGGCTCTGGAGTTAATCTAATCCTGGACCCTGTGTGTAGATGGAGTGAGGGGTATTCCTGTCCCCGGCTCTGGAGTTAATATAATCCCGGACCCTGTGTGTAGATGGAGTGAGGGGTATTACTGTCCCCGGCTCTGGAGTTAATATAATCCCGGACCCTGTGTGTAGATGGAGTGAGGGGTATTCCTGTCCCCGGCTCTGGAGTTAATCTAATCCCGGACCCTGTGTGTAGATGTAGTGAGGGGTATTCCTGTCCCCGGCTCTGGAGTTAATCTAATCCCCGGACCCTGTGTGTAGATGTAGTGAGGGGAATTCCTGTCCCCGGCTCTGGAGTTAATATAATCCCCGGACCCTGTATGTAGATGTAGTGAGGGGTATTCCTGTCCCCGGCTCTGTAGTTAATCTAATCCCGGACCCTGTGTGTAGATGGAGTGAGGGGTATTCCTGTCCCCGGCTCTGGAGTTAATATAATCCCGGACCCTGTATGTAGATGGAGTGAGGGGTGTTCCTGTCCCCGGCTCTGGAGTTAATATAATCCCGGACCCTGTATGTAGATGTAGTGAGGGGTATTCCTGTCCCCGGCTCTGGAGTTAATCTAATCCCGGACCCTGTGTGTAGATGTAGTGAGGGGAATTCCTGTCCCCGGCTCTGGAGTTAATCTAATCCCCGGACCCTGTATGTAGATGGAGTGAGGGGAATTCCTGTCCCCGGCTCTGGAGTTAATCTAATCCCCGGACCCTGTATGTAGATGGAGTGAGGGGAATTCCTGTCCCCGGCTCTGGAGTTAATCTAATCCCCGGACCCTGTGTGTAGATGGAGTGAGGGGTATTCCTGTCCCCGGCTCTGGAGTTAATCTAATCCCGGACCCTGTGTGTAGATGTAGTGAGGGGTATTCCTGTCCCCGGCTCTGGAGTTAATCTAATCCCCGGACCCTGTGTGTAGATGTAGTGAGGGGAATTCCTGTCCCCGGCTCTGGAGTTAATCTAATCCCGGACCCTGTATGTAGATGGAGTGAGGGGCATTCCTGTCCCCGGCTCTGGAGTTAATCTAATCCCGGACCCTGTGTGTAGATGGAGTGAGGGGAATTCCTGTCCCCGGCTCTGGAGTTAATCTAATCCCGGACCCTGTATGTAGATGGAGTGAGGGGCATTCCTGTCCCCGGCTCTGGAGTTAATCTAATCCCGGACCCTGTGTGTAGATGTAGTGAGGGGTATTCCTGTCCCCGGCTCTGGAGTTAATCTGATCCCGGACCCTGTGTGTAGATGGAGTGAGGGGTAATCCTGTCCCCGGCTCTGGAGTTAATCTAATCCCCGGACCCTGTGTGTAGATGTAGTGAGGGGTGTTCCTGTCCCCGGCTCTGGAGTTAATCTAATCCCCGGACCCTGTGTGTAGATGGAGTGAGGGGTATTCCTGTCCCCGGCTCTGGAGTTAATCTAATCCCGGACCCTGTATGTAGATGGAGTGAGGGGTATTCCTGTCCCCGGCTCTGGAGTTAATCTAATCCTGGACCCTGTGTGTAGATGGAGTGAGGGGTATTCCTGTCCCCGGCTCTGGAGTTAATATAATCCCGGACCCTGTGTGTAGATGGAGTGAGGGGTATTACTGTCCCCGGCTCTGGAGTTAATATAATCCCGGACCCTGTGTGTAGATGGAGTGAGGGGTATTCCTGTCCCCGGCTCTGGAGTTAATCTAATCCCGGACCCTGTGTGTAGATGGAGTGAGGGGTATTCCTGTCCCCGGCTCTGGAGTTAATCTAATCCTGGACCCTGTGTGTAGATGGAGTGAGGGGTATTCCTGTCCCCGGCTCTGGAGTTAATATAATCCCGGACCCTGTGTGTAGATGGAGTGAGGGGTATTACTGTCCCCGGCTCTGGAGTTAATCTAATCCCGGACCCTGTATGTAGATGGAGTGAGGGGTATTCCTGTCCCCGGCTCTGGAGTTAATCTAATCCCGGACCCTGTGTGTAGATGTAGTGAGGGGTATTCCTGTCCCCGGCTCTGGAGTTAATCTAATCCCCGGACCCTGTGTGTAGATGTAGTGAGGGGAATTCCTGTCCCCGGCTCTGGAGTTAATATAATCCCCGGACCCTGTATGTAGATGTAGTGAGGGGTATTCCTGTCCCCGGCTCTGTAGTTAATCTAATCCCGGACCCTGTGTGTAGATGGAGTGAGGGGTATTCCTGTCCCCGGCTCTGGAGTTAATATAATCCCGGACCCTGTGTGTAGATGGAGTGAGGGGTATTACTGTCCCCGGCTCTGGAGTTAATATAATCCCGGACCCTGTGTGTAGATGGAGTGAGGGGTATTCCTGTCCCCGGCTCTGGAGTTAATCTAATCCCGGACCCTGTGTGTAGATGTAGTGAGGGGTATTCCTGTCCCCGGCTCTGGAGTTAATCTAATCCCCGGACCCTGTGTGTAGATGTAGTGAGGGGAATTCCTGTCCCCGGCTCTGGAGTTAATATAATCCCCGGACCCTGTATGTAGATGGAGTGAGGGGAATTCCTGTCCCCGGCTCTGGAGTTAATCTAATCCCGGACCCTGTATGTAGATGTAGTGAGGGGTATTCCTGTCCCCGGCTCTGGAGTTAATCTAATCTCGGACCCTGTATGTAGATGGAGTGAGGGGTAATCCTGTCCCCAGCTCTGTAGTTAATCTAATCCCGGACCCTGTATGTAGATGGAGTGAGGGGTAATCCTGTCCCCGGCTCTGGAGTTAATATCTCGGACCCTGTATGTAGATGGAGTGAGGGGAATTCCTGTCCCCGGCTCTGGAGTTAATCTAATCCCGGACCCTGTGTGTAGATGGAGTGAGGGGAATTCCTGTCCCCGGCTCTGGAGTTAATCTAATCCCCGGACCCTGTATGTAGATGGAGTGAGGGGTAATCCTGTCCCCGGCTCTGGAGTTAATCTAATCCCCGGACCCTGTGTGTAGATGTAGTGAGGGGCATTCCTGTCCCCGGCTCTGGAGTTAATATAATCCCGGACCCTGTGTGTAGATGGAGTGAGGGGCATTTGTATAGATTTTGGGGGCAGGCATCTTGTTTACTAGGAAGGAGGAGTAATTCCCTCCCTGAATTTGTACTTCCAGTGAGTAACAAGTTCTGCGAGGACTGGATGCAGGTGTTTGTACAAGGCTCAGACGGGGTAAATCCGTATCACCTCCGCCAGAAATTGGAGAACTTCAAACTGAAGGTGAGTTCTGAAGTGACCTGTATCCTGTCTACCTGATGTACAATAAATGTCAGAGGTCAAAGCACCGAATCCCTCCCCTCACCCCCAAAATGATTCAAATGAAAGTTCTTATTACACACTCACACACACTGATCTAGTCCTGCCTTGTTACACTCAGACACACACACACACTCTCACTCTCACAATGTGCAGGTCTGCACATTTTGACTACATGTCTACTATGGTGTCAGCGCGATACACTAGCCTGACCTGCAGGATGCTGCGGGGTGGGAGCAAGCTGGCACTGTACAAGGTACACAACTACAGATACCAGTACGGGCCACTATTCATCGAGTGTCTGCAAGTGGAGCTATAAGTTACTTCTGATGAGATGGAATGTGGAGTTTAACCCTCTGAGTGCTACAGAGGTACGGAAAACATTCCCTATCTCTCTGGCACTCCCAGGGTTAATATCCCGCTTCACCGCATTCCATCTCAGGACATGTAACTTTCAGCTCCACTTGCAGACACTCGATGAACAGACTTAATACTGAACATTCAGGTGTTTAGCCTTTTGAGTCCCAAGTCTTCCCCACCTACCTAGGCTGTCTTTGTGTTCTGTTTCATGGAGCAGTGAAAGGCTTCCCTTCTGCCATTCTGAATGCAACTGAAATTGCCCTCCATATGTGTATCGGTGCTCCCCGTGCAGTACTGTGTGATTGCTGCTACGGCGGGGTGTTCTCGCTAATCATACGGCTCATCGCATTCTTCATGCACTCTGCATTAACCCTTTGAGGCCAAAGGTGTGCACAAAGCATTGCCTTGTTCATACCTCTGGCTCTCAAACGTTTAATCGCAACACACCCTTACACACTGCACCCCGAATCACTTCAGTATCTTCTACTGTGCTAAACCTAGGTAATTTACATAGCCAGTCCTCCCCATACATCTCCTCCCCATACATCTCACATACATCTCCTCCCCATACATCTCCTCCCCATACATCTCCTCCCTTACATACATCTCCTCCCTATACATCTCCTCCACATACATCTCCTCCACATACATCTCCTCCACATACATCTCCTTCACATACATCTCCTTCACATACATCTCCTCCACATACATCTCCTTCCCATACATCTCCTTCCCATACATCTCCCATACATCTCCTCCCCATACATCTCCTCCCCATACATCTCCTCCCCATACATCTCCTCCCTTACATACATCTCCTCCCCATACATCTCCTCCCCATACATCTCACATACATCTCCTCCCCATACATCTCCTCCACATACATCTCCTCCCCATACCTCTCCTTCACATATATCACCTCCCCATACCTCTCCTCCCCATACATCTCCTCCACATACATCTCCTCCACATACATCTCCTCCACATACATCTCCTCCACATACATCTCCTCCCTCACATACATCTCCTCCCTCACATACATCTCCTCCCTCACATACATCTCCTCCCTCACATATATCTCCTCCCTCACATATATCTCCTCCCTCACATACATCTCCTCCCCATACATCTCCTCCCCATACATCTCCTCCCCATACCTCTCCTCCCCATACCTCTCCTCCCCATACCTCTCCTCCCCATACCTCTCCTCCCCATACCTCTCCTCCCCATACCTCTCCTCCCCATACATCTCCTCCCCATACATCTCCTCCCTCACATATATCTCCTCCCCATACATCTCCTTCCCATACATCTCCTTCCCATACATCTCCTTCCCATACATCTCCTCCCCATACATCTCCTCCCCATACATCTCCTCCCCATACATCTCCTCCCCATACATCTCCTCCCCATACATCTCCTCCCCATACATCTCCTCCCCATACATCTCCTCCCCATACATCTCCTCCCCATACATCTCCTCCCCATACATCTCCTCCCCATACCTCTCCTTCACATATATCACCTCCCCATACATCTCCTCCCCATACATCTCCTCCCCATACATCTCCTCCCCATACATCTCCTCCCCATACATCTCCTCCTCATACATCTCCTTCCTCACATACATCTCCTTCCTCACATACATCTCCTTCCTCACATACATCTCCTCCCTCACATACATCTCCTCCCTCACATACATCTCCTCCCTCACATACATCTCCTCCCCATACATCTCCTCCCTCACATACATCTCCTCCCTCACATACATCTCCTCCCTCACATACATCTCCTCCCTCACATACATCTCCTCCCCATACATCTCCTCCCCATACATCTCCTCCCCATACATCTCCTCCCTCACATACATCTCCTCCCCATACATCTCCTCCCCATACATCTCCTCCCCATACACCTCCTCCCCATACACCTCCTCCCCATACACCTCCTCCCCATACACCTCCTCCCCATACACCTCCTCCCCATACCTCTCCTCCCCATACCTCTCCTCCCCTCTCCTCCCCATACCTCTCCTCCCCATACCTCTCCTCCCCATACATCTCCTTCCTCCCCATACATCTCCTTCCTCCCCATACATCTCCTTCCTCACATACATCTCCTCCCCATACATCTCCTCCCCATACATCTCCTCCCCATACATCTCCTCCCCATACATCTCCTCCCCATACATCTCCTCCCCATACATCTCCTCCCCATACATCTCCTCCCTCACATACATCTCCTCCCCATACATCTCCTCCCCATACACCTCCTCCCCATACACCTCCTCCCCATACCTCTCCTCCCCTCTCCTCCCCTCTCCTCCCCATACCTCTCCTCCCCATACCTCTCCTCCCCATACCTCTCCTCCCCATACCTCTCCTCCCCATACATCTCCTTCCTCCCCATACATCTCCTCCCCCACATACATCTCCTTCCTCACATACATCTCCTTCCTCACATACATCTCCTTCCTCACATACATCTCCTTCCTCACATACATCTCCTTCCTCACATACATCTCCTCCCCATACATCTCCTCCCCATACATCTCCTCCCCATACATCTCCTCCCCATACATCTCCTCCCCATACATCTCCTCCCCATACATCTCCTCCCCATACATCTCCTCCCCATACATCTCCTCCCCATACATCTCCTCCCCATACATCTCCTCCCCATACATCTCCTCCACATACATCTCCTCCACATACATCTCCTCCACATACATCTCCTCCACATACATCTCCTCCACATACATCTCCTCCCCATACATCTCCTCCTCCTCCCCATACATCTCCTTCCTCCCCATACATCTCCTTCCTCCCCATACATCTCCTTCCTCCCCATACATCTCCTTCCTCCCCATACATCTCCTCCCCATACATCTCCTTCCTCCACATACATCTCCTTCACATACATCTCCTTCACATACATCTCCTTCACATACATCTCCTTCCCATACATCTCCTCCCCATACATCTCCTCCACATACATCTCCTCCACATACATCTCCTCCACATACATCTCCTCCACATACATCTCCTCCACATACATCTCCTCCACATACATCTCCTCCACATACATCTCCTCCACATACATCTCCTCCACATACATCTCCTCCTCCCCATACATCTCCTCCTCCCCATACATCTCCTCCCTCACATACATCTCCTCCCTCACATACATCTCCTCCTCCTCCCCATACATCTCCTCCCTCACATACATCTCCTCCCCATACACCTCCTCCCCATACACCTCCTTCACATGCATCTCCTCCCCATGCATCTCCTCCCCATGCATCTCCTCCCCATGCATCTCCTCCCCATGCATCTCCTCCCCATACATCTCCTCCCCATACATCTCCTCCCCATACATCTCCTCCCCATACATCTCCTCCCTTACATACATCTCCTCCCCATACATCTCCTTCACATACATCTCCTCCCCATACATCTCCTCCCTTACATACATCTCCTTCACATACATCTCCTTCACATACATCTCCTTCCCATACATCTCCTTCCCATACATCTCCTCCCCATACATCTCCTCCCCATACATCTCCTCCCTCACATACATCTCCTCCCCATACATCTCCTCCCCATACATCTCCTCCCCATACATCTCCTCCCCATACATCTCCTCCCCATACATCTCCTCCCTTACATACATCTCCTCCCCATACATCTCCTCCCTTACATACATCTCCTCCCCATACATCTCCTCCCCATACATCTCCTCCCCATACATCTCCTCCCCATACATCTCCTTCACATACATCTCCTCCCCATACATCTCCTCCCTTACATACATCTCCTCCCCATACATCTCCTTCACATACATGCCCTCAGTCAGGAGAGTTACATCTTCAGCTGCACATAATTCAAATGCTTGCATGTATCCTGACCGCTCCCTGTACCACAGCTATCTCCAAATGCTGCGCTCCTCTCTATGAATGCGCTCTGACTTCATCGTCTCCTCTGCTGAAAAACTACCTTCTGCAAAACTAAACCCAGTGCATGTGAGTCTTTACACAAACTTCTTTATACCAGTGAAATGTGTGACAGCCTGTAATCTATCATTCTCTACCCCTCAGCTGTCCCAGGTTCATGCTGTCACACTGTGTCTGCTCAGTTCTCATTTTAACCCTCCCTGCTCAGGGACCTCCTCAGTGTTAATGTTTTCCTCTAACCTTTACATTTACTGCAGTGATTCACAAACAATTGCGTTCACTACTCTTACACTACCCCTTCAGCCTTAACACTTAAGGACCAGAGAGCTGTGCAATGTATTGTATACCCTGCTGGTCCTTACATGATTAAAGTACATCTTCCACTTTAACACATGTTTTATTTATTTTCACCCTTTCAGTGCCACAAAACTTCCCAACACATTGCACTGCATACAATCCTGTTTTACTATCAAGCAGTTAACCCCTTCACTTCCACAGGGATATTTAAAGCATTGTCAAGTAATGCATTGGATACCCCTCAGGCACCAAAAGGGTTACACTGCCATACCTCCCAAGTGTTCCTCTTTAGTGTGGACAATCCCTCATTGACACCCAAATCCTTCTGTCCCTCTTCCCACCCTGGTGTCCCTGTGTTTAGGAGATCAGACTGTGTGGTGTGTATATAAGTGTATCACCCTGGTGTCCCTGTGTTTAGGAGATCACACTGTGTGGTGTGTATATAAGTGTATCACCCTGGTGTCCCTGTGTTTAGGAGATCACACTGTGTGGTGTGTATATAAGTGTATCACCCTGGTGTCCCTGTTTAGGAGATCAGAGTGTGCGGTGTGTATAGAAGTGTATCACCCCGGTGTCCCTGTGTTTAGGAGATCAGACTGAGCGGTGTGTATATAAGTGTATCACCCCGGTGTCCCTGTGTTTAGGAGATCAGACTGTGAGGTGTGTATATAAGTGTATCACCCTGGTGTCCCTGTGTTTAGGAGATCAGACAGAGCGGTGTGTATATATGTGTATCACCCTGGTGTCCCTGTGTTTAGGAGATCAGACTGTGTGGTGTGTATATAAGTGTATCACCCTGATGTCCCTGTGTTTAGGAGATCAGACTGTGTGGTGTGTATATAAGTGTATCACCCTTGTGTACCTGTGTTTAGGAGATCAGACTGAGCGGTGTGTATATAAGTGTACCACCCTGGTGTCCCTGTGTGTAGGAGATCAGATTGTGTGGTGTGTATATAAGTGTATCACCCTGGTGTCCCTGTGTTTAGGAGATCAGACTGTGTGGTGTGTATAGAAGTGTATTACCCTGGTGTCCCTGTGTTTAGGAGATCAGACTGTGTGGTGTGTATATAAATGTATCACCCTGGTGTCCTTGTGTGTAGGAGATCAGACTGTGTGGTGTGTATATAAGTGTATCACCCTGGTGTCCCTGTGTTTAGGAGATCAGACTGTGTGGTATGTATATAAGTGTATCACCCTGGTGTCCCTGTGTGTAGGAGATCAGACTGTGTGGTGTATATAGAAGTGTATCACCCTGGTGTCCCTGTGTTTAGGAGATCAGACTGTGTGGTGTGTGTATATAAGTGTATCACCCTGCTGTCCCTGTGTGTAGGAGATCAGACTGTGTGGTGTGTATATCAGTGTATCACATTGCTCCACAGCAATAACACTCACATTAATGTCTGTGTAAACTTCAGTATATGTGTTTATACATTAGTCTGTGTACATAAACTACTTTGCTCTTGCTGTAAATCATTTATTCATGTATACAAACCGTTGTCAGTAGGTCAGGAAATAACCTAATTATTTTGGTAATGCCCCGCCCACCAGTCATGCCCCAAGTAACACCACCTAAAACACCAGTGTCCCTATTTACCCATTTAAAATGTTGGGAGGCATGCACTGCAAGGGCATCACTGTGCCACTATTGCTAGCGTGTGTGTGTGTGTATATATATATATATATATATATATATATATATATATATATATATATATAATATATACACATACACTACTAAAAGGGCCATGGCATTGCCTGTGGAGATTCTTTTCACTGCTTTGGGGTTTGGGTATGTTTGTGGCACTAAAGGGTTAAGTGTTTGACAAGCAAAGAGGTACCCAACCATTTAAATGTTTGGATTCCTCTTTGGCACGGAAGGAAAGCAACAGATTGACCATTTTCTTTTGTTTCTTTAACCCCTTAAGGACCCATGACGGTCCAGGACAGTCATAGCTTAAATGATAGCAGCGTCCCTCCGTGCACGCTGCTATCATTAATTCGAGGCTGAGACTGAGCGCTCCGAGACTGGGGTGTTCAGTCTCAGCCCTTCTTGCTTGTGCCGGTTCATGTGATCGCCGTAGCAGCGATCACATGTACCGGCATAGTGACAGACAGAGGCAGCATGCTGACTCCGAGTGTCTCCTCTACCTCTGTCTTCCTTGCTATCAAAGTAAGGGAGAGAGAAGTAGAGAGGAGACACCTAGTGGTAAAAAAAAAAAAATACAGCAGCTGGGGGTATTAACCCCTTCACTGCTGGTGCAGGAGGCTGGCTAAATGCAGGTCAATTTTTGACCTGCGATGATATACTTTTTTTTTGTTACAAAAAAAATTTATTTTAAAAGAAAACATATCATTAAATAATATTGGAAGTGTGATTGTTGTGTAGCCATGTAATACACTTATATACACCTCCAAATGTCAGGGATAAAAAAGTGTCAAAATAGGGTGGGAAAAAGGGACATGGGGATTTTTACTGAGGAGGGACAATGGCCATTTTAAACTGCGCATTTTGTAGGTATGACTGACTGGTCATACCTTTCATGCAATCTCCATAAAAAATGTAACCCTTTGTGCCCAATTGATCCCAAGAGAAAAAACAAAAATGGTGTTTTTTTTTTTGTTTTTTTTTACTTTTTACATTTTTTTAAAAATGTAATAAAGTAAATGGTGGGTTATACATATAAGTAGGGTATCAAATGAAAGCCCGATTTGTGCTTAAGAAACAGTATATAATTTATTGGAGTGGAATAATAGACTTAGAGGGAAAACACTGATGAACAAAAACATAGTCAAAAAGGTCAGAATTGCTCCGGTCCTTAAGTGAAAACGACCTCAGATTTCCCGGTCCTTAAGGGGTTAAACCCCCTTCAGTAGCAAAGAAGTATCCAACACATTCCACTGCATGGATACCTCTTTGAGTCTCAAACATTAGCCCTTTCAGTGGCGCCAGCGTAGCCAAACCATTGTCAGTGAATGCACTAAATACCCTCATGCACTCAAAGGACTTGATTTCCACAGGCAACGCCGTGCCCCTTTTGCTAGTAACATATAGAATTTTGCTTATAACGTTTTGCATATAGTGTTTGTGAATAGAAATGTGTGTATTGCGTTTTGTGTATTGTGTTTTCTTTGGGTTTAGAGATATACTTTATATTGACCAACGGCAACCCATAAGGGACACCTATGTCTGAGCTCTTAATTGTGTGTAAGATTAAGAGGGGCCATTAGGACTTGCAGGATGTTAGAAGGTATGTGTGTGAATGTTATTATTAGGGGTTACTTCCCCTTTAATGAGTTTGTAGCTCCTGTGAGTCCTGCAGTAGTGACAGTTGGTAGGGTCAGTTTACCTGGAACTCGGTGACATCAGCACCTCTGAGCTCCAGTAGGGCTGTACATTCCAATGGGCCATTTCACACACTGTGACGTCACATTGGGTCAATGCATTGCAGGTCTTTGGACTGTTCAGAACTGGGAAGCAACCAAAATCTCTCAATCAATGCGAGTATTTACTACTGGGAAGCACAATGTCTCTCTTAGGGCTATTATTCATTTGCGTAATCGCGTCAATGCTCGGGCCTATATTTATTGTGCAAAATACAATTCCAGCAGAGAAAATATCTTTCTTTATTGGGGATGAGAGCATCCCCTTAACGGGCGACCTACTAGCTGAAGGATTCAGCAAACCTGGTAACAACTTGATGAAGTATGGAAGCACCTCTATCACGGACATTGTAATCCGCAAACCTGGAGTGTGTAATAGTATCACGATGGAGATTGGGAACATTTCCATAATGGAGAAACTCCTAGCTGAAGGAACTAGTAAACCTGGTGACAGCACGACTGTCATGATGATGAACGGAAGCATCTCCATAGTGGATACTGACGTATTCAGCAAATCTGGAGTGTCTAATACTAATACAGCGGAGAAAGACAGCAACTCCATAAATGGGACGCTCCTAGCTGAAGATACCAGCAGTCATCTTCATTTTGAACAAAACCCAAAACCTGCAGACAGTGTAACTGTTAATATTGAGGACGGGAGCAGCTCCATAAGGATCAAGCTCCTCGCTGAAGATACCAACGTACATCTTCTTTTTGTGCGCAAGATAAAACCTGCAGATAGTATAACTATCACTAATGAGTACGGGAGCAGCACCATATCCATCAAGCTCCTAGCTGAGGATTCTGGGAAATCCAGAGATGGTGTAACATCAGAAACGGAGAATGTGGGCAATTTCCTAACAGACAAGCTCCAAGCTGATGATTCAGGAAAAGCCCAATATGTTGATGCAAAGGAATTCAGCACAATTCCAGATGGTGGGAATGGTGAACCCAAAGCTCAAATTCCCAAATACAGTGGAACAGCGTTAGGAGTTCTAACATTTTTAGTAATGATTTGGTTCGTTCTTCTGCTCCTTTCATTAAAGATTATAGTACGCAGAATATACTATACTATATACGATACTACAAGTGATGAATTGTCATCCAAGAAAAGAGTCACGCGCAGACCGAGACATAGAAAGAAAAGATCAGGAGGAAAGAACAAGATGGTTCCTGGGAGCGATGGGAACACGCAGGAGGGGGATGATCCAGAACCAGATTAAAATAAACCTCAATAATCTAAATTAAATATTTGACTAATTTCATAATTTTTTTCATAGTGATGTTTGTCTTAAAACCTAAAAAAAAAAAAAAAAAATTAGAAATATAAATGTTGATACCTTAACCCCTTGTGTGCCAAGGTGGTACAATGTAAGTGCTTGGACAGCTGTTCCCACTGTGCCAGGCGTGTACATTGTACGACTGGAAAGCGATCGCTGTATAAGCCAGTATTACCAGCAGCGGTCACCGCAGTCTCGTTTAGGGGCACATCAGGACCTCTCCATATGTCCCCCGAGTTATTGATCTCCCAGCAGATCTCTCTGTGATATCAGTAACCTCAACTCCTACCCCAAACATCCACACATCCCCCTAAACACACACACATCTACACCCCCCACCATACACACATACATCCCCCCATACACACATCCACTCCCCCCACACATATCTACACCCCCCTCACACACCTCCCCCAAACACACACACACCTACACCCCCACCATACACACATACATCCCCCCATACACATATCCACTCCCCCCACACATATCTACACCCCCCTCACACATCTCCCCCAAACACACACACATCTACACCCCCACCATACACACATACATCCCCCCAAACACACACATCCACACCCCCACCATACACACATACATCCCCCCAAACACACACATCCACACCCCCACCATACACACATATCCCCCAAACACACACACATATCTACACCCCCCTCACACATCTCCCCCAAACACAAACACATCTACAACCCCCACAATACACATATACATCCCCCCCCACACACATCTCCCCCCACCAAACACCCCCTCCAAACACACACACATATCTACACCCCCCTCACACATCTCCCCCAAACACAAACACATCTACACCCCCACCATACACACATACATCCCCCCAAACACACACACATCCACACCCCCACCATACACACATACACCCCCCCAAACACACACACATATCTACACCCCCCTCACACATCTCCCCCAAACACAAACACATCTACACCCCCACCATACACACATACATCCCCCCCAAACACACACACATCCACACCCCCACCATACACACATATCCCCCAAACACACACACATATCTACACCCCCCTCACACATCTCCCACAAACACAAACACATCTACACCCCCACCATACACACATACATCCCCCCCAAACACACACACATCCACACCCCCACCATACACACATATCCCCCAAACACACACACATATCTACACCCCCCTCACACATCTCCCACAAACACATCTACACCCCCACCATACACACATACATCCCCCCAAACACACACACACACATCCACACCCCCACCATACACACATATCCCCCAAACACACACACACATCTACACCCCCCTCACACATCTCCCACAAACACATCTACACCCCCACAATACACATATACATCCCCCCCTCACACACATCTCCCCCCACCAAACACCCCCTCCAAACACACATCTAATCACTTTTATTGCCAAGGTTTAGACATTAATGGCTGTGTGTTGAGTTATTTTGAGGGGGACAGCAAATTTACACTGTTATACAGGCTGTACACTCACTACTTTACATTGTAGCAGAGTTCCATTTCTTCAGTGTTGTCACATGAAAGATAAAATAAAAATATTTACAAAAATGTGAGGGGTGTACTCACTTATGTGAGATACTGTATATACAGTATGTGTGTATATATAATATATATATATAGATATAGATATATAAAATGATATTTACTTAGGGAAAAAAAAGCTGTGTTGGCCTACACGAGCAGGAGGCGGGCCTGTTCCTGGGCCCAGTAGGAGGAGGGGCTATTACTTGTAATTCTTGTTTCGGTGGTGTGTTTTATACTCTTTGTCCATTAGCTTTTTACCACTTTCCTCTCCTTCAGACCATCCAGGACATGAACAACCTGAAGCGGCTCCTGCGTCAGGCGGAAATGAGTCACTACGCGCTGTTCAAGTGCTACATGTTCCTGAAGAATTGTGGGAATGGTGACATCCTCCTGAAGATGGTGAAAGTGGAACATTCCGAGGTGCCTGAGGCCAGCAGTGTAGTGAAGGTGCTGGAAGAGTTCATTCATGAAGAGGGGTTTTCAGTCCACAGCTCCTGATTCTGTCCCCTCTTGTTTCTTGGTGTGAAGCGTGTTAGTAACGTGTTCTCCCTGGTTGGAAACCTCTCAGGAGCTGCTGTCTGGGGGACACATCATTTGCCTCATAGAGTGGGCAACCTGCTAGGTGATGGAATACAGCTCCCACCATCCTCAGCTAGGTATGGCAACTGTAGTCCAATAACAGCTGGAAGGACAGAGGTTTCCTAGCCGTTAGTGTTTCTAAATCTTCGTGACCCCGGCATTGCAGGCTTTCGGGATCTCCTGAAATGAACTGTGCAGATCAGACGATGGCCTAGTCATTCCTGTAATCATGCGGAGAGATCCTGACGGCCTACACTGTGGAGAGACTCTGAGGACTTTCTCCCTACCACAGCCCGTTCGGGGGTCTCCTCCCCATCCTTTAAATCCCCTGTGTGGAGCTGGACCTGTGGGCGCCCCCTACAGTTTAAGACCAGCGCATCCATCCCTTGTGTCCTCTCAGCACAGAGTGACACTGTATTGAGGATCAATCCTTTACACATATCGGACAGTGGGTTAAAGAGATGATGACACGTAAGATGAAGAATGTGTGCACTGCAGAGCTTTTCTTGTTCAGTAAAACTGGTTACCCCTAATTCTGGGAGATGCTTTATCCAAACATTATTACATTGTGAGATATTTTGTGGCCTTCTCCATTTTATGTTTTTGCTGTTGAGGTTTTGTTCCATGGAGAGCTGATTATAGGTAACAATAGTGACAGCGCCACCATGGGATAGAATGGCCACAGGAGGTGTTGCACTCAACCTCTGACACCAAATACAAGTTTACTGTGTAGTAACATCTCCCAGCAGTGACCCTTTTCTCCTGGCTAGAAAATCCCTCCAGTGGATAGGTCTCATGCCTAAATCAGGGCTGTCCAAGTTCAGTCCTCAGGGGCCACCGACAGGCCAGGATTTAGGGATTTCTCTGATTGAGTACAGGGGCGTCAGTCACAATGAATGAGCCACTGATTAACTCCCCTGTGCTTAATCAAGGAAATCCCTAAATCCTGGCCTGTGGGTGGCCCCTGAGGACTGAACTTGGACAGCTCTGACCTAAGGTTTAATTTTGGGAAGGACTTTCACCCCCATATTACTCCGTTCCCCATATTTTCTGAGAGAGGTGAGCAGGACACATATCCCAGCATGCTGTGCAGCAGAATGCTACTTCATAGGCTCAGTGATGAGAACAGCGGATTGGGCACAAAGAAAAGGGGACGTTTATGGAGGAACCCAAGTGCAGCACAGAGGAAATCTTATCATTCCCAAAATCCCACTCATGTTAACTCCACGAGTGCTAGAGAGGTGGGATGCTTTGTGGTCCAGGTGTTATCAGCCCCATTTAAATAAATAGGATGTTTTGATTTAGTCCAGACCTGCTCCTCTTGTCTCTGTGCGTGTGGCCATTAATGAACATTTACCATGAACATCTGATATTTCATCAAGAGAGTATTTTTGGAGCAAACCAACTGAATCATGGGGGGGTAACGCCTTATATTGCCACTGATTTAAATGGTGCTTTTAACAGTTGAATACTAAACTGGAGTCCAACACACGGCTTTGTAGTGAGACATCGCCATCATCCAAGAGGAGAGAAACCCATTCAGATTATACAGATTATTATTTCCCCTACATTTCATTTGGTTTGTTCCAGAATTGCTCAACATTTTTTTGGACTGCAACTCCCATGTATCTCAGTCAGCCAATTGGTAGCTGAGAATTATGGGAGTTTAGTCCAACAGCCTTTGCAGGGCTGCTCTTCCTCAGAACCTGCTTTCTGGGATTTTATGTCTCAGAAACAAGAGATCTGACTAGTGAGAGACATGACCGTATGTAGCAAAATAGCCGTAAATTATTGTGTTACCTCTAAAGCACTTTTATATTAGGATTCTGTGTGTGTGCATGGGGATGGGCTGAACTCCTAAAAATAACCTCCACGTACCTTCAGTTGGGGGTAAAATCCTAATGGCCCATATCAATCTCTCCTATGTGAATTGGTTAACCCAGAAAGACTCTTACTGCTGGGCATCTGATCTACAGTGACGGACAGGGATCTCGGCTGTTGAACTGCAGGAACCACACTCCCCTTACTCATGTGATCTGTGGGAGGAGTCCGGAGTCCTACAGTCCAGCAGTAAATAATAATTACACAACATGCAGTACTTTTCAGGAGTTAATATACACAGAATTAATTCACGAATGACGGTAAGTGAGGGGGTTATTAATAGGAGGAACCGCTTGTGTTCCATTACGTTGATAAGTTTATGTGAAGTTTTAATGTTGATGTGACTCTGTGTAATACACAATCTCCTGGTTACCTCTACACTAATGTTATTGTGACTCTGTGTAATACACAATCTCCTGGTTACCCCTACACTAATGTCCTCGTTATTGTGACTCTGGGTAATACACAACCTCCTGGTTACCTCTACAGTAATGTTATTGTGACTCTGTGTAATACACAATCTCCTGGTTACCCCTACACTAATGTTATTGTGACTCTGGGTAATACACAATCTCCTGGTTACCTCTACACTAATGTTATTGTGACTCTGTGTAATACACAATCTCCTGGTTACCTCTACACTAATGTTATTGTGACTCTGGGTAATACACAATCTCCTGGTTACCTCTACACTAATGTTATTGTGACTCTGGGTAATACACAATCTCCTGGTTACCTCTACACTAATGTTATTGTGACTCTGGGTAATACACAATCTCCTGGTTACCTCTACACTAATGTTATTGTGATTCTGGGTAATACACAATCTCCTGGTTACCTCTACACTAATGTTATTGTGACTCTGTGTAATACACAATCTCCTGGTTACCTCTACACTAATGTTATTGTGACTCTGTGTAATACACAATCTCCTGGTTATCTCTACACTAATGTTATTGTGACTCTGTGTAATACACAATCTCCTGGTTACCTCTACACTAATGTTAGTGTGACTCTGGGTAATACACAATCTCCTGGTTACCTCTACACTAATGTTATTGTGACTCTGGGTAATACACAATCTCCTGGTTACCTCTACACTAATGTTATTGTGACTCTGTGTAATACACAATCTCCTGGTTACCGCTACACTAATGTTATTGTGACTCTGGGTAATACACAATCTCCTGGTTAGCTCTACACTAATGTTATTGTGACTCTGTGTAATACACAATCTCCTGGTTACCGCTACACTAATGTTATTGTGACTCTGGGTAATACACAATCTCCTGGTTACCTCTACACTAATGTTATTGTGACTCTGTGTAATACACAATCTCCTGGTTAGCTCTACACTAATGTTATTGTGACTCTGTGTAATACACAATCTCCTGGTTACCTCTACACTAATGTTATTGTGACTCTGGGTAATACACAATCTCCTGGTTACCTCTACACTAATGTTATTGTGACTCTGGGTAATACACAATCTCCTGGTTACCTCTACACTAATGTTATTGTGACTCTGGGTAATACACAATCTCCTGGTTACCCCTACACTAATGTCCTCGTTATTGTTACTCTGGGTAATACACAATCTCCTGGTTACCTCTACACTAATGTCCTCGTTATTGTGACTCTGGGTAATACACAATCACCTGGTTACCCCTACACTAATGTCCTCGTTATTGTGACTCTGGGTAATACACAATCTCCTGGTTACCCCTACACTAATGTTATTGTGACTCTGGGTAATACACAATCTCCTGGTTACCTCTACACTAATGTTATTGTGACTCTGGGTAATACACAATCTCCTGGTTACCTCTACACTAATGTTATTGTGACTCTGGGTAATACACAATCTCCTGGTTACCCCTACACTAATGTTATTGTGACTCTGTGTAATACACAATCTCCTGGTTACCTCTACACTAATGTTATTGTGACTCTGGGTAATACACAATCTCCTGGTTACCCCTACACTAATGTCCTCCTTATTGTGACTCTGGGTAATACACAATCTCCTGGTTAGCTCTACACTAATGTTATTGTGACTCTGTGTAATACACAATCTCCTGGTTACCTCTACACTAATGTTATTGTGACTCTGGGTAATACACAATCTCCTGGTTACCTCTACACTAATGTTATTGTGACTCTGGGTAATACACAATCTCCTGGTTACCTCTACACTAATGTTATTGTGACTCTGGGTAATACACAATCTCCTGGTTACCCCTACACTAATGTCCTCGTTATTGTTACTCTGGGTAATACACAATCTCCTGGTTACCTCTACACTAATGTCCTCGTTATTGTGACTCTGGGTAATACACAATCACCTGGTTACCCCTACACTAATGTCCTCGTTATTGTGACTCTGGGTAATACACAATCTCCTGGTTACCCCTACACTAATGTTATTGTGACTCTGGGTAATACACAATCTCCTGGTTACCTCTACACTAATGTTATTGTGACTATGGGTAATACACAATCTCCTGGTTACCCCTACACTAATGTTATTGTGACTCTGTGTAATACACAATCTCCTGGTTACCTCTACACTAATGTTATTGTGACTCTGGGTAATACACAATCACCTGGTTACCCCTACACTAATGTCCTCGTTATTGTGACTCTGGGTAATACACAATCTCCTGGTTACCCCTACACTAATGTTATTGTGACTCTGGGTAATACACAATCTCCTGGTTACCTCTACACTAATGTTATTGTGACTCTGGGTAATACACAATCTCCTGGTTACCTCTACACTAATGTTATTGTGACTCTGGGTAATACACAATCTCCTGGTTACCCCTACACTAATGTTATTGTGACTCTGTGTAATACACAATCTCCTGGTTACCTCTACACTAATGTTATTGTGACTCTGGGTAATACACAATCTCCTGGTTACCCCTACACTAATGTCCTCCTTATTGTGACTCTGGGTAATACACAATCTCCTGGTTACCTCTACACTAATGTCCTCGTTATTGTGACTCTGGGTAATACACAATCACCTGGTTACCCCTACACTAATGTCCTCGTTATTGTGACTCTGGGTAATACACAATCTCCTGGTTACCCCTACACTAATGTTATTGTGACTCTGGGTAATACACAATCTCCTGGTTACCTCTACACTAATGTTATTGTGACTCTGGGTAATACACAATCTCCTGGTTACCCCTACACTAATGTCCTCCTTATTGTGACTCTGGGTAATACACAATCTCCTGGTTACCTCTACACTAATGTTATTGTGACTCTGGGTAATACACAATCACCTGGTTACCTCTACACTAATGTTATTGTGACTCTGGGTAATACACAATCTCCTGGTTACCTCTACACTAATGTTATTGTGACTCTGGGTAATACACAATCACCTGGTTACCTCTACACTAATGTTATTGTGACTCTGTGTAATACACAATCTCCTGGTTACCTCTACACTAATGTTTTTGTTATTGTGACTCTGGGTAATACACAATCACCTGGTTACCTCTACACTAATGTCCTCGTTATTGTGACTCTGGGTAATACACAATCACCTGGTTACCCCTACACTAATGTCCTCGTTATTGTGACTCTGGGTAATACACAATCTCCTGGTTACCTCTACACTAATGTTATTGTGACTCTGGGTAATACACAATCTCCTGGTTACCCCTACACTAATGTCCTCCTTATTGTGACTCTGGGTAATACACAATCTCCTGGTTACCTCTACACTAATGTTATTGTGACTCTGGGTAATACACAATCACCTGGTTACCTCTACACTAATGTTATTGTGACTCTGGGTAATACACAATCTCCTGGTTACCTCTACACTAATGTTATTGTGACTCTTGGTAATACACAATCACCTGGTTACCTCTACACTAATGTTATTGTGACTCTGGGTAATACACAATCTCCTGGTTACCTCTACACTAATGTTATTGTGACTCTGGGTAATACACAATCTCCTGGTTACCCCTACACTAATGTTATTGTTATTGTGACTCTGGGTAATACACAATCACCTGGTTACCTCTACACTAATGTTATTGTGACTCTGGGTAATACACAATCTCCTGGTTACCTCTACACTAATGTCCTCGTTATTGTGACTCTGGGTAATACACAATCACCTGGTTACCCCTACACGAGGAGGCACTTCAGCAGAGCCGAAATCGTGTTATTTAAAATGAATTACTTAATTGGAAAGGTCTACAAAGAGTGCTTGCAAACCAGGCAGACTTTGTAGGCCAGTGTTTCTCAACTCCTACCCTCCGGACCCACTAACAGGCCAGGACTTAGGGATTCCCCTGCTAGAGCACAGGTGTGGTGATCAGAGGCTCATTCACATTGATTAACTCACCTGTGCTCTAACAAGCAAATCCTCAGATCCTGGCCTGTTAGTGGGTCCTGAGGACAGGCGCTGAGAACCACTGACCTAGATGGGGCATATAACATGTTAAACTCTGCAACGGAGGTTTCAGTGAGCAACTCCAGTGCTGCTTCTCATTGGCACTAATGGGACTGACGTCTTGGGGGATCCAATTCTTATAATTATGTGAGTTAGACAACGTGGTGCAGTGACAGGGCTGTTCCTACACTACAAATAAAGTGGGATGTAAGGGTGTGAGCTGAGGTTTTTCCTCATCTTTCTATTTTAATCCATATATTATTTCCCCTCTGCCTTACTCACCAGCCTAATGCCATTTCTTTCCTCTCTGCTTCTTGCCATTCATCCCAAACCCCTCTCTGTCCAGAATCCCATCCCCTCACATCTACACCCTGTGTCCCTTTTGTACATCTCTGTACCTTTGCCTCCCTGGGTCTCCCGGGTACAGTCCTGCACCTGCCTGCGTTCCTCTTCGGCCCTGTTTGCTATAATCCTCCAATCTTGTCCTCCTGCACATTCCTGTAGAGGGAGTTTGTATCAGACTGTCCTTCACATGTTCAGCCTATGGCCTATTTAAACGGGGCTCCCTTTATTTTATTAATTGGAAATAAACAGCTCTGACATGACCAGATGTCTTGGCAGAATGTCTATTAACCCTTTATGTGCCATAGAATTATCCAACACATTGCTGGAATGCATTGGATACCTCTCTGGCACTCAAAGGGTGAAAACATACATATAAAATAGAATACCAACAGACAGTGTAGCGCAGGAGGTGTGGGATAAGTAACAGAAAAGGGGCAGATCCAGCACAGCGTGTATCAGAGTGAGGTTAATAAGTACCGTTTGACTGCCAGAGAGGTATCCAGTGCATTACTGCAATGTGTTGGATACATCTCTGGCACTCAAAGGGTTAATAGACATTCTGTCTGATCTGTGTGGTTGAGTTGGGCCAAGACATCTGGCCATTTCAGTGCCCTGCAGGGACCTGTTGGAGGTGTATAGGAGAGATGTTCTGCAGGGAACTGTTGGAGGTGTATAGGAGTGATGTTCTGCAGGGAGCTGTTGGAGGCGTATTGGAGTGATGTTCTGCAGGGAGCTGTTGGAGGCGTATAGGAGTGATGTTCTGCAGGGAACTGTTGGAGGCGTATAGGAGTGATGTTCTGCAGGGAGCTGTTGGCAGGTGTATAGGAGTGATGTTCTGCAGGGAACTGTTGGAGGTGTATAGGAGTGATGTTCTGCAGGGACCTGTTGGAGGTGTATTGGAGTGATGTTCTGCAGGGAGCTGTTGGAGGTGTATAGGAGAGATGTTCTGCAGAGAGCTGTTGGAGGTGTATTGGAGTGATGTTCTGCAGGGAGCTGTTGGAGGTGTATAGGAGTGATGTTCTGCAGAGAGCTGTTGGAGGTGTATTGGAGTGATGTTCTGCAGGGAGCTGTTGGAGGTGTATAGGAGTGATGTTCTGCAGAGAGCTGTTGGAGGTGTATAGGAGTGATGTTCTGCAGGGAGCTGTTGGCAGGTGTATAGGAGTGATGTTCTGCAGGGAACTGTTGGAGGCGTATAGGAGTGATGTTCTGCAGGGACCTGTTGGAGGCGTATAGGAGTGATGTTCTGCAGGGAGCTGTTGGAGGTGTATTGGAGTGATGTTCTGCAGGGAGCTGTTGGAGGCGTATAGGAGTGATGTTCTGCAGGGAGCTGTTGGAGGCGTATAGGAGTGATGTTCTGCAGGGAACTGTTGGAGGCGTATAGGAGTGATGTTCTGCAGGGAGCTGTTGGCAGGTGTATAGGAGTGATGTTCTGCAGGGAACTGTTGGAGGCGTATAGGAGAGATGTTCTGCAGGGAACTGTTGGAGGTGTATTGGAGTGATGTTCTGCAGGGAACTGACAAGAGTATGGGTACGCTGCAGTCACCAGGCAGGAGGTGTTTTGGGATGCCATTTCCCTGCCTCCTATCTGCAGTAAGCTCTGCCCACCCAGGGTACGATGTGGGCTAAGAAGCTTTCCAAGTCTGTGAGTAGCAAATCACGTTACTAGGTAAGCAGGGGTTTGTCCCTGGTGGGTGCAGCCTGATGCTTCCAGCTGTCCATGTGCTGGGAGGTAACAGGAGCAGTGATGGGGTGAAGCTGGCAACATTCTGAAACAGTGACATTGTGGAGGTGGGGATGTGGGTGGGGTTAAAGGTGGGGATGTGGGTGGGGCTAGGCGTGGAAACTGGTGGCGAGTAACTTTTTAGGACTGGCTAGTAGCTCAGGAATTGAAATTCTGAGACCTGTTCATAGTATTTCGACCATGGAGAGTGTTATTTCAGTTGTCAGAGTTGTAGTTCAAGAGTAATTGAATGATAAAGTATCCCCCTCCCAATTCCTTTTACTGATGTAACACTGTTCACCCAGAGCAGAAGATAAAGGAAAAACCTGAAAAAAGTGTCAAGGGGGGCAGGGCCTTCATTGTTCTCATAGGAAGAAGATTGTCCCCTTCTGTTATCTGTCTGGTCTTACAACCAGATTCCACATCTGAGGGGAGGTGACATACACTAGGTAAAAGGGGTGGGGGGGATACTTTATCATTCAGTTACTATTGAACTACAACTCTGACAGAATTGATATAACACTCTCCGTGGACCAAATATTATGAAGATTAATTGGAGCTACTTTTATTGTGACACATTACTATCCCTTTAATGTGTGTAAGCGTTAGGTCCCTCCCTTTTTAGTGAATACCTGGAGGGCCGATCTAACATCAAAGTCTATAGGTTTGTCGTCTGCGCTGCTACCAGTAGTACAGCCGCAGTGAAGGGATCATGATGCCGTTAAACCAGAAAACACAAGAAAGAGAGGGGAGAGTCTCACAGTGTAGATATCGTGACCAACAACTGGAGTATAAAATTCAGAAATATACTCACATTAAAATTTTGTCATGGATGTTTAATCACAAAGACAAAAAACAGCTTATGGAGGATATTACACTGCCCCCCCACACAGATCTAAATCCTTCACACTCCGTCCTTCCAGAAACGGCACTTCTCAGCGGGGCGTGAAAAAAGACAAAAAACAAAGTACAAGGAGAGCTAACCTGTTTCACTTAAAGGGGTAGTAATGTTTCATAATAAAAACAGCTCTAATTAATCATCATAGTATTTGGACTTTGGAGAGTGTTATTTCAGTACTGTCAGAGTTGTAGCTCAAGAGTAATTCAATGATAAAGTATCCCCCTCCTGCCCCTTTTACTGATGTAACACTGCTCAGCCAGATCAGAAGGGAGGTGCCCAGGTAGACTGCAGAGAGGGACAATCTTCAATTAAGATAAGGGAAAAACCTGAAAATCTTGTCAAGGGGGGCAGGGCTTTCATTGTTCTCATAGGAAGAAGATTGTCCCCTTCTGTTATCTGTCTGGTCTATGGACTGGATTCCACATCGGAGAAGAGATGGCTTACACTAGGTAAAAGGGACAGGGCTTTCATTGTTCTCATAGGAAGAAGATTGTCCCCTTCTGTTATCTGTCTGGTCTATGGACTGGATTCCACATCTGAGAAGAGATGGCTTACACTAGGTAAAAGGGACGGGAGGGGAAACTTTGCTTGTGAATATCTCTTAAACCATAAAGGTTTGAGAGATAAGACTTATATTGTTCTTCATGTTTTTTTAATGCATACAAAATAAAATAAAGATAAAACGAAGTATTACTATCCCTTTTGTACAGCACATGCATCAGAGTATTAACCCTCATTGTGTTCTGATCCGTGCTCTGCTGTTAAAGCCCTCACATCCCTCCATTCAGTGAGGCTGCACGAGTTTACACAGCGTGGAACGACCGCACGATCAGGAAACGTACCTCCCAAGTCTCCCTCTTTAGGACATAGTAGGGGTCTGTACCTCACTGTATAAAACTGTAAGTTACACACCAAGCACCAACTAAACCTTATCCATCTGTAAATTACACACCAAGTACCAACTAGACATTATCCATCTGTAAATTACACACCAAGCACCAACTAGACATTATCCATCTGTAAATTACACACCAAGCACCAACAACGCCTGCAGTCAGTAAGGAAGAGCTCGTCTTCAATAAAGATGGCAACAATGGAGACTACTAACTGATGCCTGCAGTCAATAAGACCGGAGTCTGCCAGAGCCCCAGGTCTGCACCAGGATGGGTATCTGTAGGTAATGGAGCAACAAGCGGAGTAAACAGACAGATCCACAGGTCAGCACCAGCTAGGATAGTCAGACAAGCCAGGTTCATACATGGAGCAGGTAGTCAGCCAGAACCACAGGTCTGCACCAGGTAGGATGTCCACTAGGAGTAAGCTACACTGGGAGGATAGTTGGAGAGAGCCCCAGGTCAGCACCAAAGGCAGGGTCACAGGTCTTCACCAGATTGGATGTCAGGACAAATGGAACGCACAGAGAGAACGGTCAGACAGAGCCACAGGTCAACACCAGAATGGATAGTCAGACAATCTGGGTCATACACAGGATACAGGAACAACTGGAACTAGAACTGCTCAGAACGACAACTTAAGGGTAACTGATACACAGGCCCAAAGAGGTTTATAAAGGACTAGGAGAAGGAGGGACCAATTAGGTCACCCCCCAGACTGGGCCTATAACAGGAATCCAGACAAGTGCCTGATTCATGATGCCAGTAACAATGAACCAGACACGACCAGGCCACAGGCAGAGAGGGACGCGGCTAGTAACGCTGGAGTGTCAGTCCAGAACCCTGCTCCCGGCCGAATTGTGCAGGCCATGGTAAGGCACTGTGACACCAGTCCTCTGTACCCCTGATAGATAGATATATATAATACTAATTTGCTATATGTACAAAGATATATAGATATATACATGTACATACAGAGTTATATATACTGAGAATGAGGAGAGCGCTAGACAGTCACTCAACCAATAAAAAACATAGAAATACAGACAGATAACAGTAGTATTTATTCAGACATACACATTATGTCCCTGTCAGAGGCATGATGATAAGACACACAGATATATATACATGTACAGACAGCGTTACATATATATCTAGACAAACACTATATAGTGAAGACAGACACTCGGAGGAAGTATTATTTTGATGTGAGGAATATGTCGCATTGCTCTCGGGCGAAGTGAAACTCCTGACCTGGCGCTTCGGGGTCCTTCTCCACCTGTTTGGGGGAGGAGTGGCTCTGGAGCTGGTTCATTGACATGTGGACTTCTCCCTCCTCCTGGTCTGGGGATCAATAGAAAGACAAGACAGATTTTAAGGCTCTATAACAGAGAAGTGTTGGTACCGTGTTAGCCATAGAAATACAGGAGGCAAATATAGCTGTTGATACCTTTATTGGATAACTAAGCAGATTTAGGGTGCAAGTTTTCAACACCTCTTAGGTCTCTTCCTCAGGCATGTTATACAGATAAATATGAAAACATCTCTCTTATATACAAGTACACATTACATTGTTTAGAATGGAAATCAGATAAAAGAACTCAGTCCAGACCCAGATACTTTTCATCAGTCAATGGTAAATTGCAGTCTTCCTCTGAGGAGTTAGAGGTATTGCGATCCCAGTGGGACTGTTGGAAAGGTAAATCCAAAATGTGATAATGTGACAGGAATTCTCTGTCTTTATTCAGACCATAATGTACAGCATTAAACTTCAACATTAATTAACCTCCCATATTTTTCTGTCCCTCTGAGTGCAGAACAGTTCCATCAGTACAGCTAATTTAATGTCCCTGACACTGTGTCCATTTTGGCAAAAATGTTCTCCCGCTGATGTCTCTGTCTTTTTGTTATTAACACTGGATCTGTGGGAATTAAACCTTTTATGTAGTGCTTGTCCAGTTTCTCCCACATACAGAGCTGTTGGGCATTTTGCACACATGATAAGGTATATTACATTGGATGATTTACAGGTGAAGGTACCATTGATCTTATGGTGTAACTGGGTGTTTGGAATTGGTATCTTGTCCGTGGTGTAAATGTGTGCACAGGTTTCACTCCTTATGTAGGCAGGGAGATGTGCCATTTTTTGTATTTTTATTCAGGGCACTCCTCACCATCAATTGTTTTAAAATGTGAGGATGTCTGAAGAAGAGTAAGGGAGGCTGTGGGAATGTGTTCTTCAGTCTTTCATCTGTGTTTAATGTTTGAAGTTCTCTTGATATTTTGTGTAGAACTTCAACCTGGGGGGGTAAATGACTGCCTGTGGCACCCAGTTTCCCTTGTGGTGTTCTTTGTACAATATCCCACTCTACACTGGTACAGTATCCCACTCTACACCGGTACAATATCCCACTCTACACCGGTACAATATCCCACTCTATACCGGTATAATATCCCTCTCTACACCGGTACAATATCCCACTCTACACCGGTACAATATCCCACTCTACACCGGTACAGTATCCCACTCTACACCGGTATAATATCCCACTATACACCGGTACAGTATCCCACTCTACGCCGGTACAATATCCCACTCTACACCGGTACAGTATCCCACTCTACACCGGTACAATATCCCACTCTACACCGGTATAATATCCCACTCTACACCGGTATAATATCCCACTCTACACCGGTACAGTATCCCACTCTACACCGGTACAGTATCCCACTCTACACCGGTACAATATCCCACTCTACACCGGTACAATATCCACTATACACCGGTACAATATCCCACTCTACACCGGTATAATATACCACTGTACACAGGTACAATATCCACTATACACCGGTACAATATCCCACTCTACACCGGTACAATGTCCCACTCTACACCGGTATAATATCCCACTGTACACAGGTACAATATCCACTATACACTGGTACAATATCTCACTCTACACCGGTATAATATCCCACTCTACACCGGTACAGTATCCCACTCTACGCCGGTACAGTATCCCACTCTACACCGGTACAGTTTACCACTCTACACCGGTACAATATCCCACTATACACCGGTATAATATCCCACTATACACCGGTACAGTATCCCACTTTACGCCGGTACAATATCCCACTCTACACCGGTACAGTATCCCACTCTACACCGGTACAATATCCCACTCTACACCGGTACAATATCCCACTCTAAACCGGTACAATATCCCACTCTACACCGGTACAATATCCACTATACACCGGTACAATATCCCACTCTACACTGGTACAATATCCACTCTACACTGGTACAATATCCCACTCTACACTGGTACAATATCCACTCTACACCGGTACAATATCCCACTCTACACCAGTACAATATCCCACTCTACACCGGTACAATATCCCACTCTACACCGGTACAATATCCCACTCTACACCGGTACAATATCCCACTCTACACCGGTATAATATCCCTCTCTACACCGGTACAATATCCCACTCTACACCGGTACAATATCCCACTCTACACCGGTACAATATCCCACTCTACACCGGTACAGTATCCCACTCTACACCGGTATAATATCCCACTATACACCGGTACAGTATCCCACTCTACGCCGGTACAATATCCCACTCTACACCGGTACAATATCCCACTCTACACCGGTACAGTATCCCACTCTACACCGGTACAATATCCCACTCTACACCGGTATAATATCCCACTCTACACCGGTATAATATCCCACTCTACACCGGTACAGTATCCCACTCTACACCGGTACAGTATCCCACTCTACACCGGTACAGTATCCCACTCTACACCGGTACAGTATCCCACTCTACACCGGTACAATATCCACTATACACCAGTACAATATCCCACTATACACCGGTATAATATCCCACTGTACACAGGTACAATATCCACTATACACCGGTACAATATCCCACTCTACACCAGTACAATATCCCACTCTACACCGGTATAATATCCCACTGTACACAGGTACAATATCCACTATACACTGGTACAATATCTCACTCTACACCGGTATAATATCCCACTCTACACTGGTACAGTATCCCACTCTATGCCGGTACAGTATCCCACTCTACACCGGTACAGTATACCACTCTAGACCGGTACAATATCCCACTCTACACCGGTACAATATCCCACTATACACCGGTATAATATCCCACTATACACCGGTACAGTGTCCCACTCTACACCGGTACAGTATCCCACTCTACACCGGTACAGTATCCCACTCTACACCGGTACAATATCCCACTCTACACCGGTACAATATCCCACTATACACCGGTATAATATCCCACTATACGCCGGTACAGTATCCCACTCTACGCCGGTACAATATCCCACTCTACACCAGTACAATATCCCACTCTACACCGGTACAGTATCCCACTATACACCGGTACAATATCCCACTCTACACCGGTACAGTATCCCACTCTACACCGGTACAGTATCCCACTCTACACCGGTATAATATCCCACTCTACACTGGTACAATATCCACTCTACACCGGTACAATATCCACTATACACCGGTACAATATCCCACTCTACACTGGTACAATATCCACTCTACACTGGTACAATATCCACTATACACCGGTATAATATCCCACTGTACACAGGTACAATATCCACTATACACTGGTACAATATCTCACTCTACACCGGTATAATATCCCACTCTACACCGGTACAGTATCCCACTCTACGCCGGTACAGTATCCCACTCTACACCGGTACAGTTTACCACTCTACACCGGTACAATATCCCACTATACACCGGTATAATATCCCACTATACACCGGTACAGTATCCCACTTTACGCCGGTACAATATCCCACTCTACACCGGTACAGTATCCCACTCTACACCGGTACAATATCCCACTCTACACCGGTACAATATCCCACTCTAAACCGGTACAATATCCCACTCTACACCGGTACAATATCCACTATACACCGGTACAATATCCCACTCTACACTGGTACAATATCCACTCTACACTGGTACAATATCCCACTCTACACTGGTACAATATCCACTCTACACCGGTACAATATCCCACTCTACACCAGTACAATATCCCACTCTACACCGGTACAATATCCCACTCTACACCGGTACAATATCCCACTCTACACCGGTATAATATCCCTCTCTACACCGGTACAATATCCCACTCTACACCGGTACAATATCCCACTCTACACCGGTACAATATCCCACTCTACACCGGTACAGTATCCCACTCTACACCGGTATAATATCCCACTATACACCGGTACAGTATCCCACTCTACGCCGGTACAATATCCCACTCTACACCGGTACAATATCCCACTCTACACCGGTACAGTATCCCACTCTACACCGGTACAATATCCCACTCTACACCGGTATAATATCCCACTCTACACCGGTATAATATCCCACTCTACACCGGTACAGTATCCCACTCTACACCGGTACAGTATCCCACTCTACACCGGTACAGTATCCCACTCTACACCGGTACAGTATCCCACTCTACACCGGTACAATATCCACTATACACCAGTACAATATCCCACTATACACCGGTATAATATCCCACTGTACACAGGTACAATATCCACTATACACCGGTACAATATCCCACTCTACACCAGTACAATATCCCACTCTACACCGGTATAATATCCCACTGTACACAGGTACAATATCCACTATACACTGGTACAATATCTCACTCTACACCGGTATAATATCCCACTCTACACTGGTACAGTATCCCACTCTATGCCGGTACAGTATCCCACTCTACACCGGTACAGTATACCACTCTAGACCGGTACAATATCCCACTCTACACCGGTACAATATCCCACTATACACCGGTATAATATCCCACTATACACCGGTACAGTGTCCCACTCTACACCGGTACAGTATCCCACTCTACACCGGTACAGTATCCCACTCTACACCAGTACAATATCCCACTCTACACCGGTACAATATCCCACTATACACCGGTATAATATCCCACTATACGCCGGTACAGTATCCCACTCTACGCCGGTACAATATCCCACTCTACACCAGTACAATATCCCACTCTACACCGGTACAGTATCCCACTATACACCGGTACAATATCCCACTCTACACCGGTACAGTATCCCACTCTACACCGGTACAGTATCCCACTCTACACCGGTATAATATCCCACTCTACACTGGTACAATATCCACTCTACACCGGTACAATATCCACTATACACCGGTACAATATCCCACTCTACACTGGTACAATATCCACTCTACACTGGTACAATATCCACTATACACCGGTATAATATCCCACTGTACACAGGTACAATATCCACTATACACTGGTACAATATCTCACTCTACACCGGTATAATATCCCACTCTACACCGGTACAGTATCCCACTCTACGCCGGTACAGTATCCCACTCTACACCGGTACAGTTTACCACTCTACACCGGTACAATATCCCACTATACACCGGTATAATATCCCACTATACACCGGTACAGTATCCCACTTTACGCCGGTACAATATCCCACTCTACACCGGTACAGTATCCCACTCTACACCGGTACAATATCCCACTCTACACCGGTACAATATCCCACTCTAAACCGGTACAATATCCCACTCTACACCGGTACAATATCCACTATACACCGGTACAATATCCCACTCTACACTGGTACAATATCCACTCTACACTGGTACAATATCCCACTCTACACTGGTACAATATCCACTCTACACCGGTACAATATCCCACTCTACACCAGTACAATATCCCACTCTACACCGGTACAATATCCCACTCTACACCGGTACAATATCCCACTCTACACCGGTATAATATCCCTCTCTACACCGGTACAATATCCCACTCTACACCGGTACAATATCCCACTCTACACCGGTACAATATCCCACTCTACACCGGTACAGTATCCCACTCTACACCGGTATAATATCCCACTATACACCGGTACAGTATCCCACTCTACGCCGGTACAATATCCCACTCTACACCGGTACAATATCCCACTCTACACCGGTACAGTATCCCACTCTACACCGGTACAATATCCCACTCTACACCGGTATAATATCCCACTCTACACCGGTATAATATCCCACTCTACACCGGTACAGTATCCCACTCTACACCGGTACAGTATCCCACTCTACACCGGTACAGTATCCCACTCTACACCGGTACAGTATCCCACTCTACACCGGTACAATATCCACTATACACCAGTACAATATCCCACTATACACCGGTATAATATCCCACTGTACACAGGTACAATATCCACTATACACCGGTACAATATCCCACTCTACACCAGTACAATATCCCACTCTACACCGGTATAATATCCCACTGTACACAGGTACAATATCCACTATACACTGGTACAATATCTCACTCTACACCGGTATAATATCCCACTCTACACCGGTACAGTATCCCACTCTATGCCGGTACAGTATCCCACTCTACACCGGTACAGTATACCACTCTAGACCGGTACAATATCCCACTCTACACCGGTACAATATCCCACTATACACCGGTATAATATCCCACTATACACCGGTACAGTGTCCCACTCTACACCGGTACAGTATCCCACTCTACACCGGTACAGTATCCCACTCTACACCGGTACAATATCCCACTCTACACCGGTACAATATCCCACTATACACCGGTATAATATCCCACTATACGCCGGTACAGTATCCCACTCTACGCCGGTACAATATCCCACTCTACACCGGTACAATATCCCACTCTACACCGGTACAGTATCCCACTATACACCGGTACAATATCCCACTCTACACCGGTACAGTATCCCACTCTACACCGGTACAGTATCCCACTCTACACCGGTATAATATCCCACTCTACACTGGTACAATATCCACTCTACACCGGTACAATATCCACTATACACCGGTACAATATCCCACTCTACACTGGTACAATATCCACTCTACACTGGTACAATATCCACTATACACCGGTACAATATCCCACTCTACACCGGTACAATATCCACTCTACACCGGTACAATATCCCACTCTACACCGGTACAATATCCCACTCTACACTGGTACAATATCCCACTCTACACTGGTACAATATCCACTATACACTGGTACAATATCCCACTCTACACTGGTACAATATCCACTCTACACCGGTACAATATCCCACTCTACACCGGTACAATATCCCACTCTACACTGGTACAATATCCCACTCTACACTGGTACAATATCCACTATACACTGGTACAATATCCCACTCTACACCGGTATAATATCCCACTCTACACTGGTACAATATCCCACTCTACACTGGTACAATATCCCACTCTACACCGGTACAATATCCCACTCTACACCGGTACAATATCCCACTCTACACTGGTACAATATCCCACTCTACACTGGTACAATATCCACTATACACTGGTACAATATTCCACTCTACACCGGTACAGTATCCCACTCTACACCGGTACAATATCCCACTATACACTGGTACAATATCCACTATACACTGGTACAATATCCCACTCTACACCGGTACAATATCCCACTATACACTGGTACAATATCCTACTATACACTGGTACAATATCCCACTCTACACCGGTACAATATCCCACTCTAAACCGGTACAATATCCCACTCTACACCGGTACAATATCCACTATACACCGGTACAATATCCCACTCTACACTGGTACAATATCCACTCTACACTGGTACAATATCCCACTCTACACTGGTACAATATCCACTCTACACCGGTACAATATCCCACTCTACACCAGTACAATATCCCACTCTACACCGGTACAATATCGCACTCTACACCGGTACAATATCCCACTCTACACCGGTATAATATCCCTCTCTACACCGGTACAATATCCCACTCTACACCGGTACAGTATCCCACTCTACACCGGTATAATATCCCACTATACACCGGTACAGTATCCCACTCTACGCCGGTACAATATCCCACTCTACACCGGTACAATATCCCACTCTACACCGGTACAGTATCCCACTCTACACCGGTACAGTATCCCACTCTACACCGGTACAATATCCCACTCTACACCGGTATAATATCCCACTCTACACCGGTACAGTATCCCACTCTACACCGGTACAGTATCCCACTCTACACCGGTACAGTATCCCACTCTACACCGGTACAGTATCCCACTCTACACCGGTACAATATCCCACTCTACACCGGTACAATATCCACTATACACCGGTACAATATCCCACTATACACCGGTATAATATCCCACTGTACACAGGTACAATATCCACTATACACCGGTACAATATCCCACTCTACACCAGTACAATATCCCACTCTACACCGGTATAATATCCCACTGTACACAGGTACAATATCCACTATACACTGGTACAATATCTCACTCTACACCGGTATAATATCCCACTCTACACCGGTACAGTATCCCACTCTACGCCGGTACAATATCCCACTCTACACCGGTACAATATCCCACTCTACACCGGTACAATATCCCACTCTACACCGGTACAGTATCCCACTATACACCGGTACAATATCCCACTCTACACCGGTACAGTATCCCACTCTACACCGGTACAGTATCCCACTCTACACCGGTATAATATCCCACTCTACACTGGTACAATATCCACTCTACACCGGTACAATATCCACTATACACCGGTACAATATCCCACTCTACACTGGTACAATATCCACTCTACACTGGTACAATATCCACTATACACCGGTACAATATCCCACTCTACACCGGTACAATATCCACTCTACACCGGTACAATATCCCACTCTACACCGGTACAATATCCCACTCTACACTTGTACAATATCCCACTCTACACTGGTACAATATCCACTATACACTGGTACAATATCCCACTCTACACTGGTACAATATCCACTCTACACCGGTACAATATCCCACTCTACACCGGTACAATATCCCACTCTACACTGGTACAATATCCCACTCTACACTGGTACAATATCCACTATACACTGGTACAATATCCCACTCTACACCGGTATAATATCCCACTCTACACTGGTACAATATCCCACTCTACACTGGTACAATATCCACTATACACTGGTACAATATCCCACTCTACACCGGTACAATATCCCACTCTACACTGGTACAATATCCCACTCTACACTGGTACAATATCCACTATACACTGGTACAATATTCCACTCTACACCGGTACAGTATCCCACTCTACACCGGTACAATATCCCACTATACACTGGTACAATATCCACTATACACTGGTACAATATCCCACTCTACACCGGTACAATATCCCACTATACACTGGTACAATATCCTACTATACACTGGTACAATATCCCACTCTACACCGGTACAATATCCCACTCTAAACCGGTACAATATCCCACTCTACACCGGTACAATATCCACTATACACCGGTACAATATCCCACTCTACACTGGTACAATATCCACTCTACACTGGTACAATATCCCACTCTACACTGGTACAATATCCACTCTACACCGGTACAATATCCCACTCTACACCAGTACAATATCCCACTCTACACCGGTACAATATCCCACTCTACACCGGTACAATATCCCACTCTACACCGGTATAATATCCCTCTCTACACCGGTACAATATCCCACTCTACACCGGTACAGTATCCCACTCTACACCGGTATAATATCCCACTATACACCGGTACAGTATCCCACTCTACGCCGGTACAATATCCCACTCTACACCGGTACAATATCCCACTCTACACCGGTACAGTATCCCACTCTACACCGGTACAATATCCCACTCTACACCGGTATAATATCCCACTCTACACCGGTACAGTATCCCACTCTACACCGGTACAGTATCCCACTCTACACCGGTACAGTATCCCACTCTACACCGGTACAGTATCCCACTCTACACCGGTACAATATCCCACTCTACACCGGTACAATATCCACTATACACCGGTACAATATCCCACTATACACCGGTATAATATCCCACTGTACACAGGTACAATATCCACTATACACCGGTACAATATCCCACTCTACACCAGTACAATATCCCACTCTACACCGGTATAATATCCCACTGTACACAGGTACAATATCCACTATACACTGGTACAATATCTCACTCTACACCGGTATAATATCCCACTCTACACCGGTACAGTATCCCACTCTACGCCGGTACAGTATCCCACTCTACACCGGTACAGTATACCACTCTACACCGGTACAATATCCCACTCTACACCGGTACAATATCCCACTATACACCGGTATAATATCCCACTATACACCGGTACAGTATCCCACTCTACACCGGTACAGTATCCCACTCTACACCGGTACAGTATCCCACTCTACACCGGTACAATATCCCACTCTACACCGGTACAATATCCCACTCTACACCGGTACAATATCCCACTATACACCGGTATAATATCCCACTATACGCCGGTACAATATCCCACTCTACGCCGGTACAATATCCCACTCTACACCGGTACAATATCCCACTCTACACCGGTACAATATCCCACTCTACACCGGTACAATATCCCACTCTAAACCGGTACAATATCCCACTCTACACCGGTACAGTATCCCACTCTACACCGGTATAATATCCCACTCTACACTGGTACAATATCCACTCTACACCGGTACAATATCCACTCTACACCGGTACAATATCCACTATACACTGGTACAATATCCCACTCTACACTGGTACAATATCCACTATACACTGGTACAATATCCACTATACACCGGTATAATATCCCACTCTACACCGGTACAATATCCCACTCTACACTGGTACAATATCCCACTCTACACTGGTACAATATCCACTCTACACCGGTACAGTATCCCACTCTACACCGGTACAATATCCCACTCTACACTGGTACAATATCCACTCTACACTGGTACAATATCCACTCTACACCGGTACAGTATCCCACTCTACACCGGTACAATATCCCACTCTACACCGGTACAGTATCCCACTCTACACCGGTATAATATCCCACTCTATACCAGTATAATATCCCACTCTACACTGGTACAATATCCCACTCTACACTGGTACAATATCCCACTCTACACTGGTACAATATCCACTATACACCGGTACAATATCCACTATACACCGGTATAATATCCCACTCTACACCGGTACAATATCCCACTCTACACTGGTACAATATCCCACTCTACACCGGTACAGTATCCCACTCTACACCGGTACAATATCCCACTCTACACCGGTACAATATCCCACTCTAAACCGGTACAATATCCCACTCTACACCGGTACAGTATCCCACTCTACACCGGTATAATATCCCACTCTACACTGGTACAATATCCACTCTACACCGGTACAATATCCCACTCTACACTGGTACAATATCCACTCTACACTGGTACAATATCCACTCTACACCGGTATAATATCCACTCTACACTGGTACAATATCCACTCTACACCGGTACAATATCCCACTCTACACCGGTACAGTATCCCACTCTACACCGGTATAATATCCCACTCTATACCAGTATAATATCCCACTCTACACTGGTACAATATCCCACTCTACACTGGTACAATATCTCACTCTACACTGGTACAATATCCCACTCTACACTGGTACAATATCCCACTCTACACCGGTGTAATATCCACTCTACACTGGTACAATATCCACTCTACACTGGTACAATATCCCACTCTAAACCGGTACAATATCCCACTCTACACTGGTACAATATCCCACTCTACACTGGTACAATATCCCACTCTACACCGGTATAATATCCCACTATACACCGGTATAATATCCCACTCTACACTGGTATAATATCCCACTCTACACCGGTGTAATATCCACTCTACACTGGTACAATATCCACTCTACACTGGTACAATATCCCACTCTAAACCGGTACAATATCCCACTCTACACCGGTATAATATCCCACTCTACACCGGTACAGTATCCCACTCTACACCGGTACAATATCCCACTATACACTGGTACAATATCCCACTATACACCGGTATAATATCCCACTCTACACTGGTACAATATCCACTCTACACTGGTACAATATCCACTCTACACTGGTACAATATCCACTCTACACCGGTACAATATCCCACTATACACCGGTACAATATCCCACTCTACACTGGTACAATATCCACTCTACACCGGTACAATATCCCACTCTACACCAGTACAATATCCACTATACACCAGTACAGTATCCCACTCTACACCGGTACAGTATCCCACTCTACACCGGTACAATATCCCACTCTACACCGGTACAATATCCACTATACACCGGTACAATATCCACTATACACTGGTACAATATCCCACTATACACTGGTACAATATCCACTATACACTGGTACAATATCCCACTATACACAGGTACAATATCCCACTCTACACTGGTATAATATCCCACTCTACACTGGTACAATATCCCACTATACACTGGTACAATATCCCACTATACACCGGTACAATATCCCACTCTACACTGGTATAATATCCCACTCTACACCGGTACAATATCCCACTCTACACCGGTATAATATCCCACTCTACACCGGTACATTATCCCACTCTACACTGGTACAATATCCACTCTACACCGGTACAATATCCCACTCTACACCGGTACAGTATCCCACTCTACACTGGTATAATATCCCACTCTACACTGGTATAATATCCCACTCTACACTGGTACAATATCCCACTCTACACCGGTATAATATCCCACTCTACACCGGTACAGTATACCACTCTACACTGGTACAATATCCACTCTACACCGGTACAATATCCCACTCTACACCGGTACAATATCCCACTCTACACCGGTACAGTATCCCACTCTACACTGGTATAATATCCCACTCTACACCGGTACATTATCCCACTCTACACTGGTACAATATCCACTCTACACCGGTACAATATCCCACTATACACTATGTATAAAAAGGGCTGTAATCCTGACGCTGTTTATGGTTCATGTATATAAATACCCTCATATTAAAGCTGTCAGTCTGCACTTTCCCCTTTTAGTCTTCATTTAATTTCACATCCAACATGCTGGAGTACAGAGCCAGAACAACACAACTTGTGTCACTGTCCAGATATGTACGGACTGCACCGTATATAAAAATATCACGTGACTTGTTCCTGTGGCCGTGCAGAACACACCCAGAGATGGTAATAGGGCGGAGCTATGTAAATGACATCTCACTGCTGCCCAGCGGATGCCCCTGTCTCTCACGTACCTGTGGTGCCTGATTCTGCTCTCCTGCAGATCGGTCTAGGGACATCATAATCATCTGAATCACTGTCCGTGTCCCTTTCTGTGGACAACAGTAAAAGTTATTGTAAACCACCAAAATAAGTTTGAATAGGCAATCTTCCAGCAATAACATTACCTTAGTTTACTCAGCAGGAAAAATAGTTTACTGTTCCTTTAATTGAATTGATCATCTTAATTTAATACAATAAATTCACTGTGAAACTTTGAATTCTTATGTCCCCGAGGAATATCAGAGTAACGAGTGCCTCAGGGAATCAGTTGTATATTGCATTGCACAGAGAAGACTTTAGTCTCTGAAACTGAAAATGTGAAACTATTAAATATCAACCATATTCAGCACATTGTTACACGGGCCGATACCAGCCAAGTTCTGCACAACAAATGTGTGAGCTTCACCAAATGCTTGGTTTGTGCACGCTGCCGGGCATTTGCCTCAGACACCCCTAGGCCAGGGTCCTTACCTCACCATAAATACCCGTAAATTGGACAAATTACACCCCTAGGCCAGGGTCCTTAGCTCACCATAAATACCCTTAAACTGGACAAACTACACCCCTAGGCCAGGGTCCTTACCTCACCATAAATACCCGTAAACTGGACAAACTACACCCCTAGGCCAGGGTCCTTACCTCACCATAAATACCCGTAAATTGGACAAATTACACCCCTAGGCCAGTGTCCTTACCTCACCATAAATACCTGTAAACTGGACAAATTACACCCCTAGGCCAGGGTCCTTACCTCACCATAAATACCTGTAAACTGGACAAATTACACCCCTAGGCCAGGGTCCTTACCTCACCATAAATACCAGTAAACTGGACAAATTACACCCTTAGGCCAGGGTCCTTACCTCACCGTAAATACCCGTAAACTGGACAAATTACACCCCTAGGCCAGGGGCCTTACCTCACCATAAATACCCGTAAACTGGACAAATTACACCCTTAGGCCAGGGTCCTTACCTCACCGTAAATACCCGTAAACTGGACAAATTACACCCCTAGGCCAGGGTCCTTACCTCACCATAAATACCCGTAAATTGGACAAATTACACCCCTAGGCCAGGGTCCTTACCTCACCATAAATACCCGTAAATTGGACAAATTACACCCCTAGGCCAGGGTCCTTACCTCACCATAAATGCCCATAAATTGGACAAATTACACCCCTAGGCCAGTGTCCTTACCTCACCATAAATACCCGTAAATTGGACAAATTACACCCCTAGGCCAGTGTCCTTACCTCACCATAAATACCCGTAAATTGGACAAATTACACCCCTAGGCCAGTGTCCTTACCTCAACATAAATACCCGTAAATTGGACAAATTACACCCCTAGGCCAGTGTCATTACCTCACCATAAATACCCGTAAACTGGACAAATTACACCCCTAGGCCAGTGTCCTTACCTCACCATAAATACCCGTAAACTGGACAAATTACACCCCTAGGCCAGGGTCCTTACCTCACCATAAATACCCATAAATTGGACAAATTACACCCCTAGGCCAGGGTCCTTACCTCACCATAAATACCCGTAAACTGGACAAATTACACCCTTAGGCCAATGTCCTTACATCACTATAAATACCCATAAACAGGACAAATTACACCCCTAGGCCAGTGTCCTTACCTCACCATAAATACCCGTAAACTGGACAAATTACACCCCTAGGCCAGGGTCCTTACCTCACCATAAATACCCGTAAATTGGACAAATTACACCCCTAGGCCAGGGTCCTTACCTCACCATAAATGCCCGTAAATTGGACAAATTACACCCCTAGGCCAGTGTCCTTACCTCACCATAAATACCCGTAAATTGGACAAATTACACCCCTAGGCCAGTGTCCTTACCTCACCATAAATACCCGTAAATTGGACAAATTACACCCCTAGGCCAGTGTCCTTACCTCAACATAAATACCCGTAAATTGGACAAATTACACCCCTAGGCCAGTGTCATTACCTCACCATAAATACCCGTAAATTGGACAAATTACACCCCTAGGCCAGTGTCCTTACCTCACCATAAATACCCGTAAACTGGACAAATTACACCCCTAGGCCAGTGTCCTTACCTCACCATAAATACCCGTAAACTGGACAAATTACACCCCTAGGCCAGGGTCCTTACCTCACCATAAATACCCATAAATTGGACAAATTACACCCCTAGGCCAGGGTCCTTACCTCACCATAAATACCCGTAAACTGGACAAATTACACCCTTAGGCCAGTGTCCTTACATCACTATAAATACCCATAAACAGGACAAATTACACCCCTAGGCCAGTGTCCTTACCTCACCATAAATACCCGTAAACTGGACAAATTACACCCTTAGGCCAGTGTCCTTACCTCACCATAAATACCCGTAAACTGGACAAATTACACCCCTAGGCCAGGGTCCTTACCTCACCATAAATGCCCGTAAATTGGACAAATTACACCCCTAGGCCAGTGTCCTTACCTCACCATAAATACCCGTAAATTGGACAAATTACACCCCTAGGCCAGTGTCCTTACCTCACCATAAATACCCGTAAATTGGACAAATTACACCCCTAGGCCAGTGTCCTTACCTCAACATAAATACCCGTAAATTGGACAAATTACACCCCTAGGCCAGTGTCATTACCTCACCATAAATACCCGTAAATTGGACAAATTACACCCCTAGGCCAGTGTCCTTACCTCACCATAAATACCCGTAAACTGGACAAATTACACCCCTAGGCCAGTGTCCTTACCTCACCATAAATACCCGTAAACTGGACAAATTACACCCCTAGGCCAGGGTCCTTACCTCACCATAAATACCCATAAATTGGACAAATTACACCCCTAGGCCAGGGTCCTTACCTCACCATAAATACCCGTAAACTGGACAAATTACACCCTTAGGCCAGTGTCCTTACATCACTATAAATACCCATAAACAGGACAAATTACACCCCTAGGCCAGTGTCCTTACCTCACCATAAATACCCGTAAACTGGACAAATTACACCCTTAGGCCAGGGTCCTCTCTCTCTCGCTCTCCTCTCTCTCTCGCTCTCCTCTCTCTCTCTCCTGTCTCTCTCTCTCTCCTGTCTCTATATCATTTTCCAGCTCCTGTGTCTCTGAATCTTTCCCCTCCCATGTCCTCTCTCCCTCTCTGTGGAACATCACTGGTGTCCATGTAATCACTGTGGTGTGGGAGGTGTGTCTCTATCACTGGTGTCCATGTAATCACTGTGATGTGGAGGTGTGTGACACTATCACTGGTGTCCGTGTAATCACTATGATGGGGAGTTGTGTGACACTATCACTGGTGTCCATGTAATCACTATGATGTGGAGGTGTATGACACTATCACTGGTGTCCATGAAATCACTGTGATGGGGAGGTGTGACATTATCACTGGTGTCCATGTAATCACTGTGATGGGGAGGTGTGTGACACTATCACTGGTGTCCGTGTAATCACTATGATGGGGAGTTGTGTGACACTATCACTGGTGTCCATGTAATCACTGTGATCGGAAGGTGTGTGACACTATCACTGTTGTCCATGAAATCACTGTGATGGGGAGGTGTGACATTATCACTGGTGTCCATGTAATCACTGTGATGGGGAGGTGTGACATTATCACTGGTGTCCATGTAATCACTGTGATGGGGAGGTGTGTGACACTGTCACTGGTGTCCATGTAATCACTGTGATGGGAAGGTGTGTGACACTATCACTGGTGTCCATGTAATCAATGTGATGGGGAGGTGTGACATTATCACTGGTGTCCATGTAATCACTGTGATGGGGAAGTGTGACACCATTACTGGTGTCCATGTAATCACTGTGATGTGGAGGTGTGACACTATCACTGGTGTCCATGTAATCACTATGATGGGGAGGTGTGACATTATCACTGGTGTCCATGTAATCGCTGTGATGGGGAAGTGTGACACCATTACTGGTGTCCATGTAATCACTGTGATGTGGAGGTGTGACACTATCACTGGTGTCCATGAAATCACTGTGATGGGGAGGTGTGACACTGTCACTGGTGTCCACATAAATCACTATAATGTGGTGGTGTTACACTATCACTGATATCCTTGTAATCACCTTGGTGTGGGAGAGGTGCTCTATATTTGGTTTCTTGTTGGTCACAGGTATTAGGCAATGTTGTCCTATTATTTGTTTCCATGTGGTCACAGAGACTGAGTGGTAATTCAGGCCCTGGTAAGGTTTCAAAGATGTTGTCACATAAGGTGCCGTCTGGACTCAGTCCACCCAGAGAACTGTCCCCAGAGGCTATTCTTGCTCGTTCCATCAGGTGTGGGATGTCAAACCTGGAAGAAAGGAGAATTCATACATCAGAAGCACATCATTGCCCAGATACGCCCATCAGCTAATGAACACTCCTGCCAATGCATGAACACGCCCATCAGCTCATGAACACTCCCGCCAAGGCATGAACATGCCCATCAGTTCATGAACACTCCCGCCAATGCATGAACATGGCCATCAGCTCATGAACACTCCCGCCAATGCATGAACACGCCCATCAGCTCATGAACACTCCCACCAATGCACGAACATGCCCATCAGCTCCTGAACACTTCCGCCAATGCATGAACACACCCATCAGCTCATGAACACTTCCGCCAATGCATGAACACACCCATCAACTCATGAACACTTCCGCCAATGCATGAACACACCCATCAACTCATGAACACTTCCGCCAATGCATGAACATGCCTATCAACTCATGAACACTCCCACCAATGCATGAACACGCTCATCAGCTCATGAACATTCCCACCAATGCATGAACACGTCCATCAACTCATGAACACTCCCACCAATGCATGAATACGCCCATCAGTTCATGAACACTCCCGCCAATGCATGAACATGCCCATCAGCTCATGAGCACTCCCACCAATGCATGAACACGCCCATCAGCTCATGAACACTCTGTCACGGTTCCCAGGAATAAGCCAGGAGTCAGTACGGTAAAGTAAAACAATCTTTTATTAGAATAATCACAATAATGCACATAAATAGATAACACACAGAGGGTGATCAAAGAGGCAAGCACTGTATCAGGAATAGCAGTCCGCCAATAGATCCACCACACTGTCCGAGACTAGGCCTCAGAACACTGGAGCCTCGTGGTAATTCAGAACGGCCAAAGGACTAGCACTGGCTCAGCCTGCAGTCAGTAAGCTAGGAGTCTGATAGAGCCCCAGGTCCGCAATAAGATGGGTGTCTGTGGAGTGGGGACCCACACACAGAGAAAACAGACCGAGCCCCCTAGTCAGCACCAGATAGGATAGTCAAACAAGCTGGGTCATACACTGAGCGGGTAGTCAGCCAGAGCCACAGGTTTGCACCAGACAGGATATCCACTGAAGCGTTGTTATGCTGGAAGAGCAGTGGCCAGAGCCCCAGGTCAACACCAGAGTGGGTAGTCAGACAAGCCAGGTCATACATGGAGCGGGTAGTCAGCCAGAGCCACAGGTTTGCACCAGAAAGGATGTCTAAGCCAAATTGGAGAGCACAAGGAGAATGGTCAGACAGAGCCACAGGTCAACACCAAGATGGATGGTCAGACAGGCCGGGTCATACACAGTTCAGGTAGTCAGCCAGAGCCACAGGTCCGCACCAGATTGGGTGTCCATTACACAATGGGAGCAAGCAAAACAATAGTCAGACAGAGCCACAAGTCAGCACCAGAATGGATGTCTAAGCCAAATAGGAGAGCACAAGGAGAATGGTCAGACAGAGCCACAGGTCAACACCAGGATGGATTGTCAGACAGGCCGGGTCATACACAGTTCAGGTAGTCAGCCAGAGCCACAGGTCCGCACCAGATTGGGTGTCCATTACACAATGGGAGCAAGCAAAACAATAGTCAGACAGAGCCACAGGTCAGCACCAGAATGGATGGTCAGACAAGCCAGGTTATACACAGAGCCCAAGGGAAACAGAACTGTATTGTACAACAACGCAAGGGCAACTGAGTCAGGACTCAGTCTGCCCTTTAAACCCCTCCACAGGAAGTAGGTAGGAGGAGCAGCTCAGAGGGAGGAAGTAGGTAGGAGGAGACTACAGGAATCAAACACGTAAAACAGAGGCCTGCTGCACGCTCATTCTGGCGACATCCGTGCAGCATGGATGGCCGCTGATGCCGAAGCATCATTTCGAGTGTTGCCTGAAGCGGCAGCACTGGAACCAAGGTAATCTGTAACACACTCCCATCAGCACTTGAACACTCCCATCAGCTCAGGAACACTCCCATCAGCTCATGAACACTCCCATCAATGCATGAACACACCCATCAATGCATGAACACTCCCATCAGCTCATGAACACTCCCATCAGCTCATGAACACTCCCACCAATGCATGAACACGCCCATTAGTTCATGATCACTTCCGCCAATGCATGAACACACCAATCAGTTCATGAACACGCCCATCAGCTCATGAACACGCCCATCAGCTCATGAACACGCTCATCAGCTCATGAACACTCCCGCCTATGCATGAACACATCCATCATCACAGAAAGACCCAGGAACATCAATCAGTCCCTTCACTGTTTCGTTCTGCCTCTATGTGCCTGTCTGTGGACTTCCCTCCCATTGGTCTGTGGGTGTCTGTGTCCGAAAACATATATATATATTTTTTTTCCTCTCTCTCTCTCTCTTAGCTTTACCGACCTTACTGTAAAAAAAAAAAAAAATAATAAAAAAAAAATAAAAAATCCGTGCTTGTAATCTTAATGGATGACCTCTTGTTCTTAGCTCAACTCTTTGAGTAAATAATTCACTGGATAGTTCTTTGTATTGACCTTGAATATATGTGTAAATGGTAATCATATCATGTCTCTGCACTTTTTCCAGTTCAACAATGTATTTTTTAAGTTGTGTCCAAAACTGTACTCCATATTCTAACTGTACTCCATATTGTAACAGTACTGTACTCCATATTGTAACAGTACTCTACTCCATAGTCTAACTGTACTGTATTCCATATTCTAACTGTACTGTATTCCATATTCTAACTGTACTCCATATTCTAACTGTACTGTACTCCATATTGTAACTGTACTCCATATTCTAACTGTACTGTACTCCATATTCTAACTGTACTCCATACTCTAAATGTACTGTACTCCAGGGCTCAAAATTTCCACTCGCCACTAGCCAATGGCGAGTGAAAATTTAGCCCTGGCGAGTAGAAATTAAGCCCTGGTGGGTATGTTTTGGCTTGCAGTGGAGAGTAACTTTTCAGGTCTGGCTAGTAGCAAAGGACTTCACATTTTAAGCCCTGCTGTACTCCATATTCTAACTGTACTCCATACTCTAACTGTACTCCATACTCTAACTGTATTGTACTCCATATTGTAACTGTACTGTACTCCATACTCTAACTGTACTGTACTCCATATTGTAACTGTACTCCATATTGTAAGTGTACTGTACTCCATACTCTAACTGTACTGTACTCCATACTGTAACTGTAATGTACTCCATATTGTAACTGTATTGTACTCCATATTGTAACTGTACTCCATATTCTAACTGTACTGTACTCCATACTCTAACTGTAATGTACTCCATATTGTAACTGTATTGTACTCCATATTCTAACTGTACTCCATATTCTAACTGTACTGTACTCCATACACTAACAACTGTACTCCATATTGTAACTGTACTCCATACTCTAACTGTACTGTACTCCATACTCCAACTGTAATGTACTCCATATTGTAACTGTACTGTACTCCATATTCTAACTGTACTCCATATTCTAACTGTACTGTACTCTATACTCTAACTGTACTGTACTCCATATTGTAACAGTACTGTACTCCATACTCTAACTGTACTGTACTCCATATTGTAACAGTACTGTACTCCATACTCTAACTGTACTCCATATTCTAACTGTATTGTACTTCAAACTCTAACTGTACTCCATACTCTAACTGTACTGTACTGCATATTCTAACTGTATTGTACTCCACACTCTAACTGTACTGTACTCTTTACTCTAACTGTACTTTACTCCATATTGTAACTGTACTGTACTCCATATTCTAACTGTATTGTACTTCAAACTCTAACTGTACTGTACTCCATACTCTAAGTGTACTGTACTCCATATTCTAACTGTACTGTACTGTACTCCATACTCTAACTGTACTCCATACTCTAACTGTACTGTACTCCATATTGTAACTGTACTGTACTCCATACTCTAACTGTACTCTATAGTCTAACTGTACTGTACTCCATATTCTAACTGTATTGTACTCCATATTCTAACTGTATTGTACTTCATATTCTAACTGTACTCCATAGTAGATAAGGCTGAAAAAAGACGTGTCCATCAAGTCAGTAGTAAAGCTGCCGTACTATACACCGTAACGAGACAATAGCTGTTTAATGCAACAATAAGTATCCTGTATCCAAAGGGTTAAACCTGGCTGATACATCCAAAAGCTCTATCATAAAGGGTAACCTTGCCCATGTACCTGCTTCACAATGTGATCCAGACCACTTCAGCATTCACGGGGTTAAGCAGGAATTTTTATTTGGCCCCAGTGGTGCAGCTGACCTGTCCCTGAATTGCTCCCCTGTAGCCTCCTGAATATGGCCCTTTATTTGCACGTTTAATTATAATTTAATTCACACCATGTGCAGGATGATTTGTGGCGTCCGGGTCCGGGTAACTGCATCGATTTCCATAAAAACTTCATCCAGACATCACGTAGTTCCGCAGTCTCTGCAGCCTTAACGACATGGGGAGGTGGGAAGTTTAGTGGGACGTCAGTCTGATATCTGTATACAAGTGTCATGGCCCTTTAAGAACTAGAGAGCTGTACAATGCACTGCACATGCCTCTAATCCTTAAGGGGTTAAACTGTAAAAATGAAATGGGATTATATACATTTAAATGTCACAAACTCAAAGAAAAGAGTGGACAAAAACTGAAATTCCTGATCTCAAATCCCACTATAACTCTAAGGCACATGTAGGAAACATTACATTTGTCTGTGCAGGTTGTAATGAGTGACAACATGTGATGCAGCTAATGTACTGATATTAGTAACCCATACTATATTATACAGAACCTTCTATCTGACACTTTACAGATATTACTGCTGTCACTAGTGTCACACCCGCCAATGCTACATGTAAACATGACTGTGAGGTAGATGTGTGCATGTAATGAGCGGACACTTCAACAAACTGCTTTATAGACCCCAAGTAACACATACAGGTGAGTGTGATGGGGGTGCACAGGTAATAAACAGGATACTAAACATACGGGAGATCTGATACTAAGGAAACAGGAGGTCTGATACTAAGGCAAAGGGAGGTCTAATACTAAGGAAACAGGAGGTCTGATACTAAGGCAAAGGGAGGTCTGATACTAAGGAAACAGGAGGTCTGATACTAAGGCAAAGGGAGGTCTGATACTAAGGAAGCAGGAGGTCTGATAGTAAGGAAAAGGTAGGTCTTATTCTAAGGAATTGGGAGGTCTTATTCTAAGGAATCGGGAGGTCTGACACTAAGGAATTGGGAGGTCTGATACTAAGGAATTGGGAGGTCTTAGACTAAGGAAACGGGAGGTCTGAGACTAAAGAAACGGGAGGTCTGAGACTAAGGAAACGGGAGGTCTGAGACTAAAGAAACGGGAGGTCTGAGACTAAGGAAACGGGAGGTCTGAGACTAAGGAAACACGAGGTCTGAGACTAAGGAAAGGGATGTCTGAGACTAAGGAAACAGGAGATATGATCATACAGAAGCGGGAGGTCTGAACCTGAGGAAACGGGAGATGATCATACAGAAATGGGAGGAAATAATAAGGAAACACAAGGTCTGATACTAAGGAAGCAGGAGGTCTGATAGTAAGGAAAAGGTAGGTCTTATTCTAAGGAATTGGGAGGTCTTATTCTAAGGAATCGGGAGGTCTGACACTAAGGAATTGGGAGGTCTGATACTAAGGAATTGGGAGGTCTTAGACTAAGGAAACGGGAGGTCTTAGACTAAAGAAACGGGAGATATGATCATACAGAAGCGGCAGGTCTGATACTAAGGTAACTGGAAGTCTGATACTAAGGCAAAGGGAGGTCTGATACTAAGGTAACAGGAGGTCTGATACTAATGAAATGGGAGGTCTGATACTAAGGAAACAGGAGGTCTGATAATAAGAAAATGGGAGGTCTGAGACAAAGGAAACGGGAGGTCTGATACAAAGGAAACGGGAGGTCTGAGACTGAGGAAACGGGAGATATAATCATATGGAAGCAGGAAGTCTGAGACTAAGGAAACGGGAGGTCTGATACTAAGGAAACGGGAGATATGATCATATGGAAGCAGGAAGTCTGAGACTAAGGAAACGGGAGGTCTGAGACTAAAGAAACGGGAGGTCTGAGACTAAGGAAACGGGAGGTCTGAGACTAAGGAAACGGGAGGTCTGAGACTAAAGAAACGGGAGGTCTGAGACTAAGGAAACGGGAGGTCTGAGACTAAAGAAACGGGAGGTCTGAGACTAAGGAAACGGGAGGTCTGAGACTAAGGAAACACGAGGTCTGAGACTAAGGAAAGGGATGTCTGAGACTAAGGAAACAGGAGATATGATCATACAGAAGCGGGAGGTCTGAACCTGAGGAAACGGGAGATGATCATACAGAAATGGGAGGTCTGATACTAAGGAAACAGGAGATCTGATCATACAGAAGCGGGAGATCGGATACTAAGGAAACTGGAGCTCTGATACTAAGGAAACAGGAGATCTGATACTAAGGAAGCGGGAGGTCTGATACTAAGGAAATGGGAGGTCTGATAATAAGGAAACACGAGATCTGATAATAAGGAAACACGAGATCTGAGACTAAGGAAACAGGAGGTCTGATACTAAGGAAGCGGGAGGTCTGATACTAAGGAAATGGGAGGTCTGATAATAAGGAAACACGAGATCTGATAATAAGGAAACACGAGATCTGATAATAAGGAAACACGAGATCTGAGACTAAGGGAAACAGGAGGTCTGAGACTAAGGAAACAGGAGATATGATCATACAGAAGTGGGAGGTCTGATACTGAGGAAATGGGAGGTCTGAACCTGAGGAAATGGGAGGTCTGATACTAAGGAAAAGGGAGGTCTGATACTAAGGAAGCGGGAGGTCTGATAATAATTAAATGGGAGGTCGATGTGACAGTACGGGCAATGTGATAACACAGTGATGTGATAGTAGGGGCGATGTGATAACATGGGCTGTGACAGTACGGGCGATGTGATAGTATGGGCTATGTGATAATACACGGGCGATGTGATAACACGGGAGATGTGATAACACGGGCGATGTGATAACATGGGCTGTGACAGTACGGGCGATGTGATAGTATGGGCTATGTGATAATACACGGGCGATGTGATAACACGGGAGATGTGATAACACGGGAGATGTGATAACATTGGCTGTGACAGTACGGGCAATGTGACAGTATGGGCAATGTGATAACACGGTGATTTGATAGTAGGAGCGATGTAATAATAGGGGCGATGTGATAGTAGGGGCGATGTGATAATATGGGCTGTGACAGTACGGGTGGTGTGACAATATGGGCGATGTGATAACATGGGCTGTGACAGTATGGGCAATGTGACAGTATGGGCAATGTGATAACATGGTGATGTGATAGTATGGGCGATGTGATAGTATGGGCGATGTGATAGTAGTGGCGATGTGATAACATGGGCTATGTGATAATACATGGGCGATGTGATAATACACGAGCGATGTGATAGTAGGGGCGATGTGATAACATGGGCTGTGACAGTACGGGCAATGTGATAACACGGTGATGTGATAATAGGGGTGATGTAATAACGCGATGTGATAGTAGGGGTGATGTGATAACATGGGCTATGTGATAATACACAGGCGCTGAGATAGTAGGGGCAATGTGATAACATGGGCTATGCGATAACACGTGCTATGTGATAACACGGGCTGTGACAGTTCAGGCGATGTGACAGTACGGGCAATGTGACAGTACGGGCAATGTGATAACATGGGCGATGTGATTGTAAGGATGATGTGATAGTAAGGGCGATGTGATAGTAAGGGCAATGTGATAGTAAGGGCGATGTGATAGTAAGAACGATGTGATAGTAAGGCCGATGTGAAAGTAAGAACGATGTGATAATACGGGCGTTGTGATAGTAAGAACGATGTGATAACACGGGCGATGTGATAGTAAGAACGATGTGATAATACAGGAGATGTGATAGTAAGAACGATGTGATAACACGGGCGATGTGATAATAAGGGCGTTGTGATACTAAGAACGATGTGATAACACGGGCGATGTGATAATACGGGCGATGTGATAGTAAGAACGATGTGATAACACGGGTGATGTGATAGTAAGAACGATGTGATAATACGGGTGATGTGATAGTAAGAACGATGTGATAATACGGGTGATGTGATAGTAAGAACGATGTGATAACACAGGCGATGTGATAATACGAGCGATGTGATAGTAAGAGCGATGTGATAATACGGGAGATGTGATAGTAAGAACGATGTGATAAGACGGGAGATGTGATAGTAAGAACGATGTGATAACACGGGCGATGTGATAATACGGGCGATGTGATAGTAAGAGCGATGTGATAATACGGGAGATGTGATAGTAAGAACGATGTGATAAGACGGGCGATGTGATAATACGGGAGATGTGATAGTAAGAACGATGTGATAAGACGGGCGATGTGATAATACGGGAGATGTGATAGTAAGAACGATGTGATAACACGGGCGATGTGATAGTAAGAGCGATGTGATAATACAAGAGATGTGATAGTAAGAACGATGTGATAACACAGGCGATGTGATAATACGGGCGATGTGATAGTAAGAGCGATGTGATAACACGGGAGATGTGATAGTAAGAACGATGTGATAGTAAGAGCGATGTGATAACACGGGAGATGTGATAGTAAGAACGATGTGATAGTAAGAGCGATGTGATAATACGGGAGATGTGATAATATGGGCGATGTGATAGTAAGAGCGATGTGATAATACGGGTGATGTGATAGTAAGAACGATGTGATAATACGGGAGATGTGATAGTAAGAACGATTTGATAACACGGGCGATGTGAAAACATGAACGATGTGATAAAATGCAGCTAATGTACTGAGATTAGTAACCCATACTATATTATACAGAACCTTCTATCTGACACTTTACAGATATCACTGCTGTCACTAGTGTCACACCCGCCAATGCTACATGTAAACATGACTGTGAGGTAGATGTGTGCATGTAATGAGTGGACATTTCCACAAACTGCTTTATAGACCCCAAGTAACACATACAGGTGAGTGTGATGGGGGTGCGCAGGTAATAAACAGGATACTAAACATACGGGAGATCTGATACTAAGGAAACAGGAGGTCTGATACTAAGGCAAAGGGAGGTCTAATACTAAGGAAACAGGAGGTCTGATACTAAGGCAAAGGGAGGTCTGATACTAAGGAAACAGGAGGTCTGATACTAAGGCAAAGGGAGGTCTGATACTAAGGAAGCAGGAGGTCTGATAGTAAGGAAAAGGTAGGTCTTATTCTAAGGAATTGGGAGGTCTTATTCTAAGGAATCGGGAGGTCTGATACTAAGGAATTGGGAGGTCTGATACTAAGGAATTGGGAGGTCTGATACTAAGGCAAAGGGAGGTCTTAGACTAAAGAAACGGGAGATATGATCATACAGAAGCGGCAGGTCTGATACTAAGGTAACTGGAAGTCTGATACTAAGGCAAAGGGAGGTGTGATACTAAGGTAACAGGAGGTCTGATACTAATGAAATGGGAGGTCTGATACTAAGGAAACAGGAGGTCTGATAATAAGAAAATGGGAGGTCTGAGACAAAGGAAACGGGAGGTCTGAGACTGAGGAAACGGGAGATATGACCATATGGAAGCAGGAAGTCTGAGACTAAGGAAACGGGAGGTCTGAGACTAAAGAAACGGGAGGTCTGATACTAAGGAAACGGGAGGTCTGAGACTAAGGAAACACGAGGTCTGAGACTAAGGAAAGGGATGTCTGAGACTAGGGAAACAGGAGATATGATCATACAGAAGAGGGAGGTCTGATACTAAGGAAACGGGAGGTCCGATTCTAAAGAAACGGGAGATACGATCATACAGAAGCGGCAGGTCTGATACTAAGGTAACTGGAAGTCTGATACTAAGACAAAGGGAGATCTGATACTAAGGAAACAGGAGGTCTGATAATAAGGAAACGGGAGGTCTGATACTAAGGGAAACTGGAGGTCTGAGACTAAGGAAACAGGAGATATGATCATACAGAAGCGGGAGGTCTGAACCTGAGGAAACGGGAGATGATCATACAGAAGCGGGAGATCGGATACTAAGGAAACTGGAGCTCTGATACTAAGGAAACAGGAGATCTGATACTAAGGAAGCGGGAGGTCTGATACTAAGGAAATGGGAGGTCTGATAATAAGGAAACAGGAGATCTGATAATAAGGAAACACGAGATCTGAGACTAAGGGAAACAGGAGGTCTGAGACTAAGGAAACAGGAGATATGATCATACAGAAGTGGGAGGTCTGATACTGAGGAAATGGGAGGTCTGAACCTGAGGAAATGGGAGGTCTGATACTAAGGAAAAGGGAGGTCTGATACTAAGGAAGCGGGAGGTCTGATAATAATTAAATGGGAGGTCGATGTGACAGTACGGGCAATGTGATAACACAGTGATGTGATAGTAGGGGTGATGTGATAACATGGGCTGTGACAGTACGGGCGATGTGATAGTATGGGCTATGTGATAATACACGGGCGATGTGATAACACGGGAGATGTGATAACACGGGCGATGTGATAACATGGGCTGTGACAGTACGGGCGATGTGATAGTATGGGCTATGTGATAATACACGGGCGATGTGATAACACGGGAGATGTGATAACACGGGAGATGTGATAACATTGGCTGTGACAGTACGGGCAATGTGACAGTATGGGCAATGTGATAACACGGTGATTTGATAGTAGGGGCGATGTAATAATAGGGGCGATGTGATAGTAGGGGCAATGTGATAATATGGGCTGTGACAGTACGGGTGGTGTGACAATATGGGCGATGTGATAACATGGGCTGTGACAGTATGGGCAATGTGATAACATGGTGATGTGATAGTATGGGCGATGTGATAGTATGGGCAATGTGATAGTAGTGGCGATGTGATAACATGGGCTATGTGATAATACATGGGCGATGTGATAATACACGAGCGATGTGATAGTAGGGGCGATGTGATAACATGGGCTGTGACAGTACGGGCAATGTGATAACACGGTGATGTGATAATAGGGGTGATGTAATAACGCGATGTGATAGTAGGGGTGATGTGATAACACGGGCTATGTGATAATACACAGGCGCTGAGATAGTAGGGGCAATGTGATAACATGGGCTATGCGATAACACGTGCTATGTGATAACACGGGCTGTGACAGTTCAGGCGATGTGACAGTACGGGCAATGTGACAGTACGGGCAATGTGATAACACGGGCGATGTGATTGTAAGGATGATGTGATAGTAAGGGCGATGTGATGTAAGGGCAATGTGATAGTAAGGGCGATGTGATAGTAAGAACGATGTGATAGTAAGGCCGATGTGAAAGTAAGAACGATGTGATAATACGGGCGTTGTGATAGTAAGAACGATGTGATAACACGGGCGATGTGATAGTAAGAGCGATGTGATAATACGGGAGATGTGATAGTAAGAACGATGTGATAACACGGGCAATGTGATAATAAGGGCGTTGTGATACTAAGAACGATGTGATAACACGGGCGATGTGATAATACGGGCAATGTGATAATACGGGCGATGTGATAGTAAGAACGATGTGATAACACGGGTGATGTGATAGTAAGAACGATGTGATAATACGGGTGATGTGATAGTAAGAACGATGTGATAACACAGGCGATGTGATAATACGAGCGATGTGATAGTAAGAGCGATGTGATAATACGGGAGATGTGATAGTAAGAACGATGTGATAAGACGGGCGATGTGATAATACGGGAGATGTGATAGTAAGAACGATGTGATAACACGGGCAATGTGATAATACGGGCGATGTGATAGTAAGAGCGATGTGATAATACAAGAGATGTGATAGTAAGAACGATGTGATAACACGGGCGATGTGATAGTAAGAGCGATGTGATAATACGGGAGATGTGATAGTAAGAACGATGTGATAACACGGGCGATGTGATAATACGGGCGATGTGATAGTAAGAGCGATGTGATAATACGGGAGATGTGATAGTAAGAACGATGTGATAACACGGGCGATGTGATAATATGGGCGATGTGATAGTAAGAGCGATGTGATAATACGGGAGATGTGATAGTAAGAACGATGTGATAACACGGGCGATGTGATAATACGGGAGATGTGATAGTAAGAGCGATGTGATAATACGGGAGATGTGATAGTAAGAACGATGTGATAACACGGGCGATGTGATAATATGGGCGATGTGATAGTAAGAGCGATGTGATAATACGGGAGATGTGATAGTAAGAACGATGTGATAACACGGGCGATGTGATAGTAAGAGCAATGTGATAATACGGGCGATGTGAAAACATGAACGATGTGATAAAACGGGGTGATGTGATAGTAAGAACGATGTGATAACACGGGCGATGTGATAATATGGGCGATGTGATAGTAAGAACGATGTGATAATACGGGTGATGTGATAGTAAGAACGATGTGATAACACGGGCGATGTGATAATATGGGCGATGTGATAGTAAGAACGATGTGATAATACGGGAGATGTGATAGTAAGAACGATGTGATAAGACGGGCGATGTGATAATATGGGCGATGTGATAGTAAGAACGATGTGATAATACGGGTGATGTGATAGTAAGAACGATGTGATAAGACGGGCGATGTGATAATATGGGTGATGTGATAGTAAGAACGATGTGATAAGACGGGCGATGTGATAATATGGGTGATGTGATAGTAAGAACGATGTGATAATACGGGAGATGTGATAATACGGGCGATGTGAAAACATGAGCTATGTGATAAGACGGGTGATGTGATAATATGGGTGATGTGATAGTAAGAACGATGTGATAATACGGGTGATGTGATAGTAAGAACGATGTGATAATATGGGCGATGTGATAATACGGGCGATGTGAAAACATGAGCTATGTGATAAGACGGGCGATGTGATAATATGGGCGATGTGATAGTAAGAACGATGTGATAATACGGGTGATGTGATAGTAAGAACGATGTGATAATATGGGCGATGTGATAATACGGGTGATGTGATAGTAAGAACGATGTGATAATACGGGTGATGTGATAGTAAGAACGATGTGATAACACGGGTGATGTGATAGTAAGAACGATGTGATAATATGGGCGATGTGATAATACGGGTGATGTGATAGTAAGAACGATGTGATAATACGGGTGATGTGATAATACTGGTGATGTGATAATATGGGCGATGTGATAATACGGGTGATGTGATAGTAAGAACGATGTGATAATACGGGTGATGTGATAGTAAGAACGATGTGATAATATGGGCGATGTGATAATACGGGTGATGTGATAGTAAGAACGATGTGATAATACGGGTGATGTGATAATACTGGTGATGTGATAGTAAGAACGATGTGATAATACTGGTGATGTGATAATATGGGCGATGTGATAATACGGGTGATGTGATAGTAAGAACGATGTGATAATACGGGTGATGTGATAGTAAGAACGATGTGATAAGACGGGTGATGTGATAATATGGGCGATGTGATAGTAAGAACGATGTGATAACACGGGTGATGTGATAATACTGGTGATCTGGAATTGCTTACCAGCAGTTTCCTTTTCCCATTTTTCAAAACAATTTCAAAAGGGAATTCGACCTCCGCAACAGTGACCTCCCTGACCGACTGCACCTGTTGAAGGAAGCAGGGGTCAAGTTCACATACACAAAGTAAAGTGGAGAAACCAGCTACAAATACATATTCCCCTTAACTAAAATTTGACTTTTAACTCTTTGAATGCTGGACAGGTCTCCAGCCTTTCTAGCGTTTGAGGGATTAAAAGTTGCATTGAATTATTTAAAATGGGCATCCTGTCTCATAATAAATGTCAGAGGGAGGATGCCAATTTCTTTCATCTTATTTGGCAATGCCCCCCCGTTCAACAATGTTGGAGGGATGTAGCTAATGTTTTGACCCAGTTGCTGGGTGGGGGCTCCGCTTTGTTCCTAAGATATATTTGCTTTCCGTTTTACCTGATCAACTACATATAGCTGGTGAACATGCACTTCTGAGGGACTATTGGTCACGGCGCGGCAGGTGGTGGCATTGCAGTGGATGGCTGTGGTCCACCCACTAAGTTATGTTCGATTAACTTGGTTAATTCTAACCTTTGACATTATCAAGGTGTATATTTGCACAGGGGTAACCAGAATACATTCAGATTGATATGGGGACGCTGGGTGACCAGGTTCCTCTCCTGGGATGAGTATAATAGATCACGGTAGGGGCTGTTGGAGTTTGTTTGGCCTATGGTGCCATTACGGCAAATCCTCGCTGTATACTAGACGCAGAGGTGACTGCTGATTGTACCTTGTGGGTCTGTTTCATGTGTAGAGGCTGTTCTTCTTGTCTCTTCATTCACCAACAGACATGTATCAGCCACCTCTTTGGGGGGGTTGGTTCCTGGCCGGTGGAGGGGGGGTCTGCTTGTCCGCATGGGTACGGGGTTGGGGATTGGGGGGGTTTTGTTACTCTTTTGTTCTTGAAAATGGAAAAAGTGGGTGGAGGAGGGTGTACGTGCACACGTCTTGTAACATGGTGATAACCTGGATTCTTTACTGCACTTATGGAATATGTTAATATTGTTTTGCTACTCTGTTGTTATTGTACCATGTATATTTCTTTGTTGTAATGTTGTACGACACATTACCTTATATTATACTTGCTCTTATTGTCTGATTCGTGTGCCTCCAATAAAAATAATTAAAAAAAAAAAAAAAAGGTTGCATTGAAATCAGCGTGGATTGTGGGAGTTTTATTCATTCTCTGTGGTGTCAGTCACCTGGTACCCACTTTACCAATGGTTTCATATCCGCCGTGACTCCTCCCCCTTCACCAATGGTTTCATATCCACCGTGACTCCTCCCCCTTCACCAATGGTTTCATATCCACCGTGACTCCTCCCCCTTCACCAGTGGTTACATATCCACCGTGACTCCTCCCCCTTCACCAGTGGTTTCATATCCACTGTGACTCCTCCCCCTTCACCAATGGTTTCATATCCACCGTGACTCCTCCCACTTTACCAATGGTTTCATATCCACCGTGACTACTCCCCCTTCACCAGTGGTTACATATCCACCGTGACTCCTCCCCCTTCACCAGTGGTTACATATCCACCGTGACTCCTCCCCCTTCACCAGTGGTTACATATCCACCGTGACTCCTCCCCCTTCCCCCAGGATACTGGGTACTTACTGAGCACATGTAGTACTGACCGCGCAGGCACGTCTGGGGGTGAGAGAAAGGGAGATACTGGTCAGTATAAAGATCAGTGTATGTGTGTATACAAACAGATTATATACAACAGCAAATAAACAGAGGTCAGTGTGTGTGTATATATGTATGTATATATAATATGTATACATATTAATATAATATATAAAAATGTACAGGTGTGTATATATCTCTGTATAAAAAAAAGCACAGGCCTGGGATTGTTGGAGGCTGAGGAGGCATTCTGCACTGGATCGCCAACATCTGAAGATGATGATAATAAATACATATATATATGGTCCGTGTGTATGTCTGTGCCTGTGCTGGGGATGAGTTATGATCCGGACTGGGCCTGGTGTCATGACTCTGCAGGTTATAGAGGAGAGGAATTTACATGTTCCTCCTTACTGCCGCCCTTACGTGTGTTCATCACAGACACAGGATCACATCATGTGACTTACTCATATAGATATATAATATGGTATTCTATATACATGCATAGATATAGCACAGATGGCACTAATGCTATAAATATATATTTGTATACTGTGTATCACTGTATATGTGTCTACTATTTATCACATATACTTGTAATACCTATAGACACATACATACAATTTAGCACAGCCACTTGTATCACCTATATATTATTTAGAGAGACAATTCCATCAACTATATATCAGACTGCAATTTGGACTCAGTATGGCTTTTTATTACCCTCTTGAAGCTTCAATGGAAATGCCTTCCTCTGGATCAGTAGGGGTGATATTGTGATGGGCTGGACTGGACGGTCACATGTCTTTTTTCAGCTTCATCAATTACAATATTATATTTTACACAGTCTCTTGTATCCCATTTATCCATATAGAATAAGCAGACACTGTTTTAGCCACAGCATACCACTTAAGTGTCCCTCTTTAGGAGATATAAGGAGTACATACCTCCCAATTGTCCCTCTTTAGGAGATATTAGGGGTCCAAACCTCCCAAGTGTCCCTTTTTAGGAGATATTAGTGGACCATATCTCCCAAGTCCCTCTCTTTTAGAGATATTAGTGGTCCGTCCATTTTTAGTTTGGAATTCCCTTTTTGAGTCCCAAATCCCTCTGTCCCACCCTGGTGTCCCTGTGTTTAGGAGATCAGAAAGTGTGGTGTGTATATAAGTGTATCACCCTGGTGTCCCTGTGTTTAGGAGATCAGAAAGTGTGGTGTGTATATAGAAGTGTATCACCCTGGTGTCCCTGTGTTTAGGAGATCAGACTGTGTGGTGTGTGTATAAGTGTATCACCCTGGTGTCCCTGTGTTTAGGAGATCAGACTGTGTGGTGTGTATATAGAAGTGTATCACCCTGGTGTCCCTGTGTTTAGGAGATCAGACTGTGTGGTGTGTATATAAATGTATCACCCTGGTGTCCCTGTGTTTAGGAGATCTGACTGTGTGGTGTGTATAGAAGAGTATCACCCTGGTGTCCCTGTGTTTAGGAGATCAGACTGTGTGGTGTGTATATAGAAGTGTATCACCCTGGTGTCCCTGTGTTTAGGAGATCAGACTGTGTGGGTGTGTATATAAGTGTATCACACTGATGTCCCTGTGTTTAGGAGATCAGACTGTGTGGTGTGTATAGAAGTGTATCACCCTGGTGTCCCTGTGTTTAGGAGATCAGTCTGTGTGGTGTGTATATAAGTGTATCACCCCGGTGTCCCTGTATGTAGGAGATCAGACTGTGTGGTGTGTGTATATAAGTGTATCACCCTGGTGTCCCTGTGTTTAGGAGATCAGACTGTGCGGTGTGTATATAAGTGTATCACCCTGGTGTCCCTGTGTTTAGGAGATCAGACTGTGTGGTGTGTATATAAATGTATCACCCTGGTGTCCCTGTGTTTAGGAGATCTGACTGTGTGGTGTGTATAGAAGAGTATCACCCTGGTGTCCCTGTGTTTAGGATATCAGACTGTGTGGTGTGTATATAGAAGTGTATCACCCTGGTGTCCCTGTGTTTAGGAGATCAGACTGTGTGGGTGTGTATATAAGTGTATCACACTGATGTCCCTGTGTTTAGGAGATCAGACTGTGTGATGTGTATATAAGTGTATCACCCTGGTGTCCCTGTGTTTAGGAGATCAGACTGTGTGGTGTGTATAGAAGTGTATCACCCTGGTGTCCCTGTGTTTAGGAGATCAGTCTGTGTGGTGTGTATATAAGTGTATCACCCCGGTGTCCCTGTATGTAGGAGATCAGACTGTGTGGTGTGTGTATATAAGTGTATCACCCTGGTGCCCCTGTGTTTAGGAGATCAGACTGTGCGGTGTGTATATAAGTGTATCACCCTGGTGTCCCTGTGTTTAGGAGATCAGACTGTGTGGTGTGTATATAAGTGTATCACACTGGTGTCCCTGTGTGTAGATGATCAGACTGTGTGGTGTGTATAGAAGTGTATCACCCTGGTGTCCCTGTGTTTAGGAGATCACACTGTGTGGTGTGTATAGAAGTGTATCACCCTGGTGTCCCTGTGTGTAGGAGATCAGACTGTGTGGTGTGTATATAAGTGTATCACCCTGGTGTCCCTGTGTTTAGGAGATCAGACTGTGTGATGTGTATATAAGTGTATCACCCTGGTGTCCCTGTGTTTAGGAGATCAGACTGTGTGGTGTGTATAGAAGTGTATCACCCTGGTGTCCCTGTGTTTAGGAGATCAGACTGTGTGGTGTGTATAGAAGTGTATCACCCTGGTGTCCCTGTGTTTAGGAGATCAGACTGTGTGGTGGGTATATAAGTGTATCACCCTGGTGTCCCTGTGTTTAGGAGATCAGACTGTGTGATGTGTATAGAAGTGTATCACCCTGGTGTCCCTGTGTTTAGGAGATCACACTGTGTGGTGTGTATAGAAGTGTATCACCCTGGTGTCCCTGTGTTTAGGAGATCACACTGTGTGGTGTGTATAGAAGTGTATCACCATGGTGTCCCTGTGTGTAGGAGATCAGACTGTGTGGTGTGTATATAAGCATATCACCCTGGTGTCCCTGTGTTTAGGAGATCAGACTGTGTGTTGTGTACAGAAGTGTAATCACCCTGGTGTCCCTGTGTTTAGGAGATCAGACTGTGTGATGTGTATATAAGTGTATCACCCTGGTGTCCCTGTGTTTAGGAGATCAGACTGTGCGGTGTGTATAGAAGTGTATCACCCTGGTGTCCCTGTGTTTAGGAGATCAGACTGTGTGGTGTGTATAGAAGTGTAATCACCCTGGTGTCCCTGTGTTTAGGAGATCAGACTGTGTGGTGTGTATATAAGTGTATCACCCTGGTGTCCCTGTGTTTAGGAGATCAGACTGTGTGATGTGTGTATAAGTGTATCACCCTGGTGTCCCTGTGTTTAGGAGATCAGACTGTGTGGTGTGTATATAAGTGTATCACCCTGGTGTCCCTGTGTTTAGGAGATCAGACTGTGTGATGTGTGTATAAGTGTATCACCCTGGTGTCCCTGTGTTTAGGAGATCAGACTGTGTGGTGTGTATATAAGTGTATCACCCTGGTGTCCCTGTGTTTAGGAGATCAGACTGTGTGGTGTGTATAGAAGTGTATCACCCTGGTGTCCCTGTGTTTAGGAGATCAGACTGTGTGGTGTGTATATAAGTGTATCACCCTGGTGTCCCTGTGTTTAGGAGATCAGACAGTGTATCACACAGTGTATCACACTGTTACACAGCAATAAAACTCACATTAATGTATAAAAGTCAGTATTTGTGTATATAAATTAGTCTGTGTAAATAAAATACTTTAGTCTTGTTCTAAATCACTTAATCAGTTATATAAATAACATTCAATAGGTCATGAAGTCACCTAAACGTTCTCATTATTGCCTCACCTACCAATTGTGCCCCCAGCAACACCTCCTACAACAACAGCGCCCCTCTGTGGCCATGTGCAATGTTGGAGGTGGGGACATGAGGCAGCCGGACAGGTACTTACAGGCTCGGCCTCTCTCTTGGTGTAGAAATACAACGTCGTGTTTCGGAGTCTAAACCAATATTTTGACCAAGAAAATTTCTGTGGAAGAAAAAAGTATCAGTGAGAAGCAGAACGGAGGAACTGTAAAAGTTATCAAAGAATATTAACCCCTTAAAGGGATAGTAATACTTAATATGTAAAACAACATATATTTTAGTGTTTATCCCCCTCAGGAAAAAAAGGGCAATCCCACTGCCAAAAGGTGTTTTATTCAAAAGTTGTTACAAGTTAAAGCTGATTTTTTTAAGTGCAGTACCACAATGGCCTGAAGTTGTAGAGTGGTGCTGTTGCTACACCATCCTATGGACAGCTCTGGTCAGTTGATGTAAATCTGCACAGGCCAGGCCACTGTGGTATTGCACTTAAAGTTGTAACAACTTTTGAAAAAAACACCTTTCGACAGTGGACGTGCCATTGTTTTCCTCAGGAGGATGAATCCTACAACATTTTTTTACATTTTAAGTATTACTATGCCTTTAAGGACAGGAGTAGACTGGGTGCAGTGAATTGTGAAGCAATGTGTTACACAGACACACAAACAATCACATCAGGGGAGGGCTGGCAATTTGTGGCCCAGGGGGCAAATACATTGAAGTGGCCCATTTCTATTATCGTTCCAGGCCACAGTCCCAGCCCACCCCCTTTTGTTAATTGTAAAATTGGCATTAATGTTGTGATGTAAATCACGTGATACCACAGAGCTTACAGTTGAAATGGGGCTACACTAGTGCGCTACTACAGAGCTTACAATTTAAGAAAAGCTTACCCAGTGATACTATAGCGCTTACCTAGTGATACTATAGCGCTTACCCAGTGATACTATAGAGCTTACAAGGGAAGTGGTTTATGCTACTAGTGTAGCTCCATGTGGATTGAACCTCTATGGCATCACTAGTGTAGCTCCATTTGGATTGAACCTCTATGGCATCACTAGTGTAGCTCCATTTACAGCAGCAATCTGGAGCTTTAGTGAGGTGCAGTGGCCTACCAGACCAGACATATGACCAGCCCAGGGGGCAATTGGCCCCATGCCCCCCAGGCCAGCCCTCCCCTGAATCACATATTGTACTTGCCACTGAAGACAGAAGTTATCTGATATTATATTACATGTGCTGGGGAAGCCTTTTTCCTTTACACCCCTCACTTCCTGCTGTGTCTTACACAGTAAATTGCAGTTTCTGACAAGTAAGTGCAAAGGAAAAATACTTCCCCATCCTGCACTAAAACAGCACAAGTAATATCTGGTATCTGAAGTTCTCCCAAAGTGTAGGAGATATTTATGTATTTGTATATATATATAAAATCACTCCTTAGTGCATCTCCCCCGTTATCTCCGCTTTATCCCCTCTTTATCAATCCTTAGTGCATCTCCCCCATTATCTCCGCTTTATCCCCTCTTTATCACTCCTTGGTGCCTCTCTCCCATTATCTCCGCTTTATCCCCTCTTTATCACTCCTTGGTGCCTCTCTCCCGTTATCTCTGCTTTATCCCCTCTTTATCACTCCTTGGTGCCTCTCTCCCATTATCTCCGCTTTATCCCCTCTTTATCACTCCTTGGTGTCTCTCCCCAGTTATCTCTGCTTTATCCCCTCTTTATCACTCCTTGGTGCCTCTCCCCAGTTATCACTCCTTACTATACAAAATGTGTAACTGAGAGAGTTATCCCTACCGGTGTACAGTGTGACACGCCTCTCCACCACTGAGGGAGAGTTATCCCTACCGGTGTACAGTGTGACACGCCTCTCCACCGCTGAGAGAGTTATCCCTACCGGTGTACAGTGTGACACGCCTCTCCACCACTGAGAGAGTTATCCCTACCAGTGTACAGTGTGACATGCCTCTCCACCACTGAGAGAGTTATCCCTACCGGTGTACAGTGTGACACGCCTCTCCACCACTTAGAGAGTTATCCCTACCGGTGTACAGTGTGACACGCCTCTCCACCACTGAGAGAGAGTTATCCCTACCGGTGTACAGTGTGACACGCCTCTCCACCACTGAGAGAGTTATCCCTACCGGTGTACAGTGTGACACGCCTCTCCACCACTGAGAGAGTTATCCCTACCGGTGTACAGTGTGACACGCCTCTACACCACTGAGAGAGTTATCCCTACCGGTGTACAGTGTGACACGCCTCTCCACCACTGAGAGAGAGTTATCCCTACCGGTGTACAGTGTGACACGCCTCTCCACCACTGAGAGAGTTATCCCTACCAGTGTACAGTGTGACACGCCTCAAACTTTTTTTTGGGGGGGTTCAAAATACTTTATGAATGCTAAGAAACGTACAAAAAGTACAATCGGAACAAAATAAGTAAAACAGGCATAGAGCACTGAATACAAATAAACTTCTACATATAGAACTGTACTGAACTGTAAGGACAAACAAAGCAACAAAAACCAGTATAATTACTGGACAGAAGAAAGAGAAAGAGGGTATTTCCGTCATAAAAAAGAACAAGAGATAGAAATGTAGAGAAGAGATGGTAAAAAGAAGGTGAGGAGTAAGGGAGAAGGACAGAAACACGAGGGAGACACAAAGGGTGGGTGTACTAGAGAGCGGGAAGTAGGCCGTGGAAGGAGAAGTCCATAAGAAGCGTTAGGTAATTAGAATTTACTCGACAGGTGGAGGGTAGAGAGAAGAATCCCACTGAGGGAAGTGTTCATGGAAAGCCGAAAGTCCACCCACAGAGGTAAAGTATAGCCGTTCCACGTCAAGCACAGCCCGTAGGCGAGATTTCCAGGCGGATAGGGAAGGAGGAACAGCAGACCTCCACAGCCCAGGAATACACGCCTGAGAAGTAGAAACCAGCAACATCCAGGAGTGCGGTGTGCCCAACAGGACTCCCTCCAAGGCAGATTCCGGGGGCCAAATATCTAAAAGCAAAACTTGAGGCAAAAAGGGCAGATGTATCCTTGTCAAGTCAATCATACTGTCATATACAGCCTTCCAAAATGGCTGCAACAGGGGGCAATCCCACCATATATGAAGCAAAGACCCTACGCTATGGCTACATCTCCAGCAGGAGTCAGGAACAGCAGAATGAAATCTATGCAATAGAGTTGAGGTGCGGTACCATCGTAACACAATTTTATAAGTAACGTTAGTGATAAGGGACGTGCAAGTATGGAAAGACCGGTTCCATTGAGCATCAGAAATAGATATCCCTAGATCCCGTTCCCATAAACGTCTATGAAACGAAGGGGAGAGGGAGGATGATGGGCATAAAAGAATCCAAAGTTTAGAGATACCGCTCTTAAGGGACCGATTCAGAACGACCAATTTCTCAAAAGGGGTAAGAAAGCGTGGGCGAAACTTTCTTATGGGAAAGGAAGTTACCAGGTGACGAACCTGAACATAGAGCCAAAATTCAGAGGAGGGCAGATTGAATCTCAGTTGCAGATCAGAAAAGGAAGGGAAGGAAGAGGAGGGGAGGAGATGATTTAAGTCGGTAAGTCCTGCGGATATCCAGTGTGTGAACTGACCATCCCGTAAGCCAGGTGCAAATTCAGGGTTACCAATTATTGAGTACAATGGGGAAGGGGAAGGCGAGAGACCATAAGAGACGTAAAATTTGGACCATAGGGACAGAACATGTCCCACTGATTGCGTTCTGAAGATGGATCTTGGGTATGGAATGTAATGGTATCCAAAGTAGTTGTTGGAAGGAGATAGAAGGGCAGATAGATTATAGACCATCAGCTCCAACTTACCCTCACATTGCCCCCTTCATGTCCATATTGCCCCCCATCAGCTCCATATTGCCATTAGCTCCCTCACATACATTGCCTCATCATCTCTACATTGCCATCATCTCCATCTTGCCCCCCATCAGATCCATATTGCCCCATCATTTCCACATTGCCCCCTAGTGTCCGTTTCCTACCTCTTCCCTGGTGGTCCAGAGGCAGGAGAGGTCTGTATGTGCCTCCTTTGACACAGACCTGTAGCTGCCTGAGCTCCAGCGCGGTCTTCTCTTCATGCAGAGCGCTGGGAGATGATGTCATCTCCCAGCGCTCTGTAATACTAAAGAGCCGACGAGGGAGCGCAGCATCTACAGGTCTGTCCTGAAGGAGGCACAGACCTGACTGGGCAGTGAGGGGGTTATTGTGGGTGGCGAGGCAACTTTTTTGTTTGTTTGTTTGTTTGTTAAAAGGGCACGAGGGCACTTTGGACATAAAGGGCAGGTGCTCAGACCCCCCTTGGTGTCTATGTGTGCAGGTGCCTGGGCGTGTGGCACGCCTCTCCAGCGCTGAGAGAGTTAACCCTGCAGGTTGCACTTCTGCATTCCTGAGGCTTGATCCTGTTTCAGTATACCTCCATTTAACTCTTTCCTCCCTGCCCCAGCACCCGGGGAACTTGTACAACCGGACCCAGGTCTCAGAGAAAAAAGGCCAAATTGTGAGGGTGAGAGTCCAGCGTCACCTGCTGTGGGGTTTGTACTGGCTGATGGACACACTGTGTGTGACTGTGTGTGTGTAAGACTGTGTGTGTGTGTGTGTGACTGTGTGTGTGTATGTGTGTGTGACTGTGTGTGTGTGTGTGTGTGTGTGTGACTGTGTGTGTGTGACTGTGTGAGACTGTGTGTGTGACTGTGTGTTTGTGTGTGACTGTGTGTTTGTGTGTGACTGTGTGTGTGTGTGTGTGACTGTGTGTGTGTGTGTGTGACTGTGTGTTTCACTGTGTGTGTGACTGTGTGTGTGTATGTGTGTGTGACTGCGTGTGTGTTATCACAGGGTAGGACAGTGCCATCATCTGGGCTCATTTACATTAGAGAAGAGACGTCTAAGGGTTGATATGATTACCAATTCCACTTATATTCAAGGTCAATACAAAGAACTAACCTTAGAACAAAGCGGGAGCACACCCGGCTCAGGTGTTGAAATCATAAACGGTCAAGCAAAACTGATGTTATTCGTAAAAGAATTCACTTTATTCCATCATATATGATAAAAGTTCGAAAACATCCAAAGACATGGCATGAAAAAATCAGCTACTATGAACAGTCTGACGCGTTTCGAGCATCTCTAGCTCTTATTCATAGACTAAATATCCAAATCAAACATAAAAGTTTAAAAAGTAGCAACTGAAAGCTGATTGGTGCTACATAGTAGCCTCATTCTGATAGATACCGCTGCATTAGCAATCAAGCTCTATCAGGAGGAGGGGCGGAGAACCAATACACAAATCAAAAAGCATGTTTGACTGCATGTCCAAGCTTAACAAAAACTTCCTCCAACTTTACAAAAGGAATCCCACAAAAATCTCAAAATAACAAATATACATCCAAATTCCTGATCATTCTCATTTTTTCATTTTTTCAATTCCACCATAAATGCATACATTGGAAGACATTAGAAAAAATTGGACAACACAGTCAATTGTATTTATACAAGATTATCACTTAAAGGGATATTCTCTTCAAGGGATATTGAAAAGGTAAAAAAAAATGTCTTCCAATGTATGCATTTATGGTGGAATTGAAAAAATGAAAAAATGAGAATGATCAGGAATTTGGATGTATATTTGTTATTTTGAGATTTTTGTGGGATTCCTTTTGTAAAGTTGGAGGAGGATTTTGTTAAGCTTGGACATGCAGTCAAACATGCCTTTTGATTTGTGTATTGGTTCTCCGCCCCTCCTCCTGATAGAGCTTGATTGCTAATGCAGCGGTATCTATCAGAATGAGGCTACTATGTAGCACCAATCAGCTTTCGGTTGCTACTTTTTAAACTTTTATGTTTAATTTGGATATTTAGTCTATGAATAAGAGCTAGAGATGCTCGAAACGCGTCAGACTGTTCATAGTAGCTGATTTTTTCATGCCATGTCTTTGGATGTTTTCGAACTTTTATCATATATGATGGAATAAAGTGAATTTTTTTACGAATAACATCAGTTTTGCTTGACCGTTTATGATTTCAACACCTGAGCCGGGTGTGCTCCCGCTTTGTTCTAATGTTTGATATGTATGGATCTGATCGGAGGATCTTAAGTCGGATAAGAGCACCCTGAAGCCAACAACAGGTGAGCCTTCAAGTTGGATTTTTCAACATTGACTTTATATCTTTGACACAACGGATACATAGAGCATTAGTACTACATTTTTGTTCAGCCAATACAAAGAACTATCCAATTAATTATTTACTCAAAGAGCTGAGCTAAGAATGAGAGGTCATCCATTAAGACTAGAGGAAAGGCACTTTAGACTAAAACAAAGGTAGGGATTTTTTACATTAAGGGTGGTAAAGCTATGGAATTCTTTGCCTCGGGATGTTGTACTTGCAGATACTGTAACTGCTTTAAAAATAGAAATGGATGCCTGTCTGGCACAGAATAATAGTGAGAGTTATGACAGTTGGTTTCAATGCAGATAGGATTCGGATCCAGGGAACTATATGTGACTGCGATTTGGTGTCAGGAAGGAAGGTTTTACCCACTTGGGGCTCAATTGGAAATGGATTCATTGTTTGTGTTGTTTTTTTTTGCCTTCCTCTGGATCAACGGGGTGTATTTGGCAATGGGCTGGATGGTCGCAGGTCTTTCTTCAGCCTCATCAACTATGTTAATATCCTTATTAATAATATTATTATTATATTGCTATTACCATCATCATCATCATTACTACTATAATTATCACTACTATTTATTATTATATTTATTACTTACATTACTACTGTAATCACCAATACTACATCTATTATTACAATTATTATTATTACTACGACTGCTATTATTATCATTATGTTATTATTATGGAGATCAGTGAGGGTCAGCTCATGTGCCGATGGATTTTATATTTATGTATACGTGTCCCTATGGATTTTATATGTATGTAACATGTATGTATACGTGTCCCTATGGATTTTATATGTATGTAATATGTATGTATACGTGTCCCGATGGATTTTATATGTACATATAAATGTCCTGATATATCTTATATGTATCCCGATAGATTTTATATGTATGTATGTATACGTGTCCCGATAGATTTTATATGTATGTATGTATACGTATCCCTATGGATTTTGTGTGTGTTTATACATGTGTCTGTGTATGTTTTCTTAATATCACTCCTGAACGTGAAATCATCATTATTATCACCTGCAGAGCCACCACATCAGCTCTGGGGAGATGGGTACCACTGCTGGGAGGAGACGTTAATAGAACAGGCAGGAAATAGTTCATATAGTGGGCAGGAAATAGTTAATATAGTGGACAGGCAAGGTTAACAGAGCAGGCAGGAAATAGTTAATATAGCAGGCAGGCGAGGTTAATAGAGCAGGCAGGAAATAGTTAATATAGCCGGCAGGAAATGGTTAACATAGCGGGCAGGAGATGGTTAACAACTAATGAACCAGACTCTGCAAAGCAATGGGTCACTCACCCCTTTGGTCTGTACACAGTTAAGAAAGAAGGCAGGAGAGGGTTAATGTGTTCTCTTGCCTGGAGCCACAGACTATAACATTCCTTTCCTCCAGATCTCTGTGGGTTCAGTTACTATTCATCCTGGAGAGGAACGTCTGGGCTCTTAGTGTTGTCCCATTAACCCCTCAGTGTCCTCCCAGCCTGTGTAGATGGGGACATATAAAGGTGCACACAGGTAAACAGGCTTTGTTAGATAGGACCCCCTCCCATCTCCTGAGAGTTGGATCACCTGTAACTACTGAGGGGGCATCCACCACAACTCCATCACACACCTCCCAACATTTCAAATTGCCAAAGAGGGACAATTGTGTTGTAGGGGGTGTTACTGGGGGCGTGGCCAGTGGGCAGGGCATTACAGAGAATTTTTAGGCTGTTTCATGATCTATTTGCACCTCCTTGTGTAACCTAATAAATGACTTATAACAAGACCAAAGTATATAATTTACACGGACTAATTTATACACACATATAGTGATGTTTGCACAAACAATAATGTGAGATTTACTGCTGTAGAGCAATGTGATACACACACATATCCTATATAATAATTCGCTAAGTTGTGTGTAACGCCCGACATGCGCAGTAGACACTGCGGTGCATGCGGCAGTCATGCGCAGTACAGACTGCCCGCGCCGCGGCTGATACAGAGCTGGGCGCTCCGAAGGAAAGTCCAGCTCTGTATCAGCAGGGGCGCGGGCAGTCTCTACTGCGTGTGACTGCCCAGCGACCGGCTGCCAGAGGCACTGTGGCCCGTGTAACGGGCTGTTCAATTAGTATATTATATATATACATAACACACACACCACACAATCTGATCATCTAAAAAGAGGAACACCAGGGTGGGAAAGAGGGACAGAGGGATTTGGGTCTAAAAGAGGGACACTTGGGAAGTATGACCATCATCCTCAGCTACAGCCTGCCTCGCCCTCTGATATAATCAGTACCTTTAACCCTTCCAGTGACAGAGGGTTTGGCAGTGAAATGTTCGGCACTGCTTTACCCATCCCTCTGGCAATGAAATGGTTAAGGACTCTCAGCAATAACTTCTGACTGAAGCGTTTCAGTATCTACACTTCCAGGCCCGCCCAAAGCTCCGTGATACCACTCCTTAGAGTGCAAGCTTTGTGGGTCAGGAACTACAGACATCTTCACCTCATTGGTTTGTAATGCATTGCAGAAGACTCCAGTGCCCAAGGGGTTAAGAAACAATCCCAGACTTCCTAGTTTGTGTGTCTTAAAGCCGCAGCTGGTTCACAATATAGGACCCCCCCCCCTGCAACTACAAGCAAGGGGACTGGGAAGTTTAACATGTTCCCCTACAGAATCCCACCTGGCCACAGTCACAGTGCAGCCCTGTTCCTTTCCATTACACTGAGGCACTCAGACCTGTCCTCAATCCCCCGCAGGCTTCCAGGATCTCCTCTCATGAACAAGGAAGGATCAGTGGCTCAGTCATTGGGACAGACCCCCCTGTGCTAATGATAGAATCTCCTGCAGTAAAGAGGCCACTCACCATTGTGTCTTTTCTCTTCCTTAAAAACCCTTCAAAGTACAGGTCGTCTTTCGCTGGGTCCAAAGATTTAGACTGTTCTGCAGCCACTGCCATGTCTGTGCTAAATACTGTCACTTCCTCATTAGCTCTGCCCCCCCCCCCGCTCTGTGTCCTCCTCACACACAGGAGATCTTCTGGGAGGTGCTCCCCTGTCCCCTGCTCAGTCAGTTCTCTTATTTCCTCTAACACACACTTTTACCTGCAGATAAGGACGGGGCCAAGTCACAGAATCCAGCTCATTTCCATATCTAGTGACTTGAATGAGCAGAAGGAACAATCTAACTGGTTCTCATTTTCCATCATCATATTTGTACTGACTGGTCCCTTCCAGAAGTGAATAAACCCAACAATTCTTACTAATATACCCACCCACACAACGCCTGGGTCTAAACCCCAAACATTGTGGGTCTCTGAGTGATCACCCCAATATATCGGTGCATCTCAGGAACCAACATTTCAGAATCTTTGTGTCTATATCCCCCAGTATCTCTGTGGTCTCTAGAACTAAAACCAACATCCAATGGTCCCCAAATCTAACCCCCAACATCCAATGGTCCCCAAATCTAAACCCCCAACATCCAATGGTCCCCAAATCTAAACCCTCCAACAACCAATGGTCCCCATGTCTAAACCCCCAACATTCAATAGGCCCCAAAATCAATGGTGCTGGGATCTAAACACAACATCCAAGGTGCTGGGATCTTAACACTTAATAACATCCAATGGTCCCCGGCTCTAAACTCCCAATATCCAGTGTTGCCTGAATCCAACATCTGATTTTCCCTGGGTCTAAACCACTATCATCTGACGGTTTATGGCCCTAATCATCCTTAATATCTGAGAGTCCCATGATATCAAAATATTTTAGTGCTCTTCCATCAGTTGTTGACCCAAACTATAAATATCTTCACTAACTAAAATTCATAAAGATAAAACCTCCTGTTGGCCACTGACACAAGCCTGAAGTAGCAGCCATATTGTATCCATCAGGGAAGACTGCCAGGTACAGATGCCAACGACCTGCCCTCCAGACAGATGGACCCCACTTCTAGGACACCTCAGGGAAGACTACAAGGTCCAGGAGCCAATAACCTGTCAGGACTTCTAATATGGAGCAGTTTCTGAGCTATATAATGATTAGTTAGGACTTGCTTAAAATTGGTGCCTTGGCATCACAGACAACCTTGAACAGATTATGATATAATGTGATTATTACTACCATCAGCTCTGTATCCCAATATAATGTGATTATTACTACCATCAGCTCTGTATCCTGATATAAATGTGATTAGTACCATCGTCAGCTCTGTATCCTGATATAAATGTGATTAGTACCATCGTCAGCTCTGTATCCCAATATAATGTTATTATTACCATCATCAGCACTGTATCCCAATATAAATGTGATTATTACCATCGTCAGCACTGTATCCCGATATAAATGTGATTATTACTACCATCAGCTCTGTATCCCAATATAATGTGATTATTACCACCATCAGCTCTGTATCCTGATATAAATATGATTAGTACCATCATCAGCACTGTATCCCGATATAATGTTATTATTACCACCATCAGCTCTGTATCCTGATATAAATATGATTAGTACCATCATCAGCACTGTATCCCAATATAATGTGATTATTACTACCATCAGCTCTGTATCCTGATATAAATGTTATTATTACCATCGTCAGCTCTGTATCCCAATATAATGTTATTATTACCATCATCAGCACTGTATCCCGATATAATGTGATTAGTACCATCGTCAGCACTGTATCTCGATATAAATGTGATTACCATCGTCAGCTCTGTATCCCGATATAAATGTGATTATTACTACCATCAGCTCTGTATCCCGATATAATGTTATTATTACCACCATCAGCTCTGTATCCTGATATAAATATGATTAGTACCATCATCAGCACTGTATCCCGATATAATGTTATTATTACCATCGTCAGCACTGTATCTCGATATAATGTGATTAGTACCATCATCAGCACTGTATCCCAATATAATGTGATTATTACTACCATCAGCTCTGTATCCTGATATAAATGTTATTATTACCATCGTCAGCTCTGTATCCCAATATAATGTTATTATTACCACCATCAGCTCTGTATCCCAATATAATGTGATTATTACCATCGTCAGCACTGTATCCCGATATAAATGTGATTATTACCATCGTCAGCACTGTATCCCGATATAAATGTGATAAGTACCATCATCAGCTCTGTATCCCGATATAATGTGATTATTACCACCATCAGCTCTGTATCCTGATAAAATATGATAACTACCATCACTGCTGTATCCCGATATAATGTAATTATTATTACTATCAGCACTCTATCCCAATATAATGTAATTTTTATTACTATCAGTGCTGTATCCCTATATAATGTCATTATTATTACTATCAGCGCTGTATCATGGTATAATGTGATTATATCGTGATAGTAATAATAATGTGATATGGTTTATAGTCAGTAGGTACGGCTTGCCCTTGCACACCTGGATCACAAACCTCTGTAGTTCCCTGGTGTGAACCAATGCAAACAGAACCGCTTCTATGGTGGATATGAACTTCCCCACTAGAGAGGTCAACTTCTTGGCCGGAACTGGATTGGAAGCCAGAACAGCAGACACCTTGTGGGTGATCTAGTGAGCCACCTTGTCCGTGAGAAACACCATGTCCTGTTTGGTGTCGAAGAGAAGGCCTAGAAAGACCAGTCTCTGTGATGGTACAAGATCCGACTTGTCCATGTTGAGGATCCATCCGTGATGGGCAAGTGCATGAATGCAGTCCTTGACCTGCTGGTGAAGGAGTTCCGGAGAGGTGGGCCTTCAGGAGCAAGTCGTCCATGTATGGAGTGACTCTAATGCTGTCCCTGTGGAGGACGGACACTAAAGCGCCCAGGACACGATCGAAGACCTGTGGAGCTGTAGTCATACGAAAGGGAAGAGCAGAAAACTGAAAATGCCCTTGGTCGCATGCAAACCTGAGGTACTGCCGGCTTTCTGGATGTATGGCGATATGCAGGTATGCATCCTGAAGGTCCAGAGAAGCGAGAAATTCCCCAGGAGACATGGCCAAGATCACCATTCGGAGAGACTCCTGGTGATAATGGGTCCTGACCACAAAGGAATTTAGATTCTTGAGGTCCAAAATCGTCCAACAGCCACCATCCTTCTTGGAGACCACGGACAGGTCGGAATAGAAACCCAACCCTTGATCCAGTTCAGGAACCGGCTTCAGAACCTCCTTGTCCAAAAGGGTCTGGATTGCTCCTTTGAAGAGACGGTGCGTCTCCACTCCTTGGAGGGTGAGAAGGAAAGAACCTGAACAGAAGAAGAGAGTTGAAAGGGATTCTGTACCCCTCTGAGACAACCTGCAAAACCCATGGATCCGCCACTGTGTCTGTCCAGACACTGAAGAAGTGGTGCAAACGACACCCAATAGCACATGGGGATCGGGGTTCGGCAAGTCATGCCAAAGAAGGTTTGGAAGCCTTGGGCTTGGTGAAGGGCTGATTAGACCTCCATTGTTGTTTGGGCTTGGAGGAGGAACGCGGAGCCTGGCGAACCGCCTGGGTCACGTTGTGCTCCTCAGCCTGAAAGGGACGAAAAAGCAGATCCCGTTTCGCCTGAGGCCTCTTCCTTGGAACTAGAGGCAACAGGGTACTCTTAATCCCCCCCCCCCCCCCCGTGGCCTCACTAATGAGGTCCTTAAGCTCCGGACCAAACAAAGAGGTTCCCTGAAAGGGTCCAATCCTTAAGGACAGATGCTTCCGGCCCAGGTAGACCTGTGGAATTAGAAAGTCTTATAACAGACTTATAAAGTCTAGAAACATCAGAGAAGGGATTTAGCTTAGCAAACTTCCTAGACACAGTAGCCTTCTTGTCAGGGGACTTCCACTCATCAAACACAAGGTGGTCAAGAGTGGGATTAGGTGGAAAGCAGGTATTCTGCTTCTTAGGCTCCTGAAATACATCAGAAGGGTCCTTAGGAGTCTCAAAAACTAAAGGAATGTTCAGTGTTGATAGCACTGCCCTGATCAGGCCCTCAGCTGAGGGGTCAGGGTCAGCTTCAAATGGGTCCCCATAAAATTGGGAGGATACCACCGCGGAACATTCACCCTCATCCGAGTCCACCAACAGTTCCTCCTCAGAGGAATCTGATACATCAGGTACACCCTGCGGCTTAGGTATGGAAGACCTGATAGGGTTAGGGGGTTTCCAGGACTGGAAGACCCCCTGCAATTGGGATGGAAGAAGTTGTAAGGTTCACCTTAGGTCTCTAATAGTGACCTTAAACTCTTGCATCCAAACTGGCTCTAGTGCATGGCTGGAGGTCGCTGGGGGAGACACAGGGGCAGCAGTGCATGCTGGGTATAAATGACCTGAGTATTCTCTAGGTAGCCCTGATTGACATGAGGAGCATTTCACAATGGGGGACACAGACACCCCAGAATCCTTAGCCTTAGGCCTAGCCCCAAGTTTTAACGGAGTTTACATCCTCACAGTGTTCAAACATCTGAAATATAGGGAACACCCAAATACAGTGTTTAAGATTAAGAATTTCACCCCAGAGTCAGCTAAAATACAATTTTCTGGCAGGCAAAGGGTTAATCAGCTGAGGATTGAAGGCGAGTCCAATCCCTGCGTAGGATACTCATGAAGGGAAGGCAGAAAATGGCATCCGCGACAGGAGCAAATCAGAAATGAGTGCGCGAAGCAAGCGCTCATGGGAAATGTAGTTCTCCCTGAAAAGTACCCCAAACCATGCAATAAGCCCCCTGAGCCCCCAAAACACTCGGAACGTTAACCAGATGATAGAATAAGGGCAGACAAACAAAATGAGCCATCTCTGAAGTCACTACGTTGTCCCAAACTGTAAAGTCCCATAGAGGAGAATGGAGCAATGGCGTCTATGTGGTAAAGCTCGTGAACTCAAATGAACCCAAAAGGTAAATAAGTGAATGAACGGTGCAAAACACAGTATAAAACACCAAAATGAAAGAGTAAACACTGAACCCATCAAAAGTGTCCAAACCAGCAGTTAAAGGGTAAATGTACCACAGAAACCCATTGCTCCAAAACCCCACACACATACAGATAAACCAGTTGAGTGCTGGAATATGCAGTAGGAACTCCAGAGGAGACCCCTGTGCATGGACATGTGGACCTCAGCACTCAAAGGCTTGCTCACCTTTTTAGCAGATCTTCTGTCTTTAGATCACCACTGCTAAAGAAGAAGCCTCAGTGGGCAACTCCTGGGGAAAAAAACATGCTACACAAGCTTTTACCTCTCAGGGCTGACAGGTCCACAACAGCACCTGGAAACTGAGCTAACCACTAGGGAATGTCAGTGTTGGTAATCCGCCTAATGGTTGGTATTCCATATCTAACAGAAAAATAATAAAAAAAGCTCAAACTATAGCAGAACTGTGCTCATGCCTTGCTTCATCAAGGAACAAATCTTACTGGATGGAATTAGCTGGGCACCAGCTAAGGAGAGGAGGTAGGCTCCACCCAGCATTCTCTTCAATAATTGTTCCTGCCTACTTAAAAGGGCGGTCGCCTGCCTAAAGTTATCAGTAACCTATGTTGGATGACAGAGGAAAAATATGATATTTATTACTTCAACTAAGCTGAACTGAGGGAAAGAGTCCTGGGTCTGCAGGCTGGTGTACCTACGTAACTTTCTATACTTAAACATGGAACACATGCTGCAGTCACAAATGTCAATGCGCCATGACAATCTTGCACTTTCATGTAGTGCGAGATTGTCATGTCACCATTTTAACCACAACAACATGGTTAATGTGTCGTGTGTGCACACTACATTTTGTATGCTATTGGTTAAGGTGGCTTTTGAGAGGTACAGGCAGGAACAAATTAAGGGCTGAATGTTCAAAACCTTATCTCAAATTCTGTGTGCGAGACACTAAACCTTTATCCCCGTATCATTCAATTTCTATCCCTTTTCTGGGATCCTTCCCTGATTTAGATAGACAGGTCCGTTACTATTTGCCAGGATAAAAGTATTCAATTTGGTAGGACCCATGATAAAAATATTTGATCTTGCTGAAAAAGCTTGCTCCAGAAATGCACTGGTGGATATCCATCCTGAGAGGATCGATTCAAGGGCTATCTGCCTTCTCGGAAACGCCAACACAGCAAGCTGACAGAGAGACGCAGACCAATACTTTTAATTAATCCCAAATGAAAAGAGATGGCATCTAAAGAAGCAGGCACGGAACAGGAAGGTCATTTATAAAAGAATCTCCAAATAAAAGATCACTGTAAATGTGTTTCCTCTTTTACTGCATTAGGAAGGCACATCCCTCTATAAAAAAAAAGATTTTTCCCGAAAAATGTTTGTGAAGGCGGGAAAAAACAGGGGTCGTTTTTCCGGCCATACAGCATATGGTCCTTCCAGAGGACAACATAGATATTATCAAGACCCCTCCTCATCCTATAATAGAGGATCCTTCCAGTTCATCCCACTAAATCCTTGCCCTGTCTTCGCTCTTCCTCCAACAAGGAAAGTGGCTGGCAGACTCACCCATTTTTTACATTATTGGACTAGGATTACTTCCAACCAAAGAGTTTTACAAGCCAACAAGGTTATCACATATAGTCATACCTGGGAACTTTTGAAGCAGGGCTACCCGGAGGGTAACCCTGTAAGTGCTGATAGGGGAGGAAAATGACGCGATTCGCATCATAAAAGGGGTGGGGCTTAGTCAAGAGGAGGGCGGGACAAAAAAAAACCAACTGCAAAATACCTGGGAATGGAAGGTAAGAGGGCGGGGAGTGGGAGGAACCGGGCGGGATGGAGCACAAGTGGGCAGAGTTTCTATTTAAACTCCTCCCACCCGGTGATTCACACATTGCCACCCCGGTGACCCGGTAATTCAGTTTGAAATCCGGAGACTCCAGGGCAAAACCGGAGAGTTCCCAGGTATGCATATCGTTTCATTCATCCAAACAAAGACTCCTCCTTCTTTACAATACTCAGAGGAGGACAGTATATTAGTAAACACAAAAGTGCAGGAACGTTACAAAAAAAAAAGAGAGAGCCATTATTCAAATTCCAAAAATTAACCCTTTCAGTGTCAGAGGCTTGGGCCATTTCCTGTACCCTGCAGGCCAGACACTTCAGTGCAGGAGACTTGGGCCATTTTCTGTATCCTGCAGGCCAGACACTTCAGTGCCAGAGACTTGAGCCATTTCCTGTACCCTGCAGGCCAGACACTTCAGTGCCGGAGGCTTGGGCCATTTCCTATACCCTGCAGGCCACACACTTCAGTGCCAGAGGCTCGGGCCATTTCCTATACCCTGTAGGCCAGACACTTCAGTGCCAGAGGCTCGGGCCATTTCCTGTACGCTGCAGGCCAGACACTTCAGTGCCAGAGGCTCGGGCCATTTCCTATACCCTGCAGGCCAGACACTTCAGTGCCAGAGGCTCGGGCCATTTCCTGTACCCTGCAGGCCAGACACTTCAGTGCCAGAGGCTCGGGCCATTTCCTGTACCCTGCAGGCCAGACACTTCAGTGCCAGAGGCTTAGGCCAATTCCTGTACCCTGCAGGCCAGACACTTCAGTGTCAGAGACTTGGGCCATTTCCTGTACCCTGCAGGCCAGACACTTCAGTGCCAGAGACTTGGGCCAATTCCTGTACCCTGCAGGCCAGACACTTCAGTGCCAGAGGCTTGGGCCATTTCCTGTACCCTGCAGGCCAGACCCTTCAGTGCCAGAGACTTGGGCCATTTCCTGTACCCTGCAGGCCAGACACTTCAGTGCCAGAGACTTGGGCCATTTCCTGTACCCTGTAGGCCAGACACTTCAGTGCCAGAGGCTTGGGCCATTTCCTGTACCCTGCAGGCCAGACACTTCAGTGCCAGAGACTTGGGCCATTTCCTGTACCCTGCAGGCCAGACACTTCAGTGTCAGAGACTTGGGCCATTTCCTATACCCTGCAGGCCAGACACTTCAGTGCCAGAGGCTTGGGCCATTTCCTGTACCCTGCAGGCCACACACTTCAGTGCCAGAGGCTTGGGCCATTTCCTGTACCCTGCAGGCCAGACACTTCAGTGTCAGAGACTTGGGCCATTTCCTGTACCCTGTAGGCCAGACACTTCAGTGCCAGAGACTTGGGCCAATTCCTGTACCCTGCAGGCCACACACTTCAGTGCCAGAGGCTTGGGCCAATTCCTGTACCCTGCAGGCCAGACACTTCAGTGTCAGAGACTTGGGCCAATTCCTGTACCCTGCAGGCCAGACACTTCGGTGCCAGAGGCTCGGGCCATTTCCTGTACCCTGCAGGCCAGACACTTCAGTGTCAGAGGCTTAGGCCATTTCCTATACCCTGCAGGCCAGACACTTCAGTGACAGAGACTTGGGCTATTTCCTGTACCCTGCAGGCCAGACACTTCAGTGCCGGAGGCTCGGGCCATTTCCTGTACCCTGCAGGCCAGACACTTCAGTGCCAGAGACTTGGGCCATTTCCTGTACCCTGCAGGCCAGACACTTCAGTGCCAGAGGCTTGGGCCATTTCCTGTACCCTGCAGGCCACACACTTCAGTGCCAGAGACTTGGGCCATTTCCTGTACCCTGCAGGCCACACACTTCAGTGCCAGAGACTTGGGCCATTTCCTGTACCCTGCAGGCCAGACACTTCAGTGCCAGAGGCTCGGGCCATTTCCTGTACCCTGCAGGCCACACACTTCAGTGCCAGAGGCTTGGGCCATTTCCTGTACCCTGCAGGCCAGACACTTCAGTGCCGGAGGCTCGGGCCATTTCCTGTACCCTGCAGGCCAGACACTTCAGTGCCAGAGGCTTGGGCCATTTCCTGTACCCTGCAGGCCACACACTTCAGTGCCAGAGACTTGGGCCATTTCCTGTACCCTGCAGGCCACACACTTCAGTGCCAGAGACTTGGGCCATTTCCTGTACCCTGCAGGCCAGACACTTCAGTGCCAGAGGCTCGGGCCATTTCCTGTACCCTGCAGGCCACACACTTCAGTGCCAGAGGCTTGGGCCATTTCCTGTACCCTGCAGGCCAGACACTTCAGTGCCGGAGGCTCGGGCCATTTCCTGTACCCTGCAGGCCAGACACTTCAGTGTCAGAGACTTGGGCCATTTCCTGTACCCTGCAGGCCAGATACTTCAGTGCCAGAGACTTAGGCCATTTCCTGTACCCTGCAGGCCACACACTTCAGTGCCAGAGACTTGGGCCATTTCCTGTACCCTGCAGGCCAGACACTTCAGTGCCGGAGGCTCGGGCCATTTCCTGTACCCTGCAGGCCAGACACTTCAGTGCCAGAGGCTCGGGCCATTTCCTGTACCCTGCAGGCCACACACTTCAGTGCCAGAGACTTGGGCCATTTCCTATACCCTGCAGACCAGACACTTCAGTGCCAGAGACTTGGGCCATTTCCTATACCCTGCAGGCCAGACACTTCAGTGCCAGAGGCTTGGGCCATTTCCTGTACCCTGCAGGCCAGACACTTCAGTGCCAGAGGCTCGGGCCATTTCCTGTACCCTGCAGGCCAGACACTTCAGTGCCAGAGACTTGGGCCAATTCCTGTACCCTGCAGGCCAGACACTTCAGTGTCAGAGACTTGGGCCATTTCCTGTACCCTGCAGGCCAGACACTTCAGTGCCGGAGGCTCGGGCCATTTCCTGTACCCTGCAGGCCAGACACTTCAGTGTCAGAGGCTTGGGCCATTTCCTATACCCTGCAGGCCAGACACTTCAGTGCCAGAGGCTCGGGCCATTTCCTGTACCCTGCAGGCCAGACACTTCGGTGCCAGAGACTTGGGCCATTTCCTGTACCCTGCAGGCCACACACTTCAGTGCCAGAGGCTTGGGCCATTTCCTATACCCTGCAGGCCAGACCCTTCAGTGCCAGAGACTTGGGCCATTTCCTATACCCTGCAGGCCAGACACTTCAGTGTCAGAGGCTCGGGCCATTTCCTGTACCCTGCAGGCCAGACACTTCAGTGCCAGAGACTTGGGCCATTTCCTGTACCCTGCAGGCCAGACACTTCAGTGTCAGAGACTTGGGCCATTTCCTGTACCCTGCAGGCCAGACACTTCAGTGTCAGAGACTTGGGCCATTTCCTGTACCCTGCAGGCCAGACACTTCAGTGCCAGAGACTTGGGCCATTTCCTGTACCCTGCAGGCCAGACACTTCAGTGTCAGAGGCTTAGGCCATTTCCTGTACCCTGCAGACCAGACACTTCAGTGCCAGAGACTTGGGCCATTTCCTATACCCTGCAGGCCAGACACTTCAGTGCCAGAGGCTCGGGCCATTTCCTGTACCCTGCAGGCCAGACACTTCAGTGCCAGAGACTTGGGCCATTTCCTGTACCCTGCAGGCCAGACACTTCAGTGCCAGAGACTTGGGCCATTTCCTGTACCCTGCAGGCCAGACACTTCAGTGCCAGAGACTTGGGCCATTTCCTGTACCCTGCAGGCCAGACACTTCAGTGCCAGAGGCTTGGGCCATTTCCTATACCCTGCAGGCCAGACACTTCAGTGTCAGAGACTTGGGCCATTTCCTATACCCTGCAGGCCAGACACTTCAGTGCCAGAGGCTCGGGCCATTTCCTGTACCCTGCAGGCCAGACACTTCAGTGCCAGAGACTTGGGCCATTTCCTGTACCCTGCAGGCCAGACACTTCAGTGCCAGAGACTTGGGCCATTTCCTGTACCCTGCAGGCCAGACACTTCAGTGCCAGAGGCTTGGGCCATTTCCTATACCCTGCAGGCCAGACACTTCAGTGCCAGAGGCTTGGGCCATTTCCTATACCCTGCAGGCCAGACCCTTCAGTGCCAGAGACTTGGGCCATTTCCTGTACCCTGCAGGCCAGACACTTCAGTGCCAGAGGCTCGGGCCATTTCCTGTACCCTGCAGGCCAGACACTTCAGTGCCAGAGACTTGGGCCATTTCCTATACCCTGCAGGCCACACACTTCAGTGCCAGAGACTTGGGCCATTTCCTGTACCCTGCAGGCCAGACACTTCAGTGCCAGAGACTTGGGCCATTTCCTATACCCTGCAGGCCAGACACTTCAGTGTCAGAGGCTCGGGCCATTTCCTGTACCCTGCAGGCCAGACACTTCAGTGCCAGAGACTTGGGCCATTTCCTGTACCCTGCAGGCCAGACACTTCAGTGCCAGAGACTCGGGCCATTTCCTGTACCCTGCAGGCCACACACTTCAGTGCCAGAGACTTGGGCCATTTCCTGTACCCTGCAGGCCAGACACTTCAGTGCCAGAGACTTGGGCCATTTCCTGTACCCTGCAGGCCAGACACTTCAGTGCCAGAGGCTTGGGCCATTTCCTATACCCTGCAGGCCAGACACTTCAGTGCCAGAGGCTTGGGCCATTTCCTGTACCCTGCAGGCCAGACACTTCAGTGCCAGAGGCTCGGGCCATTTCCTGTACCCTGCAGGCCAGACACTTCAGTGCCGGAGGCTCGGGCCATTTCCTGTACCCTGCAGGCCAGATCCCTCAGTGCCAGAGGCTTGGGCCATTTCCTGTACCCTGCAGGCCAGATCCCTCAGTGCCAGAGGCTCGGGCCATTTCCTGTACCCTGCAGGCCAGACACTTCAGTGCCAGAGGCTTAGGCCATTTCCTGTACCCTGCAGGCCAGACACTTCAGTGTCAGAGGCTCGGGCCATTTCCTGTACCCTGCAGGTCAGATACTTCAGTGCCAGAGACTTGGGCCATTTCCTGTACCCTGCAGGCCAGACACTTCAGTGCCGGAGGCTCGGGCCATTTCCTGTACCCTGCAGGCCAGACACTTCAGTGCCAGAGGCTTGGGCCATTTCCTGTACCCTGCAGGCCAGACACTTCAGTGCCAGAGACTTGGGCCATTTCCTGTACCCTGCAGGCCAGACACTTCAGTGCCGGAGGCTCGGGCCATTTCCTGTACCCTGCAGGCCAGACACTTCAGTGTCAGAGGCTCGGGCCATTTCCTGTACCCTGCAGGCCAGACACTTCAGTGCCAGAGGCTCGGGCCATTTCCTATACCCTGCAGGCCAGACACTTCAGTGTCAGAGGCTCGGGCCATTTCCTGTACCCTGCAGGACAGACACTTCAGTGTCAGAGGCTTAGGCCATTTCCTGTACCCTGCAGGCCAGACACTTCAGTGCCGGAGGCTCGGGCCATTTCCTGTACCCTGCAGGCCAGACACTTCAGTGTCAGAGGCTCGGGCCATTTCCTGTACCCTGCAGGCCAGACACTTCAGTGCCAGAGGCTCGGGCCATTTCCTATACCCTGCAGGCCACACACTTCAGTGCCAGAGGCTCGGGCCATTTCCTGTACCCTGCAGGTCAGATACTTCAGTGCCAGAGACTTGGGCCATTTCCTGTACCCTGCAGGCCACACACTTCAGTGTCAGAGGCTTAGGCCATTTCCTGTACCCTGCAGGCCACACACTTCAGTGTCAGAGGCTTGGGCCATTTCCTATACCCTGCAGGCCAGACACTTCAGTGCCAGAGACTTGGGCCATTTCCTATACCCTGCAGGCCACACACTTCAGTGCCAGAGGCTTGGGCCATTTCCTGTACCCTGCAGGCCACATACTTCAGTGTCAGAGGCTCGGGTCATGTCCTGTACCCTGCAGGCCACACACTTCAGTGCCAGAGGCTCGGGCCATTTCCTATACCCTGCAGGCCAGACACTTCAGTGCCAGAGGCTCGGGCCATTTCCTGTACCCTGCAGGCCAGACACTTCAGTGTCAGAGACTTAGGCCATTTCCTGTACCCTGCAGGCCAGACACTTCAGTGCCAGAGACTTGGGCCATTTCCTGTACCCTGCAGGCCAGACACTTCAGTGCCAGAGACTTGGGCCATTTCCTGTACCCTGCAGGCCAGACACTTCAGTGCCGGAGGCTTGGGCCATGTCCTGTACCCTGCAGGCCAGACACTTCAGTGCCAGAGGCTTAGGCCATTTCCTGTACCCTGCAGGCCAGACACTTCAGTGCCAGAGACTTGGGCCATTTCCTGTACCCTGCAGGCCAGACACTTCAGTGCCGGAGGCTTGGGCCATGTCCTGTACCCTGCAGGCCAGACACTTCAGTGCCAGAGGCTTGGGCCATTTCCTGTACCCTGCAGGCCAGACACTTCAGTGCCAGAGGCTTAGGCCATTTCCTGTACCCTGCAGGCCAGACACTTCAGTGCCAGAGGCTTGGGCCATTTCCTATACCCTGCAGGCCAGACACTTCAGTGCCAGAGGCTCGGGCCATTTCCTGTACCCTGCAGGCCAGACACTTCAGTGCCAGAGGCTTGGGCCATTTCCTATACCCTGCAGGCCAGACACTTCAGTGTCAGAGACTTGGGCCATTTCCTGTACCCTGCAGGCCAGACACTTCAGTGCCAGAGGCTCGGGCCATTTCCTGTACCCTGCAGGCCAGACACTTCAGTGCCAGAGGCTCGGGCCATTTCCTGTACCCTGCAGGCCAGACACTTCAGTGCCAGAGGCTCGGGTCATTTCCTATACCCTGCAGGCCAGACACTTCAGTGCCAGAGGCTTAGGCCATTTCCTGTACCCTGCAGGCCAGACACTTCAGTGCCGGAGGCTTAGGCCATTTCCTGTACCCTGCAGGCCAGACACTTCAGTGCCAGAGACTTGGGCCATTTCCTGTACCCTGCAGGCCAGACACTTCAGTGCCGGAGGCTCGGGCCATTTCCTGTACCCTGCAGGCCAGACACTTCAGTGCCAGAGGCTTGGGCCATTTCCTGTACCCTGCAGGCCAGATACTTCAGTGCCGGAGGCTTGGGCCATTTCCTGTACCCTGCAGGCCAGACACTTCAGTGCCAGAGGCTTGGGCCATTTCCTGTACCCTGCAGGCCAGACACTTCAGTGCCAAAGGCTCGGGCCATTTCCTGTACCCTGCAGGCCAGACACTTCAGTGCCAGAGGCTTGGGCCATTTCCTATACCCTGCAGGCCAGACACTTCAGTGTCAGAGGCTCGGGCCATTTCCTGTACCCTGCAGGCCAGATACTTCAGTGCCGGAGGCTTGGGCCATTTCCTGTACCCTGCAGGCCAGATACTTCAGTGCCGGAGGCTTGGGCCATTTCCTGTACCCTGCAGGCCAGACACTTCAGTGCCAGAGGCTTGGGCCATTTCCTGTACCCTGCAGGCCAGACACTTCAGTGCCAAAGGCTCGGGCCATTTCCTGTACCCTGCAGGCCAGACACTTCAGTGCCAGAGGCTTGGGCCATTTCCTGTACCCTGCAGGCCAGACACTTCAGTGCCAGAGGCTTGGGCCATTTCCTATACCCTGCAGGCCAGACACTTCAGTGTCAGAGGCTCGGGCCATTTCCTGTACCCTGCAGGCCAGACACTTCAGTGCCAGAGGCTCGGGCCATTTCCTGTACCGTGCAGGCCAGACACTTCAGTGCCGGAGGCTCGGGCCATTTCCTGTACCCTGCAGGCCAGACACTTCAGTGCCAGAGGCTCGGGCCATTTCCTGTACCCTGCAGGCCACACACTTCAGTGCCAGAGGCTTGGGCCATTTCCTGTACCCTGCAGGCCACACACTTCAGTGCCAGAGACTTGGGCCATTTCCTGTACCCTGCAGGCCAGATACTTCAGTGCCGGAGGCTCGGGCCATTTCCTGTACCCTGCAGACCAGACACTTCAGTGCCAGAGGCTTGGGCCATTTCCTATACCCTGTAGGCCAGACACTTCAGTGCCAGAGACTTGGGCCATTTCCTGTACCCTGCAGGCCAGACACTTCAGTGTCAGAGGCTCGGGCCATTTCCTGTACCCTGCAGGCCAGACACTTCAGTGCCAGAGGCTTAGGCCATTTCCTGTACCCTGCAGGCCACACACTTCAGTGCCAGAGACTTGGGCCATTTCCTGTACCCTGCAGGCCAGACACTTCAGTGCCAGAGGCTCGGGCCATTTCCTGTACCCTGCAGGCCAGACACTTCAGTGCCAGAGACTTGGGCCATTTCCTGTACCCTGCAGGCCAGACACTTCAGTGCCAGAGGCTCGGGCCATTTCCTGTACCCTGCAGGCCAGACACTTCAGTGTCAGAGGCTCGGGCCATTTCCTGTACCCTGCAGGCCAGACACTTCAGTGTCGGAGGCTTGGGCCATTTCCTGTACCCTGCAGGCCAGACACTTCAGTGCCGGAGGCTCGGGCCATTTCCTATACCCTGCAGGCCAGACACTTCAGTGCCGGAGGCTTAGGCCATTTCCTGTACCCTGCAGGCCAGACACTTCAGTGCCAGAGGCTTGGGCCATTTCCTGTACCCTGCAGGCCAGACACTTCAGTGCCAGAGGCTTGGGCCATTTCCTGTACCCTGCAGGCCAGACACTTCAGTGCCAGAGGCTTAGGCCATTTCCTGTACCCTGCAGGCCAGACACTTCAGTGTCAGAGGCTTAGGCCATTTCCTGTACCCTGCAGGCCAGACACTTCAGTGCCAGAGGCTCGGGCCATTTCCTGTACCCTGCAGGCCACACACTTCAGTGTCGGAGGCTTGGGCCATTTCCTGTACCCTGCAGGCCAGACACTTCAGTGCCAAAGGCTCGGGCCATTTCCTATACCCTGCAGGCCAGACACTTCAGTGCCAGAGACTTGGGCCATTTCCTGTACCCTGCAGGCCACACACTTCAGTGCCGGAGGCTCGGGCCATTTCCTGTACCCTGCAGGCCAGACACTTCAGTGCCAGAGGCTTGGGCCATTTCCTGTACCCTGCAGGCCAGACACTTCAGTGCCAGAGACTTGGGCCATTTCCTGTACCCTGCAGGCCAGACACTTCAGTGCCAGAGGCTCGGGCCATTTCCTGTACCCTGCAGGCCACACACTTCAGTGCCAGAGACTTGGGCCATTTCCTGTACCCTGCAGGCCAGACACTTCAGTGCCAGAGGCTCGGGCCATTTCCTGTACCCTGCAGGCCAGACACTTCAGTGTCAGAGACTTGGGCCATTTCCTGTACCCTGCAGGCCACACACTTCAGTGCCAGAGGCTCGGGCCATTTCCTGTACCCTGCAGGCCAGACACTTCAGTGTCAGAGGCTCGGGCCATTTCCTGTACCCTGCAGGCCAGACACTTCAGTGTCAGAGACTTGGGCCATTTCCTGTACCCTGCAGGCCAGACACTTCGGTGCCAGAGGCTCGGGCCATTTCCTGTACCCTGCAGGCCAAACACTTCAGTGCCAGAGACTTGGGCCATTTCCTGTACCCTGCAGGCCAGACACTTCAGTGCCAGAGGCTTGGGCCATTTCCTGTACCCTGCAGGCCAGACACTTCAGTGCCAGAGGCTCGGGCCATTTCCTGTACCCTGCAGGCCAGACACTTCAGTGCCGGAGGCTTGGGCCATTTCCTGTACCCTGCAGGCCAGACACTTCAGTGCCAAAGGCTCGGGCCATTTCCTATACCCTGCAGGCCAGACACTTCAGTGCCAGAGACTTGGGCCATTTCCTGTACCCTGCAGGCCACACACTTCAGTGCCGGAGGCTCAGGCCATTTCCTGTACCCTGCAGGCCAGACACTTCAGTGCCAGAGACTTGGGCCATTTCCTGTACCCTGCAGGCCAGACACTTCAGTGCCAGAGACTTGGGCCATTTCCTGTACCCTGCAGGCCAGACACTTCAGTGCCGGAGGCTCAGGCCATTTCCTGTACCCTGCAGGCCAGACACTTCAGTGTCAGAGGCTTGGGCCATTTCCTGTACCCTGCAGGCCAGACACTTCAGTGCCAGAGACTTGGGCCATTTCCTGTACCCTGCAGGCCAGACACTTCAGTGCCAGAGGCTTGGGCCATTTCCTGTACCCTGCAGGCCAGACACTTCAGTGCCAGAGGCTCGGGCCATTTCCTGTACCCTGCAGGCCAGACACTTCAGTGTCAGAGGCTTGGGCCATTTCCTGTACCCTGCAGGCCAGACACTTCAGTGCCAGAGACTTGGGCCATTTCCTGTACCCTGCAGGCCACACACTTCAGTGCCAGAGACTTGGGCCATTTCCTATACCCTGCAGGCCAGACACTTCAGTGCCAGAGGCTCGGGCCATTTCCTGTACCCTGCAGGCCAGACACTTCAGTGCCAGAGGCTCGGGCCATTTCCTGTACCCTGCAGGCCAGACACTTCAGTGCCAGAGGCTCGGGCCATTTCCTGTACCCTGCAGGCCAGACACTTCAGTGTCAGAGGCTCGGGCCATTTCCTGTACCCTGCAGGCCACACACTTCAGTGCCAGAGACTTGGGCCATTTCCTGTACCCTGCAGGCCAGACCCCTCAGTGCCAAAGGCTCGGGCCATTTCCTATACCCTGCAGGCCAGACACTTCAGTGTCAGAGGCTCGGGCCATTTCCTGTACCCTGCAGGCCAGACACTTCAGTGCCAGAGGCTCGGGCCATTTCCTGTACCCTGCAGGCCAGACACTTCAGTGACAGAGACTCGGGCCATTTCCTGTACCCTGCAGGCCAGACACTTCAGTGCCAGAGGCTCGGGCCATTTCCTGTACCCTGCAGGTCAGACACTTCAGTGCCAGAGGCTTGGGCCATTTCCTATACCCTGTAGGCCAGACACTTCAGTGCCAGAGACTTGGGCCATTTCCTGTACCCTGCAGGCCAGACACTTCAGTGTCAGAGGCTCGGGCCATTTCCTGTACCCTGCAGGCCACACACTTCAGTGCCAGAGGCTCGGGTCATTTCCTATACCCTGCAGACCAGACACTTCAGTGCCAGAGGCTTGGGCCATTTCCTGTACCCTGCAGGCCAGACACTTCAGTGCCGGAGGCTTGGGCCATTTCCTGTACCCTGCAGGCCAGACACTTCAGTGCCAGAGGCTTAGGCCATTTCCTGTACCCTGCAGGCCACACACTTCAGTGCCAGAGACTTGGGCCATTTCCTGTACCCTGCAGGCCAGACACTTCAGTGCCAGAGACTTGGGCCATTTCCTGTACCGTGCAGGCCAGACACTTCAGTGCCAGAGGCTTAGGCCATTTCCTATACCCTGCAGGCCAGACACTTCAGTGCCAGAGGCTCGGGCCATTTCCTGTACCCTGCAGGCCAGACACTTCAGTGCCAGAGACTTGGGCCATTTCCTGTACCCTGCAGGCCAGACACTTCAGTGCCAGAGGCTCGGGCCATTTCCTGTACCCTGCAGGCCAGACACTTCAGTGTCAGAGGCTCGGGCCATTTCCTGTACCCTGCAGGCCAGACACTTCAGTGTCGGAGGCTTGGGCCATTTCCTGTACCCTGCAGGCCAGACACTTCAGTGCCGGAGGCTCGGGCCATTTCCTATACCCTGCAGGCCAGACACTTCAGTGCCGGAGGCTTAGGCCATTTCCTGTACCCTGCAGGCCAGACACTTCAGTGCCAGAGACTTGGGCCATTTCCTGTACCCTGCAGGCCAGACACTTCGGTGCCAGAGGCTCGGGCCATTTCCTGTACCCTGCAGGCCAGACACTTCAGTGTCAGAGGCTCAGGCCATTTCCTGTACCCTGCAGGCCAGACACTTCAGTGCCAGAGGCTTAGGCCATTTCCTGTACCCTGCAGGCCAGACACTTCAGTGTCAGAGGCTTAGGCCATTTCCTGTACCCTGCAGGCCAGACACTTCAGTGCCAGAGGCTCGGGCCATTTCCTGTACCCTGCAGGCCAGACACTTCAGTGTCGGAGGCTTGGGCCATTTCCTGTACCCTGCAGGCCAGACACTTCAGTGCCAAAGGCTCGGGCCATTTCCTATACCCTGCAGGCCAGACACTTCAGTGCCAGAGACTTGGGCCATTTCCTGTACCCTGCAGGCCACACACTTCAGTGCCGGAGGCTCGGGCCATTTCCTGTACCCTGCAGGCCAGACACTTCAGTGCCAGAGGCTTGGGCCATTTCCTGTACCCTGCAGGCCAGACACTTCAGTGCCAGAGACTTGGGCCATTTCCTGTACCCTGCAGGCCACACACTTCAGTGCCAGAGACTTGGGCCATTTCCTGTACCCTGCAGGCCAGACACTTCAGTGCCAGAGGCTTAGGCCATTTCCTATACCCTGCAGGCCAGACACTTCAGTGCCAGAGACTTGGGCCATTTCCTGTACCCTGCAGGCCAGACACTTCAGTGTCAGAGGCTTGGGCCATTTCCTATACCCTGCAGGCCACACACTTCAGTGCCGGAGGCTCGGGCCATTTCCTGTACCCTGCAGGCCAGACACTTCAGTGCCAGAGGCTTGGGCCATTTCCTGTACCCTGCAGGCCACACACTTCAGTGCCAGAGACTTGGGCCATTTCCTGTACCCTGCAGGCCAGACACTTCAGTGCCAGAGGCTTAGGCCATTTCCTATACCCTGCAGGCCACACACTTCAGTGTCAGAGGCTTGGGCCATTTCCTGTACCCTGCAGGCCAGACACTTCGGTGCCAGAGACTTGGGCCATTTCCTGTACCCTGCAGGCCAGACACTTCAGTGCCAGAGACTTGGGCCATTTCCTGTACCCTGCAGGCCACACACTTCAGTGCCGGAGGCTCGGGCCATTTCCTGTACCCTGCAGGCCAGACACTTCAGTGCCAGAGGCTTGGGCCATTTCCTATACCCTGCAGGCCACACACTTCAGTGCCAGAGACTTGGGCCATTTCCTGTACCCTGCAGGCCAGACACTTCAGTACCAGAGGCTTAGGCCATTTCCTGTACCCTGCAGGCCAGACACTTCAGTGCCAGAGACTTGGGCCATTTCCTGTACCCTGCAGGCCAGACACTTCAGTGCCAGAGGCTCAGGCCATTTCCTGTACCCTGCAGGCCAGACACTTCAGTGCCAGAGACTTGGGCCATTTCCTGTACCCTGCAGGCCAGACACTTCAGTGCCAGAGGCTCAGGCCATTTCCTGTACCCTGTAGGCCATACACTTTTTCAGCATTTTTGCTATCCGGTTGAGGCTTGATTTCCTCTGGGGATTTTTAGTTAAATATGGAAAACTATATATTTTGTTTTTTCAGAACAAATTAAGCTTTCTCGTGGTACCTTACATGAAGAGAATTTTACATCGTGCAAACAGCTATGATGTCATAATGACAAAAAAAGTTTCAATTATTTGAAAAAGCCCCGAGTCACCCGAGTAAAAAAATACCATATTTGTATAGTTTCACCTATGTCCATGGCTAGCGTAGAGCCCTAATCACCAGCAGCGCAAAATGACATTTTCAACTAATATGCGAGCTCTAGTGTTTTTGTGGTAAAGCCAGGGACGTGCACACACATTCTGAGGGGCAGGGGCTCAAATTAAAAAAAGGGCACTTTTCATAATTATTTATTCAAAATATATATTTAAAAAAAAGGGCACAAGGGCATTTTGGACAAAAAGGACAGGTGCTCAAGCCCCCCTTGGTGTCTGTGTGCGCACGTGCCTGGGTAAAGCTACCCTAAAACAGTGGAATAACTATATAAAACTATATATTTCTGAAAAGTAGACAACCTTCCGCATCTAATGAGGGGTAACTTGCCTTCTTGCCCCAAGCCTGTTGTGCCTAAATGCTTCCAGAAGGTGGCACTACAGGAAAAAAATGCTATTTTCTTACATTTCTGCCCCTTCACCTGTACTGAAATCTGTGAAAACCATGGAATTTACAACTGTATTCATTAGCTAGTGCTCTTAGGAGAAAAATGACAGCCCATTGGTATGAGTTCACCTACCTCAGTGGGCGCTAAAAGTACAAAACTACACCTATTGCAACCTCTAATTTTTCTAACATTTTCTCAAACATTACTTGTTTGTACAAAAATGGTTATAACAACTACAGAAGTGAAGAAAATCTACACAAACCATATCATTTTGGAAAGAAGACAACCTGACGCATCAAATGAGGGGTGAATTGCCTTCTTACCCCAAGCCTGTTGTGCCCAAATGCTTCCAGAAGGTGGCACTATAGGAAAAAAATTGAATTTTCTTACATTTCTGCCCCTTCAGCTGTACTGAAATCTGTGAAAACCATGGAATTTCCAACTGCATTCATTAGCTAGTGCTCTTAGGAGTCAAACGACACCCCATTGGTATGAGCTGACCTACCTTAGGGGGCGCTAGAAGTAGAAAACTAAACCTACTACAACCTCTGATGTTTCTAACATTTTCTCAAACCCGACTTGCCTGTACGAAAATGGCTAGAACATCTTCAGAAGTGAAGAAAAGGTAGACAAACCATACCATTTTGGAAAGAAGATAACCTGCTGCATTGAATAAGTCACGTGCCTTTTTACCCCTAAGTTAGTGTGCACAACTATTTCCAGAATGTGGTGCTACAGGAAAAAAAACAAACATTTTTTTTTTACACATCAGTCACTTCAAAGATACTAAAATGGTTCAACGGCGTGGGATTTCCTAGGAGAAAAAATGTCCCCAAAAGAAGTGACCCTGTGAGTGCTACAGGGCTCTCCAGCACATTACAAAGCAATGCGCTAAGGACCCCTGCGGCACTCACAGGGTTACTTTTATGATTTTTCTAACTCTTCAGATCTCGTGGGGGACATCAGGACCCCTTCTGGTGTCCCCTCAGTTATTGATCTCCCGGACAATCGGCTGGAAGATCAATATGGCGACCGCAGGAGACAAAAGCTCTCCTGTCCTTCTCTCCTACCACAGGTAGGAATGAATGGGACCGGGGAAACTTCCCTAACGCCATCGGTGACCATGTCACTTCCCCTGGTCCCGGTTACTCCTACCCGGAAGTTCGGGTAGGAGAGAGGGGAAAGGAGAAGCTCAGCTTCTCCTTTGGAGATATTGATCTCCCAGCCGATCGCTCTGGGATCCTCATGCCCCCCCCCCCAAGAGTACCAGGAAGCATTTTAGCTAAAATGCAGCCCTTGCAAGGTGGTTATACCGGTTTATGCAGTGACCGCATTTTAGCTGTACAACATACGAGCGCGGCACAGCAGGTACAGCTGTGTCCTCTTGTACGTTGTACCCACCTGCCACTCAAGGGGTTAATCCCAGGTTTCACAAGCAATATTTTCTGGTCAAAAAATAAAGAGACACAGGTCTAAGACAAGTAATCAATTTAAAAGAGTTGAACAACTACATAATGTTCAGAAATTTCAAAATGGAAGACTTTCATGATTTCAGAGACTTAATCCTCCCATCAGACTGGATGGTAACATTAGATTACAAGGACACACAAATAACCTCCAGTTCACCAACCTCTTCTTCAGTTTCTCTGGAAAGGAGAAAAATGGCAATTCACACGCCTTCCCTTCAGACTGGTCATCAGCCCCTTGGTGTTTCACAATGACAATGAAACCAGTGGTGTCTTTTTTAAAGAGCAAGGGAATATAGATGGTCATTTATGTAGACAAAGATGTCAAGATTATAAAATGTAGGGCATAAACGACAGTCCAACTACTAACCCAATTAGGTTTCATCAAAAATTGGGAAGAGTCAATATTATCACCCACAAGAACGATGGAGTTGCTGGGATTCATAATAAATTCCCAGAACTCACCATTACTCCTACCCAACAAACCTGAAAAAAATTGAAAGGAAATAAAAACAATTTTAAAAAAGATTTTGTTAAAAGTCTTAGCCTTGTCTTGTCAACTTCCATTCAAGCCGTCTTTCCAGGTTGTTTACATTATTAAAGGGATAGTATTACTTCAAAATTGCTATCCCTTATATTGTAGCCCTTAATAAACTGAGTTAAATGACACCAGCGGCATCTCTCAGACCTTTATGGTTTAAGAGATAGCCGCTTTCACAGTTTCCTCTCCCCTGCTGTCAGCGTTCTGCTGCCGGCAGGGGAATCCGGTCCCGGGACAGGCGGAGGCTCTTAAATAGAGCCGATATCTCGTTATGGAAGGAAAAATGATTAATTGAAACAGTCTTCTACGTGTGCTTGATTACCAAACACATGTAGAAGACTGTTTCAATTAATAATTTTTCCTTCCATAACGAGATATCGGCTCTGCTGAAGAGCCTCCACTTGATTCAGAGACCGGATTCTCCTGCTGGCAGCAGAACGCTGACAGCAGGGGAGAGGAAACTTTGAAAGCGGCTATCTCTTACACCATAAAGGTCTGAGAGATGCCGCTGGTGTCATTTAACTCAGTTTATTAAGGGCTACAATATGAGGGATAGTAATTTTGAAGTAATACTATCCCTTTAAGCCCTACAGAGGCTCAGGCCATGGATGTGTTCCTTCAGTCCTGGAAAATGGGAAGGAATTATGCATTTCCTCTGTTCTCCATGATCACAGGAATCATTCTCTGTGTCAGGAGACAAAAGGTGACAATAGTTCTCTTCACTGCCTTAGGATCTATCAAGCATGGTTTCCCCCTCAGTTAGAGTTAGTCGTTGATTAACTACAACTACTTACATCATTCACAAACTTACTGACAGATCCATCAGGGAACCTGAACAAAATATTGGAGTTGAACAAATTACATTTATTGGTTTGGATAATTTCAGGGATCCCTGGATTGTCAATGGCGTTTTGGAACCGGCTCGATCTCTCATAGACGAGGTATGGCTCCAGGGACGAGAGCATGCTATAGATCCGCCTGGTCCATCCAGGCTAGTTAGTGCTTGGAACAGGATTTGGATCCCATTTCTAATTATGTAAAAGGTGATAAATTTCTTTGCATCCTGTTTCCTGGAAGGAAAGGCTTACATTAACGGTTACAGGTCGTCCATTTCAGCTGTATATAATTACATTAATGGTATCCCGAGAGACCAACGGATGTTGCCTTGTTGGATAACGAGAAGTATAGGATTATCCAGGCTGCCTATTCCTATATATTCTAGCATTTCTGATGTCGCGATCGAAACATGGCCAGATAATAATCTACATGAGCTAAAACGGCTTTTAGCTAAACTTTAATATATTTAGTTTCATTTAGAAGAGTCTCAGATGTGCGTGCTCTGGATTTGCCAGGTAGAGGTTTCATTTCAGATGTTGTTAGATTCTCTATTTCTTGTAGGACAAAATCCTTGTCAAGACTTTTTTTTTTTTTTTTTTACCACGTTTCCTCAACATCTTCTTCTTTGATTTGTATGCAGTTTACAAGCGTTCAAATCAGCCACTAATTCAGTGAGATCTACCAGATCTCTAACATCTGTAGTCGGCGGGTAACGATACCTCCCTGTCTGGAGCTCTCTTCTCAAGAGGATCTATGGCATCTCAACGCTTGTGACTGGAGGCAGATTGGTCTAGAGAGTTTATATTCAAAATATTTTACTTTAAATCTATTAATCATGTTTCTAATTTTATTACTGAACAGCTTTAAGCTGGCATAATATGCCTCTGGTCTTGTAATAAAATTATTAACAACAGCATTTCCTAAATTTATGAAGAAAAGTCAGAATTTTATGAGAGACAAAGAGAATATTATCCCTCCCTTAAAGGGATAGTAATGTCAGAAAAAAAAAAAGTAGTAAATATATGGTAGTTGCACTTATCCGTATCTCTCAGATAATTATGGTTTGAGAGATATAGGAAAATAAAGTTCTCTGGTCCCTCCCCTTTCTGCCTGACAAGCTGTGTAGCTGTCAGAAGCAGATTCTGGTTCCTGGATCAGCCGGCGGCTCTTCAGCAGCGTCGACATAGCAATACCTAAAAATAAATGCTTCATCGGAACAGTCTACGTGTGCCTGGTTTGCAAGCACACATTATAGACCATTCCGATGAAGTATTTATCTTTAGATATCGTTATATAGCGACCAGAATCTGCTTCCGACAGCTTTACAGCTCATGAATCAGAAAGGGGAGGGAGCGGAGACCTTTATTTTCCTATATCTCTCACCAGAACGGTCTGAGAGATACACTTAAAAGAGAGTATTTGCAGTTATTTGTATCTACCATATAGCTAATACTTTTTTCTGACGTTACTATCCCTTTAAAAACCCACCCTATTATGTATTTTATCTTTTGTCTTTGCAGGATGAAAACTTTCGGATACATCTGAAGCAGTTACAATCACATGGAGGTTAATCAAGAAAGAAGAAAAGTTCAAGCATCAGAATGAGAACTCAAAGTGGAAGTGTTTAGATTGTCAGTTCTATGGGTTGCTCTGCATTGATTGGCTTGTGGGATTCTAAAGGGATGCAAGTGTTTGTATAGTATAACCTTTTTATGTTTGAACAGATCTGTATCTTTGCTGCTGTGGGAACAATAAAGGAAGTTAAATTATAATATTCGCCTCTGTGTCTTTAATAAAAGCTTTTCCTACACAAACTTAGGAAAATCCTCAAATTATTACTACTATCAGCACAGTATCCGGATATAATGTGATTATTAAATTACTAATATCAGCACAGTATCTGGATATAATGTGATTATTTAATTAATAATATCAGCACAGTATCCGGATATAATGTGATTTTATTATCAGTGATGTATCCCGATATGTGATTATTACAATCAGTGCTCTATCCTGATTTAATGTGATTATTTTATTACTACTATCAACACAGAATTCTGATATAATGTAATTAGTATTACTACTATCAGCGCTTATGTATGTGGATATGTGATTATTATTGTTACCACTATTAGTACTGCATTCTGATATAACACAAATACACAGGTTGCTCATTGGTCTCTAACAGTTGTTAGGCTACAACTCCAGTAATGGATAAACACAAGTGCGCATTAAGGAGGGGGTGAGAAGAGAGAGAGGGGACGAGAGAGAGAGGTGAGATGAGAGAGAGGCCGAAAGAGGGGGGGACGAGAAAGAGGCCGAAAGAGGGGGGAGACGAGAGAGGGGATGATCGAGAGAGGACTAGAGACCTAAGGCTACATTGAGATGCACTAAACAGAATGTTCACTGAAACCACATATATCTGCCCTCAGCACAGACACCTCTCCTATAATCTGAATAAAACATCATCTATAACCTGCTCTAAGCAGACACCGGACACTCCATTATGGTGAGTGGATCAGGTTGCCCATTGGCTGACGAATGGGACGTTGCCATAAGGTCTGAATTAAAACACAAGGCAGAATCAAGGTCCACAGTTTTTTTTTTAATGAAATCCACATAAAGCCAGTGATGAAAAATATAGGATTTCTAGGAGTTAATAACCCTTCAATTGAACAAGTCTTTGCAAAATGTGCTCCCCACAGGAATAATTCTCTGTATATGGACTTTGTTCTATAGTGATATCCAGATAGAAGGTGTAAATGAAATCTGTGCACATTATTCGTGTACTCAGCCCTTCGTCCCACTGGGGGGGGGGGGGGGGACCCAAATGTGATGCTCTCCTCTTAACCCCGTGTAGAAGTGTACCAATTAGACATTACATGAGATTCTCTTTATAAAACAGAACATATCTGAAAAAATAAAATATAAACCCACAAACGTATGAAGATAAATCATAATACCAGGCAATAGCTAAAGAACAAAAGGCAAAACATTAACCCTTTGTGGATCTGTGGGTCCACAGTACATCCCTCTGGTTCTCAAAGGGTTAAACAAGTGGCTATGAGATCTCAGTCTACAAACAAAACTGGGTCATCACTCCAGGACATTCAAGTAAAGGGTGTTTAACTCTAAGCTCCAGATGCTCGATCTGTGATGATTAAACTGGGCTGATTCTCAGGTCTGCCTGTTACAGAGCTGCACTTCAGGGGTTAAACGTGGGACACTGTAACAAGGCATCAGGAGCAGTCTATATACGATATGTACAAGAGAAAGGTGTTTGTCAGATTTGCTGCATCCGATTTGGCTGAATCTCCCTCAGATATTTATGTGGCCCTCAGACTTCCGATGGGCCAGTGACTTCAAATTACTAGTTACCTGCTGTCAATTTTTTTAACCAATAACATTCTGTGCTTATCTGGAGGAGATGTGTAAATTCTCCAGAATAAAACAGCAGCTCTTGCCAGCCCAGATTCCCCTCTGCAGGTCAGTCTGGACTACCAAGTGGCATCTGCACATTTAGGAGTGAAATATGAGGTCAGTCGCTGCTAATCTGGATTTTCTAAGCTTTTTGCGAGCATCCAAATAATCTCAACCTTCAAATAAAGAACACAGAACAATAAAGCTCATCCTTCCCTTTATCAGTTGGGCTGATCTATGACCCATGGCTTTACGTGATCATGAAAACAAGACCACTTCCAAGCTTGGGTCACCCTTTAAATGATGGTTTATCACCGGGTATCCAACTCCTCAAATGACGTCAAATGTACCAGCACTGGATCAAGAGATGCTTCCAACCTCCAAAACACATGGCTTAGAGAACGAAAATCCACTCTGGAACTGGTCCGTGTGATGAAGACATCACTTATTTGGCAACGAACACACAAGCACATTTAATCTGACTGATCTTACACGTTTCACACGTTTTAAGCTGTACCCGGGGACTGTGCCTTGCTTTAAGTGTTTTTCTAAAAAACAATCACTGTTTCTGCTACAATGACCAGTTCGAGTGCAGATTTTTTGTTCTACAAACCATGGTGGTTCATGGACCTAGAACTTGGAGCAGTTGGAGTGATTCCAGACAGACCGTTCTAAAGTTCTAAGATGGATTCTAACCTTAGACAGCGAGTAGAAGCACACACATTTCTTTGCTTTTATAATCACTAGGTGGTAAAAATCACGTACAGTTGTGGTTGGTGCTCTTCAGTGCTGGTACCATGAGCTATTACCCATCACCTATCCAACCAACAATGGCTTGATTACATCTTAGTCATGGCAGCGGACTGGAGAAGAAATGCCACATGCCCCCACTGGATTATGCACTCACTAAATCCCGCACTTAGGCCCCATTATCATGGTGAAGCCCATCAGTTTTCTTCCACTAGATACGTATTCACTGAACTGGCTGCAGCAAATTCACCTTTATAGGACATTGTTGAATACTGCTGACATTTTATTTTGTAAAACCAAGTGTAGTGAATGTTACAATGAGTAATAATATAAATAGATCTGTGCAGGCAGAAAGTAAAGCGCATATAATTTACATAAAAAGAGCAGATGGGGAGGGTTGGCTTAGGTGGCCAAAGGCCTGGAACTTCCTCCTGGATCATCGCTGCTTCAGCAAAGCTTTGTACATGGCAAATCCCAGAACGGCAAAGACTGTGGCACCAAAGCTTGCCCGTAGCCAGAAGGTGGAGTTCTTCAGTTCTGTCTGTGACATGTGCCTGCAAGCAGGGAACAATATGACAAGGAGGTTACGGTTTTGCAGTTAAAGTCTAGAACACTGGTTCTCAGCCTTCTCCTCAGGGGCCACTAACAGGACAGGCCTTTAGGAATTTCCTGCTTGTACACAGGTGGGTAAAGGATGACAGAGTCTCAGATTAACTCACCAGTACACAAACAATGAAATGGTAAAAAGACCAGTCCTGTTGGTGGCTCCTGAGGTGGGGGCATGGGAACCATTGGTGTAAGAACTACAGAGAGGCTCGAGTTACACACCGTACCACAACAGACACATATTGATCACTGATCTGTTATGCTAGTCTGTAACCTAGACCAGTGGGCTCCCGGGCCTCCACGTACAGGGGAGTCGTCCAACAGGCCGGGCCTCCCCGTACAGGGGAAGTACGACAGGCCGGGCCTGTAAGGTTTTCCCGATTAAAGCAGGAAAATCTTAAAGACCTGGCCTGTTAGACAACCCTGAGGACTGTGAACCACTGGTTTAAAAGTAAAGGTGGCTTTCCAGTTGTGTTTGAAATATCATGCTCCATCAAATTTGTAGTCCAACAGCAACTGGTAAGTCAGGAACAGCCAACTCTTACTTCAGAGAAGGGACAGTCAACCTGCAACCCTCTAGCTGCTGACGACTACAGCTGCCATCATCTCTAGCCACCCAAATGGCTGGAGAGCCTCAGGTTGCATCACCCCTACATTTTAGCAAAAACTCGCGCCAAAATTAAAAAAGGGACCAGTAAACATTATGTAAAAGCATATATATGTATCTATAGTGTATACTGTAAAAGAAGTCTTATTATCACTACTGGGAGATGCTCAATTCCAAACGTATTACAGTTTAAAAAAGTTTTAAGTATTTTTAAATGGTTGGCAACAGTGCCTCCTGGTATTCTATTGCATTCTATGGGAGAGAGAAGTCACTTGCCTCAGTTTAATAACAGTGCCACCTGTTGACCAGACAGTTGCTAAACTGCATTCTATGGGAGAGATGAGTCACTGGCTACAGTTCTCCACAGAAAGAGTGTAACAGCGCCTCCATATTGTGACAGTGTGAATTGCAATATATTGTGAATAAAGCACGTGTGAGGAGTGGGATCTCTAGGTATTCAGTGGGAAAAACCTGGTATCTTACTGGTCTACCAGTATCCCCCCAACCTACCCATCATTACCCCCCCAAAATACCTATCCACCAGTATACCCCCCCAACCTACCCACCAGTATCCCCCCCAAAATACCCAACAACCAGTACCCCCCCAACCTACCCAAAAGTACCACCAAAATAACCAACAACCAGTATCCCCCCCAACCTACCCACCAGTTTCCCCCCAAAATACCTACCCACCAGTATCCCCCCAACCTACCCACCAGTACCACCCCCAACCTACCCATCAGTACCACCAAAATACCCAACAACCAGTATCCCCACAAAATACCTACCCACCAGTATCCCCCAACCTACCCAAAAGTACCACCAAAATAACCAACAACCAGTATCCCCCCCAACCTACCCACCAGTTTCCCCCCAAAATACCCAACAACCAGTATCCCCCCCAACCTACCCACCAGTTTCCCCCCAAAATACCTACCCACCAGTATCCCCCCCAAACCTACCCATCAGTATCCCCCCAAAACCTACCCAAAAGTACCACCAAAATACCTACCAACCAGTGTCCCCCCAAAATAACTAACAACCATTACCCCCCTCAATCTACCCACCAGTATCCCCAAAATACCTAACAACCAGTACCCCCCAACTTACCCACCAGTGTCAGGTCAGCGGACGGACATGACAGGTGTATGAACGCACTAACCCTTTAGAGACCAGAAGTGTGCGCAGTGCGCTGCGTCATGTCCACCTCCGGTCAGTCCTTTATGTCCTATACACAAACAGGTTCTCTCTTATTAAAGGCAAAACTCATGGGGGCCATGACTACCTTTTGGCCATAGTAAGGTAAATGGGTGGATTATTACCAACAGTTACTTCTCCTTTATTTGCCCCACATCTGATCCTCCTGGATTATGACCGTCAGGTAACAAAGCTCATGTGAAGATTGTGGGTTCAATTCCATTACAAGGTCACTTTAAATCAACAACCAAACAAGACACGGGATAACAATATACCATGCACTCCTGCCACTCTAAGGTAAGAGCTGTGCCCAACCCCCATGGTGTACCATCAGCGCCCAGCCCCCATGTTGTACCGCTGGCACCCTGGCCCCATGCCGGAATTACTAGTGATGTAGATTTACACTATTACATTCCCTAAACTGCCATCAAGATCAGGCGCTGTATCCAAATATCCTGTATATAACCCCCCCATCACCAGGCTCTGTATCCCAATATCCTGTATATAACCCCCCCATCACCACACTCTGTATCCCAATATCCTGTAGATAACCCCCCCCATCACCAGACTCTGTATCCCAATATCCTGTATATAACCCCCCCATCACCAGGCGCTGTATCCCAATATCCTGTAGATAACCCCCCATCACCAGGCTCTGTATCCCAATATCCTGTAGATAACCCCCCCATCACCACACTCTGTATCCCAATATCCTGTATATAACCCCCCCATCACCACGCTCTGTATCCCAATATCCTGTATATAACCCCCCCATCACCACACTCTGTATCCCAATATCCTGTATATAACCCCCCCATCACCAGGCGCTGTATCCCAATATCCTGTATATAACCCCCCCCATCACCAGGCTCTGTATCCCAATATCCTGTATATAACTCCCCACCCCCAGGCGCTGTATCCCAATATCCTGTATATAACTCCCCACCCCCAGGCTCTGTATCCCAATATCCTGTATATAACCCTCCCATCACCAGGCTCTGTATCCCAATATCCTGTATATAACCCTCCCATCACCAGGCTCTGTATCCCAATATCCTGTATATAACCCCCCCATCACCAGGCGCTGTATCCCAATATCCTGTATATAACCCCCCCATCACCAGGCTCTGTATCCCAATATTCTGTATATAACCCCCCCCATCACCAGGCTCTGTATCCCAATATCCTGTATATAACCACCCCATCACCAGGCTCTGTATCCCAATATTCTGTATGCACGGAGCCAGCAGAGGTGGGACACAGACCTCAAATATCTGGAGGACATGTGGGAACAGGGGAGGGGGCAGAGCAAACGTTATCTGATGGCAAATTCCCTGTTACTGCACTGCGGTTTATTAGATAAAATATAGATATGAATCAGAGGACTTGTCCAAAAGGTTCATTTTAGTTTTGTTCTTCCATGATCACGAATAAAAGAATGGATACACCTGGAACAAACAGCCTACTGTTGTGATACACTGTGAACCATTTGGTAGAGTCACTGACAGGGCTAGAACCCTTTACTACAGCCATTACCAGTTAGAACAGCTCGTGAGAGCTAGAACCCTTTACTACAGCCATAACCAGTTAGAATGGTCCTTGAGACAGCTAGAACAATCTGGTATGGTTAGTGATTTCCCCATTACACCACACAGCAGTTGATGAATAACCAGTGAATATAGAAACACTAATTTGCTGCATCAGTCTATTAATAAAAGTGCAAATTGATGTTCAGACCCATTAATGTACATTCTATTTAGACAAATAGCTCCAGTACCTGGCAGTATCACTGGTCGACTCGGCTGATGATTCCATAAAGACTGAGCTCTCCACGTGGGTGACCGGGTGGACTTGGTGCCCCAGGCTACTCCCAGAGTCTGTTAGCAACATTTCCCCCAGCATCTGCACCCCGGCTCTCAACCTTGTATACACACACATGCAGACAATTCATAGGATGTGGCACACAACAGTAATCTTATTTCTGACACCAACAACCTTGTGCTAGGACACCAACTCAACATGGCAGGAAAGTTAGAACAAATCGAAAAGGCTCTGATCAAGAACCTCAAACCTCTCAAATCACCATTTGGTCAAAATATCTCATTAAACAACTCAGACAACTTGGTCGCAAATTTATCTTTGGTCAGTTCAGAAGCCAAGGATTAACCCCCGGTGTAATCTGCCACACTGACTAAAGATCTATGTCACATTGTTTAGTGAGGTTTGGATGTTCAGTGAGCAGCAGACTGGAAGTTTTAATGCCAGAGGCTAATCACAGATAAAAAGGACACATTATGTTCCTACAGATAGAAGATAGGGTGAGAAGCTCAGGAATCTGTTTCAGACTCACTACTGCCAGGCTACAATATGTAGGACATTGCAAAGGGAAATAAATTATTTCAGTAACTGACATCTGGGACTCTTGTTATTTAATGTCAGCTCTGATTTTTAGATAAAGGACAAGTCAGGGTCAGTAACGGACTCTGTTGTTAAGAAATCTGGAACAAACATCAGGACTCATAAAAAGGAGATTCAACAGAAGAGACAATTCAACAAATAAAGAGTTTCAATGGACATAATTAAGATAAATTAGGAAGGACCAAGAATTTGGAGACCTCTGGTCAAAATGAAAATTGAGCCTTTTTTAGGGGGGAGCAAACAAGCCACAGGGGAAAGATTTGTTGACCTATCTTGAATTAAAAGGTGTTACAGGCTCCATTTAAATCATACGCACATTTTTGAAAATTTGTATTTCTCCCCTATGGGGCAGCTGGCCAACTTCAGAATTGCTTCCATTTTCTTTTGAATCTATGGCCCTTGGAGTTGTCTGAATGCTGCTTGAGTGCAATTTTGGATGTTACTACATAAGTTCCCGTAGTTTATATTCAGACTGGCAGTATTGGGACATGCCCATGAACATCCAAACCACATCTAGTTAACGGGAACTCATGCCATAGGTCATGTGTGTCCATCTGTGCGTGTTACCAAGCAATGGATGGATTATTCATTCAGACCAGCACATCATTCCAGCGATTTGATTAAGTCCATGCAAGTAATAAAAACTAGTGCAGGGGATCCCAAACGTTCCTCAAGGAACCAGCTACCTGGACTCTAGGATTTCCCACTAATAGTCTAGAATTTTAGCTTTTTATGGGACAGGTTTTTAAGATTCTCTAAGAAGCCAGGTCCATTCATGGCTCGTTACTGGTATTTAAAGGACAGTTTTGGGAACACCAGGTCTGGTAAACAGGTAAGAAATAACTCCTAAAACAAACGTAATAAACAGGCAGAACTGGGGATGGTTAGAACATGGAACAGGCTGACACAGAGGTTCGATTCAATTAAATTCATCCTTGGTGTTCTACTTCTGATTAGAGGTTTGAGTTGAAGCTTTGCAGTAGAAGCTCCATGAATCTCTGTACAGGATGAAATGCACATCCTGCTTTTATAACGGGATGTTCCACAGTAACCAATGGAACATTCCACACTCCATTCCCATCTCTGTTCATGGAAACTTTTACCATACATTTCTACAACAGTCCATGGAAGGTTCTAATGTGGGCATATGTATGACCTTAAGCATGGCCCCACCTGACCTTATTTCTTGAGATATTAAACAGGTAGTGAGGCTTTGCCTTCTGAATGTGGCAGCGATACAGGTTCCTGCTAAGACCATATTTCAGGCCATGGTAATAGCAAGAGGTGGGACTCACCTTCACTCTACCCTGAAAGGCTCTGCACAGGACTGAGTGAGTGACAGGATGAGTATTGGACTTCGCAGAGGTGTTGCCACTGCCAGGACCGTGTGTGGGCACCCCCAGTTTACTTCTCCTTCAAACTGGAACCTTATAACTTTCATGACTTTGAAGATAACTGAAAATATGTTCAATAAAACATCTGGACACAATATGCAGAGGAATGTTTTTTATAACCCAAAAAGCAGTCATTATTATTACGTCCCCAGAATTTACTTCATATTTGCCTCTTCTACATCCAGCTGCTGTTCATTTATCAGATTTTCACAATCGTTTCAAACTCCTTGTTGGTTAGCGAGAGCCCTTTCTCCATCAAAGATGCCCACACAGTTCACTGGAGGACAACTTCAGGACTCTGGCTTGGAGGCACTCTTCATTTCTGTGCGGAGACAAGAACATTTCCAGTGCCTTTTATTTCAGAAAACAGAAGGATTGCATTGACAATTCCCTAGTGTTGAGGTACACTATTCCGCAATAACTCCAGTGCAGCACCAAAAATAGGTGATTGCCCTTGCCATGTCCCAAGTGGATCCCCATTGTTAGGAGACAATGGCCCTTTCAATGCCCCAGGAAGGGGTTTTCCGTCAGCAGAGCCAAACAATAGGAATATGGGAAGATCATCATGACTGCATCACATTTTCAGCTGCTGGGAGTATCAGAGTACAAAAATCCAATTTTCTACCCCCTTGCTAGTCATTCTTACAATGTAAAAAAAATTTACTTTACAAAACTTTGTGAACGTGTGATCACGTTGCTGCCTTGATGGAAAGGGTTAATGGACTGTAATCCAGAAAGGAGCCAGATGGGGACTTGAGTTAAGTGGACTTTAAGGCAAGCCCATGTTCTCATGAGGCAAAAAGTTGTCCTAGACAAAAATCAGAAATTAGCAACAGGGTGTCTGTTTGCCTGACAGACTGAATGGATTAGATGTAATGTAGACATCGGACCACATCCAAAGTATGAAGAACCTCCTCCTTGGTATTGCATTTCAAAGTGTTGGCCTCAAGTTCTACTTCATTAAATCAAGACTGGGCAAGTTGTGGTGGTGAATGGGACCACGAGACAGAAGGTCTGGTACTGAGGAAGAAGCCAAGATTTGGCCATGGACATGTCAAGCAGCCGATGCAACAAAGCTGGTCTGGGAATGGAGCAATGAGTAATGTGTGAACCTTTTCTATTCTTGGTGAATAGAGCAGAAATCTTAAAGGCAGGACGAGCATGAGCAACTCCCTGGAAGAAAACCTTGACATCAAGAATGATGGCAATGCGCCTCAGAAAGAAAACAGAAAGCGCAGAAGTCTGAACCTTAAGGGAACTAAAGCTGAGGCCCTTATCCACACCGTCCTGCAAGAAGACCAGGACCGTAAGCAGATCAAAATCCTGAGACAGGTCCTTGTCAGCACACCAAGACAGAAAGGTCGACCAGGCACGATGATAGATCTTGGAAGAAACAGGTTTGCAGGCAATGAGCATAGTAGCCACCACACCAGAAGAGAACCCCATCTTCTTCAATATAGAGGATTCAATTTCCAAGCCGTCAAAGCTAGCCGATGAGCATCCTCTTTCCACAGGTAACCCTGTAGAAGAAGATCCGGACGGCAAGGGAGCCGAAATGGCTCTGCCACAGACAGATTCAGAAGCTCTGGAAACCAAGCCTGAAGAGGCCAGTACGGAGCAATCAGAATAACTGGACAACTCTCCAGTCGTAATTTCCGTACAACCCTGTGCAACATTGGGAGGGGAGGAAAGATGTAGGCCAGAGGGAATAATCAAGGAATGGGCATCGCATCTACTGCCAGAGCCAGAGGGTCTCTCCACCGAGAGCAGAACCTCAGTACCTTCCTGTTGTGTCTTGTCGCCATCAGGTCGACGTAAGGAAGACCCCATTTCTGAACAATGAGGCTGAACACCTCTGGGTTCAGCTCCCACTCTCCTCTGTCCACTGTGTGTTGACCGAGGAAGTCCACCATGACGTTGTCTACGCCAGGACATGACAAAATAGCCTTTACCTCTAACCAAGCGGCGAAACTTCTTGTTCCGCCCTGCTTGTTGATGTAAGCCACGGCCGTGGCGTTGACGGACTCTACTCGGACTGGACAGTCTTCCAACTGAGATGTCCAATGTCGAAGGGCATAAAATATCGCCTGAAGCTCCAATATGTTGATGGGAAGGAGAGATTCCTCCAGAGACCACCGACCCTAAGCGCTCAGGCGACCCAGGACTGCTCCCCAGCCGGAGAGGCTGGCATCTGTCATCACCGTGGTCCAGAAGGATACCAGGAAGGACATGCCCTTCAGCAGGTTGGAGAGGTCAAGCCACCATGACAAACTCAGTTCCACATGAAGAGGAAGAGACACTGACGTCTTCAGAAGGACGTCCATGTATGGAGTAACGCTGATGCCGTTCCGGTGGCGGACGGACACTAAGGCTCCCAGGACACTGTTGAAGACTTGAGGAGCAGTCGTCAGACCAAATTGAAGAGCTAAAAATTGAAAATGTCCCCTGTCGCAGGCAAATTGAAGGTATTGTCGGCTCTGTGGATGAATGGCAATGTGTAAGTACGCGTCCAGAAGATCCAGAGATGCAAGGAATTCCCCTAGGGACATGGCAGCAATCACCATGCGTAGAGACTCCTGGTGATGAGTCCAGATCACAAAGGAATTGAGATCCTTTAAATCCAAAATGGGACGACAGCGCCATCCTTCTTGGAGACCACAAAGAGGTTTGAGTAAAACCCCATACCTCTGTCCTGAACTGGAACCGGATCTAGAACATTCTTGTCCAGAAGAGCCTGAACAGTGCCGAACAGATGGCGTTTCTCTGCGCCCTGAGGCGTATGAGAAGGAAAGAAGCGAAAGGGAGGAAAAGAGACGAAAGGGATCCTGTACCCTTCTGTCACCACCTGTAAAACCCATGGGTCCATCACTGAATCCTCCCAAATGCTGTGATAGTGTCGCAGACGACCACCCACAGCAGCGTGTGGACCTGGATTCGGTGAGTTATGCCTTGGGCTTGGAGGAAACCTTGGGATTCCATTGTTTGGGCTTGGAGGAGGTGCGCGGACTTGAGGGAACCGTCTGGTTCACAGGACATGTCTGATTCTGAAAGGAACGAAAATACCGATTACACTTAAGCAGAACCAAGGGTAGAAGAGTACTCTTGCCCCCTGTGGCCTCACTGATCAGATCCTTAAGATCTGGCCCAAACAAGGGGGTACCCTGAAAGAGTAGGGACAGCAATGCTTTCTTAGAAGCAGTGTCAGCAGACCAGATCTTGAGCCAAAGAGCTCGTCTGGCCACCACAGACATGGTGGAAACCCTAGCCACCAAACGGATGGCATCAAATAAGGCAGCAGTAACATAGTGCTGTGCCTCAGAAATGTTGGTGAGAAGGTGCAACATATCCTAAGTAGGAACATCCTGACGGACAGCCAGGGTGAGCTGTTCAGTCCGCAATGGCCCGGTTCACCCATGCAGCAGCGAATGCTGGACGCATGGCAGAACCAGCAGTGGCAAAAATGGTCTTGAGGGAGACCTCAAGTTTGTCAGTCCAGTCCTTCAGAGCAGATGCATCAGAGATTGGTAAGGCAGTATACTTGGATAGCCTGGAAGTACGAGCATCCACTTTGGGAGGATGAACCCACTGAGTAAACACAGCCTAAGAAAAGGGATAAAGCTTGGCAAATTTCTTGGACACAGAGGGTTTCTGGTCCGTGGATTTCCACTCCTCAGACACAAGGCAGTCAAGAGTGGGATTAGGCGGAAAGTAAGGGGCTTTTTAGGCTCCTGGAACAAATCAGAGTGGTCAGAAGGAACCTCCTGAACTAAGGGAATGTTAAGAGTAGTCAAGACAGTCCTGATCAGGCCCCTCAGCAGAGGGCTCAGGATTGGCCTCAAAAGGATCCCCAAAAAACTGAGAGGAGCCCACAGCAGAACATTCTTCAACATCTGAATCCACCAGCAGTTCCTCTTCAGAGGAATCTGACACATCAGGTACTCCCTGTGGTTTGGGCAGGGAAGACTTGACTGAGGCGGGGCCTGCCAAGAGTGAAAGACCCCCTGTAACTGGAATGGAAAGAGTTGCAATGTGGACCTAAGGTCCCTAGTAGCAGCCTTGAACTCTTGCACCCAAGCTGGCTCTAATGCATGGCTGGAGGTGCCTGGAATGCTGTCAGGGACATCATAACATGCTGGGCATAAAGGACATGAGAATTGTCTAGGTAACCCTGAATGACAGGAAGAGCAATACGCAATAGGGGACACAGAGACCCCAGCCTCCTTAGTCTTAGGTCTGGCCCCAAGCTCCAGCGGTATAGACATTCTCACAGTGTCAATAACCTTATTGTATAAGAAATCACCCAAGTACAGCGTGTAGGATTAAAGTTTCAACCCATAAATTGCTAAACTAGACTTATCTGGCAGGTGAAGGGTTAATCAGCAGAGGAGAGAAGGAGAATCCAAGCCCTGCGTAGGATACTCATTCTGGAAACAGCACAAAATGGCTGCCGCGGCGGGAGCCAATCAGAAATGAGCTCGTGAAGCAAGCGCTCACAGGAAATGTTGTTTTCCCAGAAAAGTACCCCAAACAGTGCCCGAAGCCCCTTGAGCCCCCCAACACACTAGAAACATGAACCGGATGATAGAGCAAGGGCAGACAAATAAAATTAGCCATCTCTGAAGTCGCTGGGTTAAACGGTTGCAGAGATATGTCCCAAACTGTACAGTCCCATAGGAGTGAATAGAGCAATGGCGTCTATGCGGTAAAGCGCGCCTTAAAGGCGAAGTACTCATATTACAAAATTAAAAAAGTGTTAAACTAATATCACTAGAACATGTTTGGACACCCAAAAAACACTAAACCAGTAGGAAAACTGTTAGAAACCCCACAAAAAAGCCAATCCAGCAGCTAAAGGGTTAAGTTACCCCATAATCCTGCTCCAAAACACCCAACAGACAAAGACAGACCCAATGAGTGCAGGTGTGTGCAACAGGAACTCCAAATGAAAAACCCCTGTGCGGAGGGGCACTGTGGGACATGTGGACCTGCAGCACTCAAAGGGTTGCTCACCTTTCCTGCAATCTTCTGTCTCCAGATTACCATGCTTAAAGAAGAAGCCTCGGTGGGCAACTCCTGAGGAAAGAACTTGTAGCCAAGATTTTCCCCCCAGGGCTTACGGTCCACAAAAAGCACCTGGATACTGAGCTAACCACATCTAAGGACATTGTCAGTTATGGTAGTATGTCTAATGGTGGTATTCCATTTCTAACAAAAAAATTAAAAAAAAAAAAAAAAATTCTAAAAACTATAGCAGAACTGTTCTATTGCCTGTGTTATCTTCACCAAGGAACAAATCTTTCTGGAGCTGGTTGGCTAGCTGCAGCCAAGGAGGAAAAGTAGGCTCCACCACCTGCAATCAATTATAGAATTGTTCCTGCCTACTTAAAGGGGCAGATTGCCTACCCAGAGTTACCAGTAAAATGTATTGGACGACAGAGAAATACATTTTTACAGCGAGAAAGCCCTCAGCAGCTCTGTGCTAGCGGAGCCACACAAATATGGAATCGGCCTCTGAAAGCCCTGCTGCAGAGAGAACAGGACCATGTATTCTGACATGGAGCCAGCAAATGGCCCACCAAACCTGCGGGCAAGTGTACAAGTGCAAATCCTTGGTCTAGAACAAACGTCAAAGTGCCCAAAAGTGTGCTACGCTCATGCCAAAAAAAGGTAACTGTTGTATATGGAAAGATGCCCAAGCAAGTGGCGTACTCCAGAGGGTGCAAAAACGGAGGAGGAACCCACGCCCAACATGAAATCCAGCAGATCCTGACAGTCTTCTGGCATTGTCACAAAGACTCATGGCGAAGGTCAAATGCCAGCGCTATCGGTAGAAGGCACCTGAAGAGTGCGTGAGGGGCCCAAACCAAAGATTTAGGGGATAAGTAGGAACGCCAAGGTCCCTAGACCCACAGAGTGAGGAACAAAGGAGAAGGGACCAAGGAGCACACCCCACCAAGTGGGGGCCCCTCCAGGGTAATGTCCCCAACTTCCTGAAGGGCCTTCAAAACACTAGTGTGTAGCGGATTGGTGGAGGGATATAGAAGACAGAATACCCTGGAAGGAGGAGCTCTATACCCCATGGTCCCTGCATCCCTCATTGGACTAAGAAAACCTAATTTAAAGTCAATGGAAATGCTTACTTGTTCTATTTTGTGCAGCTGGTTCACCCCAGAGTTCCTCCACGTTTGTCTTTATATGTATGTCCCTAACAGTCTGCAACTTGCCTGGTCACAGTAAACAGGTTGCAGGCAATGGAGAACTGAATGCACAGCAGGGGGCGCTCAGGGATTAGTACAGGAGTAAAATCAAACTAAACAGTACCCAATTTCAGCAGAACGAGAGGTAAATCCACAGCGAAACCTGCACAGGGACCCACTTTAACCCCTTCAATGCTTCCCAAAGCCTTGTAGCCCTCTCTAGCATCCACTTCTGACCCCCCCCCCCCCCAATTCTGGTTTCATGACATGACCCAAAGCCTGAGCTGGGGTATCGGGGGAACATTACAGTAACTGCAGACTCAAGAAGTACAATGATGGAATTGTGTTAAATAAGCAGTACATGCTTCTTATTAAAACTGTACAATAAAGGACTTTTTAATGGGGTACAATAAGGGTTAGGCTTCATTCTAATATTATTACAACTCTAATTTGACTTTTTGGTAATGCACTATATGGGTAGAAAAATAGAGGGTTAGCCTTAGCCAATGAAATTATATTATTGGGCCAACTAACATAGGAACCGGTTTGGTGCTAATGCCCGTATTGTATAAGTAAATAACTTGAAGGCACTCATCATAGTATCCCCTGATGAAGCCGTGATTCAGCACAGCGAAACGCGTTGGGCCAATGGCAAGGGGGGATACTTGTCTCTGAGAGACATTATTAGACTATTTGCACAAAACTTAAGATAAACGAGAACTACTGAAAATATTACTGGTCACTTCTAACAAGCGGGACTAGAGACTTAGCATACACAGGTGAAGCTGTACAACAAGATAGGACTACTAGTACGGAGTTAATTATCCCGCACCGGGCTGTGAAGTAATCAGCCCTAACAGCCTTGCTTTACTCCGCGGCTGCTAGTGGTAATGGCAGCTGCAACCACGATGCAAGATATTAAGTATCAGTACTAAGAAATGCAGATCGGATTAGACTGGCAACTGAAACAATTTTGAACCGCTTCCATCTACCTAGTCACATAGAGCACTAAACGCACTAGATCCACCATTGAAAGGTTGGTTAGTGCAGGACATGCAAAGAATGTGTGATCTGGGTATACAGCTCTAGTGCAGTCAACTGATTGCTTCGGCTTCTAGCTACTTAGTCTCATTAAGAAGTAACACACTGTGACCATTGAGTTAGATGGTCAGTATGTAATGCAACTCTAAAGAGATAAGGTATCGCAAAATACACTGTAGCCACCACTGAAAGGATGCTGGTGTATAATTACCAAGAGATCCATGTAGGACTAAAAGCACTATATTCACCACGAAAAGGATGGTCAGTGCAATACAGGCAAAGAATGTGTGACCTGGGTATACAGTTGGAGTGCAGATAACTATTTGTATATATACACTACTCAGGGCTTACAGTTTTAAATCTTTTGCTACTAGCCAGACCTGAAAAGTTACTCGCCACTGCAATCCATAACATACTAACCAGGGCTGAATTTCTACTCCCCATTGGCTAGTGGAAATTTTGAGCCCTGCACTACTTTCTACCCGAATTTCTTTACTAGACCTATGTGGACCATTATTGTGAGTTACAGAACCCCTATGATTGGATTTATTATGGCGTGTGGACTATAGCTTGTAAGCCCTACATCAGGTCCGGCAGAGAGATGAAGCTCACGTTGCAATACCATTTTATCTTAAAGAGCTCTGCACAGTTAGTGCATTACTGACAGATATTTAAAGAATTATTGTTTTTAAGTCACATTATTTCAATATCGTTAGTTAAATCCTATTGAAACTAAAGGGTGCATTTTATGAGTGCCTTCAGGTTATGTACTTATACAATACGGGCATTAGCACCGAACTCGTTTCTATGTTAGCCAATGAAATGATATTATTGGGATGACTAAAGCGAACCCTCTTTTCTTCTAGCTATTATCTTTGCTTGTATTTAACAATAAACGGTGCAATTTTCAATGAAATTAGTGCACTAAGTCTCATCACTACCTTCCATAAATAATTCACTATATGGGGAAGAACATCCCCCGCAGCAGGACATTCCTCGTTTTACCCAACGTATAAAAAATCCAATATATTTTTTCATAAAATGTTTACGGCTCCTTTAATGAAGGATTAGCTGTGATGATTTAATGACCTCTCGTTTTACTGTGTCTGCAACGAAGATCAGAGAGAGTTAATTAAATTAATAATGGGAAGAAACAATGCAGAAAAAACAGGGTGAGGGCCAAGCAGATAAACTGAAATGAGCACCTGGGGGGAGAGAACAGAGAGAGAAAATAGTGATCAGACCTAAAACGTCACAAAATGGATGACATTGTGATATTTACACCCTGCACTGGGGCCTCTCTGATCCTCATGTGCACAAACTGCAAACCAGCAAGAACTGTCAGGTATCACAGTCTCCCTTGTGCTATCCTGTGCTTCCTTACCTCTGTATGGCAGCCGGCTGGCATGGCCTCCGGCCACTTCCTCATTGCTACATCAGGTAACAGGCACTAGTACGGACGCCTGTTTATGGGCCTATTCTGTGTGGCCTAATTGGGTCCCATCTTCTTCCGCTCCTTTATAAACCTCCCTGGGCCTGGGAGTCATTGCCCTTATGTGGTGTTCCTGTTAGTTACTCGTACTCCGTTCTGACCTGTGCTTATCTGAGAATCCGCTCCGTGTATGACCCCGGCTTGTCTGACTACCCACATTGGTTCTGACCCGTGGCACTGGCTGACTAACTCACTCCTTGTTAACCCCGGCTTGTCCGACTACCCACATTGGTTCTGACCTGTGGCACTGGCTGACTAACTCACTCCATGTAGTCCCCAGTTTCTCTGTCCTCCGGCTCCTATCTAGCTCCATGTATCCCCGGCTTGTCTGACCTGCAGCTCTGTCTGACTACTCACTCTGTACGCTCCTAGCCTGCCTGACCGCTAACCTCTGTGTCCCGCGGCTGTGTCCGACTCTCGCTCCCTGTTGCCTTTGGTCTCTGGTACCTCACAGAAGTGCAGTGCGTACCACAGTGTGCCGTTTCGGGTAGGAGCTTGGGCCCTATCATCTGGTGATCTGGGGTTGTGTGGGATATTATCATCGCTATCTCTCATGTTATTATCACTGTATATTCCAATAAAAGGTGGTTATAAGAGGATTTTAGTTTTACCTGTTAAAGCCTTTTCTTAGTCCATACAGGTTACTGGTAACTCTGGGTAGGATATCCGCCCCTTTAATTGTAGGCAGGAACAATTCTAGAATTGTATGCAGGAGGTGGAGCCTACCTTCCCTCCTTGGCTGCAGCTAGCCATCCAGCTCCAGAAAGATCGGAGACACTATTGACTAGATTGTAGAAGGAAAGAAGACTCTTGTGAGCATGATCCTGAAGGACCCCCACGGTCTGCCACAGGAGAGCTAAGCATGGTCCCCTGACAGGGTGGGAGACCAGTAACCTGTATGGAGTAAGAAAAAAAGCATTTAACAGGTAAGACTAAAATCCTCTTTTCTCTGTTGTCCAATATAGGTTACTGGTAACTTTGGGATGTCCAACCATTGAGTTTCCCAGAGGCGGGAAGTAAGGCAAGGACCAGGCGCAAGGCCCCCAAAGTCACAAGAGCAGATATCAACCATCAGATCAGAGATAGCCCAAACAATGAAGTATCAACAGACACTGAACCAGGGTAACACCCCAACTGTTACACAACGCGCTGAACTAGAGCCAACGGAGCTCAAAAGTGAAGGAAGCACCAAGAACCGAAGAAGATCCTAGACAGGCAAGACTGCCTCCAGGATTTTCCTCCCAAAGCTGGCGTCAGCCAATGCCAGCAAATCAACACGGTAATGCTTCGAAAAGGTGTGCACAGACAGCCAGGTGGCAGCCTTGCACAACTGATCAACAGAGGCCTGATTCTTGAAAGCCCAAGAGGCCCCAATAGAGAATGTAAAATGAGCCGTGACCCTGAAAGGGACAGGCTTCTTCCTAAGCTCATAAGCCTTACAAATAGTGGACTTGATCCATGAAGCAATAGTCACTTTGGATGCAGGTCTTCCTGTCCTAGGATCCTCAGGAATGACGAACAACGCGTCAGATTGCCCGATAGACTCAGTGCAATGTACATAAAACTTGAGACAACGCACCACGTCTAACAAGTGGAGATCCCTCTCCTTGTCAGAGGTGGGGTCAGGGCAGAAAGGCGGCACCAAAATCTCCTGAATGATGTGGAACTCCGAAACCACTTTCGGGAGAAACTCCTGAGAGGTGCGAAGGACCTCCTTGTCCTTGTGAAACACCAAATAGGGTGGTTTACAGGACAGAGCATGTAACTCCGCAACACAGTGGACAGACAATCGCCAGGAGAAAGGCCATTTTCCACGTAACGAGGCATAGAGGAATAGTAGCCAAAGACTCAAAAGGAGGGAGCTGAAGAACGCCCAAAACCAAGTTAAGATCCTACGGAGGGTAGGAATCTTGAAGGTAGGATGAGTATGAGCAATGCCCGGGAAGAAAACCTTGACATCAGGAATTATGGCAATGTGCTGCTGAAAGAAAACAGAGTGCAGAAATCTGAACCTTAAGGGAACTCAAACTGAGGACCTTATCTACACCGTCCTGCAAAAAGGCCAGGACCGTAGGCAGATCAAATTCCTTGTCGGCACACCAAGACAAGAAGGTCGACCAGACACAATTGTAGATATTGGAAGAAACAGGTTTGCAGGCACCGAGCATAGTTGCCACCACACCAGAAGAAAACCCTTTCTTCCTCAATATTGAGGATTCAATTTCCAAGCCGTCAAGGCTAGCCGATGAACATCCTCCTTCTTCTTCTACAGGGTTTCCTGTGGAAGATCTGGACAACAAGGGAGTCATAATTTCCGTATCATTGTGCAACATTGGGAGGGGAGGAAAGATGTAGGCCAGAAGGAATAACCAAGGAATGGACATTGCATCCACCGCCAGAGCTAGAGGGTCTCTCCACCGAGAGCAGAACCTCGGAACCTTCCTGTTGTGTCTTGTCGCCATCAGGTCAATGCAAGGAAGACCCCACTTCTGAACAATGAGGTTGAACACCTCTGGATGCAGCTCCCACTCTCCGATGTCCACTGTGTGTCGAGTGAAGAAGCCCGCCATGACGTTGTCTATGCCAGGAATGTGCACTGTGGATATGGCAGGAACGTTTTCTTCTGCCCAAGACAAAATAGCCTTTACCTCTAACCAAGCGGTGAGACTTCCTGTTCCACCCTGCTTGTTGATGTAAGCCAGTGCCATGGCATTGTCAGACTCTACCCGGACTGGACAGTCTTCCTTCCAGCTGAGATGTCCAATGACAAAGAGCATGAAATATCGCCCGAAGCTCCAAAATGTTGATGGGAAGGAGAGATTCCTCCTGAGACCACCAACCCAGGGCCGCTCCCCAGCCTGAGAGGCTGGCATCTGTCATCACTGTGGTCTAGAAGGATACCAGGAAGGACCTGCCCTTCAGCAGGCTGGAGGTTGAGCCACCATGACAAACTCAGTTCCACATGAAAAGGGAGGCACACGGACATCTTCAGAAGGTCCGGTTGACCCCTGCACACCTGGATCACAAACCGCTGGTGTTCCCTGGTGTGCGCCATGGCAAACGGTACCACTTCTATGGTGGAAATGAATTTCCCCACGAGAGATGACAGCTTCTTGGCTGGAACTGGATTTTTAGCAAGGATTGCAGAAACCTTGTGGGTGATCTGGTGAGCTACCTCGTCCGTGAGAAACACCATGTTCTTCTCTGTGTCAAAGAGGAGGCACAGGAAGACCAGATGCTGGGATGGGACAAGATCCAACTTGTCCATGTTGATGATCCACCCATAATGGGTGACAGCATGAATGCATTGCTGAACCTGCTGATGAAGTTCTGCAAAAGGGGTTTCAGAAGCAGGTAGTCCATGTATGGAGTAACTCTGATGCCATTCTGGTGGAGGACGGACACTAATGCTCCCAGGACACGGTTGAAGACTTGAGGAGCAGTTGTAAGACCAAATGGAAGAGCTGAAAAATGAAAATGTCCCCTGTCGCAGCAAACTGAAGGTATTGTCGGCTCTGTGGATGAATGGCAATGTGTAAGTACGCGTCTTGAAGATCCATAGATGCAAGGAATTCCCCCGGGGACATGGCAGCAATCACCATTCATAGAGACTCCTGGTGATAATGAGTCCTGATCACAAGGGAACTGAGATCCTTTAAATCCAAAATGGGACGACAACCACCATCCTTCTTGGAGACCACAAAGAGGTTTGAGTAAAACCCCATACCTCTGTCCTGAACTGGAACCGGCTCTACAACGTCCTTGTCCAGAAGAGCCTGAACAGCGCCGAACAGATGGCGTTTCTCTGCGCCCTGAGGCGTATGAGAAGGAAAGAAGCGAAAGGGAGGAAGATAGACAAAAGGGATCCTGTAACCTTCCGTCACTACCTGAAAAACCCATGGGTCCATCACTGAATCCTCCCAAATGCTGTGATAGGGACACAGATGACCAACCACAGCATAGTGTGGACACGGGCTCGGTGAGTCACGCCGAAGGCTTGGAAGCCTTGGGCTTGGAGGAGACCTTGGGCTTCCATTGCTGTTTGGGCTTGGAAGAGATACGCAGAGACAAGGGAACTGTCTGGTTCGACGGACACGTCTCATTCTGAAAGGAACGAAAATACCGGTTACACTTAAGTGGTGTTTTCTTCCTAGGAATGGAGCAATGGAGGCTATGCGATAAAGTGCGCCTTAAAGGCACGGAACTCAAATTTTACAAAATTGAAAGTGTAAAACTAAAAGACATGAAACATCACTAACACATGTTAGGAAACCCAAAAAACACTAAACCAGTAAGAAGTGTCAGAAAACCCCTCAAAAGATGCAAATCCAGCAGCTAAAGGGTTAAAGTACCATATAACCCTGCTCAAAAACACCCAAAAGACATACAGATAGACCCAAAGAGTGCAGGTGTGTGCAATAGGAACTCCAATGAAAACACCCCTGTGCAGAGGTGCACTGTGGGACATGTGGACCTGCAGCACTCAAAGGGTAGCTCACCTTTCCTGCGCATATTCTGTCTTCAGATCACCATGTATTAAGAAGAAGCCTCGGTGGGCAACTTCTGAAGAAAGAACTTGAACCAAAGATTCCCCCCCCCCCCAGGGCTTAAGGTCCACAAAAAGCACCTGGTCACTGAGCTAGCCACATCTAAGGGCATTGTCAGTGATGGTTATCCACCTAATGGTGGTATTCCATTTATAACAGAAAAATTAAAAAATAGCTAAAACTATAGCAGAACTGTTCTCTTGCCTGTTTTATCTTCACCAAGGAACAAATCTTTCTGGAGCTGGTTGGCTAGCTGCAGCCAAGGAGGAAAAGTAGGCTCCACCTCCTGCATATAATTCTAGAATTGTTCCTGCCTACAATTAAAGGGGCGGATCGCCTACCCAAAGTTACCAGTAACCTGTATTGGACGACAGAGAAATTGTATTACTGTGTCTGTCCTTTTCCTGATTACCGTGACATCAGGTCTACTACCAATATCTGTCCTTACCCGTGTTCAATGCTATGAGGACCAGAGACATATGGCCATTAAAAGTGTTAAATCAATTTTGATTCTTCACCAAGAAAGCAGCTCCAAATTTAATTAGCCTGTAGTTATAAACAGCCTGCCCATCACAAGACTGACATAGAATACAGACAACATTTTATATAGATACTCCTGATGGACTCCTACCTAGGTAAGTGCTTCTGTTACACACAGTAATTATATAGATACACCTGACTGCTGTGTGATGGACACCTACCTAGGTAAGTGCTTCTGTTACACACAGTAATTATACAGATACACCTGACTGCTGTGTGATGGACTCCTACCTAGGTAAGTGCTTCTGTTACACACAGTAATTATATATACACCTGACTGCTGTCTGATGGACTCCTACCTAGGTAAGTACTTCTGTTACACACAGTAATTATATAGATACAGTAATGATATAGATACACCTGACTGCTGTCTGATGGACTCCTACCTAGGTAAGTGCTTCTGTTACACACAGTAATTATACAGATACACCTGACTGCTGTGTGATGGACTCCTACCTAGGTAAGTCCTTCTGTTACACACAGTAATTATATAGATACACCTGACTGCTGTGTGATGGACTCCTACCTAGGTAAGTGCTTCTGTTACACACAGTAATTATATAGATACACCTGACTGCTGTGTGATGGACTCCTACCTAGGTAAGTGCTTCTGTTACACACAGTAATTATATAGATACACCTGACTGCTGTGTGATGGACTCCTACCTAGGTAAGTGCTTCTGTTACACACAGTAATTATATAGATACACCTGACTGCTGTGTGATGGACTCCTACCTAGGTAAGTGCTTCTGTTACACACAGTAATTATATAGATACACCTGACTGCTGTGTGATGGACTCCTACCTAGGTAAGTGCTTCTGTTACACACAGTAATTATATATACACCTGACTGCTGTGTGATGGACTCCTACCTAGGTAAGTGCTTCTGTTACACACAGTAATTATATATACACCTGACTGCTGTGTGATGGACACCTACCTAGGTAAGTCCTTCTGTTACACACAGTAATTATATAGATACACCTGACTGCTGTGTGATGGACTCCTACCTAGGTAAGTGCTTCTGTTACACACAGTAATTGTATAGATACACCTGACTGCTGTCTGATGGACTCCTACCTAGGTAAGTCCTTCTGTTACACACAGTAACTATATAGATACACCTGACTGCTGTGTGATGGACTCCTACCTAGGTAAGTGCTTCTGTTACACACAGTAATTATACAGATACACCTGACTGCTGTGTGATGGACTCCTACCTAGGTAAGTGCTTCTGTTACACACAGTAATTATACAGATACACCTGACTGCTGTGTGATGGACTCCTACCTAGGTAAGTCCTTCTGTTACACACAGTAACTATATAGATACACCTGACTGCTGTGTGATGGACTCCTACCTAGGTAAGTGCTTCTGTTACACACAGTAATTATACAGATACACCTGACTGCTGTGTGATGGACTCCTACCTAGGTAAGTGCTTCTGTTACACACAGTAATTATATAGATACGCCTGACTGCTGTGTGATGGACTCCTACCTAGGTAAGTGCTTCTGTTACACACAGTAATTATATAGATACACCTGACTGCTGTGTGATGGACTCCTACCTAGGTAAGTGCTTCTGTTACACACAGTAATTATATAGATACACCTGACTGCTGTGTGATGGACTCCTACCTAGGTAAGTGCTTCTGTTACACACAGTAATTATATAGATACACCTGACTGCTGTATGATGGACACCTACCTAGGTAAGTGCTTCTGTTACACACAGTAATTATATATACACCTGACTGCTGTGTGATGGACACCTACCTAGGTAAGTCCTTCTGTTACACACAGTAATTATATAGATACACCTGACTGCTGTGTGATGGACTCCTACCTAGGTAAGTGCTTCTGTTACACACAGTAATTGTATAGATACACCTGACTGCTGTCTGATGGACTCCTACCTAGGTAAGTCCTTCTGTTACACACAGTAATTATATAGATACACCTGACTGCTGTGTGATGGACTCCTACCTAGGTAAGTGCTTCTGTTACACACAGTAATTATACAGATACGCCTGACTGCTGTGTGATGGACTCCTACCTAGGTAAGTGCTTCTGTTACACACAGTAATTATATAGATACGCCTGACTGCTGTGTGATGGACTCCTACCTAGGTAAGTGCTTCTGTTACACACAGTAATTATATAGATACACCTGACTGCTGTGTGATGGACTCCTACCTAGGTAAGTGCTTCTGTTACACACAGTAATTATATAGATACACCTGACTGCTGTGTGATGGACTCCTACCTAGGTAAGTGCTTCTGTTACACACAGTAATTATATAGATACACCTGACTGCTGTGTGATGGACTCCTACCTAGGTAAGCGCTTCTGTTACACACAGTAATTATATAGATACACCTGACTGCTGTGTGATGGACTCCTACCTAGGTAAGCACTTCTGTTACACACAGTAATGATATAGATACACCTGACTGCTGTGTGATGGACTCCTACCTAGGTAAGCACTTCTGTTACACACAGTAATGATATAGATACACCTGACTGCTGTGTGATGGACTCCTACCTAGGTAAGTGCTTCTGTTACACATAGTAATTATATACATACACCTGACTGCTGTGTGATGGACTCCTACCTAGGTAAGCGCTTCTGTTACACACAGTAATTATATAGATACACCTGACTGCTGTATGATGGACTCCTACCTAGGTAAGTGCTTCTGTTACACACAGTAATTATATAGATACACCTGACTGCTGTGTGATGGACTCCTACCTAGGTAAGCGCTTCTGTTACACACAGTAATTATATAGATACACCTGACTGCTGTGTGATGGACTCCTACCTAGGTAAGTACTTCTGTTACACACAGTAATTATACAGATACACCTGACTGCTGTGTGATGGACTCTTACCTAGGTAAGCGCTTCTGTTACACACAGTAATTATATAGATACACCCGACTGCTGTGTGATGGACTCCTACCTAGGTAAGTGCTTCTGTTACACACAGTAATTATATAGATACACCCGACTGCTGTATGATGGACTTCTACCTAGGTAAGTGCTTCTGTTACACACAGTAATTTATTATATAGATACACCTGACTGCTGTGTGATGGACTCCTACCTAGGTAAGTGCTTCTGTTACACACAGTAATTTATTATATAGATCCTACCTATGTAAAGTAAGCCATTTGTGTTACTGTATGACAGCAAAACTTTTTGCCAGGAAAGTGTACGGTGCTATATTCTATATCTCTATTAGTGTGTTAATGCAGCACAAGGAATAGACAGAGGTCATGCTAAATAATCACATTGTACAATACAAATGTATGTATTAGTGTGTTACAGTAGGAAAGTGTGTTTATTATATATTATGAGAGTGAACAGCTATACAGATACACAGCGTAATAGTGTATACTAGATATTACGGTGTTACTGGGGGGGGGGGGGGGTGAAGGTAGGTATAACAGTATATAATAGATATTAGTGCGTTACTGGGGGGATACAGGTAGGTATAACAGTATATAATAGATATTAGTGCGTTACTGGGGATAGAGGGTATACAGGTAGGTATAACAGTATATAATAGATATTAGTGTGTTACTGGGGGGGATACAGGTAGGTATAACAGTATATAATAGATATTAGTGTGTTACTGGGGGGGGGATACAGGTAGGTATAACAGTATATAATAGATATTAGTGCGTTACTGGGGGGGGGGGATACAGGTAGGTATAACAGTATATAAGATATTAGTGCGTTACTGGGGATAGAGGGTATACAGGTAGGTATAACAGTATATAATAGATATTAGTGCGTTACTTGGGGGGATACAGGTAGGTATAACAGTATATAATAGATATTAGTGTGTTACTGGGGATAGAGGGTATACAGGTAGGTATAACAGTATATAACAGATATTAGTGCGTTACTGGGGGGGGGATACAGGTAGGTATAACAGTATATAACAGATATTAGTGCGTTACTGGGGATAGAGGGTATACAGGTAGGTATAACAGTATATAACAGATTAGTGCGTTACTGGGGGGATACAGGTAGGTATAACAGTATATAAGATATTAGTGCGTTACTGGGGATAAAGGGTATACAGGTAGGTATAACAGTATATAATAGATATTAGTGTGTTACTGGGGGGGATACAGGTAGGTATAACAGTATATAATAGATATTAGTGTGTTACTGGGGATAGAGGGTATACAGGTAGGTATAACAGTATATAAGATATTAGTGTGTTACTGGGGATAGAGGGTATACAGGTAGGTATAACAGTATATAACAGATATTAGTGCGTTACTGGGGGGGGGATACAGGTAGGTATAACAGTATATAACAGATATTAGTGCGTTACTGGGGATAGAGGGTATACAGGTAGGTATAACAGTATATAACAGATTAGTGCGTTACTGGGGGGGATACAGGTAGGTATAACAGTATATAATAGATATTAGTGTGTTACTGGGGATAGAGGGTATACAGGTAGGTATAACAGTATATAATAGATATTAGTGTGTTACTGGGGGATAGAGGGTATACAGGTAGGTATAACAGTATATAATAGATATTAGTGCGTTACTGGGGGGGACACAGGTAGGTATAACAGTATATAATAGATATTAGTGTGTTACTGGGGGATAGAGGCTATACAGGTAGGTATAACAGTATATAAGATATTAGTGCGTTACTGGGGATAGAGGGGATACAGGTAGGTATAACAGTATATAATAGATATTAGTGCGTTACTGGGGATAGAGGGGATACAGGTAGGTATAACAGTATATAATAGATATTAGTGCGTTACTGGGGATAGAGGGTATACAGGTAGGTATAACAGTATATAAGATATTAGTGCGTTACTGGGGGGGGATACAGGTAGGTATAACAGTATATAATAGATATTAGTGCGTTACTGGGGGGGGATACAGGTAGGTAGAACAGTATATAATAGATATTAGTGTGTTACTGGGGGGGATACAGGTAGGTATAACAGTATATAAGATATTAGTGCGTTACTGGGGATAGAGGGTATACAGGTAGGTATAACAGTATATAATAGATATTAGTGCGTTACTGGGGATAGAGGGTATACAGGTAGGTATAACAGTATATAATAGATATTAGTGCGTTACTGGGGATAGAGGGTATACAGGTAGGTATAACAGTATATAATAGATATTAGTGTGTTACTGGGGGGGATACAGGTAGGTATAACAGTATATAATAGATATTAGTGCGTTACTGGGGATAGAGGGTATACAGGTAGGTATAACAGTATATAATAGATATTAGTGTGTTACTGGGGGGGATACAGGTAGGTATAACAGTATATAATAGATATTAGTGTGTTACTGGGGGGGATACAGGTAGGTATAACAGTATATAATAGATATTAGTGCGTTACTGGGGGGGGATACAGGTAGGTATAACAGTATATAATAGATATTAGTGCGTTACTGGGGGGGATACAGGTAGGTATAACAGTATATAATAGATATTAGTGCGTTACTGGGGGGGGTGAATACAGATAGGTATAACAGTATATAATAGATATTAGTGCGTTACTGGGGGGGTGAATACAGATAGGTATAACAGTATATAATAGATATTAGTGTGTTACTGGGGGGGATACAGGTAGGTATAACAGTATATAATAGATATTAGTGTGTTACTGGGGATAAAGGGTATACAGGTAGGTATAACAGTATATAATAGATATTAGTGTGTTACTGGGGGGGATACAGGTAGGTATAACAGTATATAAGATATTAGTGCATTACTGGGGATAGAGGGGATACAGGTAGGTATAACAGTATATAATAGATATTAGTGTGTTACTAGGGGGTATACAGGTAGGTATCACAGTATATAATAGATATTAGTGCGTTACTGGGGATAGAGGGTATATAGGTAGGTATAACAGTATATAATAGATATTAGTGCGTTACTGGGGGGGATACAGGTAGGTATAACAGTATATAATAGATATTAGTGTGTTACTGGGGATAGAGGGGATACAGGTAGGTATAACAGTATATAATAGATATTAGTGTGTTACTGGGGGGGATACAGGTAGGTATAACAGTATATAATAGATATTAGTGTGTTACTGGGGGGGATACAGGTAGGTATAACAGTATATAATAGATATTAGTGTGTTACTGGGGGGGATACAGGTAGGTATAACAGTATATAATAGATATTAGTGCGTTACTAGGGGGATACAGGTAGGTATAACAGTATATAATAGATATTAGTGTGTTACTGGGGATAGAGGGTACACAGGTAGGTATAACAGTATATAATAGATATTAGTGTGTTACTGGGGATAGAGGGTATACAGGTAGGTATAACAGTATATAATAGATATTAGTGTGTTACTGGGGATAGAGGGTATACAGGTAGGTATAACAGTATATAATAGATATTAGTGCGTTACTGGGGGGGATACAGGTAGGTATAACAGTATATAATAGATATTAGTGTGTTACTGGGGATAGAGGGGATACAGGTAGGTATAACAGTATATAATAGATATTAGTGTGTTACTAGGGGGTATACAGGTAGGTATCACAGTATATAATAGATATTAGTGCGTTACTGGGGATAGAGGGTATATAGGTAGGTATAACAGTATATAATAGATATTAGTGCGTTACTGGGGGGGATACAGGTAGGTATAACAGTATATAATAGATATTAGTGTGTTACTAGGGGGTATACAGGTAGGTATCACAGTATATAATAGATATTAGTGCATTACTGGGGATAGAGGGGATACAGGTAGGTATAACAGTATATAATAGATATTAGTGCGTTACTGGGGGGGATACAGGTAGGTATAACAGTATATAATAGATATTAGTGTGTTACTGGGGATAGAGGGTATACAGGTAGGTATAACAGTATATAATAGATATTAGTGTGTTACTGGGGATAGAGGGTATACAGGTAGGTATAACAGTATATAATAGATATTAGTGCGTTACTGGGGGGGATACAGGTAGGTATAACAGTATATAATAGATATTAGTGTGTTACTGGGGATAGAGGGGATACAGGTAGGTATAACAGTATATAATAGATATTAGTGCGTTACTGGGGGGGATACAGGTAGGTATAACAGTATATAATAGATATTAGTGCGTTACTGGGGGGGGATACAGGTAGGTATAACAGTATATAACAGATATTCGTGCGTTAATGGGGGATAGTGGTAATGAGATAGAGACCTGTTCAGCACGGCGGAGCCGAGTTTGTTCCTTAAACACTGCAGCAGATCTGAGTGCAGGAGGTTCTGAGAGAGGCAGAATGTGCAGCGATTGCAGGCGCAGAGACAGCGGAGCCGGGCGTGACTGCGGAGACACACAGAAGGACAGGTTCAGGTGCTCTGCACGCAAATCTCATGTGGTCTGTGTTTGTGAGACTCACAGGGGACAACAATCATACTGGTTTAAATGGGGCTTTAATCCTTTAAGATCTAGGCAGCAGAGCAATATGTTGGTAGATCTCGTTAGCATAAAAACGGGGTTAAAGCCCCATTTACGTAAATGGTTCCTTTAGTGCAGTTGGTTTTCCTCACAATGAATCCACTCTTCTTTGTGACTATGGCCCACAGCTGCTGAGCAGTACAATTCTGTATCAGGACGGCTGTTCAGAGACTGAAAGTCACTGGAGTGAATGGGGATTTACATCAGGATAATAACCCAATATGGTGGATTTACACCAGCAGGGCATCAGCTGTGCTAAGTTTAACTCATTAACTGCCTGGACAGCCCCTCCTGGGGAGCTAGACTTGGATGAAGAGGCTCTAGTACAGCACAGACCTGCCCTGTTTCCTACATTAACATATGGGACTACCCAGCACTACAGTGGACAGCCCCCGGGGGCGCTAGACTGGGATGAATAGGATGTAGTATGATATAACTGTCCTGTTTCATCCATTAATGTGTGTGAATACCCAGCACTACAGTGTACAGCCCCTGGAGGCGCTAGACTGGGATGAATAGGATCTAGTATGATATAACTGTCCTGTTTCATCCATTAATGTGTGTGAATACCCAGCACTACAGTGGACAGCCCCCAGGGATCTAGTATGGTAGTGTTGGGCGGTTTCATTTTATGTACTTGGGGCCAAACAGACATAAAATCTCAGATTACACAGAAGAGATGAGTGCACAGGGACCATCAGGATGAACAGCAGGGAACGGGTCATCAGTGCCACTGTGGGGAGCAAGCAGGGAACAATAGCGCACATAGGGGATGAAAAGCAGAGACCACTGGATTACCAGCACGCATGCATTAAGCAAAATTCAAGAAAGTGTTAAATTCTCCCTTACTCCTACCCAGTCCAAAGAGGCCAACAACTTCCTGGCCAAGTCGCACCCACAAAGTAACAAACAAACAGATACTAAAGGGAATGGGGGGGGGGGGTCAGTGTCCTGAGACGTGTGGCACAGAGACACAGTAACAAACAGATACTAAAGTGAATGGGGGGGGGGGGTCAGTGTCCTGAGACGTGTGGCACAGAGACACAGTAACAAACAGATACTAAAGGGAATGGGGGGGGGCAGTGTCCTGAGACGTGTGGCACAGAGACACAGTAACAAACAGATACTAAAGGGAATGGGGGGGGGGGGGGTCAGTGTCCTGAGACGTGTGGCACAGAGACACAGTAACAAACAGATACTAAAGGGAATGGGGGGGAGGTCAGTGTCCTGAGACGTGTGGCACAGAGACACAGTAACAAACAGATACTAAAGGGAATGGGGGGGGGGAGGCAGTGTCAGAGACGTGTGGCACAGAGACACAGTAACAAACAGATACTAAAGGGAATGGGGGGGGAGGTCAGTGTCCTGAGATGTGTGGCACAGAGACACAGTAACAAACAGATACTAAAGGGAATGGGGGGGGGAGGTCAGTGTCCTGAGACGTGTGGCACAGAGACACAGTAACAAACAGATACTAAAGGGAATGGGGGGGGGAGGTCAGTGTCCTGAGACGTGTGGCACAGAGACACAGTAACAAACAGATACTAAAGGGAATGGGGGGGGGGGGGGTCAGTGTCCTGAGACGTGTGGCACAGAGACACAGTAACAAACAGATACTAAAGGGAATGGGGGGGGGGGGGGGGGTCAGTGTCCTGAGACGTGTGGCACAGAGACACAGTAACAAACAGATACTAAAGGGAATGGGGGGGGGGGGGTCAGTGTCCTGAGACGTGTGGCACAGAGACACAGTAACAAACAGATACTAAAGGGAATGGGGGGGGGGGTCAGTGTCCTGAGACGTGTGGCACAGAGACACAGTAACAAACAGATACTAAAGGGAATGGGGGGGGGGGTCAGTGTCCTGAGACGTGTGGCACAGAGACACAGTAACAAACAGATACTAAAGGGAATGGGGGGGGGGTCAGTGTCCTGAGATGTGTGGCACAGAGACACAGTAACAAACAGATACTAAAGGGAATGGGGGGGGAGGTAAGTGTCCTGAGACGTGTGGCACAGAGACACAGTAACAAACAGATACTAAAGGAATGGGGGAGGTCAGTGTCCTGAGACGTGTGGCAGAGACACAGTAACAAACAGATACTAAAGGGAATGGGGGGGGGGGTCAGTGTCCTGAGACGTGTGGCACAGAGACACAGTAACAAACAGATACTAAAGGGAATGGGGGGAGGTCAGTGTCCTGAGACGTGTGGCACAGAGACACAGTAACAAACAGATACTAAAGGGAATGGGGGGGGGGTCAGTGTCCTGAGATGTGTGGCACAGAGAAACAGTAACAAACAGATACTAAAGGGAATGGTGGGGGGGGGGGCAGTGTCCTGAGACATGTGGCACAGAGACACAGTAACAAACAGATACTAAAGGGAATGGGGGGGAGGTCAGTGTCCTGAGATGTGTGGCACAGAGACACAGTAACAAACAGATACTAAAGGGAATGGGGCGGGGGGTCAGTGTCCTGAGACGTGTGGCACAGAGACACAGTAACAAACAGATACTAAAGGGAATGGGGGGGGGGGGTCAGTGTCCTGAGACGTGTGGCACAGAGACACAGTAACAAACAGATACTAAAGGGAATGGGGGGGGGGGCAGTGTCCTGAGACGTGTGGCACAGAGACACAGTAACAAACAGATACTAAAGGGAATGGGGGGGGGAGGTCAGTGTCCTGAGACGTGTGGCACAGAGACACAGTAACAAACAGATACTAAAGGGAATGGGGGGGGGGTCAGTGTCCTGAGACGTGTGGCACAGAGACACAGTAACAAACAGATACTAAAGGGAATGGGGGGGGGGGGGGTCAGTGTCCTGAGACGTGTGGCACAGAAACACAGTAACAAACAGATACTAAAGGGAATGGGGGGGGGGGTCAGTGTCCTGAGACATGTGGCACAGAGACACAGTAACAAACAGATACTAAAGGGAATGGGGGGGGGGCAGTGTCCTGAGACGTGTGGCACAGAGACACAGTAACAAACAGATACTAAAGGGAATGGGGGGGGGTCAGTGTCCTGAGACGTGTGGCACAGAGACACAGTAACAAACAGATACTAAAGGGAATGGGGGGGAGGTCAGTGTCCTGAGACGTGTGGCACAGAGACACAGTAACAAACAGATACTAAAGGGAATGGGGGGGGGGTCAGTGTCCTGAGACGTGTGGCACAGAGACACAGTAACAAACAGATACTAAAGGGAATGGGGGGGGGGGGTCAGTGTCCTGAGACGTGTGGCACAGAGACACAGTAACAAACAGATACTAAAGGGAATGGGGGGGGGTCAGTGTCCTGAGACGTGTGGCACAGAGACACAGTAACAAACAGATACTAAAGGGAATGGGGGGGGGGGGTCAGTGTCCTGAGACGTGTGGCACAGAGACACAGTAACAAACAGATACTAAAGGGAATGGGGGGGGGCAGTGTCCTGAGACGTGTGCACAGAGACACAGTAACAAACAGATACTAAAGGGAATGGGGGGGGGGTCAGTGTCCTGAGACGTGTGGCACAGAGACACAGTAACAAACAGATACTAAAGGGAATGGGGGGGGGGTCAGTGTCCTGAGACGTGTGGCACAGAGACACAGTAACAAACAGATACTAAAGGGAATGGGGGGGGGGGCAGTGTCCTGAGACGTGTGGCACAGAGACACAGTAACAAACAGATACTAAAGGGAATGGGGGGGGGGGTCAGTGTCCTGAGACGTGTGGCACAGAGACACAGTAACAAACAGATACTAAAGGGAATGGGGGGGGGGGTCAGTGTCCTGAGACGTGTGGCACAGAGACACAGTAACAAACAGATACTAAAGGGAATGGGGGGGGGGGTCAGTGTCCTGAGACGTGTGGCACAGAGACACAGTAACAAACAGATACTAAAGGGAATGGGTGGGGGGGGGGTCAGTGTCCTGAGACGTGTTGCACAGAGACACAGTAACAAACAGATACTAAAGGGAATGGGGGGGGGGTCAGTGTCCTGAGACATGTGGCACAGAGACACAGTAACAAACAGATACTAAAGGGAATGGGGGGGGGCAGTGTCCTGAGACGTGTGGCACAGAGACACAGTAACAAACAGATACTAAAGGGAATGGGGGGGGGGGTCAGTGTCCTGAGACGTGTGGCACAGAGACACAGTAACAAACAGATACTAAAGGGAATGGGGGGGAGGTCAGTGTCCTGAGACGTGTGGCACAGAGACATAGTAACAAACAGATACTAAAGGGAATGGGGGGGGGGTCAGTGTCCTGAGACGTGTGGCACAGAGACACAGTAACAAACAGATACTAAAGGGAATGGGGGGGGGGGGTCAGTGTCCTGAGACGTGTGGCACAGAGACACAGTAACAAACAGATACTAAAGGGAATGGGGGGGGGGGTCAGTGTCCTGAGACGTGTGGCACAGAGACACAGTAACAAACAGATACTAAAGGGAATGGGGGGGGAGGTCAGTGTCCTGAGACGTGTGGCACAGAGACACAGTAACAAACAGATACTAAAGGAATGGGGGGGGGGGGGTCAGTGTCCTGAGACATGTGGCACAGAGACACAGTAACAAACAGATACTAAAGGGAATGGGGGGGGGGGTCAGTGTCCTGAGACGTGTGGCACAGAGACAGTAACAAACAGATACTAAAGGGAATGGGGGGGGGGGTCAGTGTCCTGAGACGTGTGGCACAGAGACACAGTAACAAACAGATACTAAAGGGAATGGGGGGGGGGTCAGTGTCCTGAGACGTGTGGCACAGAGACACAGTAACAAACAGATACTAAAGGGAATGGGGGGGGGGGGTCAGTGTCCTGAGACGTGTGGCACAGAGACACAGTAACAAACAGATACTAAAGGGAATGGGGGGGGGGGTCAGTGTCCTGAGACGTGTGGCACAGAGACACAGTAACAAACAGATACTAAAGGGAATGGGTGGGGGGGGGGTCAGTGTCCTGAGACGTGTTGCACAGAGACACAGTAACAAACAGATACTAAAGGGAATGGGGGGGGGGTCAGTGTCCTGAGACGTGTGGCACAGAGACACAGTAACAAACAGATACTAAAGGGAATGGGGGGGGGGGGGGGCAGTGTCCTGAGACGTGTGGCACAGAGACACAGTAACAGATACTAAAGGGAATGGGGGGGGGGGGTCAGTGTCCTGAGACGTGTGGCACAGAGACACAGTAACAAACAGATACTAAAGGGAATGGGGGGGAGGTCAGTGTCCTGAGACGTGTGGCACAGAGACACAGTAACAAACAGATACTAAAGGGAATGGGGGGGGAGGTCAGTGTCCTGAGACGTGTGGCACAGAGACACAGTAACAGATACTAAAGGGAATGGGGGGGGGGTCAGTGTCCTGAGACGTGTGGCACAGAGACACAGTAACAAACAGATACTAAAGGGAATGGGGGGGGGGGTCAGTGTCCTGAGACGTGTGGCACAGAGACACAGTAACAAACAGATACTAAAGGGAATGGGGGGGGGGGGGGTCAGTGTCCTGAGACGTGTGGCACAGAGACACAGTAACAAACAGATACTAAAGGGAATGGGTGGGGGGGGGGGGGTCAGTGTCCTGAGACGTGTGGCACAGAGACACAGTAACAAACAGATACTAAAGGGAATGGGGGGGGGGGGTCAGTGTCCTGAGACGTGTGGCACAGAGACACAATAACAAACAGATACTAAAGGGAATGGGGGGGGAGGTCAGTGTCCTGAGACGTGTGGCACAGAGACACAGTAACAAACAGATACTAAAGGGAATGGGGGGGAGGTCAGTGTCCTGAGACGTGTGGCACAGAGACACAGTAACAAACAGATACTAAAGGGAATGGGGGGGGGGGTCAGTGTCCTGAGACGTGTGGCACAGAGACACAGTAACAAACAGATACTAAAGGGAATGGGGGGGGGGTCAGTGTCCTGAGACATGTGGCACAGAGACACAGTAACAAACAGATACTAAAGGGAATGGGGGGGGGGGGGTCAGTGTCCTGAGACGTGTGGCACAGAGACACAGTAACAAACAGATACTAAAGGGAATGGGGGGGGGGGGTCAGTGTCCTGAGACGTGTGGCACAGAGACACAGTAACAAACAGATACTAAAGGGAATGGGGGGGGGGGGTCAGTGTCCTGAGACGTGTGGCACAGAGACACAGTAACAAACAGATACTAAAGGGAATGGGGGGGGGGGTCAGTGTCCTGAGACGTGTGGCACAGAGACACAGTAACAAACAGATACTAAAGGGAATGGGGGGGGGGGTCAGTGTCCTGAGACGTGTGGCACAGAGACACAGTAACAAACAGATACTAAAGGGAATGGGGGGGGGGGCAGTGTCCTGAGACGTGTGGCACAGAGACACAGTAACAAACAGATACTAAAGGGAATGGGGGGGGGGGTCAGTGTCCTGAGACGAGTGGCACAGAGACACAGTAACAAACAGATACTAAAGGGAATGGGGGGGGGGGGGTCAGTGTCCTGAGACGTGTGGCACAGGGACACAGTAACAAACAGATACTAAAGGGAATGGGGGGGGGGGAGGTCAGTGTCCTGAGACGTGTGGCACAGAGACACAGTAACAAACAGATACTAAAGGGAATGGGGGGGGTCAGCGTCCTGAGACGTGTGGCACAGAGACACAGTAACAAACAGATACTAAAGGGAATGGGGGGGGGGGTCAGTGTCCTGAGACGTGTGGCACAGAGACACAGTAACAAACAGATACTAAAGGGAATGGGGGGGGGGCAGTGTCCTGAGACGTGTGGCACAGAGACACAGTAACAAACAGATACTAAAGGGAATGGGGGGGGGGCAGTGTCCTGAGACGTGTGGCACAGAGACACAGTAACAAACAGATACTAAAGGGAATGGGGGGGGGGGCAGTGTCCTGAGACGTGTGGCACAGAGACACAGTAACAAACAGATACTAAAGGGAATGGGGGGGGGGGGGGGGGTCAGTGTCCTGAGACGTGTGGCACAGAGACACAGTAACAAACAGATACTAAAGGGAATGGGGGGGGGGGGGTCAGTGTCCTGAGACGTGTGGCACAGAGACACAGTAACAAACAGATACTAAAGGGAATGGGGGGGGGGGGTCAGTGTCCTGAGACGTGTGGCACAGAGACACAGTAACAAACAGATACTAAAGGGAATGGGGGGGGGTCAGTGTCCTGAGACATGTGGAACAGAGACACAGTAACAAACAGATACTACAGGGAATGGGGGGGGGGGTCAGTGTCCTGAGACATGTGGCACAGAGACACAGTAACAAACAGATACTAAAGGGAATGGGGGGGGGGGGGTCCAGTGTCCTGAGACGTGTTGCACAGAGACACAGTAACAAACAGATACTAAAGGGAATGGGGGGGGGGGGTCAGCGTCCTGAGACGTGTGGCACAGAGACACAGTAACAAACAGATACTAAAGGGAATGGGGGGGGGCAGTGTCCGGAGATGTGTGGCACAGAGACACAGTAACAAACAGATACTAAAGGGAATGGGGGGAGGTCAGTGTCCTGAGATGTGTGGCACAGAGACACAGTAACAAACAGATACTAAAGGGAATGGGGGGGGTCAGTGTCCTGAGACGTGTGGCACAGAGACACAGTAACAAACAGATACTAAAGGGAATGGGGGGGGGAGGTCAGTGTCCTGAGACGTGTGGCACAGAGACACAGTAACAAACAGATACTAAAGGGAATGGGGGGGGGGGGTCAGTGTCCTGAGACGTGTGGCACAGAGACACAGTAACAGATACTAAAGGGAATGGGGGGGAGGTCAGTGTCCTGAGACGTGTGGCACAGAGACACAGTAACAAACAGATACTAAAGGGAATGGGGGGGAGGTCAGTGTCCTGAGACGTGTGGCACAGAGACACAGTAACAGATACTAAAGGGAATGGGGGGGGAGGTCAGTGTCCTGAGACGTGTGGCACAGAGACACAGTAACAAACAGATACTAAAGGGAATGGGGGGGGGGGTGTCAGTGTCACCCCAGGTTTCTAGATTAGAGGATTTGCCGACTGTGCAATGGAGACCCTAGAAGGAGAAACATTCAGCATGTGATGTACCTTCCACATCTATATAGAGTATCGACATCCAGCTAACAACGTTTCTTGGTTTGTGCCAGCCAAACCCCTCGGTTGGCATTGGTGCCAGGTCTGTGAATGGGAAGAGTGCCCGATGGCTAACTACTGCAATTACCAAGCTAAAATATTTTTCATCCTATAAATCCTGCATTCAGTTGTCAAAGCCTTCCCTGCAGGAAGTCCATCCTACACCTGTTCTTTATTGGTCTCTCTCCACCTCCCTCACCCACAATGCACAGCGCAGACCCACTGCACCCTCTGTTCCCTAACCCCTGACACCTTCTCATTGGACAGCGGTGGGTGTCAGGGCTGTGCGCTCTGTCAAAGTGTATATGTGGTTCTGTGACAACAGGTGGGTCAAGGCTGGGGTCACAGGGTGTGCGTTTCTATGGGTACCAACGGTACAAGGCTGGGGTCACAGGGTGTGCATTTGTATGGGTACCAGTGGTGCAAGGCTGGGGTCACACGGTGTGCCTTTCTATGGGTACCAGTGGTGCAAGGCTGGGGTCACACAGAGTGCGTTTTTATGGGTACCAGTGGTGCAAGGCTGGGGTGTCAATCACATGCTTTGGCGGCTACCAGTGTAATGCAGCTGGAGTATCAGTCAGTGCATGTGAGGTTCCGTGACTGCCAGCAGACAATAGAACAAGGCTGGGGTATTAGACAGTGCATGTGTGGTTCTGTGGCTATCAGACAATAGAACAAGGCTGGAGTATCAGTAGACAATAGAACAAGGCTGGAGTATTAGACAGTTCATGTGAGGTTCTGTGACCAACAGTGGGACAAGGCTGGGGTATTAGACAGTGCAGGTGTGGTTTGTGACTATCAGTAGATAATAGAACAAGGCTGGGGCGTCACTGTACATGTGACTGTAAACATACATAATTGTTCATGTGACAGGACGTGAGACTATGACACTGACTGTCTGTGCAATTCTGGGGCAACTCAGCAAAACAATACAGCATTAAAACAAAAACACACACCGAGATCATGACAATGTGTGTACAAGAGGAAGAACACACAAAATGGCACACCCAGTAAGAACAATCTCCAAGGGAAACAAAAGGTGATAAAGAGTGCGCACGTGTGTGGTGTGTGTGTGTGTTGCACGTGTGGGGCAGAGACAGGATGGGATATGGCAGTGTAGGTTATGATGGGGGAGGGTCAGTAAGTATAACAGGACTTGCAGTTTTGTCTGACAGTGGTGGAGGGCAGCATGGGGCCCTTAAAGGGATAGTAATGGTTCATAATAAAAGCAGCTCTAACTAATCATCGTAGTATTTGGACTTTGGAGAGTGTTATTTCAGTTCTGTCAGAGTTGTAGTACAAGAGTAATTCAATGACAAAGTATCCCCCTCCCGCCCCTTTTACTGATGTAACACTGTTCAGCCAGATCAGAAGGGAGGTGCCCAGGTAGACTGCAGAGAGGGACAATCTTCAATTAAGATAAGGGAAAAACCTGAAAAGCTTGTCAAGGGGGGGGCAGGGCTTTCATTGTTCTCATAGGAATAAGAGTGTCCCCTTCTGTTATCTGTCTGATCTATGGACTGGATTCCACATCTGAGAAGAGATGGCTTACACTAGATAAAAGGGGCAGGGCTTTCATTGTTCTCATAGGAAGAAGATTGTCCCCTTCTGTTATCTGTCTGGTCTATGTACTGCATTCCACATCTGAGAAGAGATGTCTTACACTAGGTAAAAGGGGCAGGGATTTCATTGTTCTCATAGGAAGAAGATTGTCCCCTTCTGTTATCTGTCTGGTCTATGGACTGGATTTCACATCTGAGAAGAGATGGCTTACACTAGGTAAAAGGGGGGCAGGGCTTTCATTGTTCTCATAGGAAGAAGATTGTCCCCTTCTGTTATCTGTCTGGTCTATGGACTGGATTCCACATCTGAGAAGAGATGGCTTACACTAGGTAAAAGGGGCAGGGCTTTCATTGTTCTCATAGGAAGAAGATTGTCCCCTTCTGTTATCTGTCTGGTCTATGGACTGGATTCCACATCTGAGAAGAGATGGCTTACACTAGGTAAAAGGGGCGGGGCTTTCATTGTTCTCATAGGAAGAAGATTGTCCCCTTCTGTTATCTGTCTGGTCTATGGACTGGATTCCACATCTGAGAAGAGATGGCTTACACTAGGTAAAAGGGGCAGGGCTTTCATTGTTCTCATAGGAAGAAGATTGTCCCCTTCTGTTATCTGTCTGGTCTATGGACTGGATTCCACATCTGAGAAGAGATGGCTTACACTAGGTAAAAGGGGCGGGGCTTTCATTGTTCTCATAGGAAGAAGATTGTCCCCTTCTGTTATCTGTCTGGTCTATGGACTGGATTCCACATCTGAGAAGAGATGGCTTACACTAGGTACAAGGGGCGGGGCTTTCATTGTTCTCATAGGAAGAAGATTGTCCCCTTCTGTTATCTGTCTGGTCTATGGACTGGATTCCACATCTGAGAAGAGATGGCTTACACTAGGTAAAAGGGGCGGGGCTTTCATTGTTCTCATAGGAAGAAGATTGTCCCCTTCTGTTATCTGTCTGGTCTATGGACTGGATTCCACATCTGAGAAGAGATGGCTTACACTAGGTAAAAGGGGCGGGGCTTTCATTGTTCTCATAGGAAGAAGATTGTCCCCTTCTGTTATCTGTCTGGTCTATGGACTGGATTCCACATCTGAGAAGAGATGGTTTACACTATGTAAAAGGGGCGGGGCTTTCATTGTTCTCATAGGAAGAAGATTGTCCCCTGCTGTTATCTGTCTGGTCTATGGACTGGATTCCACATCTGAGAAGAGATGGCTTACACTATGTAAAAGGGGCGGGGCTTTCATTGTTCTCATAGGAAGAAGATTGTCCCCTGCTGTTATCTGTCTGGTCTATGGACTGGATTCCACATCTGAGAAGAGATGGCTTACACTAGGTAAAAGGGGCGGGGCTTTCATTGTTCTCATAGGAAGAAGATTGTCCCCTGCTGTTATCTGTCTGGTCTATGGACTGGATTCCACATCTGAGAAGAGATGGCTTACACTAGGTAAAAGGGGCGGGAGGGGAAACTTTGCTTGTCAATATCTCAAACCATAAAGGTCTGAGAGATAAGACTTATATCGTTCTTCATGTTTTTTTAATGCCTACAAAATAAAATAAAGTTAAAACGAAGTATTACTATCCCTTTAAACAGATGTGGACACAAGTGAGGAGGGGGCTTTCAAATGAGACCAGGGGAGGGGGGTGATATGAATGAAATTTAATGCAATGTGCAAACAAAGGTGCCTAGTCGAGTGTGACAATCTGAGGGGCGAGAACGACAATGCCCCTTAGGCACTAAAACAGCAGTGCCCATAGACTGCAGGGCGCACGATTTCCAGCCTAAAAGCTAGGAGTCTATGGGGTCTCTTATACCAGTGAAGCCTGCCACTGTGAGCCATAGATGCCCAGTTTGTGCCCAGCGCAGGGGGGGCAGTTTTCAGACCCGTCACATGGTTGGCAGAGTTAGAGCCACAAAGCTCTCTGAACAGGTAATATTGCTGCTGAGTAAATAAGGGCCATAGTGCAAGATGAAAAAATAAAAATGCACACACAATTAACCCTTCGAGTGCCAGAGGCAAAGCAATGCATTCCGTACCCCTCTGACACTCAAAGGGTTAATAACCGTTCTCAGATTTGAGAGAGACTGAAGACTCTTCTTACCAAGTGGATTTATTCAGTGTTAATCTGTCTTCCGAGTGGCACAGAGATATGCAACACAGACAAGAGTTAAGGATGCGTCACGTTAACCCCTAGAGGAACATATGACAAGTTACATTTACACAGCGCTTGGACAAACAAATCAAAATGGCTGAACATCTGCCAAAAGGAAGTGGTCATCTTACATTGAGAAAATGATGTGCCAGGACAGAGAAGCCACGCAATGGCTGGGCATCCCAACCCTAATAATGGAAAGGGGTTTTCCCTGCGTCCCTCAAATCGACTAAGAAAATCTATGAATCACCTTCTTTTGATTTATTGAGGGATGCTGGGACAATGGCAGACGCCAGGACATAGAAGCAAGCAACAGCCAGGCATCCAAACCCATCACAAGGATGAGAAGTCCTCTCCGTCTGGGATGCCCCACATCCCTCAACTGACAGAAATAGATGTGCTGGCAAGTATAACAATCCCATTTGTGTCTATTGAGGGGCGCAGGGAATATGGGGACATCCCCAAACAGCACAAACACAGGGAGGGAAGAAAACTAGAGAACTGTGACCTACCCTGAGGACAAAATCCGCACCTTGGGAGGAGAGAACATGAACCTAGTAGAACGTATGAGCAAAAGACAAAGAAGCCGCGTCGCAGACACCTGGTTCTTCGAAGCCCACGACACTTGGAGTGTAGAATGGGCAGTAATCCTGATTGCAGCAGGATGAGACTTGAGAAAGTTGTCTGACTGTTCTTTTAAGGCAATCCTAGCTTTCTAAGGCCTTCAGAGACGACAAACACTGTGCCCATTTGTCTGTGTTGAAGACCTCTAACCACAGAGCGTGAAGAACTTTTCTTGTGACGGTGAGGATTAGGACACAAGGAGAGGAGAGCCAAACCCCAATTGTGTTCCAGTTTCAACTGAAAGAAGAAACGAAAAAGGAAAGCAAACAAGGAAAAGGAAACCTAAGTGCAGTATTTCCACACTTACATAGAAAGGGAAACCCACAATATTAAAGTCAAAAGCAGCCCTTCAGGCCATTTAAAAGACAAGATATTTTGGGTCTGGAAGCCACTCGCAGACCACACATTAAAGATGCTTTTCCCAGAAGTATACAGTTCATTGTAGCACCAGCGAAGCCACTCCGACAGGCTGTCCTTCATTTCATGCACTGCGAGGTTCTTTGGTACCGACAGTATGCTGTAGTCTGCTCTGCTCCCAACAGTAATCCGTTTGATGACAAGCCCAGTTTATCAAGAGGAAGGACAGCCTATCAGTGACTTCACGGGGGGGGGGGGGGGAGTCTCTTCAGGGAAGCGTGTAAGACACCAGAGCTGGTGCTACAACAAGCTGAATACCCCGTAGACCGCTCTGTGTGATGTGTGGTCTGTGAGGGCCTTCAAGACCCAGTTTATCTGGGTCTGTTAAATGGCCTGAACGGGCTGCTTTGATTTTAATGTTTTCCCTATAGATGCGTGGAAATGCTGAGCTTTCCTTTTTCTTGGCTTTTCTTTCTAGATTGGTTTACCATTTTTACAAGACGGCACAAGCTTGTGTTGATAACAGGGCACTGGGATTTCACTAGATTAATAAGAATGCTTGAGCACTATATAAATGTTCTTTCTGAAACTGAGAAACAGCATGTAATACGACTTTGGTGGCAGACTAGCTGAGCAGGATAGTGCACAGAGGTCTAAACTGCTCACTGAGGATACTGCAGTAAGGAAAACATTACACGTGTTCTACTTGAGGGAAGCAGAAGACTGAAGAACTTCCAGGATCACATTCAAGTCCCAGGGAAGGCTACAATCCCTGTACAGAGAATATCAGAAGTAGATTTTAGCAGAGATAGGCTTGTGTGCATGTAGCATGGTCTGAACTGGTGAAATCACCCAGACCTTTACTCTTCAAAAATGTGAGGTTAGGTTGGACAAGTTGGGCTGTGACCTGTGACCTTGAGTAAGAAGGTCAAGCAGCTATGGAAGGCACCAAGGACCCTTTGTTGAAGTGTCGAGCAAGTGATGAAACCAAAACACATCTTGGCCAGAATTTTTAATTTTGGGAAATCACGGCAACTGGGAGGAAAGATGTAAACCAGGGTGTACCGCCAAGGGACTGTCAAAGCATTAAGTTGCCACTGCTTTTGGGTCCCTTACTCTTGCACAAAATGCTGGAAGTTTTGTGTTAAGGAAGAAGGCGGCCATCAGATCCATCTCTGGCATTCCCTAGACATTCCCAAGATAAAGAACTAAACTGCCCCTCACCTGGATCAGTTATATGTTGAGGAGCTGAGAGACCTTGGACATCAGCGTTCACCCAGTGTCTAAGAATCTCCGCTCTTGGTGTCTCCCTGATGGTTGCTATAAGCTCGGTGTTGTTGGACTGAATCTAAACTGGAGCATCGTCCAGGTAGAGTGATAAAGAGGGCTTTAAAGAGATAGTAATACTTTATTATTACTTTCCCCCATGTTGTACATATTTGTAAAATAATTTAATAGCCCCCAGGTTCGTCTCTCAAACCTTTAAGGTTAGAGATAATCAAAGGGAAAGTTCCTCCCTCCCTCTCTGAAGTCAGCGTTGTACTGACTGCAGGGATATCCGGTCTGACTTTCATCAGGCGGTTCTGCAGCAGAGCCACAATCGCGTTTGTGACAAAGAGTTATTTCACTGAAACGGTCTTCTACATGTGCTTGCAAATCAATCACACTGCAAACCAAGCACAAACCAATCACACTGCAAACCAAGCACAAACCAATCACACTGCAAACCAAGCACAAACCAATCACACTGCAAACCAAGCACAAACCAATGAAAGTCAGCCCGGATATCCCTGCAGTCAGCACAACGCTGACTTCAGAGAGAGGGAGGGAGGAACTTTCCCTTCGATTATCTCTAACCATAAAGGTTTGAGAGATGAACCTGGGGGCTATTAAATTATTTTACAAATATGTAAAATATGGGGGATAGTAATAATAAAGTATTACTATCCCTTTAAGGTCCAGAATGTCGATTGGAAGGAAAAACTCTGTGGCGGATCATTGTCCCTGAATGAAATGAGAGGCACCCTCCCAGCAGACTGGCACTGGTTGTCACCATTTTTTCTTCTGGTATGGAGAAGGGACGTACCGTGGCTAGAGCATGACCTGTAAGCCACTACTGAAGAGAAAGCAGGGGGCAAGAGACAGCAGCGCCTTCTGATGTAGATGGGAGCTCTAGGATTGAGACCAGATTCAGCTGCAGTGAATGAAAACAGTTCTGTCTGATTCCATGGACCCCTCGAGCCGCATGCAGTTTGTGTAAAGAATGATCCTCAACAACTTCAAATCCAAGCTAAAAGAGCACCTTTTAAATGGTAGCACTACCGTAATATGGGAGCATTATCTCATATGTCAAACACCGCACTTACCTGCTTGTATCCATCCTATACTGAGACTGTAAGTGCTATGGGGCAGGGACTTTGTATTCTAATGTATACCCACCTGGCATTTCCCTTACGACTGTCTATGTCAGCAATTAATGTACCCCTTCTATACTAAATGTAAATTGTGAAGTGCTAATCAAATAAAATATAAATACCGCTCGTGGAAAAGGGTATAGACATACAAACTCGTTGGTATTTACAAAACTTAGGCCTAAAGGCCATGCTTTTCCTCAGTGGAACTATCTGAACCAAAGCGGAAGGACGGCCTCTTTCTGTACGCAGCGCTCTCCAACAGATGAGGAGGAGCCAGGACAAGAACTGACCGCATTCAGATGAAGCTACCTCTACATTTAAAGCTGAACTTTCATCAACATTATACTTGGCCCCAAATTCTTAATATGGTACCGATATACATAGAAATACTTGCCATTTGCAGTATAGTTGCAGCATAAGTAAGAGAGAACGTTTTAACCAGGCAGCAGCGGGTAACAGCGCAGACATCTTGCAGAGACGGAATCTCTGCGTCTGCACTGTCCGTCCCCTTCAACGCCACGACTGGCGAGCTGGAAGCCTTGTGCCTTAAGGACCCGGAAGGGACTGACAGCACAGGTGCAGAGAACGCCTCCTGAAAGATCCCAGCCGTGCCCATCTGCCAAAAACATTCTCTCTGTTACTTATGCCGTATAGCATAATGTTGAAAGTTCCGCGTTAACACCTTAACAACGCAGGAAGTGCATGTACGTCACAAGTGGATGTCCCTAAAGGACCCATTACATACATGTACGTCATCAATTTCAGGACTCCCCGGGCCGCTGTATGCCATTCGGGCAGCCCTGAAACAGAAAGATTTAAGGGGTCAAATCCCATCGGCAGACTGGAATTATGTGTGGGACACTGAAATCCTATGGATTCACAGCTCCACCCAGTTTGATCAGGGGTTGGAAAAGAGGAGGGACATGAAGACGGTAAGGACAGTAAATGAGGCTTATTTTCTCTACAGGTTACAGAAAAGGCTGCTCCATTGCTTTGCAGATTATATTATACTAGTTGAAGAGCCCGTGTACACAGGCCAAGGTCCAGGTAACGTTAACCCTTTGAGTGCCATAGGGGTACACAATGCATTGCTTTGCATACCCCTCTGGCACTCAAAAGGTTATGCGGCCAATACCTCACTGCTCCACGCGATGCAGTCTTGCGTCGTCTCACTCACGAGATGCAATCATGCACAACAGAGACATCCCAAATGTGGACACTGCGCATGACTGCATCGTGACAAACATCCTAGCGAATTATTATATAGGATATAGACACACACACGCACACACACGCACACGCGCACACACGCACGCACGATGTGCTGGACAGCTCCAGGGAAAAATAAATAAAGATATTTTCACAGCAGTGGGCAAAAAATCACCACCAAATTCACTGCTTGTGGCTGATCTCTGTGCCCCCAGGGAACCAGAAATCGCTAGAGTATATCACAAAACACACACAGTGGACTAACAGTTACCCATAGACTGCTGTAGTAAAAGCCCCATAACATTTCAGGCCATGAAAGGAACTGTACCCAAAGAATGCAAGTTTGAACTGCAACAACTTTAGAATGAAACCTCTCCCCACAGAAGAAGTCCTAGAGCTTAAATCAGCAGGAAAAACCCTGATATGTTTTCTATTACAAGATGCTGTCCCTTTCACTAGGTACAGGTATGTGAAACCTCTTTTCCTACTAAATGGGGGTCAGTATGCGAGGCAAGAAGCATGCGTCGTTATAGAACATGCAGTTGTTACCGTGACCGGACTGGCACTACTCACGGATACATGGCCATTGTAGTCATCTTGATGAAGATGTCCCTGCTGGGGTTATCGGCCGTGTTGCAAGTGAAGGCCTGGGGCGGAGGCATCTTGTGCTTCTTGCAGAAGTCAGCCGGGGAGACGCTGCTCTCCTGCTTCACCTCATGGAGATCAGACTTGGTGGCTACAATGAGGCACGGCGTACGGCTGTCCATGAAGTGTTGCTGCACAAAGAAGGAAATGAATAAACCTAAACATCACAACAACACAATGGAGGGGGTCCAGTTGCACCTTGTTAATAGGAGTAAATCTGTATCGTACCAGAAGTGTTGACTACTCATAGGTTGGTGTTTAACTTCTTAAATGACCAGTAGGCCTTCATAGTATTTGGTCCATGGAGAGTGTTATATCAATTCTGTCAGAGTTGTAGTACAAGAGTAACTGAATGATAACGTATCCCCCTCCCGCCCCTTTTACTGATGTAACACTGCTCACCTCAGAGCAGCAAGACTGTCAGGATGGATCGCAGAGAGGGACAATGTTCAGTGATCATAAGGAAAAACCTGAAAAACCTGGCAAGGGGGGCAGTGTTTCCTTATGATCACAGTAAGAAGATTGTCCCTTGATGTAACCTGTCCGGTCATGTGACCAGATTCCACATCCGAGGGGAGGCGGCTTACACTAGGTAAAAGGTGCGGGAGGGGGATACTTTATCATTCAATTACTCTTGTACTACAACGGACAGTATTGATATAACACTCTCAATGTTTTTTTGTGAAACATAACTATCAAATCAGTCCTTTAAGGGATAGTAGTCAGTGCACCGGCACATGACCGATTACGTGTCCCTGCGTGCTGAACATGGGTCAGAGAGATCACGCTCTGTTGTTGAAGTGTTCAATTTCAGAACCCAGTTTGTGCTTACAATGCCCCCGAAGGAGTGCTCTACGCACAACGTATGTGACGTGCCAGGACCGTCACTGGTCCCCTCAAGGAAAAAAAACAACGAACAAATGGTGACTGTCCTGGCACATCACCAGTCATTAAGGGGTTAATGCTCACACACAACACTCACAAAGCCTGCAGAAAGACAATTTAACTCTTCTCCACTGGGAACTCCAGTACTCTGACACAAAGTATCCAAAAGGAACAGTCTATTTATACTGAACCCATTATCTTAATATGCCGTCCACAATATGGGGCAATGTCACTGATTTTGCTTAATAAGCTATTTGTTTTGGAGACCTGAAGGGGTGTGTGTGTGTGTGTGTGTGTGTGTGTGGTGTGTGTGGTGTGTGTGGTGTGGTGTGTGTCCAAGCGTGCGGAGATAGGGGAAGCCCACCATTCATAGACCTGTGCTGTACTAGACCTCTCCTCCTGTTATACACAGGATCAACCTTCTAGTGTGCTGTACTAGACCTCTCCTCCTCTGTTATACAGGGGATCAGCCTTCTAGTGTACTGTACTAGACCTCTCCTCCTGTTATACACAGGATCAACCTTCTAGTGTGCTGTACTAGACCTCTCCTCCTCTGTTATACAGGGGATCAGCCTTCTAGTGTACTGTACTAGACCTCTCCTCCTCTGTTATACAGGGGATCAGCCTTCTAGTGTACTGTACTAGACCTCTCCTCCTCTGTTATACAGGGGATCGGCCTTCTAGTGTACTGTACTAGACCTCTCCTCCTCTGTTATACAGGGGATCGGCCTTCTAGTGTGCTGTACTAGACCTCTCTTCCTCTGTTATACAGGGGACCGGCCTTCTAGTGTACTGTACTAGACCTCTCTTCCTCTGTTATACAGGGGATCAGCCTTCTAGTGTGCTGTACTAGACCTCTCCTCCTTTGTTATACAGGGGATCAGCCTTCTAGTGTACTGTACTAGACCTCTCCTCCTCTGTTATACAGGGGATCAGCCTTCTAGTGTACTGTACTAGACCTCTCCTCCTCTGTTATACAGGGGATCAGCCTTCTAGTGTACTGTACTAGACCTCTCCTCCTCTGTTATACAGGGGATCGGCCTTCTAGTGTACTGTACTAGACCTCTCCTCCTCTGTTATACAGGGGATCGGCCTTCTAGTGTGCTGTACTAGACCTCTCTTCCTCTGTTATACAGGGGACCGGCCTTCTAGTGTACTGTACTAGACCTCTCTTCCTCTGTTATACAGGGGATCAGCCTTCTAGTGTGCTGTACTAGACCTCTCCTCCTTTGTTATACAGGGGATCAGCCTTCTAGTGTACTGTACTAGACCTCTCCTCCTCTGTTATACAGGGGATCAGCCTTCTAGTGTACTGTACTAGACCTCTCCTCCTCTGTTATACAGGGGATCAGCCTTCTAGTGTACTGTACTAGACCTCTCCTCCTCTGTTATACAGGGGATCAGCCTTCTAGTGTACTGTACTAGACCTCTCCTCCTCTGTTATACAGGGGACCGGCCTTCTAGTGTACTGTACTAGACCTCTCTTCCTCTGTTATAAATCTCCATCTCCCCCATGGTGCAGTTTGCTTGCTCCACTTTATCTTGATGAATATGGCCCAGTGATTTCCTCCATGGTACAATAGAAGGACACACAAGTTACACAAACCTTGAATATTCTGGAGCAGTAGTCAAACGACTTGGGATTGGTGATGTCGTAGACTAGGCAGACGACATCACATGTGGCATCAGCTGGAGACAAAGCCTCACACTCTGCGACATGGTGCAACTGGAAGACAAAGTGATATCAGTTCACGTATAGCTCCGCGGGACTCCAGGGACCACACATCCATATGTGAGGGTCCTTGCAGCATGGAGTAGCGGGCTGCACAGTGGGCCACTATCCAATGTGATGGAGGCCTCAAGAAGTTAAGTATTTAAAAAGGAATGTTACATGGGAAGATGCATCAGTCCTCTTAGGTGTCAGCTTGACAATTGGAGTGGCCCAGAACTGCCCCCTATTTCTTTGTGAATATGTCCATGTATAGAAAAAATAAAAAAGAACAGAAATACAAGAGCCCTATGATTAAATTATGTATCGAAACCTTCTATAAATATAGTTTCATCATATGGGCTATAGTGGAAGCCAGTTCAATGTTTTTTAATCGGATATTCCAAGCAAAAATAAAAACACTAATCCCTACAATTGTATTAATATCTAACAAACAAATACAAATATTTAAAAACGAATATAAATGTATGAGTGGTTCTCTGTGACCATCCAAGATAGGAAGTCAGTTTGTATAGCAAAATCACCTATTTAAATTCAAAGGAGTAAATTGCTTTATTCAAAACACCCGTTATATGAACTATATAGCTATTCACACACATAGCAAAGTGGCATTTCACTAGTTAATACACTCTGAAGTTACACTTTCCCTTTAAGGATATTTGACTAGTGATGGATTCTAGTCCTCAATGTATTTCATAGCTCCTTTATCATTCGATGAACTTCCTAACTGGAGTCCATAGCAAAGCGGCACTTCATGTAGCCAACAGGCACAGTTACTAGAAATCATCGTGTGTGGATACTGAGAACATATCACTAGTAAAATGTACTTAAAGGGAAAGTGTAACTTTAGAGTGAATTAACCAGTGAAGTGCCACTTTGCTATGGACTCTATATGTGAAGACCGATAGAGTACATAAACTGTTTTTTTTGAATAAAGTAATTTACTCCTGTGAATCTAAATAGGAGAAAGTGTAACTTTAGAGTTCACTAGCAATGTGGGACGGCGTTGCCCGTCATGTCATGACCGTTGGGCACATGTGTGTGAAATGCAGACACACTGATAAACACAGACATATGCAACACACAGGCAGATACATACCATACATCCCAAGTGTCCCTCTTTGAGGGCCAAATCCCTCTGTCCCTCTTTCCCACCCTGTTGTTCCTCTTTTTAGGAGGTCAGACTGCGTGCAGGGCCGGCTCCACCTATAGGCAAGGTAGGCGCCGGCCTAGGGCGCACAGGTACTGGGGGCGTGGGCATGCAGCGGAGAAGAGCTGCGCCCGCACACACCATGCCGGGAACCACAACACAGGTCTGTGTCGCTACTGCGCTCCCTCATTGTGTCGGATCTTTAGTAATGCAGAGCGCGCTGGGAGTCATGATCTCCCGCCGCGCTCTGCATTACTGAAGAGAAGACTGCGCGGGTGCTACAGGTATGTGATGGGGGGCAAGTTGGAGCTGAGGGGGCATAGTGGAGCTGCTGGGGGCAAGTTGGAGCTGATAGGGGTAAGTTGGAGCGGAGGAGGTCAAAGTGGAGCTGATGGGGGCAAGTTGGAGCGGATGGGGGTCAAAGTGGAGATGAAGGGGGGTCAAAGTGGAGATGAAGGGGGGTCAAAGTGGAGATGAAGGGGGCAAGTTGGAGCGGATGGGGGCCAAAGTGGAGCTGATGGGGGCAAGTTGGAGCGGATGGGGGGCAAGTTGGAGCGGATGGGGGGCAAAGTGGAGCTGTTGGTGGCAAGTTGGAGCTGATAGGGGCAAGTTGGAGCTGCTGGGGGCATAGTTAAGCTGCTGGGGGGCAAAGTGGAGCCGATGGGGGTAAGTTGGAGCTGATAGGGGCATAGTGGAGCTGAGGGGGGGGCAAAAGTGGAGCTGGTGGAGGCAAGTTAGAGTGGATGGGGAGCAAAGTGGAGCTGATGGGGGCAAGTTAGAGCGGATGGTGGGCAAAGTGGAGCTGATGGGGGCAAGTTGGAGCTGCTGGTGGCATAGTGGAGCTGATGGAGGGCAAAGTGGAGCCGGTGGGGAAAAAGTGGAGCTGGTGGGGGGCAAAGTGGAGTTGCTGGGGGGCAAAGTGGAGCTGATGGGTGCAAGTTGGAGTTGATGGGTGCAAGTTGGAGCTGATGGGGGCAAAGTGGAGCTGATGGTGGGCAAAGTGCAGCTGATGGGGGGCAAAGTGGGGCAAAGTGCAGCTGATGGGGGGCAAAGTGCAGCTGATGGGGGGCAAAGTGGAGCTGATGGGGGGCAAAGTGGAGCTGATGGGGGGCAAAGTGGAGCTGATGGGGGGCAAAGTGGAGCTGATAAGGGGAAAGCTGGAGCAGGTGGGGGGCATCTCCAGACCAGGGGCAGACTGGCCCAGGGGGCAGAGAGAGGACAATCATGAAAAGAGGTGGGGTATAAGTAGGCGGGGTATAAAGGGGTGGGACACAAGGGGCGGAGAGAAATGGGCGACAAAATTAGGTTTTGCCTAGGTTGGCAAAAATCCTTGCACCAGCCCTGACTGTGTGGTGTGCATTACTTTGCTCTACAGCAATAAAGCAATAATCTTCAGTATATGTGTTTATACATTAGTCTGTGCAAATAAAATACTTTGGTCTTGCACTAAATCATTTATTCAGTTACATAAATAGCTAGTAATAGGTCATGAAATAACCTAAAAATTCTTACTAATGCCCCGCCCACCAGCCACGCCCCCAACAATATCACCTAAAACTAACGTGTCCCTCTTTGGCCATGTGAAATGTTGGGAGGTATGCACATACACACAGTGAGCGGCAGAGACATGCAAAAGACACGCACACACACAGACACACTGGAGATGGACACACATATGTAACAGATGTAAACACACACACACACACACACAACATATATGAGCAGAAACACATGCGTGCATGAGTTGTGTACCCCTCTGGCACTCAAATGGTTAAGGTATAGAGAGGCATGTCAGAGTTAAATAGCAGTGGGAAGTGTATTCATACCTGGGAACATTGATTTGTGGAGTCCCTAGAGGGGACTGATGTGGTGCTGATGTGGAGAGACAAATGGGGCAATCTGGGTTAAAGTGGGCGGGGCTTAATCGCGAGTAGGGGGCGTGGCTTAACATAAATGTGGAAAAGTGTTAGTAATAGGCTGGGGAAGGAGGAGAAGTGGGAGGGGAATGCAAGTTTACAGTGTGAGGGGTTTGAACACACTCCCTGAGGGGTTAAACTTGATACCCAACCCTGTGGCAGTCAGTGGGTTAAGTGTGTACCTGATGGCTGTCTGTCCTGTGTCTTGCATGGCAAATGATGACAGTGAAGAAATAATTCAGCAGAGGGCCTACCTTAACCCTTTGAGTGCCATTTTGTTCCCCTGGTGCTGCACTACAGGTCCTGCTGAGGCCACTGGGAGTCAGGGTGAGTGACTGTGTGTGTGTGTCAGCCATATTTATTTCTGGCTTTGTGTGTGTATGTGGTGCTGTGTGTGTGAGTGGGGGCATGTGTGTTTGGTGCTGTGTGAGTGGGACATGTGTGTGTGGTGGTCTGTGTGCGTGAGTGGGACATGTGTGTGTTTGTTTGGTGCTGTGTGAGTGGGGCATGTGTGTGTCTGTGGTGTAGGAGCAAGTGGCGGCCATTTTATTTTTTTCTCAATTTGATAGTGGTGGGCGGGCTGCATAGTGGGGGCGGGCAAACTCCCTGCATGATTGAATCACCCAATAGGAGTAGTAACTCCTGCTTTATGCCTCCCCTGGGTGTGTTTTGGCAGGCACAAAGTCTTCTTTTATATATATAGATTAACCAGTTAAGTTCCACTCTGCTATGGACTCTAGTTAGGAAGCTCTTGTAATAAAGGAGCTATGAAATACACTGAGGACTAGAATCTATCACTAGTAAAATATCCTTAAAGGGAAAGTGTAACTTCAGAGTGAATTAACCAGTGAAGTGCCACTTTGCTATGGACTCTGTGTGTGAATAGCTATAGAGTTTATATAACAGGTTTTACGAATAAAGCAATTTACTCCTATGAATTTAAATAGGAAGTAAGTCAGTTTGTATAGCAAAAGCACCTATCTTGGATGATCACAGAGAACCACTCGCGGATACATTTATATTAGGTTTTATTTGTTTGTTAGATATAATTATACAACTGTAGGGATTAGTGTCTTTATTTTTGCTTGGAATATCCGATTAAAAACATTGAACTGGCTTCCACTATAGCCCATATGACGACACTATATTTATAGAAGGTTTCGATAAACAATTTAATCATAGGGCTCCTGTATTTCTGTTCTATCTTCTTTTTTCTATATATTATATTTTGAAGCCTGCAATGGAAACATTCTCATAAACAGGTACAAAAATTAGAATATGTCCATGTCCGGGACAATTAAACCAGTTTTGTTTTTATTTCCTGGGCAAAACAACGTAGAAGGCTCTTTTAAACTTCTAGAGAGGTCTCAAAGTTTGTACGTAGTGAGTTTTACATCTGGATTCACACACAGCAGACTGTACTGTAGGCCTCACACGATAAGAAAAGGGGTACAGAACACTCTAATGTACAAGATACAGGATGACTGCATGGTATCCTCCCATCACACACAGCAGACTGTACTGTAGGCCTCACACCATAAGAAAAGGGGTACATAACACTCTAATGTACAAGATACAGGATGACTGCATGGTATCCTCCCATCACACACAGTAGACTGTACTGTAGGCCTCACACCATAAGAAAAGGGGTACAGAACACTCCAATGTACAAGATACAGGATGACTACATGATATCCTCCCATCACACACAGTAGACTGTACTGTAGGCCTCACACCATAAGAAAAGGGGTACAGAACACTCCAATGTACAAGATACAGGATGACTGCATGGTATCCTCCCATCACACACAGTAGACTGTACTGTAGGCCTCACACCATAAGAAAAGGGGTACAGAACACTCCAATGTACAAGATACAGGATGACTGCATGGTATCCTCCCATCACACACAGCAGACTGTACTGTAGGCCTCACACCATAAGAAAAGGGGTACATAACACTCTAATGTACAAGATACAGGATGATTGCATGGTTCCCTCCCATCACACACAGCAGACTGTACTGTAGGCCTCACACCATAAGAAAAGGGGTACAGAACACTCTAATGTACAAGATACAGGATGACTACATGGTATCCTCCCATCACACACAGCAGACTGTACTGTGTGCCTCACACCATAAGAAAAGGGGTACAGAACACTCTAATGTACAAGATACAGGATGACTGCATGGTATCCTCCCATCACACACAGCAGACTATACTGTAGGCCTCACACAATAAGAAAAGGGGTACAGAACACTCCAATGTACAAGATACAGGATGATTGCATGGTTCCCTCCCATCACACACAGCAGACTGTACTGTAGGCCTCACACCATAAGAAAAGGGGTACAGAACACTCCAATGTACAAGATACAGGATGACTGCATGGTATCCTCCCATCACACACAGCAGACTGTACTGTAGGCCTCACACCATAAGAAAAGGGGTACAGAACACTCTAATGTACAAGATACAGGATGACTACATGGTATCCTCCCATCACACACAGCAGACTGTACTGTGTGCCTCACACCATAAGAAAAGGGGTACAGAACACTCTAATGTACAAAATACAGGATGACTGCATGGTATCCTCCCATCACACACAGCAGACTGTACTGTAGGCCTCACACAATAAGAAAAGGGGTACAGAACACTCCAATGTACAAGATACAGGATGATTGCATGGTTCCCTCCCATCACACACAGCAGACTGTACTGTAGGCCTCACACCATAAGAAAAGGGGTACAGAACACTCCAATGTACAAGATACAGGATGACTGCATGGTATCCTCCCATCACACACAGCAGACTGTACTGTAGGCCTCACACCATAAGAAAAGGGGTACAGAACACTCTAATGTACAAGATACAGGATGACTGCATGGTATCCTCCCATCACACACAGCAGACTGTACTGTAGGCCTCACACCATAAGAAAAGGGGTACAGAACACTAATGTACAAGATACAGGATGACTGCATGGTATCCTCCCATCACACACAGCAGACTGTACTGTAGGCCTCACACCATAAGAAAAGGGGTACAGAACACTCCAATGTACAAGATACAGGATGATTGCATGGTATCCTCCCATCACACACAGCAGACTGTACTGTAGGCCTCACACCATAAGAAAAGGGGTACATAACACTCTAATGTACAAGATACAGGATGACTGCATGGTACCCTCCCATCACACACAGCAGACTGTACTGTAGGCCTCACACCATAAGAAAAGGGGTACATAACACTCTAATGTACAAGATACAGGATGACTGCATGGTATCCTCCCATCACACACAGCAGACTGTACTGTAGGCCTCACACCATAAGAAAAGGGGTACAGAACACTCCAATGTACAAGATACAGGATGATTGCATGGTTCCCTCCCATCACACACAGCAGACTGTACTGTGTGCCTCACACAATAAGAAAAGGGGTACAGAACACTCCAATGTACAAGATACAGGATGATTGCATGGTATCCTCCCATCACACACAGCAGACTGTACTGTAGGCCTCACACCATAAGAAAAGGGGTACAGAACACTCCAATGTACAAGATACAGGATGATTGCATGGTATCCTCCCATCACACACAGCAGACTGTACTGTAGGCCTCACACCATAAGAAAAGGGGTACATAACACTCTAATGTACAAGATACAGGATGACTGCATGGTACCCTCCCATCACACACAGCAGACTGTACTGTAGGCCTCACACAATAAGAAAAGGGGTACATAACACTCCAATGTACAAGATACAGGATGACTGCATGGTATCCTCCCATCACACACAGCAGACTGTACTGTGTGCCTCACACGATAAGAAAAGGGGTACAGAACACTCTAATGTACAAGATACAGGATGACTGCATGGTTCCCTCCCATCACACACAGCAGACTGTACTGTGTGCCTCACACCATAAGAAAAGGGGTACATAACACTCCAATGTACAAGATACAGGATGACTGCATGGTTCCCTCCCATCACACACAGCAGACTGTACTGTGTGCCTCACACCATAAGAAAAGGGGTACAGAACACTCCAATGTACAAGATACATGATGACTACATGGTATCCTCCCATCACACACAGCAGACTGTACTGTGTGCCTCACACCATAAGAAAAGGGGTACAGAACACTCTAATGTACAAGATACAGGATGATTGCATGGTATTCTCCCATCACACACAGCAGACTGTACTGTAGGCCTCACACGATAAGAAAAGGGGTACAGAACACTAATGTACAAGATACAGGATGACTGCATGGTATCCTCCCATCACACACAGCAGACTGTACTGTAGGCCTCACACCATAAGAAAAGGGGTACATAACACTCCAATGTACAAGATACAGGATGACTGCATGGTTCCCTCCCATCACACACAGCAGACTGTACTGTAGGCCTCACACCATAAGAAAAGGGGTACAGAACACTCCAATGTACAAGATACAGGATGACTGCATGGTTCCCTCCCATCACACACAGCAGACTGTACTGTAGGCCTCACACCATAAGAAAAGGGGTACAGAACACTCTAATGTACAAGATACAGGATGACTGCATGGTATCCTCCCATCACACACAGCAGACTGTACTGTAGGCCTCACACCATAAGAAAAGGGGTACAGAACACTCTAATGTACAAGATACAGGATGACTACATGGTATCCTCCCATCACACACAGCAGACTGTACTGTGTGCCTCACACCATAAGAAAAGGGGTACAGAACACTCTAATGTACAAGATACAGGATGACTGCATGGTATCCTCCCATCACACACAGCAGACTGTACTGTAGGCCTCACACAATAAGAAAAGGGGTACAGAACACTCCAATGTACAAGATACAGGATGATTGCATGGTTCCCTCCCATCACACACAGCAGACTGTACTGTAGGCCTCACACCATAAGAAAAGGGGTACAGAACACTCCAATGTACAAGATACAGGATGACTGCATGGTATCCTCCCATCACACACAGCAGACTGTACTGTAGGCCTCACACCATAAGAAAAGGGGTACATAACACTCTAATGTACAAGATACAGGATGACTGCATGGTACCCTCCCATCACACACAGCAGACTGTACTGTAGGCCTCACACCATAAGAAAAGGGGTACATAACACTCTAATGTACAAGATACAGGATGACTGCATGGTATCCTCCCATCACACACAGCAGACTGTACTGTAGGCCTCACACCATAAGAAAAGGGGTACAGAACACTCCAATGTACAAGATACAGGATGATTGCATGGTTCCCTCCCATCACACACAGCAGACTGTACTGTGTGCCTCACACAATAAGAAAAGGGGTACAGAACACTCCAATGTACAAGATACAGGATGATTGCATGGTATCCTCCCATCACACACAGCAGACTGTACTGTAGGCCTCACACCATAAGAAAAGGGGTACAGAACACTCCAATGTACAAGATACAGGATGATTGCATGGTATCCTCCCATCACACACAGCAGACTGTACTGTAGGCCTCACACCATAAGAAAAGGGGTACATAACACTCTAATGTACAAGATACAGGATGACTGCATGGTACCCTCCCATCACACACAGCAGACTGTACTGTAGGCCTCACACAATAAGAAAAGGGGTACATAACACTCCAATATACAAGATACAGGATGACTGCATGGTATCCTCCCATCACACACAGCAGACTGTACTGTGTGCCTCACACGATAAGAAAAGGGGTACAGAACACTCTAATGTACAAGATACAGGATGACTGCATGGTTCCCTCCCATCACACACAGCAGACTGTACTGTGTGCCTCACACCATAAGAAAAGGGGTACATAACACTCCAATGTACAAGATACAGGATGACTGCATGGTTCCCTCCCATCACACACAGCAGACTGTACTGTGTGCCTCACACCATAAGAAAAGGGGTACAGAACACTCCAATGTACAAGATACATGATGACTACATGGTATCCTCCCATCACACACAGCAGACTGTACTGTGTGCCTCACACCATAAGAAAAGGGGTACAGAACACTCTAATGTACAAGATACAGGATGATTGCATGGTATTCTCCCATCACACACAGCAGACTGTACTGTAGGCCTCACACGATAAGAAAAGGGGTACAGAACACTAATGTACAAGATACAGGATGACTGCATGGTATCCTCCCATCACACACAGCAGACTGTACTGTAGGCCTCACACCATAAGAAAAGGGGTACATAACACTCCAATGTACAAGATACAGGATGACTGCATGGTTCCCTCCCATCACACACAGCAGACTGTACTGTAGGCCTCACACCATAAGAAAAGGGGTACAGAACACTCCAATGTACAAGATACAGGATGACTGCATGGTTCCCTCCCATCACACACAGCAGACTGTACTGTAGGCCTCACACCATAAGAAAAGGGGTACAGAACACTCTAATGTACAAGATACAGGATGATTGCATGGTTCCCTCCCATCACACACAGCAGACTGTACTGTAGGCCTCACACCATAAGAAAAGGGGTACAGAACACTCCAATGTACAAGATACAGGATGACTGCATGGTTCCCTCCCATCACACACAGCAGACTGTACTGTAGGCCTCACACCATAAGAAAAGGGGTACAGAACACACTCATGTACAAGATACAGGATGATTGCATGGTATCCTCCCATCACACACAGCAGACTGTACTGTGTGCCTCACACCATAAGAAAAGGGGTACATAACACTCTAATGTACAAGATACAGGATGACTGCATGGTTCCCTCCCATCACACACAGCAGATTGTACTGTAGGCCTCACACCATAAGAAAAGGGGTACATAACACTCCAATGTACAAGATACAGGATGACTGCATGGTTCCCTCCCATCACACACAGCAGACTGTACTGTAGGCCTCACACGATAAGAAAAGGGGTACATAACACTCTAATGTACAAGATACAGGATGATTGCATGGTTCCCTCCCATCACACACAGCAGACTGTACTGTGTGCCTCACACGATAAGAAAAAGGGGTACAGAACACTCTAATGTACAAGATACAGGATGACTGCATGGTATCCTCCCATCACACACAGCAGACTGTACTGTAGGCCTCACACCATAAGAAAAGGGGTACATAACACTCTAATGTACAAGATACAGGATGACTGCATGGTATCCTCCCATCACACACAGCAGACTGTACTGTAGGCCTCACACCATAAGAAAAGGGGTACATAACACTCTAATGTACAAGATACAGGATGACTGCATGGTTCCCTCCCATCACACACAGCAGACTGTACTGTAGGCCTCACACGATAAGAAAAGGGGTACAGAACACTCTAATGTACAAGATACAGGATGACTACATGGTATCCTCCCATCACACATAGCAGACTGTACTGTGTGCCTCACACCATAAGAAAAGGGGTACATAACACTCCAATGTACAAGATACAGGATGACTGCATGGTTCCCTCCCATCACACACAGCAGACTGTACTGTAGGCCTCACACCATAAGAAAAGGGGTACATAACACTCTAATGTACAAGATACAGGATGACTGCATGGTATCCTCCCATCACACACAGCAGACTGTACTGTAGGCCTCACACCATAAGAAAAGGGGTACATAACACTCTAATGTACAAGATACAGGATGACTGCATGGTATCCTCCCATCACACACAGCAGACTGTACTGTGTGCCTCACACCATAAGAAAAGGGGTACAGAACACTCTAATGTACAAGATACAGGATGACTGCATGGTTCCCTCCCATCACACACAGCAGACTGTACTGTAGGCCTCACACGATAAGAAAAGGGGTACATAACACTCTAATGTACAAGATACAGGATGACTGCATGGTTCCCTCCCATCACACACAGCAGACTGTACTGTAGGCCTCACACGATAAGAAAAGGGGTACAGAACACTCTAATGTACAAGATACAGGATGACTGCATGGTATCCTCCCATCACACACAGCAGACTGTACTGTGTGCCTCACACCATAAGAAAAGGGGTACATAACACTCTAATGTACAAGATACAGGATGACTGCATGGTTCCCTCCCATCACACACAGCAGACTGTACTGTAGGCCTCACACGATAAGAAAAGGAGTACATAACACTCTAATGTACAAGATACAGGATGACTGCATGGTATCCTCCCATCACACACAGCAGACTGTACTGTGTGCCTCACACCATAAGAAAAGGGGTACAGAACACTCTAATGTACAAGATACAGGATGACTGCATGGTATCCTCCCATCACACACAGCAGACTGTACTGTGTGCCTCACACCATAAGAAAAGGGGTACATAACACTCCAATGTACAAGATACAGGATGACTGCATGGTATCCTCCCATCACACACAGCAGACTGTACTGTGTGCCTCACACCATAAGAAAAGGGGTACATAACACTCTAATGTACAAGATACAGGATGATTGCATGGTTCCCTCCCATCACACACAGCAGACTGTACTGTGTGCCTCACACGATAAGAAAAGGGGTACATAACACTCCAATGTACAAGATACAGGATGACTGCATGGTATCCTCCCATCACACACAGCAGACTGTACTGTAGGCCTCACACAATAAGAAAAGGGGTACATAACACTCTAATGTACAAGATACAAGATGACTGCATGGTTCCCTCCCATCACACACAGCAGACTGTACTGTGTGCCTCACACGATAAGAAAAGGGGTACATAACACTCTAATGTACAAGATACAGGATGACTGCATGTTTCCCTCCCATCACACACAGCAGACTGTACTGTAGGCCTCACACGATAAGAAAAGGGGTACATAACACTCTAATGTACAAGATACAGGATGACTGCATGGTATCCTCCCATCACACACAGCAGACTGTACTGTAGGCCTCACACCATAAGAAAAGGGGTACAGAACACTCTAATGTACAAGATACAGGATGACTGCATGGTATCCTCCCATCACACACAGCAGACTGTACTGTGTGCCTCACACGATAAGAAAAGGGGTACATAACACTCCAATGTACAAGATACAGGATGACTGCATGGTATCCTCCCATCACACACAGCAGACTGTACTGTAGGCCTCACACAATAAGAAAAGGGGTACAGAACACTCTAATGTACAAGATACAGGATGACTGCATGGTTCCCTCCCATCACACACAGCAGACTGTACTGTAGGCCTCACACGATAAGAAAAGGGGTACAGAACACTCTAATGTACAAGATACAGGATGACTGCATGGTTCCCTCCCATCACACACAGCAGACTGTACTGTAGGCCTCACACGATAAGAAAAGGGGTACAGAACACTCTAATGTACAAGATACAGGATGACTACATGGTATCCTCCCATCACACACAGCAGACTGTACTGTGTGCCTCACACCATAAGAAAAGGGGTACATAACACTCTAATGTACAAGATACAGGATGACTGCATGGTTCCCTCCCATCACACACAGCAGACTGTACTGTAGGCCTCACACGATAAGAAAAGGGGTACAGAACACTCTAAGGTACAAGATACAGGATGACTGCATGGTATCCTCCCATCACACACAGCAGACTGTACTGTGTGCCTCACACCATAAGAAAAGGGGTACATAACACTCTAATGTACAAGATACAGGATGACTGCATGGTATCCTCCCATCACACACAGCAGACTGTACTGTAGGCCTCACACCATAAGAAAAGGGGTACAGAACACTCTAATGTACAAGATACAGGATGACTGCATGGTATCCTCCCATCACACACAGCAGACTGTACTGTGTGCCTCACACAATAAGAAAAGGGGTACATAACACTCCAATGTACAAGATACAGGATGACTGCATGGTATCCTCCCATCACACACAGCAGACTGTACTGTAGGCCTCACACGATAAGAAAAGGGGTACATAACACTCTAATGTACAAGATACAGGATGACTGCATGGTATCCTCCCATCACACACAGCAGACTGTACTGTGTGCCTCACACCATAAGAAAAGGGGTACAGAACACTCTAATGTACAAGATACAGGATGACTGCATGGTATCCTCCCATCACACACAACAGACTGTACTGTAGGCCTCACACGATAAGAAAAGGGGTACATAACACTCTAATGTACAAGATACAGGATGACTGCATGGTATCCTCCCATCACACACAGCAGACTGTACTGTAGGCCTCACACCATAAGAAAAGGGGTACATAACACTCTAATGTAAAAGATACAGGATGACTGCAAGGTATCCTCCCATCACACACAGCAGACTGTACTGTAGGCCTCACACAATAAGAAAAGGGGTACAGAACACTCTAATGTACAAGATACAGGATGACTGCATGGTTCCCTCCCATCACACACAGCAGACTGTACGGTGTGCCTCACACCATAAGAAAAGGGGTACATAACACTCCAATGTACAAGATACAGGATGACTGCATGGTTCCCTCCCATCACACACAGCAGACTGTACTGTAGGCCTCACACAATAAGAAAAGGGGTACATAACACTCCAATGTACAAGATACAGGATGACTGCATGGTATCCTCCCATCACACACAGCAGACTGTACTGTAGGCCTCACACCATAAGAAAAGGGGTACAGAACACTCTAATGTACAAGATACAGGATGACTGCATGTTTCCCTCCCATCACACACAGCAGACTGTACTGTAGGCCTCACACCATAAGAAAAGGGGTACATAACACTCTAATGTACAAGATACAGGATGATTGCATGGTTCCCTCCCATCACACACAGCAGACTGTACTGTAGGCCTCACACCATAAGAAAAGGGGTACAGAACACTCTAATGTACAAGATACAGGATGACTGCATGGTTCCCTCCCATCACACACAGCAGACTGTACTGTAGGCCTCACACCATAAGAAAAGGGGTACATAACACTCTAATGTACAAGATACAGGATGATTGCATGGTTCCCTCCCATCACACACAGCAGACTGTACTGTAGGCCTCACACCATAAGAAAAGGGGTACAGAACACTCTAATGTACAAGATACAGGATGACTGCATGGTATCCTCCCATCACACACAGCAGACTGTACTGTGTGCCTCACACAATAAGAAAAGGGGTACAGAACACTCCAATGTACAAGATACAGGATGATTGCATGGTTCCCTCCCATCACACACAGCAGACTGTACTGTAGGCCTCACACCATAAGAAAAGGGGGTACATAACACTCCAATGTACAAGATACAGGATGACTGCATGGTTCCCTCCCATCACACACAGCAGACTGTACTGTAGGCCTCACACAATAAGAAAAGGGGGTACAGAACACTCTAATGTACAAGATACAGGATGACTGCATGGTTCCCTCCCATCACACACAGCAGACTGTACTGTGTGCCTCACACAATAAGAAAAGGGGTACAGAACACTCTAATGTACAAGATACAGGATGACTGCATGGTTCCCTCCCATCACACACAGCAGACTGTACTGTAGGCCTCACACAATAAGAAAAGGGGTACATAACACTCTAATGTACAAGATACAGGATGATTGCATGGTTCCCTCCCATCACACACAGCAGACTGTACTGTAGGCCTCACACCATAAGAAAAGGGGTACATAACACTCTAATGTACAAGATACAGGATGACTGCATGGTATCCTCCCATCACACACAGCAGACTGTACTGTAGGCCTCACACCATAAGAAAAGGGGTACAGAACACTCTAATGTACAAGATACAGGATGACTGCATGGTATCCTCCCATCACACACAGCAGACTGTACTGTAGGCCTCACACCATAAGAAAAGGGGTACATAACACTCCAATGTACAAGATACAGGAGGATTGCATGGTTCCCTCCCATCACACACAGCAGACTGTACTGTGTGCCTCACACCATAAGAAAAGGGGTACATAACACTCCAATGTACAAGATACAGGATGATTGCATGGTATCCTCCCATCACACACAGTAGACTGTACTGTAGGCCTCACACGATAAGAAAAGGGGTACAGAACACTCTAATGTACAAGATACAGGATGACTGCATGGTATCCTCCCATCACACACAGCAGACTGTACTGTGTGCCTCACACAATAAGAAAAGGGGTACATAACACTCCAATGTACAAGATACAGGATGACTGCATGGTATCCTCCCATCACACACAGCAGACTGTACTGTAGGCCTCACACGATAAGAAAAGGGGTACATAACACTCTAATGTACAAGATACAGGATGACTGCATGGTACCCTCCCATCACACACAGCAGACTGTACTGTAGGCCTCACACGATAAGAAAAGGGGTACATAACACTCTAATGTACAAGATACAGGATGACTGCATGGTATCCTCCCATCACACACAGCAGACTGTACTGTGTGCCTCACACAATAAGAAAAGGGGTACATAACACTCCAATGTACAAGATACAGGATGACTGCATGGTATCCTCCCATCACACACAGCAGACTGTACTGTAGGCCTCACACGATAAGAAAAGGGGTACATAACACTCCAATGTACAAGATACAGGATGACTACATGGTATCCTCCCATCACACACAGCAGACTGTACTGTGTGCCTCACACCATAAGAAAAGGGGTACAGAACACTCTAATGTACAAGATACAGGATGATTGCATGGTTCCCTCCCATCACACACAGCAGACTGTACTGTGTGCCTCACACCATAAGAAAAGGGGTACATAACACTCCAATGTACAAGATACAGGATGACTGCATGGTATCCTCCCATCACACACAGCAGACTGTACTGTGTGCCTCACACCATAAGAAAAGGGGTACATAACACTCCAATGTACAAGATACAGGATGACTGCATGGTTCCCTCCCATCACACACAGCAGACTGTACTGTAGGCCTCACACAATAAGAAAAGGGGTACATAACACTCTAATGTACAAGATACAGGATGACTGCATGGTTCCCTCCCATCACACACAGCAGACTGTACTGTGTGCCTCACACCATAAGAAAAGGGGTACATAACACTCTAATGTACAAGATACAGGATGACTGCATGGTTCCCTCCCATCACACACAGTAGACTGTACTGTAGGCCTCACACGATAAGAAAAGGGGTACAGAACACTCTAATGTACAAGATACAGGATGATTGCATGGTTCCCTCCCATCACACACAGTAGACTGTACTGTAGGCCTCACACCATAAGAAAAGGGGTACAGAAAACTCTAATGTACAAGATACAGGATGACTGCATGGTATCCTCCCATCACACACAGCAGACTGTACTGTAGGCCTCACACCATAAGAAAAGGGGTACATAACACTCCAATGTACAAGATACAGGATGATTGCATGGTTCCCTCCCATCACACACAGCAGACTGTACTGTAGGCCTCACACCATAAGAAAAGGGGGTACATAACACTCCAATGTACAAGATACAGGATGACTGCATGGTATCCTCCCATCACACACAGCAGACTGTACTGTAGGCCTCACACCATAAGAAAAGGGGTACAGAACACTCCAATGTACAAGATACAGGATGACTGCATGGTTCCCTCCCATCACACACAGCAGACTGTACTGTAGGCCTCACACGATAAGAAAAGGGGTACAGAACACTCTAATGTACAAGATACAGGATGACTGCATGGTATCCTCCCATCACACATAGCAGACTGTACTGTAGGCCTCACACAATAAGAAAAGGGGTACATAACACTCCAATGTACAAGATACAGGATGACTGCATGGTTCCCTCCCATCACACACAGCAGACTGTACTGTAGGCCTCACACCATAAGAAAAGGGGTACAGAACACTCTAATGTACAAGATACAGGATGACTGCATGGCTCCCTCCCATCACACACAGCAGACTGTACTGTGTGCCTCACACGATAAGAAAAGGGGTACAGAACACTCTAATGTACAAGATACAGGATGACTACATGGTTCCCTCCCATCACACACAGCAGACTGTACTGTAGGCCTCACACCATAAGAAAAGGGGTACAGAACACTCTAATGTACAAGATACAGGATGATTGCATGGTTCCCTCCCATCACACACAGCAGACTGTACTGTAGGCCTCACACCATAAGAAAAGGGGTACATAACACTCTAATGTACAAGATACAGGATGACTGCATGGTTCCCTCCCATCACACACAGCAGACTGTACTGTAGGCCTCACACCATAAGAAAAGGGGTACAGAACACTCTAATGTACAAGATACAGGATGACTGCATGGTATCCTCCCATCACACACAGCAGACTGTACTGTAGGCCTCACACAATAAGAAAAGGGGTACAGAACACTCTAATGTACAAGATACAGGATGACTGCATGGTTCCCTCCCATCACACACAGCAGACTGTACTGTAGGCCTCACACCATAAGAAAAGGGGTACAGAACACTCCAATGTACAAGATACAGGATGACTACATGGTATCCTCCCATCACACACAGCAGACTGTACTGTGTGCCTCACACCATAAGAAAAGGGGTACATAACACTCCAATGTACAAGATACAGGATGACTGCATGGTATCCTCCCATCACACACAGCAGACTGTACTGTAGGCCTCACACCATAAGAAAAGGGGTACAGAACACTCCAATGTACAAGATACAGGATGACTGCATGGTATCCTCCCATCACACACAGCAGACTGTACTGTGTGCCTCACACGATAAGAAAAGGGGTACATAACACTCCAATGTACAAGATACAGGATGACTGCATGGTATCCTCCCATCACACACAGTAGACTGTACTGTAGGCCTCACACCATAAGAAAAGGGGTACAGAACACTCCAATGTACAAGATACAGGATGACTGCATGGTTCCCTCCCATCACACACAGCAGACTGTACTGTGTGCCTCACACGATAAGAAAAGGGGTACAGAACACTCTAATGTACAAGATACAGGATGATTGCATGGTTCCCTCCCATCACACTTTGCCCTCTTGTTAAAATGGTCCTAGTCCCCTTCCCAGCACGGCGTAGGCTACCCGAAGACTCACCAGCAAATACTTCTCTTGGCCGTACACATAAACCGGGTTTATTGCATAAAAGGACCTGTGCTCTTCCCGAACTCGCTTCTGTCTCTGGAAGACAAAACCAAGGCGAAAGGTGACACAGGAGGCAGATCTGCACAATATCCATACTGGGCTTGTGTCAGTGCGGAGCTGTCAGTGGTTCTATACTTAGGAGCAATATAAAGAAATGTGACAGATGATACTCAACCTGTGGAATAGATTTCCTGTGTTTATGGTGAAACATAACATTTCTGTTTGAAAATAAAAAAGGCCCAATTTAAGGGACTGTCCGAATGTGCAGGTAAAGTAATTACAGACAATGCTCCTTTGAGGCTCTGCAGTAGAGCCGAAATCACATTATTTATAAAGAACTACTTCATTGGAAAGGTCTACAAAGTGTGCCTGGTTTGCAAGCGCACTTTGTAGACCTTTCCAATGAAGTAGTTCTTTTTAAATAACGTGATTTCGGCACTGCTGGAGAGCTGCCCGTTGGTCCCAGACCGGGATCTCCTACTGTCAGCTACACGCTGACATCAGGGGGAACTTTCAATGCCTATATCTCTCAAACCTTAGCTGTTTGAGAGATAGGGTTTGTAGCACTTCGTTTAGTATTTTAAGCTATACAAAACAATTTTTATGGGACATTAGTGACCCTTTAAAGTAAAACGTGTACACTGTGATATGCAGGAAGAGATGTTTTTAATGGTTTATAGTCTGTATTTGTTTTTTCTATGCTTGGTAATAAAATATCTTGTGCGTACACAAGTGCCTCCATAGAGAATTATGCTAGTCTCATAAAACGGTGCCCCATCCCCCTTGTAAAGCCAAGGGTGCAAGTCTCCCTTATAGAGGATGGTGACCCTCAGGCCCTGACTTGTGTGAGTGGACTAAGACTGGTCTGGATGGTCAGAGTGAGAAGATTATCCCATAATTCCAGCCCTGGCAGTTACCATAAGGTTCCTCCCTAAGTGGGACTGCAGAACGCCGCTCTTTCCACTCCCCTTGGCTCCAATGACGTTGCACCTGAAGACGTTACGCTGCGTCTGCCTCTTGTGCAGGTCAATCTTCTTGTCTCTGGTCACTAGAAACCAAAAAAGGTTCAGGCTGTATAAGTGTTTTCTATAAAGTCTGTTATACTAATACAGACAAGCGCACAGTCCAGTTACCATCATTGCACAGACAATTACAGACCCTATCCTCGTCACACAGAGGAGGGAGGGAGAGCAGTCCCTTCATCACACAGAGGAGAGAGAGTGCAGTCCCTATTGTCGTCACACAGAGGAGAGAGAGTGCAGCCCCTTCATCACACAGAGGAGAGAGAGTGCAGTCCCATCATCACACAGAGGAGAGAGAGGGTGCAGCCCCTTCATCACACAGAGGAGAGAGAGTGCAGCCCCTTCATCACACAGAGGAGAGAGAGTGCAGCCCCTTCATCACACAGAGGAGAGAGAGTGCAGTCCCTATTGTCATCACACAGAGGAGAGAGAGTGCAGTCCCTATTGTCGTCACACAGAGGAGAGAGGGTGCAGCCCCTTCATCACACAGAGGAGAGAGAGTGCAGTCCCTATTGTCATCACACAGAGGAGAGAGAGTGCAGTCCCTATTGTCGTCACACAGAGGAGAGAGTGTGCAGACCCTATCCTCGTCACACAGAGGAGAGAGAGTGCAGCCCCTTCATCACACAGAGGAGAGAGAGTGCAGCCCCTTCATCACACAGAGGAGAGAGAGTGCAGCCCCTTCATCACACAGAGGAGAGAGAGTGCAGCCCCTTCATCACACAGAGGAGAGAGAGTGCAGCCCCTATTGTCGTCACACAGAGGAGAGAGAGTGCAGTCCCTTCATCACACAGAGGAGAGAGAGTGCAGTCCCTTCATCACACAGAGGAGAGAGAGTGCAGCCCCTTCATCACACAGAGGAGAGAGAGTGCAGCCCCTATTGTCGTCACACAGAGGAGAGAGAGTGCAGTCCCTTCATCACACAGAGGAGAGAGAGTGCAGTCCCTTCATCACACAGAGGAGAGAGAGTGCAGTCCCGTTTACATCACACAGAGGAACGAGCAGTCCCATCCCAGTCATCACACAGAGGAGAGAGAGTGCAGTCCCTATTGTCGTCACACAGAGGAGAGAGAGTGCAGTCCCTATTGTCGTCACACAGAGGAGAGAGAGTGCAGTCCCGTCATCACACAGAGGAGAGAGAGTGCAGTCCCATCATCACACAGAGGAGAGAGAGTGCAGTCCCATCATCACACAGAGGAGAGAGAGTGCAGTCCCTATTGTCGTCACACAGAGGAGAGAGTGCAGTCCCTATTGTTATCACACAGAGGAGAGAGAGAGTGCAGTCCCGTTTACATCACACAGAGGAGAGAGAGTGCAGTCCCATCATCACACAGAGGAGAGAGAGTGCAGTCCCTTCATCACACAGAGGAGAGAGAGAGTGCAGCCCCTATTGTCGTCACACAGAGGAGAGAGAGAGTGCAGTCCCTATTGTCATCACACAGAGGAGAGAGAGTGCAGTACCTATTGTCATCACACAGAGGAGAGAGAGTGCAGTCCCGTTTACATCACACAGAGGAGAGAGAGTGCAGTCCCATCATCACACAGAGGAGAGAGAGAGTGCAGCCCCATCATCACACAGAGGAGAGAGAGTGCAGTCCCTATTGTTGTCACACAGAGGAGAGAGAGAGAGTGCAGTCCCGTCATCACACAGAGGAGAGAGAGTGCAGTCCCATCATCACACAGAGGAGAGAGAGTGCAGTCCCTATTGTCATCACACAGAGGAGAGAGTGCAGTCCCTATTGTCATCACACAGAGGAGAGAGAGTGCAGTCCCTATTGTCATCACACAGAGGAGAGAGAGTGCAGTCCCTATTGTCGTCACACAGAGGAGAGAGAGTGCAGACCCTATTGTCGTCACACAGAGGAGAGAGTGTGCAGTCCCTATTGTCGTCACACAGAGGAGAGAGAGTGCAGCCCCTATTGTCGTCACACAGAGGAGAGAGAGTGCAGCCCCTATTGTCGTCACACAGAGGAGAGAGAGTGCAGCCCCTATTGTCGTCACACAGAGGAGAGAGAGAGTGCAGCCCCTATTGTCGTCACACAGAGGAGAGAGAGTGCAGTCCCGTTTACATCACACAGAGGAGAGAGAGTGCAGCCCCTATTGTCGTCACACAGAGGAGAGAGAGAGTGCAGTCCCTATTGTCGTCACACAGAGGAGAGAGAGTGCAGTCCCTATTGTCGTCACACAGAGGAGAGAGAGAGTGCAGTCCCTATTGTCGTCACACAGAGGAGAGAGAGTGCAGTCCCGTTTACATCACACAGAGGAGAGAGAGTGCAGCCCCTATTGTCGTCACACAGAGGAGAGAGAGAGTGCAGTCCCTATTGTCGTCACACAGAGGAGCGAGTGCAGTCCCTATTGTCATCACACAGAGGAGAGAGCGAGTGCAGTCCCTTCATCACACAGAGGAGAGAGAGTGCAGTCCCTATTGTCATCACACAGAGGAGAGAGAGAGTGCAGTCCCTATTGTCATCACACAGAGGAGAGAGAGAGTGCAGTCCCTATTGTCATCACACAGAGGAGAGAGAGAGTGCAGTCCCTATTGTCGTCACACAGAGGAGAGTGCAGTCCCTATTGTCGTCACACAGAGGAGAGAGAGAGTGCAGTCCCTATTGTCATCACACAGAGGAGAGAGAGTGCAGTCCCTTCATCACACAGAGGAGAGAGAGTGCAGTCCCTATTGTCGTCACACAGAGGAGAGAGAGTGCAGTCCCTTCATCACACAGAGGAGAGAGAGTGCAGTCCCGTTTACATCACACAGAGGAACGAGCAGTCCCATCCCAGTCATCACACAGAGGAGAGAGTGTGCAGTCCCTATTGTCGTCACACAGAGGAGAGAGAGTGCTGTCCCTTCATCACACAGAGGAGAGAGAGTGCAGTCCCTTCATCACACAGAGGAGAGAGAGTGCAGTCCCTTCATCACACAGAGGAGAGACAGTGCAGTCCCTTCATCACACAGAGGAGAGAGAGTGCAGTCCCTATTGTCGTCACACAGAGGAGAGAGAGTGCAGTCCCTATTGTCATCACACAGAGGAGAGAGAGTGCAGTCCCTTCATCACACAGAGGAGAGAGAGTGCAGTCCCTTCATCACACAGAGGAGAGAGAGTGCAGTCCCTTCATCACACAGAGGAGAGAGAGTGCAGTCCCATCATCACACAGAGGAGAGAGAGTGCAGTCCCTATTGTCGTCACACAGAGGAGAGAGAGTGCAGTCCCGTCATCACACAGAGGAGAGAGAGTGCAGTCCCGTCATCACACAGAGGAGACAGAGTGCAGTCCTGTCATCACACAGAGGAGAGAGAGTGCAGTCCCGTTTACATCACACAGAGGAGAGAGAGTGCAGCCCCTTCATCACACAGAGGAGAGAGAGTGCAGTCCCTATTGTCGTCACACAGAGGAGAGAGAGTGCAGTCCCGTTTACATCACACAGAGGAGAGAGAGTGCAGTCCCTATTGTCGTCACACAGAGGAGAGAGAGTGCAGTCCCGTTTACATCACACAGAGGAGAGAGAGTGCAGTCCCTTCATCACACAGAGGAGAGAGAGTGCAGTCCCTTCATCACACAGAGGAGAGAGAGTGCAGTCCCTTCATCACACAGAGGAGAGAGAGTGCAGTCCCATCATCACACAGAGGAGAGAGAGTGCAGTCCCATCATCACACAGAGGAGAGAGAGTGCAGTCCCATCATCACACAGAGGAGAGAGAGTGCAGTCCCTATTGTCGTCACACAGAGGAGAGAGAGTGCAGTCCCGTCATCACACAGAGGAGAGAGAGTGCAGTCCCGTCATCACACAGAGGAGACAGAGTGCAGTCCCGTTTACATCACACAGAGGAGAGAGAGTGCAGCCCCTTCATCACACAGAGGAGAGAGAGTGCAGTCCCTATTGTCGTCACACAGAGGAGAGAGAGTGCAGTCCCGTTTACATCACACAGAGGAGAGAGAGTGCAGTCCCTATTGTCGTCACACAGAGGAGAGTGCAGTCCCTATTGTCGTCACACAGAGGAGAGAGAGAGTGCAGTCCCTATTGTCATCACACAGAGGAGAGAGAGTGCAGTCCCTATTGTCGTCACACAGAGGAGAGAGAGTGCAGTCCCTTCATCACACAGAGGAGAGAGAGTGCAGTCCCGTTTACATCACACAGAGGAACGAGCAGTCCCATCCCAGTCATCACACAGAGGAGAGAGTGTGCAGTCCCTATTGTCGTCACACAGAGGAGAGAGAGTGCAGTCCCTTCATCACACAGAGGAGAGAGAGTGCAGTCCCTTCATCACACAGAGGAGAGAGAGTGCAGTCCCATCATCACACAGAGGAGAGAGAGTGCAGTCCCTATTGTCGTCACACAGAGGAGAGAGAGTGCAGTCCCGTTTACATCACAGAGGAGAGAGAGTGCAGTCCCATCATCACACAGAGGAGAGAGAGTGCAGTCCCTATTGTCGTCACACAGAGGAGAGAGAGTGCAGTCCCTATTGTCATCACACAGAGGAGAGAGAGTGCAGTCCCTTCATCACACAGAGGAGAGAGAGTGCAGTCCCTTCATCACACAGAGGAGAGAGAGTGCAGTCCCTTCATCACACAGAGGAGAGAGAGTGCAGTCCCATCATCACACAGAGGAGAGAGAGTGCAGTCCCTATTGTCGTCACACAGAGGAGAGAGAGTGCAGTCCCGTCATCACACAGAGGAGAGAGAGTGCAGTCCCGTCATCACACAGAGGAGAGAGAGTGCAGTCCTGTCATCACACAGAGGAGAGAGAGTGCAGTCCCATTTACATCACACAGAGGAGAGAGAGTGCAGCCCCTTCATCACACAGAGGAGAGAGAGTGCAGTCCCTATTGTCGTCACACAGAGGAGAGAGAGTGCAGTCCCGTTTACATCACACAGAGGAGAGAGAGTGCAGTCCCTTCATCACACAGAGGAGAGACAGTGCAGTCCCTTCATCACACAGAGGAGAGAGAGTGCAGTCCCTATTGTCGTCACACAGAGGAGAGAGAGTGCAGTCCCTATTGTCATCACACAGAGGAGAGAGAGTGCAGTCCCTTCATCACACAGAGGAGAGAGAGTGCAGTCCCTTCATCACACAGAGGAGAGAGAGTGCAGTCCCTTCATCACACAGAGGAGAGAGAGTGCAGTCCCATCATCACACAGAGGAGAGAGAGTGCAGTCCCTATTGTCGTCACACAGAGGAGAGAGAGTGCAGTCCCGTCATCACACAGAGGAGAGAGAGTGCAGTCCCGTCATCACACAGAGGAGACAGAGTGCAGTCCTGTCATCACACAGAGGAGAGAGAGTGCAGTCCCGTTTACATCACACAGAGGAGAGAGAGTGCAGCCCCTTCATCACACAGAGGAGAGAGAGTGCAGTCCCTATTGTCGTCACACAGAGGAGAGAGAGTGCAGTCCCGTTTACATCACACAGAGGAGAGAGAGTGCAGTCCCTATTGTCGTCACACAGAGGAGAGAGAGTGCAGTCCCATCATCACACAGAGGAGAGAGAGTGCAGTCCCGTTTACATCACACAGAGGAGAGAGAGTGCAGTCCCTTCATCACACAGAGGAGAGAGAGTGCAGTCCCTTCATCACACAGAGGAGAGAGAGTGCAGTCCCTTCATCACACAGAGGAGAGAGAGTGCAGTCCCATCATCACACAGAGGAGAGAGAGTGCAGTCCCTATTGTCGTCACACAGAGGAGAGAGAGTGCAGTCCCGTCATCACACAGAGGAGAGAGAGTGCAGTCCCGTCATCACACAGAGGAGACAGAGTGCAGTCCTGTCATCACACAGAGGAGAGAGAGTGCAGTCCCGTTTACATCACACAGAGGAGAGAGAGTGCAGCCCCTTCATCACACAGAGGAGAGAGAGTGCAGTCCCTATTGTCGTCACACAGAGGAGAGAGAGTGCAGTCCCGTTTACATCACACAGAGGAGAGAGAGTGCAGTCCCTATTGTCGTCACACAGAGGAGAGTGCAGTCCCTATTGTCGTCACACAGAGGAGAGAGAGAGTGCAGTCCCTATTGTCATCACACAGAGGAGAGAGAGTGCAGTCCCTATTGTCGTCACACAGAGGAGAGAGAGTGCAGTCCCTTCATCACACAGAGGAGAGAGAGTGCAGTCCCGTTTACATCACACAGAGGAACGAGCAGTCCCATCCCAGTCATCACACAGAGGAGAGAGTGTGCAGTCCCTATTGTCGTCACACAGAGGAGAGAGAGTGCAGTCCCTTCATCACACAGAGGAGAGAGAGTGCAGTCCCTTCATCACACAGAGGAGAGAGAGTGCAGTCCCATCATCACACAGAGGAGAGAGAGTGCAGTCCCTATTGTCGTCACACAGAGGAGAGAGAGTGCAGTCCCGTTTACATCACAGAGGAGAGAGAGTGCAGTCCCTATTGTCGTCACACAGAGGAGAGAGAGTGCAGTCCCATCATCACACAGAGGAGAGAGAGTGCAGTCCCATCATCACACAGAGGAGAGAGAGTGCAGTCCCGTCATCACACAGAGGAGAGAGAGTGCAGTCCCGTCATCACACAGGGGAGAGAGAGTGCAGTCCCTATTGTCATCACACAGAGGAGAGAGAGTGCAGTCCCTATTGTCATCACACAGAGGAGAGAGAGAGTGCAGTCCCTATTGTCGTCACACAGAGGAGAGAGAGTGCAGTCCCTTCATCACACAGAGGAGAGAGAGTGCAGTCCCTTCATCACACAGAGGAGAGAGAGTGCAGTCCCTTCATCACACAGAGGAGAGAGAGTGCAGTCCCGTTTACATCACACAGAGGAACGAGTAGTCCCATCCCAGTCATCACACAGAGGAGAGAGAGTGCAGTCCCTATTGTCGTCACACAGAGGACAGAGAGTGCAGTCCCTTCATCACACAGAGGAGAGAGAGTGCAGTCCCTTCATCACACAGAGGAGAGAGAGTGCAGTCCCTATTGTCGTCACACAGAGGAGAGAGAGTGCAGTCCCTATTGTCATCACACAGAGGAGAGAGAGTGCAGTCCCTTCATCACACAGAGGAGAGAGAGTGCAGTCCCTTCATCACACAGAGGAGAGAGAGTGCAGTCCCTTCATCACACAGAGGAGAGAGAGTGCAGTCCCATCATCACACAGAGGAGAGAGAGTGCAGTCCCTATTGTCGTCACACAGAGGAGAGAGAGTGCAGTCCCGTCATCACACAGAGGAGAGAGAGTGCAGTCCCGTCATCACACAGAGGAGAGAGAGTGCAGTCCTGTCATCACACAGAGGAGAGAGAGTGCAGTCCCATTTACATCACACAGAGGAGAGAGAGTGCAGCCCCTTCATCACACAGAGGAGAGAGAGTGCAGCCCCTTCATCACACAGAGGAGAGAGAGTGCAGTCCCTATTGTCGTCACACAGAGGAGAGAGAGTGCAGTCCCGTTTACATCACACAGAGGAGAGAGAGTGCAGTCCCTATTGTCGTCACACAGAGGAGAGAGAGTGCAGCCCCTTCATCACACAGAGGAGAGAGAGTGCAGTCCCATCATCACACAGAGGAGAGAGAGTGCAGTCCCATCATCACACAGAGGAGAGAGAGTGCAGTCCCCATTGTCGTCACACAGAGGAGAGAGAGTGCAGTCCCATCATCACACAGAGGAGAGAGAGTGCAGTCCCTTCATCACACAGAGGACAGAGAGTGCAGTCCCTTCATCACACAGAGGAGAGAGAGTGCAGTCCCTTCATCACACAGAGGAGAGAGAGTGCAGTCCCTATTGTCGTCACACAGAGGAGAGAGAGTGCAGTCCCTATTGTCATCACACAGAGGAGAGAGAGTGCAGTCCCTTCATCACACAGAGGAGAGAGAGTGCAGTCCCTTCATCACACAGAGGAGAGAGAGTGCAGTCCCTTCATCACACAGAGGAGAGAGAGTGCAGTCCCATCATCACACAGAGGAGAGAGAGTGCAGTCCCTATTGTCGTCACACAGAGGAGAGAGAGTGCAGTCCCGTCATCACACAGAGGAGAGAGAGTGCAGTCCCGTCATCACACAGAGGAGAGAGAGTGCAGTCCTGTCATCACACAGAGGAGAGAGAGTGCAGTCCCATTTACATCACACAGAGGAGAGAGAGTGCAGCCCCTTCATCACACAGAGGAGAGAGAGTGCAGTCCCTATTGTCGTCACACAGAGGAGAGAGAGTGCAGTCCCGTTTACATCACACAGAGGAGAGAGAGTGCAGTCCCTATTGTCGTCACACAGAGGAGAGAGAGTGCAGTCCCATCATCACACAGAGGAGAGAGAGTGCAGTCCCCATTGTCGTCACACAGAGGAGAGAGAGTGCAGTCCCGTTTACATCACACAGAGGAGAGAGAGTGCAGTCCCGTCATCACACAGAGGAACGAGCAGTCCCATCCCCGTCATCACACAGGAGCAGCACAAAGTCTTATTGCCATAAACACACAGAGGAGAGTGCAGTCCTGACTCCTGTCTACATCACACAGAGGCACACGCAGCGGCACGCGCAGCCCTGTCTACATCACACAGTCCTGTCTACATCACACAGTCCTGTCTAAATCACACAGTCCTGTCTAAATCACAGAGTCACACACAGTCCTGTCTACATCACACAGAGGCACGCGCAGCCCTGTCTACATCACACAGTCCTGTCTACATCACACAGAGTCACACACAGTCCTGTCTACATCACACAGTCCTGTCTACATCACACAGAGTCACACACAGTCCTGTCTACATCACACAGTCCTGTCTACATCACACAGTCCTGTCTACATCACACAGAGGCACACGCAGCCCTGTCTACATCACACAGTCCTGTCTACATCACACAGAGTCACACACAGTCCTGTCTACATCACACAGTCCTGTCTACATCACACAGTCCTGTCTACATCACACAGAGGCACACGCAGCCCTGTCTACATCACACAGTCCTGTCTACATCACACAGAGTCACACACAGTCCTGTCTACATCACACAGTCCTGTCTACATCACACAGAGGCACGCACAGCCCTGTCTACATCACACAGTCCTGTCTACATCACACAGTCCTGTCTACATCACACAGTCCTGTCTACATCACACAGTCCTGTCTACATCACACAGTCCTGTCTACATCACACAGAGGCACGCGCAGCCCTGTCTACATCACACAGTCCTGTCTACATCACACAGAGGCACACGCAGCCCTGTCTACATCACACAGTCCTGTCTACATCACACAGAGGAGAGTGCAGTACTGACTCCTGTCTACATCACACAGAGGAGAGTGCAGTACTGACTCCTGTCTACATCACACAGTCCTGTCTACATCACACAGTCCTGTCTACATCACACAGAGTCACACACAGTCATCTAATCAATTTTGTGACTACAGGGATTGTTGCACATTACTCTAGTTATCACCCCATAACTTGATGTCACATGAACACGGTCAATATTCAAAAGGTTCTGGGGAGTCCAGAATTTACATAAAGAAAGAAGAAAACAGAAGCAGCAGTTTCTCAGATGCCACCTTCTAGCAATGCTTTGTGGTTGCCAGTACAGCTTAGCATAATGAATGCTATGAGGGGAGACAGACGAACAGAGAATGGACTACAGACAGACAAAGCCCGGCAGGTAGGCTACCTGTGATTGCAGTGGCTTGAGACTCCTGTTCTGTTAGTATGGAGTAGCCCAAGTAGCCTAGATACTCCAGACACCTCTGCACATCCAGGTATGTGGTTAACCTAGAACAAGAGAGAAAAGCAAAGTGTTCTTATCTGGGACTTGACTCACTGCTGGAGACTGGCGACAGCAAGTGATGGGGCCCAGGAGAGGGGTACGGTCAGTCGATGGGGATCAGGAGGTATTATGTTATAGATACAGTAGGGCCCACCAGGTCTTAAAGAGTTTGGCCTAGACATCCATGTATTCCCTCATAAGTGACCAGGTCAATTTACTTACGTCCATTGGGAAAGGAATCCCTGGTACGTGATCCAGCCCTTCTCATTGGTGCACACAGTGTTATTGACATCCGGGCCCCAAGGCATATATGGGAAGACTTTAAATAAATCCTTCAGCTCTTCCGGGGATAAAGCGCAATCCCTGTCCTGCAACAGAAGGTAAAATATAACCAACCTCACCACAAGGGGGCAGCAAAAGCCTCGCTGGGCTTGTGTCAATGTGGAGCGGTAGCTTCTACACTTAGGAGCAATACAGCGGAAACACTAGCCTACAAATAGAATGGGTATTAAATGTGCAACGCGTGTGCACCTTATATGAATGACATGAGCTACCAACAAGCTAAATGCAGCCCCCACTTGGCTCCAATTCTTAGATATAGAAATATATAAAAACAAAATTCTAAGTGGGTTCTGTTCGTTGTTGGCCCCAGGAGCAGCATGGATGCGGAGGCTGGTTGCATGCACTGAATCAGGGGCAGCAATTGTCACAGGAGTGGGTGGAGTGAGGAGCCCCCCACTCAGTCCTGTGAAAATCTTTGCAGCAAGACTCACCACCTTTTTGGTTCACTGGGTTCCTGACATGCACGGTGCGCCCAATCGCACGGACAACGTCTTGAACGGTTCACGTCTATATTTTTATACACCCACACTGCACAGGAACCAGCACTCACAGGACGTCTGAAGAATCAATGGTCTTGGAAATAAACAGCTTTTTGATTCCACCTACAGATCCCAGGTGTGGCCTGATAAGATGATAACAGCCATAAAACAGTCTATTGATTCTGAAGACGTCCTGTGAGTGCTGGCTCCTGTGGAGTGGGAAGTAGATTATACCTTGGCACCCTGCTGTGTGTATATACACATTTCTACCCCATTTCTAGATATTTTTCCTCTTCGTCCTCTCGGTTTTGGATTTCTCTCATTTGTCGTCTTGTTCCCTTTAACCCTCTGAGTGCCAGAGCAGAGCATTTTGTGCTCCCCCTACCACGCATCTCGTGACCTTCTCGTGCTCAGTGCGACCCCGTTCCCCACGGCTGGCAGAGGTGTGGGACTCACCTGGTCGTGTTTATCGAATATACTCTGTAGGAAGAGGTACGCGTGGTGGTTCAGCTCAGTGGTACAGTCCACTGGCACCTTCAGCCTGGAAGAGAATCAGGAATCACTGGCATCATTACTTTATCACAGGGGACGTCTGCTGTTGGACCTCCTGCTATTGGGGATGATGGGAGTTGTAGTCCAACAGCTGGACGGCCAATGACTGAATACCCCCACTTTATAACATTCACTACTAGGTGGGGGTGAGAAAAGGCATCTCCAGATGTTATTAGGACTACAACTCCCACCGTCCATGCCATGAAGAGGCTGAGAGAAAGGGTAGTCCAACAACAGCTGGTAACCGGCTGATGAGAATTGTAGTCCAAGACAGGAGTTGCTCCACAGTATAAGTTCTAGTACTTGTGGTCCAATAAGAGATGGAAACCCAGCTTTTCCAGGTTGGATTCACAAGTCATCCAGAGCCAAGGCTACACAACAACTGGCTCTTCAGCTATTGGGTAACTACAACACCATTCACTGGCAACCAGTCAATGGACTGAAGAGTCACATGTTGCCTAGCCCAGCTCTAGGTAAAGACAACTGTGCGTGACTTCCTAGTGATCTCTTCCAATGAGCCAGCTTATACTGTATGTATCATATACACTAACCTCGCCCCTCCATCACCGATACCAAATGTTTATATCCCCGACCCCCTTCATCACTTATACCCCATCCAAGAATCCCCCTATCATAGATACCCAGTCAAAGACCCCATCAATTATGCCCCGTCCAAGCACCCCAGTCTCCTATACTGTATGTATTGTATACACTAACCTCGCCCCTCCATCACCAAACATTTATATCCCCGACCCCCATCATCACTTATACCCTGTCCAAGCACCCACTTATCATAGACACCCAGTCCAAGCAGCCCCTCACTTATACCCCGTCAAGCACCCCCAATCCCGTATTTATAGTCATACACACTTACACCACTTCTATAATAGCCTACTGATCAGATCACTGCCCCGTCACACTGCCTTTAGGAATATGGAGTGATTTTTTTTTTTGATTACCCCCTTTTTCAACCTTCTCACCTATATTACAGAACAAATAGGTTAAGGTTATAAGGTAACGAGGCCTGGGTGATACTTGCGGCTCTGAGAGCGCCCGCAACGTGGTGCATCACATGTAACAAACAGAAGACAATGTGTCGGAACAGGTTCACAGCTGAGGGAGTGAGGAAGGTACCAAAGAGCAAACATACTGGGGAAATAAGTATTCCGGTGTGAGCTCGAGGTCATCGTCATATCCAAATCTGCGTAGCACGGTCCATGTGGTCTCATGTCTCCCCCTCTGGATAAACAACGTGTGTAAGAAAAGGAAACCTAGGGAAAGGAAAAAGGGATTTACTATACGGACTTGTACCCATTCATACTCTTCTGGTCATCAGTGGGATCAGGGAAGACCATTCCTTTCTGTATGTGGAGGTGGTGTTTTCCCTGATGAAGGACACAGTACAGGAGTAAAAACAACCAGGGAGACTACAACATCATCCTCCGCCAGCCAATAGTCATTGTAGCATGGAGTTATAGTCCAGAAGTGGCTGGAAGGCCCTCATTTCCCACTCAATTAAAAAAATACAATTTAATATAAAGTTTTCCCCACCAGCTCGTCTTATTCCTGTGCACTTAATTTGCAAAAGTTGCTTCCACATTTAATGATGAGCGCCCTCTACCCTTTAGATCTCAAACTGACTGCAGGTGATGGACTAAGAACATAGAAATTGTGCAACACATCAGTCTCAGTCTCTTGTGTGGGCGCTTCAGACAAACAGAGAACACAGACAGCCCATTCTTATCCAGACACCGCAGAGTCACAGACTGCAGGGAGGGAGGAGCCACAGACTGCAGGGGAGGGAGGAGCCACAGACTGCAGGGGAGGGAGGAGCCACAGACTGCTCATGGGTCCAACAACATGTGATAAGGACCCGTCATGTGCCACAACATCATGGATTCCACAGCTACATGCTGTTCAGGGAGCTCTGAATCATAGTTGCAAAATAAAATAAATTTAAAAAGGCTGTGGTCCTTAAGGGGTTAAGCATCACCCCCAAGTGCAATGTTCCTGGTTTTTAGGACACTATATAATGCCACAGAAAGCTTATCAACCAGTACAGATCACAGCTCTCAGGATAAAGTAAATCAGGGTCAGTATACAAGGAGGAGAGATGCAGCTCATAGGAAAATCATATTAATGTTAGGACTTTCCTATAATGGGATACATTGTCATACTATGGTCATATTACGTGACTAAAACCCCATATTATGTATAGTGTCAAGACTGAAATGCACCAGAGTAAACCGTTCAAAATGAGTAAATATGGATGTGAACCAATATTGTGGGTTTTTTTTTTTTTTTTTCTTTAGCGATTTTGGTCACAATTGGTAGCACTCCAGTAATTACATTTTTTTCCCCACACATGTACACCAGGGCGGATATCCGCAGCGCTCACCTTTCAGCGTCAGTCCATTCCCCGACACGCCATCATGGACATTCTTGCGCACAAACATTCTTGACATCCTCCAGCGCTTGAGGTGCCAGTGGTATGTGAAAACAGGTCCTCTGTGAAACCCAAAAACAGGACAGGAGTTATTGTAAATGTTACTGAAAAAAGCCACTGTATGCATCTCTATTAAAAGGCACCTCAATAGCAGAGACACAAATTCTATAGAATAATTCGCTAAAATGTGTGTAACGCCGCAGTCACGCGCAGTAGAGACTGCTGCTCGTCCTGTATCAGCCGCGGCGCGGGCAGTCTCTACTGTGCATGACTGCCCCGCGACCGGCTGGCAGTGGCACTGTGGCCCGTGTAACGGGCTCTTCAACTAGTTCTACCATAAAGCTTGAGACAGACTGCTGGCCAGTCACACGATCATCCGCCACAAGGTCCTCCCATCACACGCCAGTCACACGATCATCCGCCACAAGGTCCACATGCCAGTCACACGATCATCCGCCACAAGGTCCACACGCCAGTCACACGATCATCCGCCACAAGGTCCTCCCATCACACGCCAGTCACACGATCCACACGCTACAAGGTCCACACGCCAGTCACACAATCACCGCCACAAGGTCCACACGCCAGTCACACAATCATCCGCCACAAGGTCCACACGCCAGTCACACGATCATCCGCCACAAGGTCCTCCCATCACACGCCAGTCACAA